>OY720444.1:29624100-29853770 GCA_963082915.1 Dolichopus griseipennis
AATACGAAAAACCATCTACTTATATTGGGTATAGAAATAAAATTATTTATCTATACATAAAATAAAGTTTTGTTTTTTTTTTCTGATTCTTTTTTTCAGTGTCCTTAATCAAGGATAAAATAAAAAAAAAAAAAATGTATAAGTATAGAGAAGTGATATTTGTTGCTTATTCCATTTTTTATTTCACAGGATACAGCTGTTTTTGAGAAAAGAGTAGAGAGAAAAAAATTTACATAATATTGTAGAAAGAGAATAGTAGACTTTTGATTGAGAAAATATTTTTCTATTAAATTTTTTACTTTTTTTAAATTTTTTCTTTTCTTTTAAAATAATTGAATGTTTTTTTTTTTTTTAATGTAAAATTTTACGTCAGGAACAAAATTGAATGAATCCTTTTCAGTTTTTTTTTTCTTTTGTTTTAAAATAAAAATGAGTAGGAGATGATTAAAAAGGATAAAAAAAAAAAATAAAGAGTAGGCTTATATCTTCTATCTGTGGGTTAACAGTTTAGTATTAAATTAAAAAAAAAGTCAGATAATGATTGAACAGAAGAAAGTTGACAAAATAATTAAATTAAAGTTATTTTAATATATTAAATACATTATATATATATATATATATATATATGTATTAAATGCCAATGTACGTACATTTAAATTATTAAATCAATTGTATATGTTTTTTATGGTAAATGAAGCATTTATTTATATTTTAGTTTTGAAAGGATTCTAAAAACTTATGTCATATCTTATTTCATTCTATTGATTTTTCTATCATTCTACATACTAATGTTCTATCATAAAATTGTAATTAAAAGCTAAATTCAATATTTACAATAAATGTAACTACAAAAAAAAATTCCTAATAGATTCAAGGAAACCTTTGAAAATTCAATTAAGTTTATTACGCAAAATAAAACGGTTTTTTTCCAAGAAGTTATTGTGGAGTATTTTTATTGATTTGAATTTTAAACGTTTCAAATTTGAAATCCTTGAAAATTTTTAAAATTAATTTAAGTTGTTTATATAGGTTTTATTAAAGATAAGATATACACCCACACTTAAGATAAACTTTTTTTTAAATTAAATTTAAAATTTTCCCTGATGTAGTATGAAACGGGAATATTTCCAAATATAACTACTTTATATCTGTGAAAACATTATTTTCTTTATTCTTACTTCAATGATTTTGTATCTTAACATTTGATATTTCTGGTTTACGTCATATTTACTATTATGCTTATTATTATTTAAAAATAGAATGTTTTTATTCAAATAGCATAAATGAATTTTAAATAATGTGAAAAATTTTAATAAAAATGAACTTAAATTTTATTTAAATAATTATATTAAATACGATTAATATTATTTAGTATCTTTTTTTTTGTCCTTAAAGAGGGGCTAAGAGGGGCAATAGAATATCTGCTAAGCATTTCCATTTGACTCTATTCGGAGCAGTTAGTCTTATGCTTCCTCCCATGGTTCTGCAGCTGAGCTCAGTTCTTCTAATATCATCCGCCTCCACGTTTTATTGGGGAGGTCATCTATAGGTTCCTTGTGAGTTCAAGTTTAATGCATCCCTTGCTATGATTTCTTGCGGTTTTCTAAGTGTATGCAATATCCATCTCCACTTTTTTCTTATGATCTCTTGCCCAATCGGTTCTCCTATGGCAAGCTTCCATAGATCATTGTAACTTAATGTATTAGACTAGCATACTCAGCATATATGATTCTTAGACATTTGTTAATGAAAACCTGTAGTTTCTGTGTGATGTTCGTAACTAACCAATTTTCACTTCCATATGTTAAGGTGGTCTTCAGTATCCATCCTTTTAATTAATTTTTTTAATATTTTTCGTCCTTTCAGACTTCAATGCTTCTTTACATAAGTTAAAATTCTACTATTTCTATATTCTTAAATTTCCTGTTAAAAATAAAATATAAAAATACAATAATTGTTTAAGAAAATAAATAAAAATTTAACAACTTGAGAACAATTTTCCTGTTTTATTGCTTGTTAAAAAGTTCTTTAACATATGTAAGTACTTTTTTATTTCATTTGTACAAGAAGCTTCCCAAGAACGGTTATTATTTATTCTATTCTTGTATTCTTGTTTTTTTTTTTTTTTTTATTTCTATTGAAGTATTTATTGCGAAAAGAATTCAATGTCCTTTCTGAATAAAATAGGAAGGAAAAAACTTTATCTTCTATTGAGCGACGATAGGAAACGTCAAACGGATATACAACAATAATCCCCAAAAATTATGTATATAGTTTAATGACTTATATAAAAAAAAAAAAAAGAAAAAAAAACAAAGTTCTGCATTGTACGTATAAAATTTTTACTATTGAATACATAAGTAAGTTTATATAAAAAAAAAAATATATGATTAAATTGATTTTTCCGACTGAATACTGAAAAATAACTAAAACCTAAAAAGAATATGGCAGAGTATTTACTTTCAGATTCGCAGACAACAAAGAAGGGTGCAATAACCATTTAAGATGTATTTAGAATAAAATACAAAAATAGAAAAATGAAAAAATAATTAAGTTTTGCGAAATTGTGCAGGTTCTCGAACCAAAGATTTAACAAAAAAAAAAAAAAAATAAAAATAAAACCAAACGAATCAATTGAAATGAGAGTATTAAAAAATATTTGCAAAGTTTTATTGAATACAAGAAATAAAGTTATTAATTTGTTTAAAATAACCCTTTATTGTTCTAACTAAATACTGAAATTGTTCCAATTCAATTTTTTTAACTAAAAACTTAAACTAATTATTGTTCTAATTTAAAATAAAATAAATGAAAACATTTTTATACCCCTACGACAAAAAGGTAGCGGGTATATTATAATTGATCCTCCGTTTGTAACGCATCGATTTATACATGTTAGATAGTGTACATATTTGTACGTTAAGTATTGGATATTAAAAGTTATACATATCGGATTAACATCAAAATGTAAATCGATCACGCAGAGAGTGTCTGACCGATAGAGTCTCCAGCACGATTGCTCTTAAACTAATAGTGCTAGTATTTTAATTATATACTTATTACAGCTAGAGTTTGGAAACTTACACACAAAGTAATTTTTAGAAAATTTTTAGGCTCCCTATTGCTTTTTGGTTAAAATTGAACCAAGACTTCGGGTAGCTGTTATACAATATTTTTAAAATGATATGAATTTCTTCTAAACTTTGTTTTTTGTTTTTATTCTCTTTGAAACTAAATACAAAAACAAACAAATTGTACTTAAATTAGTATTCGATTGATTGCGTTGTGGTTAGGACGCCGGCCTTGTAATCAAAGCATCTAGGTTCAAACTCCGGTTAGATCATATCATCTCCTTTTTTTAAAAATTCATCTCCTTTTTTTATTCTTTTTATAATTAAATATAAAAAACAATATTTTGAATTTTCTGTCAAAAAGTTCAATTTAAAGGACCTAAATTTTTTAATTTAAAAAATATATAGGTACCTACATAAAAAATATTTAAAGGCATTCTAAAAACCAATATTTTGATCAAAGTAATAATATGTTATAGCATTTTAGGTAAAATATTGACGTTCGTGCGGCTATTTCATAGTTGACAGGGGCAACTACATTTTTCCTCATTTTTAATTTTTAATTTTTAATTTAATTTTAAGTTTTTATTTATTTTTAGTTCAAACAGACTGACATACAAAAATACATAAAGTAAATATAAAGAATATTAAATATAGAAATAGACTAGAATGGCAAATATCTTAAAATACACCCAAAAATACTTTCTTGATTACGTAGACTTTTTTTTTTTTGTTTAATATATATAGATATCATCTAAAAATTTGTGCAAACTCGTGATTCACACAGTTTTTATATACCTACTCGAAATTCTAAATTGTTGTGATTTTTTTTTTTTTATTTTTGATTATTTAAATTATTTTTATATATATATATACACATTTGCTCAATGTACAAAGTTAAAAGTTTTCTTTTTTTTTTTTGTCGTCACTATTTTCATCATTTCCCAATTACACAACAAACGTATTTTTTAAATTTATATATTTTGTATATATATACTACATATTATTATATACCTAGCTATGTATATATAAAAAAAAGTTTAATTTAATTTTAAAATTATCAAAAAAATACACACAAATTGTATCTATTTGAGTAAAATTTTAAATGGAACAAAATTTGTTATTTAATTATATATATATATATATGTTTAAACATACATATATATATATACATTTTAAACTAATAAAAAATTACTAAAAACTTTTATAATTGTTACTATATATCATAAAGATATTAATGGAGATATACATACCTACTTGTGATAATACATAGTATAAATTGATTATATTGAAACAACTGACACACTCTACAGTAACTGTGCAGTTTGAAATTTAATAATATGTCAGAGTTTTTAAATTTTTATAAAATAATAAGTTAGAATATTTTTATTAAAATGAGAGCATTTACACCTTTATATGTGAATTTTTCGGAATATAATTTTACAAGCGCAAGTCAATACACCTAATTTGCATTAATATTGCTATCTCTTTCTGGCACGGAATTCCCATGCCCAAGCGCTACAATTACTACTATTGTGTCATTAATTTACATGTTATATATTATTTTATTAATTTGAATTAATTTAAATGGTACTAGCAAAAATTAAATAATAGTAAGTATATATATATGTAATTGAAAATACTTATGTATTTAGAACATTAAATTAAAAAAAAACTTTTAAATTAAATAAGTTTTTTAAACTATTATCATTTATCAGAGACTATTAGATAATAATCTTAAGCTATTGAAACTATATTTCGAATTAAGATTTATAAAAAGAGCTGAAATTTAAAGCTATGATTTTATTGAAATATTTTTAAATAAATCTAACTCTCTTACTATTAAATATCTAATTACTTTAATATGGCAAATTTAATAACCTCATAAAAACCTTGATAAAATATTTATATTTTTAAATTTTAATTCAAGTCAATATTTCAATAAAATGTTAAACAATGAATAAAATTTAAATATAAGATATCCTATCTTGCATTAGATACAAAAAATGCAAAATACAAACCGTTAGATGTTAAATTAAAAAGTGCATTAAATACAAAACTGGTTTAAAATATGTATACTATATACATTTTTCTCAATAACAAGAAAAATCACTTCCGTTTAAACAAAAAAAAAAGAAAATTACACTAAAATAAAATAATAATAAAATTTTATCAAATTTTTCTTTTAAGTTCCGAAATTCTTAATTATTTAATTATGTTCTTGTTCGTAATACAATTTGTACACCTCATTTAACAATTATCGTGTAAAAAATACATTTCCATTATTTTTGTTTTTTGATTGATTCTTTAAGATATAAAATTATCAAAATGTATCTGAACACAATAACATTGTCCAATGATAAAATACAAAAGAACAAAGAAAATATAAAAATCCATTTTGGTGGAAATGCGCATCAATTTTTTTGTAGGTAGAAAATATTTTCTAACAATTAAAATTTTATTCCTATATTCTTATAGGTCCATTATTTCCACAATATTTAATATCCGATGTTGAATATTAATAGAACCTTCCCTTAGTGCACAAATTTTTCCAATTTAATAGGCGTTTTAAAACTCCTTATCTCCTAATCCTAATATGTTGGCTTCTAATATAACATTGTCTACAAATACTTAAATACAGTCTACAAATCTGAATCAAACATTATCTAAAATATGCATTCACAATAACTACATAATATACACACTCTTTATGGACTTACAATAATATATATATGTTTTTATCCCATTATTCCCATTCCAGATTTCACGTGTTTTTGTATTTTGCTTTGAAATTTACCTAATAAAGTAAAATTTCAAAAAAATTCTTAACTTATTTCTCTTCTCTTTCAAATATCCTAAGGTGAATTAAGGTGATTCACACAATAGTCACTCAATAACACATTCAATCTCTCAATTTTGTTCCCTTTTCTTTCATATTTTCTTTGCCTTTAATTTATTCTCAAATCTCATTAGAATTTTACGCGGGAAATGAAGCTTAAGAATTTATATTTATTCCCGGTTTTTCCTCTTTTTTCAACAAGAACGTGATGTTCCAATTGAAAAATGTTACTAAGAGATAAAAGTACAGTATTTTTTTTTGACAAGTAGGTATAATGTCTGTCTAAATATTAAATATATATGTACGTATATACCAGTAGTTTGATACATGAGATCACCTGAATCTAAAATGTGCAATTTTATTTAGTTAATATACATAATATGTATATATATATGGATGTATTTATAATTATATCGTATTGTACATATATGTACATATAAGAACAATACAATATAATGGCATTTTATTTTTTCCCCTCAGAATTATTTGTTGAACTAAATTTAAAAATGTACTTACCTACAATATTTATTTACTACATTGTAAGTGAAAGAGGGTGAAAAGAAGTTAGAACAAATAATAATAAGAAAATTGAGTTTATAAAAGTGCAATAAACTCAAATAAACTCCGAAGTTAAAAGAAAAAAAAAATAACAAAAAAAAAGGAAGGAAGCCATTTTAAAGTGTAGTTGGCTATTTTTTATTTTTTTTTAATGTTCACCCTCATTTGAACTTTTTTTTGTTTTTTTTTACTGTGAAATAAACACGTGGTTTACTTTATTGCAACAAATACTTTAATAAAAGTTTCTTTGATATTTTGTTGTTGTTCTAAATTCTAATTATGGTTTTTGACAGTTTTTTTATTGATTTTTTTTTTATCCTGACAGAGCACAAATAAATTTTGTAGCAATATAATTTAATTCACAATAATCTTTTTTTTTTTTATTTTAATAATTCACAATATTCACATATAATTTATAATATGTAGTACAAACAACAAATATAATCTCAAATGAATTAATATATTAAAATACATATATTAAAACTAAATAATTTTTAATTTTAAAATAGCTGAAAAAAAATGTTCGTTAGCTCAAAATTAAAATCATTAAAAATTGCAAATCATATTATAAACACACACACACACAAAATATATGTCAAAACAAAATGAAAAATTAGATTTAGAAGAGTATTATAAGATTTGTGTACATTGTTTACCGTATTAATACCAACATTAAGTTATTACTTGGGAGTTGGGGTTGTAAAAAGTAATATTATATTACATAACATTTTTTAAAGGTAAGTTTTCATTATAAATGTCAAATGAAATTAATCTTAAACAGTGCTATCAAAGTTTCGATTAAAACAATATGATAATTTTTCTGTTATCTAACATACATGAAGAGCATATGTTATGTGAATTACTTTTCTTATTTGATTTTTACGTGTTATAAACTCTAATAATACTATACATACATATATTATTAAAAATAACTAATTTGTCTTTTAAATTACAATTCAAAAATAACATAAATTTTAAAAACTGGCATATTATTAAAATTAAACTCACAAAATGAGAAGTTTGAAAGCATGTATTTAATTTATTAATTATTTGGGATGAGATTCATTGTAAACGTAAATTTATCTATAATATATTATATAATACTATGAGAAACTCTATTGTGAATAGTTTATTTTAATTAAGTTTCATTTTGATATATGATATTTAAGAATCACATTTTTTACATGTGATTACATATGGTATATTGTGGTATTAAGTACTTTATTCTAGAAAAAATTTTGTGCAAAATGAAATATGATTTTAAGGTGTATTGCCGTTCAATTCAAAAAATATATTTTTTCTCGTAATTATCACATAATAACATAAAATTACATAATATATGAAAAGTTATTGAAAATAAAATTAAATATATGTACATACTATGAATTACAATAGAATTATACATTTATTAAAACTATAACTAAAGTATTCATAATAATAACCACCTTAGATCAATATACAAACTAAATTAAAACTTATTGTTTTTGCTAACACTAACACACTTATTTTTATTTCAAAACTTTTCATTGAATTTTTATTATTAACCTTGATATTTCATAAAACAAAAAAAAAAAAACGGTTACGTCCCGTTGTCTGTCATAAAGATTAAATATTCACAGGAATACAAAAAATATATTTATTGAAATACATATAAGATAAACCTTATATTTTTTAAATGGATTTATGAAATAGAATGATGAGATATTTTTCATAATAAATTTTGAATTTATTTTCACTTACCTTTGCCTTTTTTATGATTATTATTATTTTTCTTCGGCATGATTAGATTTTTATATCAGATTTCCTCCTTTCAAAAATAGAAAATTAAAATATAATGAATTTATATTATGTTTTGCTAATTATTATTTAATTTTTAAAGCAAAACTTTTTTAGCAAAATCAATTGGTTTTTTTTTTTTTTTATTAAAATGTTATGAAAGCAAATGTGTTGTTATTGAAGAATTTCAAAAAAAAAAAAATTTAAATCAAAAAAATTACTAAGAACTCTTAATTAAAAATATTGAGAAAACTTAGGAAACAATATGAAGTCACTTCACACTTTTTGTTTATTTTTGTTAATTTATGATCAAATAAATCTAAAATCTAATAGGAAACTTTTTTTTTTCAATTGGCTGTGCCTTGAATAGTTTTTTTTTTACCAAAAACAGAAATTATCGAAATTTCAAATTTAAATTATAACAAATTATTTAAAAAAAATTAACTAAAAAAAAAAATTTCAAATTTGAATATTTTTCTCTCAAAATAAGTTTTTTTTTTTTGATTTTTTTTCCAATATTTAAATTAAATCACTTTTTTTTTTTTTCAAATTTAACTAAATAAATTTTTTATTAATTTATTCTTTTTTAAATATAATTTTTGAGCTAAATTATAATCGAAATCAAGATGGTATAAGATTTCGATTTTGCACTTTTTTATATCTTGTAGATTGTTGTTGATTTATTGAATTATAAAAAGTATTTTTTTGATTTTGATTATAATATTTAGTAGTGATAGCACTCAATATAGCACATGAATAATTATTATTATTATCAATATTATTGAAGATATTATTAATTTTTAATGATGAATTCACAAATTGCATGATTAATTAAAAACCGAACATAAAAAATGAAATTAATTCGATTTTTTATATTATATTATATATTTAAATTTTTTCAATTTATTTTAAATATATAATTATTTATTTTTGGATTATTTGCTCTTTTTATTTTTTATATTAATTAATTAATATATTAATAAAGAAAATTTATTCCCGTCCGTACACAATATTTTTTTACACAAAAAAAATTACTCTGCTTACGTTGCCGATAGTTTGGATTGGAATGAAGTAATTTATTTAGAAATTTTGACTTTTGTAATTTATTTCATTTTTGATAGAAAGAAAAAAAAGCGCGAGCGCAGTAATTTCATTCACAATAGAGTATTTTTTGACACATTAACTAAATAGGGTTGAATAAAAATTGTTTGATTGTGAATAAAATGTCAAATATATTTCAATAGATTTTGAAATTTATGACATTTATAAAAATTATTGTCAATTATTGTGAAATTCTGGGTTTTTTTTTTGTTTTTTTCGATATTTTTTGAATTCCACTTTCATTTCGATAGAATCGATATGACTCATAATTATTGTTATAAAAAAAAGTTCAAAGGCATAATGTAAATAAATAATAGCAGTAAATAATTGTTTTGGATAATCATATGTAATAAATTTTAAATATTGGAACTTGGAAGAAAAGTGTATCACATTAATATCTTACAATTAACTTAAAATTTGAATCGACCTAAATATTGTTTATATATCGAAATGTTAATTGATTTGTTTATCGAATTTGTTGCAATGTAAATGTATCAAATTTAGATTAAGCGAAGGGAACTTTCTTTAGATGCACGAATCATGATTTTTTGGGCCACATTATTTAAAAGACTTTATGACTGTTATTTGATAAACTAGATTTAACATAAAACTTGATACACGTACATGCACGTTCATTGCGGTTCTTTCGATATATTTCGGATGTTGACGTTAGAGACAGTGGGAAAGGGTCACAATTCGCAACACAATTCACAATTCACAAATGAAAATGTCGTTTTTAAACTATAGCTCAAAATTAGTACAAGATTTTTGTGGGCTCTATGTAAGAAGAAAATCAAGGAGCTTTCAATATAAATATATGTATATATGTACATAAAATATACATATTGCAGTGATGGAAATACCAAATATTTCAGTGTACCAAATTGTAGCAAACGCAGTGTTAGTGCTAGTTTTCGATTCTATGACTGTGTAAAATATTAGATGTAGGATGAACTAGGGCAATCTAGAACAGAAAAGTACAGGTTCTTATGTTAATTATCTTTAGAACAGGTATTTTTCTGTCCGAAAGTGTTCTACTTTTGTGTTCATTAGTGTTTCAAAACTGTACTTAGTTGTACTTTTCTGTTCTAATTGTTTTTCAAATCCGTTTTGGACAAATATTTTTTGTTGTTGTTTTTTTTTTATTTTGACAATTGTTTATAAATTTTTATTTGTTTTTCAGGTTCAAATATTAAACATTTTTACAAAAATTAGAAAAAAAAAATTTTAAACAAAAAAACAAATATAAATAAAAATAAAATAAATAAAAAATTACTTGTCATTTTTGAAAACTGAAAATGTAGAACAGAAAAGTAAAAATATGTTCATTAGTTTTTGTGTTCTAGTGGTTCTTGTTTGTTCTAGTGGTTTTAGTTTATGCTAGGTAGTCCTGAAGTGTTTGACGTTTAATTGTGTTCTGTCATGCCCGGAAAACGAATTAAAACACCTATTATTGTAAATTTCTATTTGTGTACCTAGTACCTTGCTTATATATAAAACATTTTTAATATAAGAAACTAAAAGAAAATAATTAGATAGAAAGGTGGAGTGGATTTAATTAAAAGATAGAAGATTCGCTGTATCTGACTGTAGGTGTTTCCGATCTTTATCAGTATTTAAAAGTTATTCATTTATCGCAAATATTAAAATTGTCAAATTTTCCACTTGAAACGTCACATAATATTTCTTATGATACATAATATTGTTGTGAAATTAAATTTTTTTTTTTTTAATTTATTATTTTGATATTTTGATTATGTCGTTCGTTGGTTGAATTAAATGATTATTCATAACAAGTTTTAGCATAGCTAACTTGCTTTTGAATTTCGTTTTTATTAAATATAAATATGAAAAATTTTTCACGAAATTTGTAAAAGAATGTGTTTTAAGAATATTCTTAATTTACATCCATGTTATTTATTCTGAGTTTCACAACTTCTAGTAAGATTTTTCTGAATTAACTGACAACCAGACAACCATTACTAGTATCCTATCCTTACCCGACATATACATTATGATAAATCATTTTTTTTTGGTTACAGCTTACACAATCCAAACCTACATCAATTCCTTCTGAATTAGTGTAGCTTATGTTACAATATAAGATTTTACTATTTTAACTTATGTATGTATGTATAGGTATAAATATGGATTTGTAGTTTTGACAACTTTTCAAACATTTACATGGTTAATTTACAGAATAAAAACTCAATTGCGAAATTATTTATTTATTAACCTTTATATTTAACTTCTATTGTAATAGAAAGATGATTCATAATTTATTTTTCAATTTTTAAAACAATTCAAAGATATCAAATGTACACTTAATCCTAATATTATTAATTAATAAAAATAAGTGATTCATACCATCATACATATGTTTATTATCATGTATATATATATGTACATACTTTTACCTCTCATTTCAACTTGTAGCAAAATTGTAATTTTGTTATAATGTTCTTCAAACTTTAATATTAAAGTTTGTGAAGCTATGATATATAAACGGAAACCTTAAAATGAAACAAAATTAAAACATTGAAAAAAAAAAAAAATGAAACAAAAATGAAACATTGAAATAAAATGAAAACATTTAGAATAAATTTAGGCGTAAAAAGACATCAATTTTTAATATATACTGTATGATTCGTAAATGTTTCATTGCCTAAATTTAGGGGCACTTAAGCTATTTTGATCGTTATTAGTTTTTTTTTTTTTCGTTTTTTTTAAAGAAATGAATAAGTTTATTTTTAGAAAATGTAAAATTTATAGTAAAAGTCTCGAATAGTAAATCACGCGAAGAGATTTAGTTTTGTTTAATGTGGTTTAATTAGTAATTCACATTTAATTTGAAGTGCAATTTTCCTTAGTTTTAAAGAATATTATGGAATTTTTATTTGCATTGCATGCCATTTTTAAAATACAACGGATTTTTTTTATCAATATTCATTTTTTTTTTAGTTTTTTTTTTAATTACGAACTTTTCTCTTATTTGGCAGCACGGAAATCTAATTCGGTTAAGATTTTCTAAAGTTTTAACCTACGATTTTCTAGAGTTGTAACATGGTTGTAAAATCTTAAAAAGAAATTTTTTTTTAAATCATTATGATATTTAATTAAACATAAAAACTAAAACTTTTTTAAAGGAACATGTATTTACAATTTTTAAAAGAAAGTTTCTTATGAAAGGGAAGCTCTAAGAGAATATAAGGTCATTTAAAAAAGGACTATTACAACAAAGCCGTCTTTACCATATTTTTGATTTAGGAGGATTTACAATTTTTACAAGAAAGGTTCTTATGAAAGAGAAGCGCTGAGAGAGCTGAGGTTATTCAAAAGAAGAGCTATTACAACAAAGCTGTCTTTACCATATTTTTGATTTACGAGGGTTTACAATTTTTAAAATGAAAAGTTCTTGTGAAAGGGAAGCGCTAAGAGAACTTGAGGTCATTCAAAAGAAGAGCTATTACAAAAAAGCTGTCTTTACCATATTTTTGATTTACGAGGGTTTACAATTTCTAAAAGAATGGTTCTTATGAAAGGGAAGCTCTAAGAGAACATGACGTTATTCAAAAGAAGAGCTCTTACAGCAAAGTTGCCTTTACCACATTTTCGCTAATGGTTTAAGCCAAAACTAAAAAATTTAAATGAAAATTGAAAATTAAATGAAATTATTGAATTTTCAAAATAAAAAACTAATTAAAAGAAGTTAAGTCATTTCTTTAAAAGTAATTCAGTAATAATTTGCAAATACTTAAAAGGAAATTTAAAAGTTTCTAATTTTGATAACAATATCTTATTTTGATAAGGAATATTATACCTACTCGATAACTTTAATAATTCTATAGAATTACAATATATTATGTATTATTATTAATTATTATGATAATAATTAATATTTTAATATTTATTGATAATTTTAATTAAGTAAGTTATAAGTAATAATATGTACAATAAACAATATTTGATAATATTATTGAAAAAAAAACAACAACAACTTTTATTGAATGTTCTACTCAAAATAAGTACTGACTAATTTAAAAATTTAAAATTAAAATATTTAAAACAATTAAAACTATTTTTTCAAGTATAGAAATGAATGAAAGCTTTTAAATTAAATGTTATTTAATATTGACAATAAAAGTAATAATAAATGAATGCGACTATTTACAGATACTTTATACTTATAAAATTTTGCAATGCAATTTATTACATATTAAAAGTACTAATATTTATAAAGACAATTTATTTCAATGACCTTTTGTTTACTACTATTTTTTAATAATATTAACAAAAAAATACTTGAAATATAGCACATACATACATATTTGTAAATGTATATTGCATACTTTATTTGGTTTTATTACAAAAGAAAGTCACGGGAGTTATGAATGACTTTATAAAGTGTAAATGATTTTATAGAATTGTTTAAATTTTATTTTTCATTTATATGAGATTCGATAATAATATAATAACTAAAAATTTAAGAATATAAAATAGCTAGTAAATTTATATATGTATATGAACATCCCTTTCCCCTGGGTAATATGTTGTAATGCCCTATATAACAATAAAAAAACGTCTTAAGATCAGTTATAAGAGAAATTTCATTAGAATATATTTTAGCCTTATAGATAGGTGGTATGTAGCTAAAGAGTAAGGTTTATTTAGTTCTAAAATCAATTTATACCCAAGAAACGAATTTTATAGCCAAAAAATTAAAAGTTCCAATAGAAAATAAAGAATTGTTTTAAAAATTTAATAGTAAATTATGAATCATCTTTTTATTAGAATAGATTATTTTAGATTAAATAGATTTATTTTTTTTTTATTTATATGAGACTGGATAATTTATAATAAATAAGATTTTGAGAATATAAAATAACTAGTAAATTTATATATATACTTATGAAAATTTGATTATATGAACATCCCCCTCCCCTAGATAATTTCTTGTTATGCCCGATATAATAATAAAAAAAATCTTAAGATCAGTTATAAAAGTAGTTTTATTAGAATATGCTTTATTGTAATAGGTAGGTGCTGTGTAACTAAAGGTTTAATTAGTTCTAAATTCAATTTATACCCCAAAAACGTATTTTGAAACTAATTTTTAATTTTATATTTTATTTTTAAATATGTTCTGGATCCATATATGAAAAAAAAAATCTTAACAATAAATTTAAAATGTTGTCTTATTTCACTATCAATAATAATAATAGTATAAAAAAATCCTCCAATTAGAATATAAACTAGAATTTGAATTAAATATTTATTGAATTGTATATATGTATGTAATGTATGTACGTAAGATGTATAATATTTTTCAGTTATAAACTAACGTAGAATAAATGTGCTCTTAACATACTAACCTATAGATTAAATATATATACATATATTGCACAATGATCTATAAATACTACGTAAATAAATAAACTGTTACTAAATATATAATGTATTTGTAAATAAAATCAACCTGTTTCTATTTTTTTTATTTTCATCTCTAATGACCGCTATTATAAATTTTAAAGAATTATATTTGATAAATTTAAAACTAGTAATTTTATGTATGTTATATGTATAACTGTTAAAAAAAATAATAAATATAAATAAAAATTTTCTAAGAGTTTTTTAAACTCAATTTTTTTTTAATATACCACACTGTGCTGTATATTTGCTTTAGATTTCAGTTAAAAGAATAGAAGTTAGGAACTTACCTTACAAAGATACATAGGTACCTATATTGATTTTAAATTGGGAATTCCTTTATACACAATTTCTTAGAATAAAGAGTTTCTAGTTTGCATAAAATTTTTCGACATTTCTTTAATAATATTCATTATTGATTAGTAATATATTTTTATGGTTGAAAACTTGTGATTTTTCATTGATGATGAATGAGTAATCTTTTTATATACTCGTACACTTAAATAATATTCTAAGAAATTGTAAAATTAATTTTGCTTGTACAGCATATTTATAATACACACTTGTATTTGTTTTTATGTTTTATTTTTTATTTTTTATTATAGTTCCATAAAAGGAAAATTTTTTCTTAGTTTAATTTTATTTAAAAAGGGTGTTTTTTAATTTTAATTTTTTTTTGTTTGTATTCTGAATGAATAGTGATTAGTATTTCTGATATGTTAAGATGATAATATTGTATGTAATTTAAGATTTAAAGCTTAATTTATTAAAATAATTTACATACTTACCTATCTAAGTACGTAATGCATGCACCAATTTTGTAAATTTTCTTTCTCAGTGCGAATGTATTGATTTCCTCATGCGGGGATTTTCCTAATATTAATTTAATTTAGGGATAATAACACTATCTTGAAGAGTTTAGGTTTACTTAACAATATAGATAAATGCAAAATATAAACATATAATTTAATTGAATAACATAACTCACAGATATAAAATGCAATATAACTCAAATATAAAATATTACAATACTCGTATAAATAAAAATAGAATTGTATCTATTGAAAATCTAAGACGTTCCTATCCTACATGTTATAAGGCCCTGCACTATCTCATGTTTAAATTGTATGTGGAATTCATTAAAATCAATTCTAATAACACGAATATAATATGACCCCCCGTTCCAACAAATATTACAATACTCGTATAAATAAAAATAGAATTGTATCTATTGAAAATATAAGACGTTCCTATCCTACATGTTATAAGGCCTAGCATTATCTCATGTTTAAATTGTATGTGGAATTCATTAAGATCAATTCTAATAACACGAATATAATATGACCCCCTGTTCCAACATGTACCTATTGAATAGACATGTTTATTAGCCTAATAGTTGAACAGTTAGCGCTTAAAAAAAAGAAATTAAAGCAATAATAATTTACAATCAAAATATAAATGTTGATAAGAGTAACTGATCACAGGTACGATACATTGGATCTATCTTCTTAGATATATTGATTTTAAATCCTAAGTCTTAATCAATTTGGAATCTGTTTTCAAAGTTGTACACTTAAAGAAATAGATTTATGTATTTGTTGTTATTCAGGAGAAAAATTAACTCATTCTCACATCTAGGATTTTTAAGTTTCAACTGCCATTTTCCAATGAATCCATATTAAAACCAAGTTTAAGTGCTTTAATTTGTAGAAACACTAGAATTTAATGGATAATTTATTATAAAACTTTTAAGAAAAAAAAACAAACAACTTAACTATCCTACTAAAACTTCGTTGTCAACAAATATTTGGCTCCCAAACATTTTCAACGTGCATTTCTAATGCATTTGAATAAAAATTTTTGAGTAATAAGAAATAATTTTACAAACCTTTGAAATTTCTTGCTAATTCTGATTTGAATCTAATTAGAATTTTTGTACCCTGTATAAAGTATCCACATATAAAAAAAAAAAATGTTACATATTTATAAATTAAGTTTTTTTTTAATTTAGTTCTTACTTTAATTATTACCTAAGTTATTTTAAAAATAGGCAAGTTAATACCTACATGTAAAAGTAAATGACAATTCATTTTATATTTAATTTAAGTTTCATATACCATTTTAAGAATCAAATACCTATGTTAAATATCTGGACACCTGAAAATTTTAAAATTTTTTTAATTGTCAAATCAAATCTCTTTCTCCTTTTATTCCATCCAATAGGAATTTTTGGAAATTAGGTCAATAAAATAAGATTGTACTGTTTGTACCAGTTTTTTTTTTTTTTTAATTCAAAAATGAATAATATTTGAATTAACGAATGTTTGGTTGTTTTTTAATGTTTTTTTTTTTTTTTTATTTGTAACAATAAAAAACAAACAAAAAAAAAAAAACAAATTAAACAAATTAATTGACAAATTTGATGTCAAAAAAAATTTACCTATTAACCACAAAAGGCAAAAGTTCAATAATTTTTTTTTGTTTTTAAAGCTTTTTTTTTCCCAAAATTTCTGTGTGACCATCGTTGCAAAAAAAAAAACAAAAAAACCGAAAATTCTTACATAATTAGGTACAAAATTATTTGCATATACATTTTGTATAATATGTAAACATATAAATAGTATATATAATTAATAATATATGAAATTAAATTTGGATTAATTTTATATGTATTATTAATAAAAATGTGCAAAATTTACCTATTAGTACCTACTACTGTAAAATTTAAAAAATATGAATGTAAAATTCATGTAAAATATGCATATATCATACAAAAATATTAAAATGTATACAATATATACAATTCAGTTTTGTGTGACTCATTATTTTTATATTATCAAAAATTTTTTTATAATTTAATGATTAATACTTTTTAAATTTTATTATTTTTATTTTTTTTTAAATTTTCCTTAACTTTTTTTTTTTTTAGCTAAAATTTTTTGATACTGAATTTTGATAATACATACGATGTTTTAATATCAAATTCCTAGTAGTACTTATGAAAGAGAAAGAAAATAATAAATAAAATGTTGATAAAAAAGTTAAAAAAAAAAAAAAAACTACTTCATAAAATATAATTTTATATATATGATTCCATATATATATGAAAATATAAATAATTCTATTAATCTCTCATATTTTTCCATTCTGTTTTTTTTTTTTTATTTTAATTTTTTTTCTTTATTATATTTTCTAAGTATATTCATTTTTGTATTTGTACAAGTATATACATTTAATTTTTTATTTTTTTATCTTATCATACATTTAAACACAATCTGGTAATACTGTTTTGTTACGCGTCGGCGTTCTCTTCTCCACTACTTTTAAAAAGGCTAGCACAACTGTGGTGAAGTTTATTATAAGCGAAATAACTCTTACAAAAACATTTTTACTTTGAGCTTCAATCGATTTGGACGGTTTTTATTCGACAATTTTTCTTGTCTCCGTATAGTAGTAAAATATTTAAAATCGTGAAATTTTTATTAATTTATTAAAAATCTTAATAATTTTTTTTGGGAGTTGTCCATTTGTAAGTAAATTTAATTTTGAAACAGAAAATGAAAACAAAATATAAATACTTAGTTTACAATATTAAAGAATTTCAATAAACAATTTTTTGAAAAAAAAAAAAAAGAAAATAAAGAATTAAAAAATAAAAAAAAACAAAAATATAAAGAAAGTTAAAAAGTGTTTTAATATTTGATTGTATATTTTAAATATTTCAAAAGTGGTTATAATATTTATAAATTTGGAATTTTTGTTTTATTTTATTAAATAAAATAATTTTTTTGGAAGTTATTTTAACTAAAGTTAAATTTAAAAATTTAAAAGAAAGTTATAAATGAAATCAGAAAAAAAAAAAAAAAAAAATACAAAAAAAAAAAAAGAACGCTTCTGTCGGCAAAAAATTTTCGTTCCCTTTTTTGTAACATTTTTTCTTCAATTCAAAATGGCTGTATATAATGTATAAGTGCCCATTAAAAAAAAAAATTAACATTTTTTTTTTTTTTTTTACCCATCTACAAATATACGTAGTGTTGTGTGTAATATAACTTATATATTTTCATAAAAGGAAGGATAATTCACACCCAAAAAAAAAAAACATACAAAAGTAAAATGTTTAAAAGAACAATTTTTAAAAAAAGTCCATCAAAAGTGTGAAATTAAAAAAAAAAATTTTAACGTCCTAGTACATTTTTAAATAAAAATCTTTCAAAAAAAAAAAAAAAAAATGAAAAATAAAAAAAAAAAAACCAAATTATTTAAAAAGTTTTCTTTAAAAAGATACAATTTCAATATTTAAATTGACACGTTATTCATTTTTTTTTTTTTTTTTTTTTTTAATTGGTGTTTAAACAATTTTAATTAAAAAAAAAAATTCTCTGTGAATAATATTATATACTTCAATTAAATATTATTACATATATATATATATATTTTAAAATTAGTATTAAAATAAAACAGGAAAGTCAAATTTTCAAAAAAAAAAAAAAGAAACGGAAGAAAGAGGAACTTCTTTTTAGCCGGTTTGCAACTTAACCATTTTTTTTTTTTTCAACGTTCTGTTAAATTGAAATTTCAAATACAATTTTCTTTTCTAACAGTGTGTTAAAAGTAGTTTTTTTTTTTTGTTATAAGAATACAAGGAAACATTTAATAAAAAAAAAAATCTGTATGTAAAACATATATATATATATTTACTTATATATTATTAATTTTTATATAAGCACCGTAAAAAGCCGAATTGAATATATGTTACAAAAGAACTTCTTAAATTTCTCAAAAAAAAAAAAAAATTTATATACCCTACTATACTACTAAAAATTTCGTACACACATATATATATATATATATTGTACAAAAGCATGTATATAACTACATACATAAGTATTCGAATCAACATTTTTTTTTTTTTTTGTAGACGACTCGAGCGGTTTTGGTGAATTGAATTTTCCTTATATGGATATTTTAAGATATACAATTTTAGCAAATGTTTTAAAATTGGTTTCTTATTTTTTTGTTTTTTGTTTTTTTATACTTGTTTTTTGTTTTTTTATTATTTCTCTAATTGGATACAACATTTTTTCAATCATACTAAATATAATTTTTTTTTATTTTAATTTATTTAACAGGTATTTTAAGAAATTAAATAATATATTTATAATTCAAAATGTGTGACG
The DNA here is from genome assembly GCA_963082915.1 of Dolichopus griseipennis. NCBI lineage: Eukaryota > Metazoa > Arthropoda > Insecta > Diptera > Dolichopodidae > Dolichopus > Dolichopus griseipennis. The sequence continues at coordinate 29,644,053 of OY720444.1, forward strand.
AAGAAGTTGCTGCCCTCGTTGTTGATAATGGATCTGGTATGTGCAAAGCCGGTTTTGCTGGAGATGATGCACCCCGTGCTGTATTCCCATCAATTGTAGGTCGTCCCAGACATCAAGGTAAATAGTTAATTATTTTATTTAATATATTACACTATGTGTATAAGTATTAATTTTTATGTACATTTATACATAAATATAAATGTACCTACCTAGCAAATTTATTTTTCAAATCATCAAAAAAGTTTTTTAAATATAATTTTATACAACAGTTGTATAACCTATTAAAAAAAAAACTGATTTTGTATGTTATTACCAAAAATGAAAGTAACAAGAAAGGTAATACTTTAGGTTAACAAATAAAAAAAACATTTTTAAAGAATGACATCATCAAAAAAAAAATATAAGCTTTAACTGACAGACTTTTTAACTGAAATTTATTTAAATACATATGACAAACAATCAACTGTACAATAACTACACATCATACATTCATACCCATATATATATTTTTTTTTTTTTGATATTTCCTTTGGTTTTGTCGTTAACCTAATAAAAATGATATTTTTTTCTATTTTTGAGTAGGAAGGTTTTTATTATGTTCATTTGAAACAAAAAAAAAATGTCTGTCAATAAACAGAGATAATTTGATTAGATTTTTATTATCTTACACAAAATTAGTTTAGAATAGAAAAGATTTCTATTATATGAACAACATTGGGATTGAAATGAAAACAAAAAACACACTTTTTTCCAAAATTTAATTAACTTTTTTTGTACTTATTTTTGTTTTACATTAACTAATTAGATCCAAAGGACATAGAAACATTTTATAATGAGAGTTTCTATTTCATTATTACAAACATATATTATATTCTGAACTCTGGTAATGAATGACACATTACTTTTAAATTTGATACTTCAAAAAAAATTTAGGCCTTGGCATATGAAAGTGTAAAAGTGTGTACATAATTTTAAAAAAACAGTATGAATAATAAATGGACATTGAAAAGGATTTTGTATTTTGTTAAAAGGAAGAAATTTAATGACTTAATATGATTTTTTGTTAATTTATTATTTTATTCTATTTTTGGGCGTTGTTATCTGCCACGCCTAAGTCTGTGTTAACGCCTTAAAGCAATTGTTTTTTTTTTTTAGCAATAACTGCATTTGTTTGCCCTTATTCTTTTGATAACAAATTAAATATCAAGAATTTCTAAGAGAGAAGAAAATAAAAAGAAAAAAATAGATAAAAATAACTAATAATACAAAAATTAAATTATTTATATAATATATATATTAATTTTTATTAAAAATATGCAAAAAAAAAAAATAAATAACATAAATTTTATTCAAAAAATATTTCAACATAACACAAACATCCAGGAAATTTGGAATTTTTTGTGGAGGTTTTGTTGTCTGCCTCTCTTATTATGTATCTTTTAAAGTTATTTTTATAAAGTAGAAACAGACTTAAAAAAAATGCACTGAACTTGAATAATACTTTATTAATTCTTCAAAGTTAAAATAAAAAATTTTTACTTAGTTATTTGTTTTTGAGTTTTACTTAATGTAGGTGGAGAAATTGTTTTTTGTTTTTTTTTTTAAGTTTTATCCACAGTTTACCTATTTAAGATATGTGTATCTTAGTTATATAAAATTAAAGAAAAATCATAGAAATACAATTTCTAATAAAAACTTAATTTGAAGATTTATCTTACTTCTAGTCTGTTTAATGTAATTTCAAAAATGAGTTGAATTGAATTGTATAGTAGGCAGTTTTTTTGTTCATAAGATTAAGCATGGAATTAATTTAATTCGATAATCTAATGGTAATCTTAAATCAAAAAAATAACCTTTGAATAGTTTAATTTTAAAAATTTTCCATAATTTTGTTTATACAAAAATTGTATACTTACATTTAAATGATTCAGAAATCTTACCTTAAATTTTTTATTAAATAATATTGTTGTTTTATTTGTGAATCATACTTCTGTTTTATTTTATTTAATTATTCCGTTCACATATGATATTTTTTCAAAGCCACACTTTGCATGTTTATTTTTTCATATATACATATGAACATTAATATAATAAATTTAGCAAGTCCTATGACACGATTGTCTGACTCAATAATGAAATTTCGCTTTTTCTTTTTTATTTTATTTTGCCTTGACTTTGGGGGAGAATTTTTAAAATAGAAATAAAAAAAAAAATAACAATTAACGCTTGTTATCCCTTATAAGACTTCACTAAATTCAAACTTAAGTAGAAAATTTTGCCAAAATTTTATTTTTGTATTGCAAAATTATGTTTCCTACCCTTATTTAAAAAATAAAATATGAACATTTAAGGGAATATGTCCTTCCGGTGTTATTTCATTTTTGAGCATTTCTTAGAAAGGAAAAGAAAATAAAAAAAATTACTGGTGATGATTCATTCATAGATTTTGAATTTAAAAATATGTTAATTTCGTATAGTTAATAATATGGGTTTTTCTTTTTTTGTTTTAATTTTTTTTTTTTTTTAACTTATCGTAATTTTTAAAGATGAATGATGATTCAAATACTAATTTACATTATTTTAATCATGATTAGTAAGACTTTAAAAATTCTTTCTGAAAAACAAGGAAGTATATTTGATAAAAAATTTTAAATCAATAGCAAAAGATATATGCATATATATAATTGTTAATTAGTTTTTCAGTTAATTTTCAAATTCATTAATAGGTATGACATAAGAGATTATATAGGTACTTAAGATTATAAATTTGTTTTTTTTTAGTTATAATAGTTATAATATAAATGTTAGATTACGTAATAAAAGAGATATTTAAAATAACAAATTCCTAAACAGATAAGTACTGATAAGAGAGAGGACTGTTCTTAAATTATAAATAAAAATTAAAACAAACAAAAGACAATATTATTTAAAGTAGAAGTGATATTAAAGGACTATACATACTTCAGTTATGTAACAATTTATTTATTTTGACATTATTATAGTCAAAAAAATTGTAATAATTTCGAACTTGAAACAGTTTATTTAAAAAGAAACTATCTTGATTGTTTCGATCAGTTTTGTTTTCCTAAACTTTAAAACGCGACCTACATTAAAAATGTCATATGGGTAAGGTTACCTTATTTTTATTTTCAAGTAAAAACTGATTATTACTTTCATTGCCAAGATAACATACAACAATAATTAGAAAAATAAAAATAAATGATTTTTTTTTTTTGTGTTTTTTTACAAAATTAACGAATTTTTTTGTTTCTTTTAATTGAAAAATAGGTGTTATGGTTGGTATGGGCCAAAAGGATTCATATGTTGGTGATGAAGCTCAAAGCAAAAGAGGTATCTTAACATTAAAATACCCAATTGAACATGGTATTGTTACAAATTGGGATGATATGGAAAAAATTTGGCATCACACATTCTATAATGAATTACGTGTTGCCCCAGAAGAACATCCAGTATTATTAACTGAAGCACCATTAAATCCAAAAGCAAACCGTGAAAAAATGACACAGATTATGTTTGAAACATTTAATACCCCAGCTATGTATGTTGCAATTCAAGCTGTGTTATCCTTATATGCATCAGGTCGTACAACTGGTATTGTATTAGATTCTGGTGATGGTGTGTCACATACAGTACCAATTTATGAAGGGTATGCATTACCACATGCCATTTTACGTTTAGATTTGGCTGGTCGTGATTTAACCGATTATTTAATGAAAATTTTAACTGAACGTGGGTATTCATTCACAACAACAGCCGAACGTGAAATTGTTCGTGACATTAAAGAAAAATTATGTTATGTTGCATTAGACTTTGAACAAGAAATGGCTACAGCTGCTTCATCATCATCTTTGGAAAAATCGTATGAATTACCTGACGGTCAAGTTATTACAATTGGAAATGAAAGATTCCGTTGCCCAGAAGCATTATTCCAACCATCATTCTTGGGAATGGAAGCATGTGGTATTCATGAAACAACCTATAATTCAATTATGAAATGTGATGTTGATATTCGTAAAGATTTATATGCCAACACTGTATTATCTGGTGGTACTACAATGTATCCAGGTATTGCTGATCGTATGCAAAAAGAAATCACATCCTTGGCACCATCAACAATGAAAATTAAAATTATTGCACCACCAGAACGTAAATATTCAGTATGGATCGGAGGTTCAATTTTGGCATCATTATCTACATTCCAACAGATGTGGATTTCTAAACAAGAATATGATGAATCTGGTCCATCAATTGTACATAGAAAATGTTTCTAAATATTTTCTATATAATAATAATATTAATAATAAAATAATAATAAAAAATAAATTTACTAATTCATTTTACATTTATTATACATTTAAATTAATAATTATAAATGGAAATGTCCAACTCTATTTATAAAATTTAAATTCAGCAACATCAGCAACAACATACATCAACAAAAAAAACAACAACAACAACAAAAAGACAACAACATTATAAAAAGAAAAAATCAAATATAAAAAATAAAAAAAAAAATATAATAAAAAGACAAAAGAAAGAAGAAATTGTAAAATTCCAAAACCACATTCCCTTTTTGTATTTAAAAATAAATAAATAAATAATACAGTATTTGTACTACTATTATTGTAACATTTATGGTATCCTTTTTGAAATGAATAAAAACCAACTACACATAAACTTACAATATTTTCATTTAATTTTATAAATTCCTCCATTCACAGGTTTTGTTTATGCAAGTAGCATTAGCATTTAGAGAAAGTTGAAGAAAAAATTTTCTTGGAATTTCTTTTGGTATACTTACATGAGAGAAATGATTAAAATTGTGAAAGATTTTAAATTAATAGAAAATATAACATGTTCAGTTTTTTAATGGATTTTTATCAAACCAATGGAATAAATAATATGGTAAAATCATTGAAATATGTACATATATCAGAATAAAATATGCATAGTTGAGTTGTAGATGACAAATTTATTAGTGAAATCTAAGTTATCAGATGTATGTTATTGAATAAAATGGCAATTGTCTTTACAAAATTTGCAATAATTAGTAATATAAATATCATTAAGAAAATACAAAGCTAATTTATAAGATTTAAATTGTTGCGAATTTCTAAAATTCAATTTAATTAAATTTTGATCGGCGGGTAGATTTCGGGTGCACATACCTTCATAAAAAAGAATTCTATTTTTTTTTTCATGGATTAGTGCTATCTTCAAAGTCCACAAATAATTTCTTTGATAAATAAACAATTAAAAATTAAAATAAAACGTGGAAAGAAAATCGATTACATTTTTATTAAAAATAAAATTCCATTTGGGGTACCTTTAACGTGATTATTTCGGGTAGAATTAATGTAAATTATTAGATTGTATAACAATAGCAACTAAACTAGGAAAATAAAATTAACATTTTATTACCTTAATATTTAAATAAAAAAAAAAATGTCTAAAGCTTACATCATTTTTTGTGTTTTAAAGGTTAGAAAGATGGAATTTTGTTCTAACGTGCACTAATACAATAACAATGAAGGCAATATATTTTTTACTACTATTACTATAAATAAAAATACCGGTTTTGTTATTATTTACCATATTTTGCATCACATTTTATTTTAAAATTCCACATATTATGTACATATTTTAATTTGGTTGACTTCAAGAATTTCTCCTTAGAAAAAAAAAAAATTGAATTTTTAACCTGATATTTGTGTTGCCATTGAAATAATAAATTAAGAGATGACGTAGTCAATCTTTAATTAATAAAACTATGCAGCAAATTTAGAGTTTAGACTTTTAAATTATTAATAAATAATGTATAAAAATAAAATTTGATATGTCATTTAGTGGAAAAGTATAACTTCATTAAAAACTCAATAAAATATGTTAATGTTCCTATTTCCCTGATTGTGTATACCATACATTTATATGGTTCTTTGTTGCTGTGTAAGTACTTTGCTTTGCTTAATTATAATATTACTCATCAGTCATCATTTTTTTATTTTTTAAATTGAATAATTTTTGTAACACTTGTTAGTGTTTTTTTTTTTATTTTCTAAGAAAAAAATTTTGCAAAGTGATGATTTTAAGCTGAGTTTTTATTGAGCTGAGTTATTATTTGTCTTTAAACAAGACAACAAACTAAAGTTAAAAAAAAAACATTAAAATTTAGAAAAAAAAAAACAAGTAAAGAATATTTTTTTTGCAAGTGTCGAGAGGAGAGAAGGTCAATGTCATTTTATATAGTCCCCAACTTAAATTAAAACTGGTTGAAAGGGAAAAGAGGGAGTAATGGTCGGGAGGAAAATGGAAAACTTAATTCAGTCTTTTTGTAATATGTATATATGTATATATATTAAAAAAATCAATGGCTGTGTTAGTTAAATGTATGATTTATTTATGTATTGTTTTTGTAATTTTTTTTTTATTTGGGAAATTGAATGTTGCAAAATTTCAGTTATAAAATTTTTTAACTTTTTTTCCATTATTGGCTAGATAAAAAAAAGCAAGAAATTTTACTACTTGTATACATATGTATGTACTACATTTCTATATATATTTACTTAATAATATACATAAGTAGTTAGTTAAATACTATCCATAAACAACATTTTCTAATGAAAATTATCCGTTATAATTAGATATTTGATAGGTACATAAGTATTTATATAAAAAGAAGAATCTTTTCATATTTTGTTAAACCTGAAACAGACTTTAGGAAAAAGAACTTAACATTGAAAAATAAAGTATTTAAAGAAAAATTAAACATATGGATGTACATACCTACCATATGTACCTATATACAATATATGTATTTAATTAGAATGAAAATTTTCCAAAAAAACGTTAAGGTTAATTTGTTGTTGTTTTCTTATTTTTTTTTTATAGAAATGATAACCGTTAAGCTTTTTGATTATATTTTTTTACTTGTTTTTTTTTTATTATGAATAATAATATGAATATCTATTCAAAGTTATCTAATCTGTAATTCTTCTCAGCTATATAGTAATAAACAATACAATTTTTTTTGTTATAATAAAAATAAAAAACTAAATTCCTAAAGCCTTTAGAACAAAAATAAAAATATAAAATAACGAAACTTTGGCAGTTGACCGTCACATGCTTCGGATATCAGGCAATATAATTACTTACACATCAACATAATGTAAATATATATATGTATGTACCTACTCATATTTATTTTTAATATAACTTATATGAATTACTATACTATGTATATATATATAAACAAATCATACGTAACGTACCTACATGATATTTTTTTTTTCAACATTTTTGGTATTTAAATAAATAACCACACGTCTTTATATATAGCTAATAAATACATACATATGTAGCATATTATGTGATAATTTTTATCTAATTTAATTTGAACTTTATGTTTTTTCTTTTTTTTATATTTATTAGTTTTATTTAATATCAATTGATTATGACTAACAAAACAACTAACAAAAATATTTAATACCTATTAAATTATGTAATTTTGCAGGTTACTAGAGCTAAATAAAGTTAAATTTTAAATAACTTATAATTTTTAATTGCAAAATTAATAAATCAAAAGTACCTAGGACCTACCTAATAAGAATCAACATTGATTATGAAAATCTGTATGAAAATCCTGTGATCCGTGATCCTGTAAATGGATCTACATAGGATACATACATACATATTAAGTACAATACAACAGATTTCTAATAGGATTCTTAAAAAAACAATTAGGTATATTAAATCAACATAAATGGCAACTGTTTTAAATTTTTTAAATTGAAATTGGCTTCAAAATCGTTAAAAAATCTCATTAACATTTTTAAATAAATATTTGGAAGTTTTTTTTCCCAATATTAAAAAAAAGAGACCATAAATGAATTCCATTGCCTTGAAAATTTTAATCTTAATCCTTTAAAAATGTTATGAAAATAGTATGTTAATATCGTTTTAATATATATGTTTGTATGTATGTATGTATGTACATTATATAAAAACATTGGTAGGTAGATATTTAATAAATTTCTGCAAATAAAAATTAAATTGTTTAAAAATAAGGTAAGGTAGGTATGTGTATTTTTAAATATTTGAGTTTATCGAAAAATAAACAAAACAAAAACAGTCTTAAATTCAATTGATTTTTCATTAAACCATCAAAAATATTTTATTTCTAGAAAATTCAAATGTACATACTTACATATATATGTACATCCATACATATGTATTTCTTTTTAAATTATACCTAAAAAAAAAAATTTTGCCAAAATTTTTAAGTTGAAATAACAAAAAAAAAAAAATCAGAAAATATTAACCGCTGCTTTAAAAGCCGGCATTCACCATATCACCATACAATACATTTTTATTATTATTTCTTATTAAATAAAAAAAAATTTTATACACACCATATTTACAAAACACACCATAGTTGTTTCATTTTATTTTATTTTTTTTTTCTCATTTATTTTTATATACAACACAGTTGTATCTTTTTTTTTTTTTTGTTTTTTGTTATTTTTCTTTGATTGTTTTTGTTTTTATGATGAATTCTTTTTCAGATACAAAATCCATTACCATATATGGTCATTCCAGTTTTAAAATCGAGCTTTGAATATTTTCAGTAAAAATAATACAAACACAACTAAACAACAGAATTAAAATAATAGAAAAAAAAAATAATGTTGGTTATTTTTGGAAATGTATTTGTGTATGTTAAGTGTTGAATAATGAATTGAATTGCCGTCGTACGAATATACACGTAATATCATCGTACTCTACACTATAGTCTATATATGTACATACATTAAATTGTATAAATTGTATATTATTATGTATAGATATTAAAAATGCTTGTACGTAATATCTGGTAAATGTTAATATATAACTATATATGTATATATATATATATATATGATTCTGGAAGTTCATAAATTTATTTTTTTTTAAATATTTTGTACTGTGTAAAATAGCATAATATGTACCTATGCATGTATGTACATAATAATATAAATTTAAAATTATTTCACTTTTTGTATCTATGTGTGTGTGTGTGTGTTATTTTTTTGTATAAAAGAAAAAGAGCAATCAAGAATTTATTGGTGTAGTAATATATAGAATTGACTTGAAAACAAACAAACAAACAAATTAAAATGAATACAAAATACTAACTATATTTTATTTATTTAAAAGTCTAAATTAAGAGTATACTGCTGTAAAACCACCTTGTAGATAAATATTTAAATATATGTATATGTATATATATGTATATAGATAAATTATATATGAATATAGGAATGTGCATATATAAATTAAAACAGTAGAGTATAAATATATGAATATAGAAAATTTATATATTAAAATAGAATAACTATAGATTTTTAGATAAGTACATAATATATATACATATATATACATATATATATCTTTAAACTGAATTATAAAAAGAGGAGAAAATAAAAGAATTGTATATAAGGTTAAATAGAAAATAGTTAAAGGAAAATAATTTAAAAAAAGAAAATATGAAAAACCATAAAAGAATACATATACAATGAAAATAGAAAATTGTACCAACAAAAATATACATACATATATGTATGTAAAGAAAATAATTATAATATGAAAAAATAATAATAGTAAGTAATAGAAAAGTAAAGAGGATGTATGAATGGTTCATACTTCATAGATAATAGATACAGTAGATACATATGTACCTATATAAAAAAAATAGTGTAATATGTAAATTAAATATAGCTGTACATAGGTATATAATTATTATTTAGTTGAGCCATAATATATATTACATACATACCTATATTGAAAAAAAAAATTTTTATAGGTTAAATAGAGCGCTAGAAGTATTTAAGAAAAAATATATAGGTATATACATATGTACATAATATGTATATATAAAAAAGAAAATAGAAGTATAGAAGAAGACTACTTGTATATATTGTCAATAATTTATGTTTTTTCAAAATTTTCTTTTTATTTTTTTTTTTATTATTCTTATACATTTTTTTCTCTATTCTGCACTGTGACTTGTGATGTGATGTGATGTGAGTACTGAGTAGTGTTATTGTAGTGAGTACTACTGCAGTATTGCCATAGTTATTTTTAAGATGAATTGTTATTATGATGAGAAGAGTTGTATTATTAGAAAAATAAAAATTAAAAAAAACCCCTTCAAAAAAGTAATTATAGATAATTGGACTTTTACATTTTGAATAACCAAAAAAAAAAAACAAAAACAAAAACTAAAACACTTTAATATTAAAGAGATTTAAATATAAAAATATATTTAGAAGTAGATACCCAACCTACGTACTTAGGGATTTCTACTATTATACACATATATACATAATTACAGAAATGTGTACCTACATACATATGAAGAGTGCAGGCAAATAACAATCAACGTCACTTTTTTTAGAAATTGAGAAAATTCAATTAATATTTTCAAAGACTTCTTGCGTATAAAAATGTTCTGAAAGTGTCTGTAAACAAGCTTCATAATTAATGTTTATCCTCTTCTTAAAGAAATACAATACAAAAAAATTAAAATAATTTAATATTTTCTTATTTTATTTACAAAAAAAAAAACTTAGTTTTAAAAAAATTCAGTTTTGTACGAAAAAACAATCAAATATTAAAAATTTAGGAAAAAATAATCAAACAAAAAATAAAAACATAAATAGTTCAAATTAAGTAATTCATTAAGTTTAAATTTTTATAACGTTAAAACGTATGGATTTGCTTAATTATTATCGTCTGTGTCCGAAACTTGATTCGAATGCGGCAGTGCTTCAAAAAACCGCTGCGCTTCGTCTCTGCAAAATTCTTTAAGTACCATTAAATCATTATATTTTCCAGATGAAAGTGGAATTAGGCTAGTGCAAAAAGGCTTTAAATTTTGTGAACTGTTACCAGTATTTTTATATCTGATTATGTACGAATTCCATGGGCCGTTATATGTGTTTCTTAATTGGAGTGTCCGACTGTGTTCCTTTGTTATGTAGATTTCAGAAATTGGCCTCGTTGCAAATGGAGATTTTTTTTTATAATGATTATTTTCCAAATAACTGCCCCAGTTTTTGAAAATATCTTGTTTACTTTTAATAATGGTTTGACCCGTGAAGATTTAACATGATCGTTCCATTCATCAGGCAATTCTATTTTAAGATTTTGTTTTATTAATCCCATATTTTTGTCACATTCCATGTAACTATGGCCTCGAAAGGGGAAATGTTATTTTAAATTCCCGTTAGAACATTTTTATTTGTAATAGTCAAGTCAAGTCAATAAAAACAATTCAAAATTTGCCATATTAAAAAGAAACTGACATTGATTGTTTTTTCCATTAAAACTGTGACATTGATTGTTCTTTCCCTGTACAGGAAATTTTGAACAGGCTAAAACTTTGATCTCGTTTGGTTTTACATTATTTATTGTTGATAGAACGAAAGATCTCATTTTTGCCTTTCCAATGATACCCATATTGCATTTTCGAAAAAAATTGACATTGATTGTTATTTGCCTGCACTCTTCATATATTTTTATACATTAAGTATATGCGTAAAAATCTATTTTGTACTAACCGGAAAATTGTTCTAGAGCCTTAATGTTTAACTGGACTTTTATCCTTGATTCAAAATGAAATTTCTATATATGTATGTATCTGTAAAATAAATGTTTTTTTACTGAAAAATTTTAGTGTAAAATATTTAGTTGGTACTATGATGGTATTATGAATATTCATAATACCATCATAGGTAGTACCTACTAAATTATGTTAACTAAAATCCATATAGCCTATAATAGCCTATAATAGGCTATATGAATTTTAGTTAAGATGATTTTAACGTAGGTATTTAAATAGTTAACTTTCTTATTCTTATGAAGAAATCCAATACTTGTAACATAATTAAATCAAATCAAAGTTAAGTTTGCAATGACAAGTGTATCTAGCTACCTAACTATGTGTTTAATACAAAATTGAATTAGATTATGAATTTATTCTTTGACAATTTTAGTATATAGTCCTATCTATAGTCCAGCTACTGGGTGCTATATTGCACCAACTCTTAGTATCAAATAATAACTTTTTTGATAAGTGAATGAGTTTTTTACTAATCAAACTTTATTGGTTTGTTGTTCGATATGCTTTAAAAATAAAAATTTCATTAGTGATAAGTCGTTGGTGCATTGATGCAATAGAGCCCTGATTACATTTAATTACAATATTTTTAAGTCAAAGTATAATGTAAATTATATATTTTTTTTTTTTTACACCTACCTCCGCGTGGTAACTGTTCACTGTTATAGGCTCAAAAGCCTTACTATATATGGGCATGTCGGAACAAGGGCAAATATTATATTCTTATTAGAACTGATCAAATGAATTCCATATACAATTTACATGAGATAGTACTAGGTCTTATAATATGTAGAAATGTCTTAGATTTTCAATAGATACAGCTCTATTTTGTTTATATTGTAATAATTTTGTATTAGAGTTATATGATATTTTATATCTGTGAGTTATATTATTCAATTAAATTATTTGTTTATATTGATATATTAATGTATTTTTTATTAAAGATATAATTATTAATTATTGATTAAGTTATTAATTTAAACCCAATGCCGAAAACTTTCACTGGTATTCGAACCCGGGTTTTTCGCATGAAAGTTCGGCACTCTAACCACTGTGCCACCTAGCCGTTAATATATGTATGTATGTTAGTTATATTACTTAAAAGGTGTTCAAATTAAAGACTGACGCGTTTATTAATGATATGTATTATCTACTTAAGAATGTTATTCTCACATGATTTAGGACAATAAATAGTATAGACTAGTAGTTGGTATATATGACTTTTTAAGAAAAACTAATTTTAATATAATTTTTATAATAAATAACTCTCTAAGATAAGGATAAGAAAAAAAGGATGATTAAGATTTTTGACCCGGATTGCAACTTCTTACAAAAATTTATTAAGTACTATTATATTCATTTTATAGCTATTTGATAATCTATACATATATAGTAAAGTATTCTTATGTATCAATATATATGTATACCTATTCATACTTAAAAATAGCATCAATTTAAAAAAAAAAGCCGTATTTCAAAAGGAAATTTTTGAAAAAAAATACCATTTATGATATAAAAGATATCAAAAAAAAAAATACCATATTAAGATATAAAAATTTACCAAAAAATACTAATAATGAAAGGTGTTTAATTAAAATTGTTTATTTATTTCTTCTATATATTATTTTATTTATCTATATATGTACTTGCAAATGTACATATTTATTATTTATATAAAATAGATTAATTTGGAAAATGTCAGAATCATAGAAACCGGCTATAAATACATTTTTTTTCTTTTTATTGTTTTTAACAATTTATTAATATTACATACACAATCAAAAAATTAGTGCTATTTATACATATATATAATATATATATATATGTATACATAAGTACTATAATTTTATAAAAGTATGTACATAAAAGTATATAATCTTGTGAAAATGAGTACAATTTCTATTTTTGGTGAATATATTTCTCCACATTTTTCTTATACCCTTGTATCCTTGTACTAGGATAAAGCAAAGGTACACAAATACATTTTAAGTACAGAAGTCCTTAAATAAATTTTTCCAAATACAACAAAGAAAAAAAAAGAAAATTTTCATTTAAAAAGCTCTTTTGTAAAATATATCCTTTTATGTACATGTCTCATAATTCTCATGCTCTTGGATTTTTAGGGTTGTACAATATGGAATTTGGATAAAGTTTTTGTTGTATTTTGTAATGCAGTTAAAAATGAAAATTTTTGGTTTATTGGGTTGAATCTTTTTACAAATTCTTAGATAGAAACACGGCAACACTACATCATTTTGAAATTGATGCGGTTAAAAGATGGCCTTTAAATTAATAAGATATATAAAAGTTGATAAAAGCTGATTAAACATTTTTAGATTGAAATTTTATTTTATGATTGATTGTTATTCAAAGAAAGAATATTTTTCATCCACTTTAACTTTAGTTAAACAGTAATAAGATTATTATTTATTTATTTTATAATGCCATATCATAAATCATAATGCAATATTTTATAAACGTCCTTTACTGAGACCAATAGGTTTGGATGCTATTATTAGATTATACAAATACTATAAATTTTAATTATTTTATTATATTATATTATATTTGGTATTTATATGGTAAGGGGGGATTGTGTGTTAATCGAACTCACACTGCCTCACGAACCCGAACCTAACTTATAATATTCTTACAACTAATTAAAAACTTCTAAACAAAAATTTATTATTTTAATACTAAAATAACACGAATCTACAAATTAAACGTACAAATCTTTTATACTCATTTGTTTTATGACGTGCTTTTATGACCACCAATTATTATTGATGATTCTGTTTGATTTATTTATAACTGGTATCGACATTTCATATATCATATTATCTGGATTAATGTTACCTGGATCATATTAAATTTTTTTTGCATGTAGCCCATCTACTATATTGAAATAGTATAGGGACATGATTTTGATTTTGTATATAAACATACTTATCTAAGAATATGAAATACTCAGGGGCTATGAAACCCGTGAGCAAAGTCTTCTTGATGTACTCCTCATTGTGGTAAAATATATGTGATATTAAACCATTTTCTGGAGTATTTAATGCTCTATCATAGTGACTGTGAATTACTTTTATAATAAAATTATCAATTTTTATGATTTTTGATTCCTTGTACAAATATTTATTGGAGTAAAAATATTTGTACTCGGACTGCGGTTTTTTATGTTTATTTAGGCTTGCACTAATGTTGTACCATATGGTTTATAGGTACACCATAAATCAGCGTAGGCCTTATTAATAAATAATAGTATATAATTTTGACTCTGTTACTGATATTTTTATTACAAAAGAAGATATATCCATTTATTTAAAAAAAAATATTTTACTAATGCATACTTTTAGGTAAAAAATTTTCATTAACAAATAAATGTTTGTTTTTTAAACAAATTTAAAATCAAACCACCTTAACTACTTTACACTATATAAATTAAAAATAAATAAAATATTTGATAAAATTACAAAAAAAATTATCTACCTATTATAAACTCTTTTCTATCTTTTATAAATCTTAAATTGCAAAAATCAAACTACTGTTAATTGAACTGTCAATTAAATGAAAGACAAAAAGTCAATCATTAAACAAAATTACTTTTTTGAGGAATAATATCAAATATGGTTCATTATATAGACATGGGATTGAAATAATAGTTTAAATTTGTCCAAATAAATGGTATATATATAATTAAACTTTAATTTTATTTTAATTAACGCGTTATTTTTAAACCAGTCTTTGTCAAATTATCATTATCTTAATAAGTGTGACCATATCACTATATTACAAGGTAGGATACCTATTTGCTGTTCATTTGCACATCATGCACATCTTGATTAAATCAAACAATTCCTTTATACAGAGTGTTTCTTAATTAAGTGCACAGCTATTTACCACCGCATACATACATATGAGTAGATAAAAAAAAGTGGTTTTTTAAAAAAAATAATTGTTAAAATATGAACGTGTGTTAAATTTAAAAGCTCGCTTTTAAGTTTTGAAAGTCTAAAAGATAGAAAACGATAAAAGATTAAAAGAGGACATATTAAGCTTTTGAATACATTTTACACAGTTTTGATAAGTATTCTAGAAATAGAGTTAAAAGAAAAATTATGAAAACTAAAAAAATATTTAAATTTCATTTAAGCCTCCATATCTTGGAAACTAGAAGAGGCTTATGTTAGGTCCAATACACATTATTTATCTTTTCATAATTATCTATGTATACAGCGATGCACCTAATTAGGAAACACCCTGTATATGTATTGATAAGTCTAAGTATTCTTTGATCGACAGATTAATTTTTCATCTCTTGCTTACATTCATATGTACAAGCCTTCGGAAAATTCATGATCATTATATCAAATTTTTAAAATGAAAATATATACATATATATATATATAATATAATATCTATGTACATATATACATATCCAACAAATATAATGTACGAAAAATAAAAAAACACGAAATATAACTTATAAATGAAAATGGAAGAAAACTTATAACCAGTTTTAATGAGCATTCTCATTTTTTTTTTTATTTGATACAAAATTAGCCGTAAATGATAATAAAAATTAAATTAATAAAAAAAAAATATATATATATATATATATATATATATATACAATAATGGTATATACCATATGTGGTATTTTAGTCTATACAAAACGGTAGATTTCAGGGTCCACTTGTGAAGAATCTTTATTTGGTTATTACAAAAAAAAAAAATAATTAAAAAACAAAATAACCTATACATTTATACAATTGTTTATTTGAACGAATACATACCTATTATATATACATATATACACATTATAAAGTTTTGGTTGATTGATTGAAAGAACCAAAAACGCATAAAATTATGCATTGAATTCAGGAGCGGATGAAGATTTTTTATTTTTTAATTTTTTTATTTTTTAATTGTTTTTTTCTTTTTTACATTTTTTAGTTTTATTACAATTTTTATAGCTTTATATGTACATAAATTTTTTAAAAATAAATATTTTTATTTTAAAAATTAAAAAAATCAAATGCAAGTTTTTGCTTTTTTTTTTAAACAAAAGTAAAAATTTTGAATATATATGAGAGATGAAATTGCATTGATTAATGTTTGTACGTGTGGGGTAATTGTAATTTCAAATATTGTATGAAATGTAGTACATACTATATTAATTTTAAAAAGGTGAGGCTCACATTGAAAAATACAAAATTCCTTTCTTATTGGGACTATATATATATATATGTTATGTTATAAGTATAACTTATACAATTAACTCTTTTTTTGGAAATAATTATAATAGAGGAATGAATTGAATCTATTATATTGTAAGTAATAAAACAAAATAATCTAAAATAGTTTTGTAGAGCAGTATATGAGGTTAAAAATAAAAACAAATTATTTAAAAATTAAATGATCTGTAACATTTATTATATATACAAATGTAAACATAATTGAATGCATTTTAAAAATATTACATTTATACATTCATAAGTATATTTATATACTTTTACATCTGTAAAATGATAAGATTGCATTTCAAAAAAAAAAAAAAGTGAAAATTATATATTGGATATTATATAGAGTGCGTAATTTGGGGTAATTGATAATATTTAAAGTAATTAATAATAATATCTTAAGATACCATTAGTTATAGTATCTGACTGATAACTCAGTGGTTAGAGTGGTAGCTTCTTACTCAATCGAAAACTTTCGGTTTCAAATCCTGGTGAGATCATATCTTTATAAACATGACCAATATATTTATATGGGTCAGGAGGGTCTATGATCTGTATAATAATATCTTAAGATACCATTAGTTATAGTATCTAAATGATAGCTCAGGGGTTAGAGTTGTAGCTTTTCTATCGAAAAGTCTCGGTTTCAAATCCTGGTCAGATCATATCTTTATAAAACGTAAAAACAACAACAACATGACCATTATATTTATGTGGGTCAGGAGGGTCTATTAGCTGTATAAAAATATTTTCATACAATTGCAAAAGATATAGTTTTTAAAACAATATACATACATAAGAAAAAGGTCTTTAAAATGGACCTTTAAAATGGAAACTTTATTTCGGAAACAACAACTTTTTGTTTGATTCAGAGACTTTTATTCGGATACAACCAATTTTTAATTCTGATATAACCACTTTTTTTTCGGAAAACACTCGTTCTTCCATCTTCTTCGCTTGTATGGGGTTTTTGAATCGTTTATTACTTTTTTTAGGAAAAAGATCATTGAAAATTTTGAGAAAGACTAGTGGATCAAGTCCTTGGTATTAACTTTATAATACAACTTCAAAAAATGATGCACAAATTTTAGTAGTGTTGTATTTGCTAAAGTTAAATAATCGTTAATAGTCAAGCTATCTATATAAATTACTCATTTTATTTGCCCTTCCAAGTTTGCCTTATAAATTTTTTTAAAAATATTCTGCAAATACTTTATTCTGACCAAATATGATAATAAAATGCAAGTAAGTATATATATTTGCTAATCAATCTGGGAATATTTGATAAGTTAATAAACCGGAAAGAATTTCTTATCAAAGTTATTATAATCTGAACTTATATCTTTATTTATTCTGTCCCCTGTGTAGTAAAAGAGGTTTTTCCCCTGTTATATTGATCAATATAGGCGCACTTCATGTGAAAATTAATATATTACGTTAATATTACATTTTTGGTATATAAAAAGCAACCTGAGTAAAATTGATAATGTGTTTTAAACTTAAATTAAATATATTTGCATATTTTAAAAATCTTGTGGTTTGAAATGTTTAAAATTTAAAAAATGGGAAAATCCAAAGAAAAAATGAAATTTTTTGTAAATTATAAAAATTGAAGGTTAAACATCAAATATATACTTTTTAAATATATATATATACATATATAAGAAATATATATATATATATTTATATAGAACATAACAACATATTAAAATTTTTTAAAAAATGCAAATTTTGTTGTAATTTATTTTCACGCATAATTCAAAAATTTTTCAATTATGCTTAGTCAGAGGTGATTTTTGATGACATTGGAAAATATTTTCAAAACAGACAATCAGCAGTCATATACAAATCCAACTAATTATTTATATAGTTGCTTTAAAACAATACTAAGCCCTTAGAAACATGAAATATTTTAGTATATATACTTTTGAAATGTAATTATTTAATAGATCCTACCTAATCTTGTGCATTTATTTAAAGGCTTCAATTTATTTTAAAATGTTAGAGAATGAAACATTGATTCGTAAGATTGAACACATTTTTGACCCGATTTAGTCTCAAAGTATATGAACACAATGTTCTGTCTGTTTTAGGTATTCTGTGCTCTTCATTTACACGAATCAAATATACCTCCCTCCCTTCAAAGGCCAGTTCTTTTATTAGAAGTTTTTTAAATATTTATTTACGATTTTAACTTGTTTTTTCTTAGCCACAGATTTTTTGCATATTTTGTAAATTTAATAAAAGTATTCAAAATATTTCATTAATAAACTTTGAACTTGAAATTTTTTTTTTAAATTTAATTCACTGTACTATGAGGGGAAAAAAATGATAAGTAAGTTAACTTTATATGATAAGTAAGCTTAATATTAAATAAATTTTTTAGTTAGACTAATGGGAAATTAATTTAAATTTTTTTCATAAATTTATAAGTGTCTTACAAAATGCAAGAAAACTTACAATATCGAAATTAAAAGCCAACACATTAGCTCTAGTCCATAGAAAAGGAAATGTATAGGATATATAGGTACAAAGGTTAGATTTTTTTTCCCCTTATTATTCCCCTAGGGAACATAGGGCTTCCACATAGCCTCTCTAACTGTCTCTGTTTATCGCTAACCTCTTTAATTCGGACCATGTTCTTCCCGATAGGTCACATTCTCTCTGGATTGATCTCCTCCAGGTGGTTCTTGGTCTTCCCACATTTCTCCTACCCTGTGGGTTCCAAACTAGGGCTTAGCGTGCTACTAATGTTAATGGCCGCCTTAGAATGTGACCAATCCACTTCCACTTCTTTTTTCTAATTTGGACCCATATCGGCTCTTGCCTCGTCATTACCCAGAGTTCTTCATTCATTATTCGCCTAGGGCAGAATATGCGACATATTATTCTTAAACATTTATTCATAAAGACTTGTAGTTTTTGTATGTTATTTCTTGATACAAGCCATGTTTCGCTTCCATATAGCAATATGGATTTGAAACATGCCTCGAAGATTCTTATTTTAGTTCCATGTACTATGTGTGTTAATTTCCATACTTCCCATAGCCTTCCGAAGGCACTTCTAGCTTTTGCTATTCTGTATTCTATGCCACTTTTTGCACCACCATCTTTTGTTATTATGCTTCCCAAGTATTAAAAATCTTCTACCTCTTCTATTGGGGTATTGTGTATGAGTAGTGGTACTTGGCTTGTGTTGTTTATTCTTAATCTTTTGGTCTTGTTTATGTTTGCTTTCTAGCATATTTTTAGGCAAACCATTATAAAAGCAAACCATTTTTGCAACGATGTACTGGCTTGCAATTTTAGAGGTATACGATATTGGATCCTATTATTGACATATTACAATAAGTTTCCTAATGATGTGATATGATAAGTTAATCGATGTATGGGCTTGCATTTTAGAGGTCTACGATATTGGAACCTATTATTGACGTTACAATAAGTTTCCTAATGATATGATAAGTTCAAGGTAATAATTGAAATTAAATATGACCTATTCAATATGACGAATTAAATTATCAATCATCATATATAATAAGAAACTCATATAGAGGATATCATTGATTAGGAAAAATTAACATTCTAGAACAAATAATATAATCTTGTAAAAGATTTAATAATTTGTTAGAAAAAAAAAAAAGAAATGATAAGTTTAAATTTAAATGGAATTAAAAATATACTTTCAATTCATGTAATTTTTTTTAGCACTTATGAAACAATTATTTTATTTGTTTAAAAATTATTTTTGATGATGATTTCCTTTAAATTTACCAATAAATGACCGATTTCCTGATTAGTGATTACTTTTTCTACAAATAAGGTAATTTTTTTTTTATTAATTTTCTAAAAATGGTTTTACACATAATTTCATTTACTTTTTTTTTTAAAGAAGAATTAATTATTTAAACCAATATTTTTTTTTTATTAATAATCGTAAAATGATGGTAACAATACTATAGAAATTCGAAATTCTAAATATTTTGTATGAATACAAAATATATGAAGAGAAAAAATCAAAGAGAATGTATGAAAATAAAATTTTTTTTTGTTTTTTATACCATATATGGGCATAAAAATATTTTAAAAAGTTTTTTGAGCTTTCATTTTTACGATACAAAAGTAAAGTATTGTTGTAAAATTTAAAATATATACAAGTTGAGTTTAAAAACTTTTTGAATTTATGCCAAAAAAAAATAAAATACAATTTTATGAATAATAACTGCATGAATAATAAAATAAATCTGTTGGTTTAATTGCTGATAAGTGATGATTTATTTAATTGTACTATACATATCTTAAACTGATGTGACCTATGTATAAGTATATTCGGAATCATGTTATTCCGTAGGTCATATTAGGTTATATTTGGCATCGAGCTGCTCAATTGCTTTCTACCCTTTAAAAAGCTACCGAATATCTTTTATATGTGTTATTTTAGGACAAATTTACTTTTAGTTTTTAAATGGTACACAATCTAAGACCCCACAGACCCTCACTCTTTAAGTTTGGCTTAGCATGCTAACAATTTAGTTTTAATAAGCTACATATATGCTATTTGTATATTTTATAGAGTTGAAAATTGTGTAACTCCATTTATTCAGTTCGAATATATTTTTGGGAATTCCAATTTATTTTATCTCCGTCAAATGCTTGTCATACTTGCTTAATTATTGTTATAACTTATGACTTACATTATAAATCTACATATTATCTTCCTACATAATAATTCAAAATAATTAATAATATTGAAGAGACTTTCCATAGACTAATGGGACCTATATTTAGTTATTCTTTTTGAATTTATATTTTTTAATGGAAAATAGACCTTGTATAAGTTGACTTACTAATTACGTTTTAAAACAATTCAATAAACGTTTCATCTAACTAGGAATATCAAAATTTATAAGTATGATATAAGAGTTTAATAAATTCTAATAAGATACTTTATCACCCTTATTGGAGAACATTTCATATAAGAGCGATATAAGTTTGATATAAGGCGTATATAAGACTGATATAAGGGTTATATTTATGTAGTCCTAGGGTCATATTTATGTAAGAATGTTAAAGATGTGATCTGATAAAGGTCTTATAAAAATGAATTCAAAACTTTTGTAAAAGTATATTACTGTTGGCTAAGCATATTATAGTAAAAAAGCTAATAAGAGTGAAATAAGGCTTTTAAAATAATAACACTTACAACCGACTTGCTTAAGACTAAAAAATATGTCATAAGAATGTCTACAATTTGTTAAGGCTACACCTTTATTAAAGTAAGTTTTTAAGTAAGTTAAAAGGTCCTCCAAAGAGTAGAATATTTTTAAAAGTCTTATTTATTAGGTGAAATTCCCTTTGGAAGCGTCTCCTCAGTCAATCGAGTGTCTTTATTGATGGCCTAATAATTGCCGAAAATGTCAAATGGAAAACACATTAATATTTTATTTCATTATTATTTTTTTGCAAAAATTTTTTCGATTTATAATTTTTTTATCTGTAATTTTTTTTTTCCTAATATGATTAAAATTAAAAAAAAAAAACGTAATCATACAAATACTTAATGTGAAGAATTCTTTAGATAAAAAAAAAAAATATTGATTGGGTTCGTATTGATAAGATATCAAAATTGTTTGGTAAATATATTTGGAGTATTTCATAACTATTATTATGGATCTTACAAAATATATACTTGATAAAATATTGAGTTCATAATACTAGGTATAATATTTAAACAATTAATTACAAAGTGTATGAATAATAATGATTAAAATAGTACTTGATTCATTATATTAGTCTGAATGATAACAAAATGCTTGAATAACAAAATTTTCATTTAAAAAATTTAAAATGTTTGTCACTGTTTGAGTATATTTAATTTATATGAGTCGGTTTAAACTAATTAAATTTTTATATATTATGGGGATTTTAAGATTCTTAGTAATTTTATATTATAGGTTATACGCATTTTGACATTACCTCATATTTTACCTGATTACCTGATTGCAATAGTCCAGTTCTATGAACCTAATCAACTTAAATATAAATGATTTAAAACCAATTAAGATTTAAAAAACAAAAAATGATTTTTGAATTAACGTAAATTAGTTAAAAAGTTTAGGCACATGTTTTGTTTTAAATATAAAAGACATTTTTTAAGAATACATATATTATTTATTTATATTATATACTATAAGTAATTATATAATAAATATTGATAACAGTTAAAATAAATTAAATAAAATAATGATTGGAAAATTTTTAAAGCTATCATTAAAATGTTCCTATTTAATTAATTGAAATATATAATGGTTTTTAAGTAATTTATTGCAGGTAATTAAAGTATTTTACGTAATGAGTACGCTAATAATTATTTATAATCACAAATAATCACGTTAATTTTTAATTGTTAACATAATTTATTTATTAATTAAAATTATTTTTAATAAGTGGAATTCATAATTGATATTTTGTAACTTTTAGTTATATTTTGTATTGGATTATGATAAACAACGGGGGAAACTAACGTGCTATCATTGCATTTACACTTTGCGAATGGAGGATTTGTAATAATTCCCTTACATTTTTTCAGTAATTTTCCTTTTAATATAAAAATTATGAGTTTTTTCCAGAACATGTGTGTTCTACTAAAGTATGTGACTTTAATTATGCTATTAACAATGTTCGTGCACATATAAAGCTTTCCCACCCATCCTTGATTTATAAAAGGTCTATCCTCTAAAATATTAATCAAAATTACAATTTGATAATTTAACCAAATTTATTAACTTAAGGTAAGAACATAATGATCCTATACGTTTGTCAGTATTTGAAAGATTTGAAGTAAAAATGTATATGTAATTCAAACATTGCATCAACTTCCTTATATTTTTAAAAAATATTTGATTTTCTTAATAATTTATATTTTGCTGTATAAATAAAAATCTTTAATAATTTTTTTTTTCCAAGACTTCTTACTTTTCAAATTATTTATTGTTAGTATCTTTAGATTAGTATCTTTTTTAAAAATATCAATATATTAAAGGTTACATTTTATATTTTAACAAGATATAGAATTAATTTGTATATATACATCGTTCAAATAATATTAATGAATTATATAAAATAATCCGACCGATGGGGTAATGGTTTGGACGTCTACTTTTTAATCGAAGTGTCTCGAATTTAAAATCGGGTCAGATCATATCTAAAAAAAAAAATATAATTTTGTAATTTCTATCATAATAACTTGTACAAGATTTACTTACTTATTGCTTATATAAACATATGCAATATATATATATATATATAAAATATACGAGTATATAAAATGTATATATAAAATATACCTTCCACACCTGAAAAGGAAAAGCCGACCCACTAACTTATACATTGTATGTGATAGGGATTGTATATATATAAATAAATAAATATTAAATTGGAAATAAGATCCATGTATTTCTGAACAAATGCTTAAAATCTATCTGCAAAATCTTCTAGCCTAGAAGAATCAGTAATGAAAAACTATTGCAATTAACATATGAGCAACCTGTGATAGTGCATATAATATAAGAAGACGAAAATGGCGATGGATTAGTTATACCATATGAAGACCTACAAAAACGGGCAAGATTGGAATCCTCAAGGAAAACGGAGTGTCGGAAGACATCGCAGAACGGTATAAAAAGAAATATTAAATAGCGGGAAAATTTAGGTGCACAAAAAGCAGATAGCCAATAATAGAGTTAGATAAAGAGGGTATGTGGAAGCCGTATGCTCCCCAAAGGCGTAAGAGAAGGAAAAAAAATGGGAAATAACCTGAAAATAATTATTATAAATACATATATGTATATAATATAAAACATTTTATAAATATACTAAACAAATTATGAATTGATTACAATTTAATCACATCTCATTCTCAATACTGTATAATATAGTAATCAAAGGTGAAAAGTATTTAATAAAAAACCAAAAATTATCATTTAAAATTGAACGTTAATGAACTCTTTTGAAATTCTTAATGATATTTTTAAAATCAATTTTTAATTAATGATTCTTATTATTCCTATTAATTGGAGTGTATACAATGTATTCGAATATCTTGAGTATACAAAATATTTGAAATTTAAGAATCTAATTTTCTTTCTATTATTTTAGAAAATAAAATAATAAATAAAAAAAAAATAACAACTTAATATTATTTTTTAAAGGTGTTACTTTGGTATTACATTATAACAATATAATATTACAAATATATAGTATAGTATTTCAATAGCGTGTGCTAAAGCTCTAAATTACTTTAAATTCAAGACAACAAACAGAAATAAAAAAAAAAAAAAAATTTCTCATCCATTTCATAAAAAAAATCATTTTTAATCAAATTCACTATTAATTTAATTTCTCTTCTTAATATTCTGTTAAACAAAAATTTAAAAAAAGAAAAAAAAACAATAAAAACAGAAATAAAAATAAAATATAATATTATTGGAGATCTGTTATTGTAAAACACTACTAAACTAATTAAGAAAACTCTTGTATCTATAGATACATACTATATACAGTATAAACAAATAGTATTAAAGAAAAAAGAAAACGATGTTTTTTTTTATTTGGTGTAGTTTTGAATGAATTAAATTTTTTTTATTTTCTAATTAAAATACAATAGGAGTGAAAACTGTATTTTTAATTTTTTTTTTTTGTTTAAAAATTTAAATCTATTGTTAGAAAGAGATAGCAATATTAAATAAAATAAGAAAAAAAATAAATAAAATTTTATCATAAATAATAATAATAATATGAATGAATTTTCCTCAAATCAAAATGTCTAGTCAATTTTAAAGTTGTTTATATTGTTGTTGTTGATGTTTTTGTTGTTGATGTTTCTGTTGGTGTTGTTGTTATTGTAAAAACAAAAAAAAAAAACTAAACAACCTTACCTTGTAAAAAATTCCAATGTCATGCATGAAAATTCTTTTATGATCACACATTATATATAATCACCACCACCATCAACTAAATATTAGTTTAGTATATTTTCATCTATCAATGTCTATTTTAAATGATCAAATTTTTTTTTTGTAGAATAGAGTTACCAGAGTTATCAGATTTTAAGTCTGTACAGAAAATATTTATTTGAATTTCTTTGCACATTACTTTTAATTCAGAATTGTATAACAAAACTAAGTCCGGTTAGTATAGTTATTAGTACAGTCATATTTAGTCTTGGAATTTTATAAAAGGATCCCCTTCGGGTTTGGCTTCTTCTAATTAGGTAGAATCTTATTCAATAGAATTTTTTTTGAACAATATCAATTAAGTTCTCAGTTAATTTGTATTATTACCACGACGCTTATAAATAAGTTTCTGAAAAAAAAACCTTCAAATTTATATATATGTTACTTTCTGATTCTTTTATTGGTGCCTCCGAGTAATTCGTATTACCACGACGCTTATAAATAAGTTTCTGAAAAAAAAACCTCTAAATTTTTTGTATGTGTTACTTTCTGATTCTTTCATTGGTGCTTCCATTCCTATACTTACTTAGTGTGCTTGCGAATAATTCTGTTCATCGTAAAGTATTTAATTTTTCTTAATTTTCTCCAATATTTGTAGTCCTAACTAAATTTTTATTGAAATTACCAACAACGAAATTGATAGTAATAATGGTAATGTATTGTATTATAATGATCCTAGAAGCAAGCAATTATTTTAGTATGCTATTATAACTATCACAACTTACTTAAGACGGTTTTCTTTGACAGAAGAGGAATATTATATATATGTATTACAAAATTCTTAACATACAGGAATACTTTGATTTTGAACTCAACTTTGAAACGTCAGAATCTTGAATATCTTGAAAAACTTAGAATCTTGCATATTACATATATTTAAAAATAGGGAAATGTTCTTGAAAAATTGATTTGACCAATCTGAAATTAAAATTTTCTGTATTAATAGCCAACATTCATTTCCATAAAATATAAAAAAAGAAAGGTATGTGCGAATTCATAGTCGCAGTATCTGCGCAACAAAACACTTTTCTGTTCTACATACAAAAAATCCCTTAAGTTGAAAAACTGTATATAGAGTTTAAAATTACAATCCTCCACCTATAGCTCCTGCTTTTTACCTTAAAAGATTCTTTGAAGATAATGCGACTATGAACTCGCAATATATACGTTCCAAATTTCAACACTTTAGTATATAATTCCCATAGTATCCTGAACTTGAAATTGAAATTTAAAAATTTTATTAATAACTTTACTTGCTGGTCAGCTGGTTATATTAATCTATTTTTTGAACCATAGTATGTATATATGTATACAAATTATAATGTTAATTAGATTTCAATCATATGAGCATGAACATATGAGCTAAAACAAAAATGGAAATTTAAGTTTTTAGTTTTTGTAATTATTTATGTATATATTATATATATATATATATATATTATATTATATACATATATATTAATATAAAAAATTATGTCTAAAGTAATATAAATTCTACAATACATTATAATATACACGTATATATAGATAAGATGTCTCTGATAGATGCATATAAATATATATATATATATATGAATTAAATATTATGTATATATATATGTACATTCAAAGTAAATTTCATATTTTGCTTTGGCAAATAAATTAAATATGGCATGAAAAAGAAAATCAAAAAACGGGAAAATATATAAAAAAAAGAAAAAACCAAACAAAAAAATAAAATGAAAAAGAAAATAGTGGAAAAACATTTCCATTTATGGTGGGTTTCACAAATTAAGATTGGTTTTTATTTTATTTCATTTAAGTATTTGCTTATTTTTGTTGTAATTAAATATTAAATAAAATAAGAAAAAAAGTAAATTAATTTTACTACTTATATATATGTATATTAAATAAAAAATAACTTGTGACTTTTCAAAATTAATTCACTTAACATTCGATATTATTATATATAGTATATATTAATACAGAATATAGAGTTATATTAGATACTTAGTATTTAATGATTCGTTTTATTACCATTTATAAATAATAAACATTTAGTCAGGTGAATCAATAATGCGTAAATATAGAAGTAAAATAAAATAAAATTGAAATAAAAAACGATTTTATATATATGTATATGAATGGAATGGAATGCACATTTACTACATATTTACAAATGAATGCTATATAGTTGAATTAAATTGAGAAAATGAGATAAAAAATATGTACAAAATTTCATTTAAATAGATTGAAATGAAATTAAAATACAAAAAAAAAAAAGAAATATTTATATTGTATAGCATGAATTTATGCATTTAATTACATGAAAAATTAAAGAAATTATGCAGTGAAGTGATTAAGAAATATGTGCCGAGTTTTTAATAAAAGTTTTAATAAACATTCTATTCTGGGTGGTTCAATTTTCATTTTTGACATTTTATATTGTAAGAAATAATTATTAGTACAAACAATCAAACAATTGCACAATAAATTATTTTAATTTTAAAATTACATAAAATATGATCTTCTTATGAAAGTTTTATACGAAAGTTGCAATATGAAAGATTGCATTCAAAAGTTTTCAAAAGAAACTTTGTTATGGAATTTAAAGTTTAAAACTATAGATCAATTAGTTTTTATATTAGTTAAAGTTAATTTGCAATTACAGTAAATCTAGGACCTATTGCATTAACCAATAAATACTAATCAAATAATTTAATAATAATTTTTTTTAATAAGTTTCTCTTAGTACAACAACCATATTTGATAGTGAGCTTATAAAAAATTTTCTGATAAATGACAGTTATCAAAAAAAAAGATTATTTGATTATATTATTAATAATTGAGAGATTGGCTTGTGCATAAGTATAATTAATTTATAATTGTTGTTAATTGGAGCTCTATTGCACAAACCACTTATCACTAATCAAATAATAAAAAAAAAAAATGTTTGTTATAACTACTTTGTTGCACTAAAACTATAGTTGATAGTAAGTTATTGAAAAAACGCCTAGTCAATAGCATTCACTTAAAAAAAAAAAAATTATTATTACATTAATTTATTAGTTATGAATGATTTGTGCAATTGGTTTCAGGTCAAAATATTAATCATCGATGTCCTATATAACAAAAATAAAATCACAAGACTAAAAACCTTGTTCAATACCTTAAATTTTGTTGATGTTACTTAATAAAACAATTAAAAATAAATTTTTAAATTAATATTTCATTTCTGGTATAAGTGACATCATATTGGTATATATATTCTTTTAGATTACATAGTTCAATCTATAAATTAATTATGATTAAACTATCAAAAAAATAAAATGATTTATAATTTGTAAAGTAGGATAGGCTTTTTTTAAAAAAAAAAAAACATATTTTCGATAATTATGTAATTGATTAGGGCAGCAAACAATTTAGTTTTTATTTATTTAATGGTATAGGTTAATAATATCTACATTGACTCAGTTTTTCATAAACTATATAAGTTGCATTAATTTTTAGGATAATATGTCATAGGACATTATTCCAAAAAATTCATTTATTTGTATCCTAATTTTCCTTAAGAAATTTTATAACAATAATGTTAGCCAGATGCTCTTACTATTTCTCTGAGACTATACATCGAAAAATTCATTTATTTAGATACTAATTTTCCTTAAGGAATTTTATAATACGAGTAATAATGTTAGCCGGATGATCTTACTATTTCTCTAACAGTATCGGATCACAAATCTTAGTATTAATTTAAATTTTAATATAGTCTATACTATACTATAGCATTCAAATCGATAAATTAAATTTTGGTTGAGTTGAGTTTTAGGATTCAAAAAAATATTAAACATTCTTTAACTGTTTTCAGATGGAAGGAACAATTTCATTCACTATATATATAGATATATACACTAGAAACTTTATTTGAATCAATGTTAAATGGTCTAAGATCAAAAATTATGCTCAATATAAGGTTAACTATCCCCTAAACTTTAGAGACTTATAAACGTTCAAGGATTAATACCTTCAATTGTTAGATTATAAGCTTTAGTTAATCAACACAATACTAGAAATACAAGAGAATAAAAATTATGTTCGATTACTTAAAAAGTTTTCTTTTTATTACTTTTAAATATACATATATCTGTTGTATATTATTTTTACTTATATAATATATTTGCTTTTTATATATTAAATTAAAATCTAAAATTTAATAATACTTTTTATTTTCTTTTCTTTACAAAATAAATAATTATTATGTCTCTTTTATTTTCTATTAAATTTTTATACTCGTTCATTGATTATATTATATGTATATAATTTTATTTTATTTAATTCTACCATTTTGTTTTATTTTATATAATTGCACGAAACTAAATTTGGTTTTTGTATTTATATTTGAATTTTTTTCAAAAAATTTTCTATAAAATAAAGTTTTTCTTTGTTAAGAGCAAATAATTAATGAATTATTTTTCTTTAATTTTATGTTTCCCACATATTCATTTAATAAATATATATTGAATAATTTTCAAATCACATATTTTGATATCATTTTTTTTCTTTTAAATATTTAAATTTTTTAATATAATTTTGAAAATATAATTTTTTTTTTGTAAAATTGAGCGTTTTTAATTGCAAAATTTTTAAATTTTCCTAAAAAATTTAATAGAAAAAATAAAAATGGAAATTTTTGAGGTTTCTTTAGTTTGTATGTGGTTTTTTTATTTATAGAATTTATTAAAAAATTATTTAAAATTAAAAATTTATATTTATTTTACTTTTGATAATAAATAATATATGCAATATAGTTAATTTGGGCTAAAAAAATACAATATGACATAGACAAAATTCAAAATGTATGTTACCTTATTCGGAATTGGAGAATAAATGCTTAAATTCATCATAGATACATAAAATTGTTTAACAAATTAAAAGATATTAAATTAGATAAATTAAAATTGATAATTTATTGGTAAAAACGAAAATTTTAAAAACATGTATTCTTGAAAATACAAATGCTATTTTTGATCTAATATTAATACATAATAATATTAGTTAAGGTTCAAAAAAATATTATGATCATTCTTCTAATTCCTACAGTTGGCACATCCACCCATGAAGGATTACACCTTTTTCTTGAAACAATAAATCACTTTTTAAGTTTCACATGGATTCAATGAATTGTTCTGAAAATTAGCATTACTTGACTCATTTTTTTGTATTCAAAAATCATTCAAAAAGGTAAAATAGAAAAAAAAAAGTTCTCCTAAAAATATGCAATTTTTATATTATTTTTTGCAAAAATATTCGTTTTATTTCAAAAGTTTCACTTTTTTTGTTAGTAAATATTTTATAGCTGATTTTATATATTTTGAATCCAGCAACAAAAAACAATGTTGCTATAAATAAAAATTGTTAGAAATTTTTAACTTATTTTTTATTATTTTTGTTTCCTAAACAAAAATAAGTTACATTTCTTTTTAATTAAAAAGAATTGCAAGGTACAGTTTGAAGTATGGTAACTTTTTAATAATTACTAATTAGGTTCATATAATATGTATATCTATCTAGGATTAATTGTGATATTTAAATTTTCTATTTAGTTAATTTCCTTAAAAGTATTACAGACAGATTACTTAATAATCAAAAAATTGGATGGAAGTGTTGTAATATGCTTTTTCAATAAAAGTTTGTTTATAGTTTGATAAAGATTTCTATAATTTTCGTTTTTCTAAACCATAATTAGATATATGTTAAATATACATTAAAAAAAATAATTTTTTACATCATGTAGATAAATTGTTTCAAAAACAAATAGGTTAATAGGTAATTTAAATATCATATTTTTTTTTTGTAAAATGAAGATACGTTTAATTAATATGCTGATGTTAATATTTATTTCTAGTTTCTATTTATTTCTGAAAGTTCTCTATTTAGAATTACCATGAAATATCTTTGCAATTGTTTTCTAAAAGAATTAGTTAACTTAATTTCCATTAATAAACTTCTAATAAATTTAGTTTTAAAATATGTTTGAAAAGTTTTTTACTTTTTTTTCAAATATATTTTACTAAATTTAAACTAAGTAAGGATTCTAAAATTTGTGTTACTAAATACTCTGTTATTACACATTTTTAATTTAAATTTTAGAATTAGACTTGACTAGATTAGACTAAATTTAACTAGATTTAGAATTATATTAATTATAAATAAAAATAATATATTAATTTTTGTCCTTGCAGTTCTTTTCTCAAAAACATTGTATTTATTTTATTTTGTCTTTTTATTTTTGTAATGTTTTTAAGTTTAACCCAATTCATTTATGTTAGTTTTTTTAGATAGTACACTGGTGAATATTAATTATTTATTTAAGAATTTATTTTACTGTTTAAAATCTATGTTTGTTTTTAAAATATTATTGGGATCAATCATCAGACAGTTCAACTTAAAATTGACATCAATTTTTTTTTTCTCTAAGTATATATTTAAGTTAAATACTGTCATAAGTCCATATATATTATTTGCTTTCTTCTTCTATTTGATAAAGTACATATTTAAATTAAATACCATTTTTAGTCTGCATGTATTATTTGCATTCTTCTTCTATTTGATAAACAAACTATCCTGATTTTTAGTTAATTTTTTATAACTTTATTCTGCTTAAATTTCTATTGTATGTATATAATTTAAAAACTTGGTTTCTTATTATGTTAGTTTTAATATAATACTAAAAAATATGTTACTTTGCTTTTTTTTTTAATAATTTTGATTTTTTTTTCTTATAATTATATAATTTTGAATTTTTAAAATTTGTTTTCCTTTTATGGTTTATTAAAATTATTACTTACAAATTAAAATTAATAAAGAGCCAAATTATTTTTTTGGATTAATTGGAATTTCTTCTAATTCTTTTTTTGTTTTTGGGCTTAATCAAATTGTAAGATTAATTAAAAGAATGTACAAATTATGAAATTAATAAGAAAATTAAATAATTTTATATTATTGCGAGAACACAAAAAAAAAAAAACTAATAAATAATAAGAAAAAGAAAATTAGAAGTAATAATGCGTGTATGCTTTAATTATAAAATGTAATGCGATTCTTTTAATATGGATCTCTTAAGCTCTTTTCATGCGTGGTTAGTTTTATAATATGTTGAAATATAC
The DNA here is from genome assembly GCA_963082915.1 of Dolichopus griseipennis. Classification (NCBI taxonomy): domain Eukaryota; kingdom Metazoa; phylum Arthropoda; class Insecta; order Diptera; family Dolichopodidae; genus Dolichopus; species Dolichopus griseipennis. The sequence goes on from OY720444.1 coordinate 29,677,138, forward strand.
CTGTAATTTATAAAAAAATAATTTTTAATGCATAAGTAAAAAAATCGAATTCTACTTATTTTAAATTTATAATATTTAAAAATCACGTTTGGTTAGCTTTTCTTTAGATAAAGGTTTCGCAAGACTTAAAGAAACAATTTTGAAAGCTTGAAATAAAGAAAAACTTTTGAACATATTCCATATTATCACTACGATTTATGAAATAATAACTTTATAATTCAATATTTCTATCAATCTAGTTTATTTCACTTAATTTTATCTCCAATTGAAATAATATTTATGCATATAAGATCTTTAATCTTTATTATAAAAACTGTTTTATTTAAAAGTTAACAATTATGAAGTCTTAGTTAACAATACGGAAAAAACGAAAAGTTTAGTTTTAAAAAATGATAGTGAATGACAAAATTTCAATTAGAGAAATAGATCTGAATGAGATTTAGAAAGTTATTTAAAAAATGCCCTAAATTATTAAGAAATCTTAATTGATTTCAATTAAGAAAATTATCAAAAAAAATATATTAGAAAAGTATTTGACTAATTTTCTTTAAAAAAAATTATTAATTTTAAATTTTAAATAATAACTTCATATTTGATCTGTAAAGAAAAAAAAAGTAAAAAAAGAATAATTAAAACAAAAAAAAAAAAAACAATATATTATATTTTAAAAGTTATTTAATAATTTTTTTCAAATTTATTATTTTTAAATTAAAGTAAAAAGTTTTATTAGACAAAATCTAGGTTGAAATAAAATTAAAACTTAAAAAAAACCAAAAAAATAAAATCTTTTTTAAAAATTCCAAATTAAAATACAGTTTCAATAATTTAATATAATTTTATGTCCTTTTATGGTTTTGTTTATTTTTATTTCGTTTAAAATCTAATAATATCACAATTACAAAAAAATTGATTTTCATTCTTTTTTTGTGTATATTTCTTTTGAAAAAAAACATTGATAGTTTTTTCAAAATTTAATATTTATTTTTATTATCTTAAAATTAGTTTAAAAAATAAGATTATTCTAAGACTTATTATTATTAAAGTTAAATTATTTTTATAAATTTAATTAATTATTTAATTTTTCTGTTATTTTTAGCTTTCTTAATAAATTTTAGAGTTATTTTAGTTCTCAGAATATTAACAACACACAATCGATGTACACTTTTTCATTAATATGCAATGAAAATTTAATTTTACAAATAAATTTAATTTTACAATATGGGCGTTATACAGGGTCCTGTCATCTTCTTTTTGAAGAATCAATGTACAACAAATAACTTGGATATTAGAATTGAATCAAATTTAACAATTTAGGTACACAATAAGTTCAAGAGATTTTAATTTAAATAGATATTTAATACAACAAAATTTTTATATTATCAATAATTGAATTTTTAAAGGCATAAACTTGAGATCAAATCGTTTTTAATAAAATTTATAGGTTTTATAAATAAATATGTAGTGTAGAAAAAGAAAATATTTTTTTAACAGGATGTGAAACACTGATTGTGTGTATAAGAGTGTTTATTATTATCAATATTTCGACCATAAGTATAATTTTAAAGCAATAAAATTTAAATTTCAGAATATTTTATTAAATTTTATGATATTGAATATTGATACTATTTTAAATATTCTGCATTAACATTCATCTTAAAATTTTTAAATGTATTATAATTAGTTCATGCATTATGTCTTGAGCGAAATTTAGTACATATTCGAAAATATGAGTTTTCAAACAAATGCATGACTTTTTCTTCAAATAGTAATTAGTATTAAATATTGTATTTATATATGTACAAATATTTTTTTATAATTCTGTAATACTTTATAACAATATTATGTAAGCTTTAAAATATGTAATTTTTACTACTCTTGTACTCTTAAAATTTACTAATTATTTTGTTTTCTTTTAATATTAATTTCGATTAAATAATTTTTTCATCAATTTATATATAATGTGATATAATCGACATTTTCCTTACCTTAATTTTTACTTAAAATATAAAATATTTTTAACTATTATTAATTTTTAAATAATTTTCGCGTAAATAATGTTCTATAATGTACAATCTAAACAGGATATTAATGATTATTGTTTTTGTATTTTATTTTGTTGATGAGATAAAATTAATTATTAAATAATGTATTTTTTCTTAAATTAAAATTTAAAATAAAAATGAATTAATGTATATAAAGTTTTTTTTTAATATTTATTTATTATCATGGTACTCTAATTAAAAACATGTAATTAAAAAAATTAAAATATAAAATTTTCTATATTTAAAACCCAATTTTTAAAATTTTAAAATGATATATATTTTTGTTATGACAATTCTATAAAGTTTCCTTTTTCTCTTTTGGAAAATTATATTTGAAAAAGTTTTGAGTTAATTCAAAAAAAAATTGTTATACAAGCAAAAATTAATTTTGAGGATTTTCAATTTTGTTTTTCTTGATTTTTTAAAAATATGAAAATACAATACAGAGTTATTAAATTAAATTGAAAAACCTAAGTTAACGAGTTTATATAATGGACTAATTCAATTAAAATTTTTTTAGCATAATCGTTATAATTAAGTTATGTATTTTAAACATGTAAAAGAAAACATATAAATATGTAAAAAAAACATAATCATGCCTATTTGGAATTTTTCAACATAAATTCCAATTGAGATTTTGTGCATTTAATAAATTGAGAAACGTTAAAAGAATTTAAAAATGAAAATATAACTTTTATATTTTAAAATAAAAAAAAACTAATCTTATATTTAATACTTTGTTGGTGGGTAATTTTTTATTTTTTACGTATCTTATCAATTCTTTTCAATAATTTTTTTTTTACAAGATATATATCTTTCCTAAATAACAATTTTTGAAATAAAAATATGCAAACTATTAAAAGTCCAAGAAATGTGGTATATGTTTTTAGAAAATCCTCATATTTATCTACTTTTTAATTTGGTGTTCCAAATTCTAATGGCTTTCTTTTCTAATCAAATTATTTTTTAATTGAGCTATTTATTTATTATTAAATTATTTTTCTTTTATTTGTTTTTTTTTTTATATTTTAACATTCGTTTTATTTGTTTTTTAATGTAATAAATATATTTTTAACATTTTTTGATGTTTATTAAAAGTTTATTTGATTTATTTTTGCAGTAAAATAAAATTTTCCAATTGAATTTAGGAAGTAGATTAAAATTTAAAGTATGATTTGGTAAATATTTAAGGATACGTCTTAAATAATTTTTATACATACTTTTCTTTTTATTATTTTTAATTTAAATTTAAATCAACTAATTTTTAAAACAGATTTTAATTTTTGTTTTATTTTTTTAAAGATATAACATGGCTTGGATTAATATTATTTAATTAAATTTTTAATGCAAATTTGAAATTATACGAAGTTATATTTAGTTATTATAAGTTATTGAATCTTAATTACAATAATATTGTATTCAACCTTATTAATGGGAGTAATGCTGTACTGTACCAATGCAAAGATATTATTTACATAGGTTTAATATCTACACTAGATCATTTTCATCAAAGAGTACTTCTTGAGGTTTATTATATGTTTATAATAAATAATGCAAATTAATTGTGTGATATTTCAAAACCAAAAAATAATGTAAGGGAATAATTTAACCGTTTTTTTAATTTTAAACTATTTCAAAACCATGATCTGGGCTATATAGATATAATTTGTATTCAATAAAAAGTTTAATTTTCTGTTTCGTTAATTCTTACGTACTCATTTTCCTTATCTTTAAGTTAATTTTCTTTTATTTGCCAATATTTAAATTAATTTTTTTTATTAAATATTTGCATAATAATATTTAAATATGACTAAGATTATTATTATATTTTTTGTAATTTTTTTCTCGTTTTCTTTTAAAAATAAATGAAATAATATTATATTGAATATTAATAATTTATATATTTTTTTTTCAATATGATCATTCATCTATTTTTGTAATACAATTTATAATTTTATCATCAACCAACATCTTCACATATCGTATGTAATTTTTCTGATACTTCTAAATTTGTGACAATATTTATTGAACTAACTTTGGCCCTTTGATAAGCGACAACTGTATTTTCGCCTAATAATTTAATACAAACATAACCAATTAATACAGCTGTACCAATTGTTAATATTCGTATCATTGGATCGTTGTATAACTGTATAATTACCCATGCGCATGCACCAGCAACGCACATTAATGTTACTAAAATAATAGTTTTTGCCCAATGTTGTACTGTAAATCCTTTTTCCCAGTCAAGTCTAAAAAAAAATATATTTTAATTTTAATTGAATAATTTAAAACAAAACAAAAAAAAATCTATATACTAACTTTTTTGTCCTTTCAATTTCATAGGGTGATCCACATACTTTACATGATAAAAGTTGATCCGATGTACTACAACTTTCAACTAACCAACGTCTTAAACATTCATGATGCACTGAGCTAACATCACCAGTACATTTACATGGTTGTATTAATGGTTCAATTTTATCAGAATCATAACAAATCCAACAGTCTTTTTTCGTTAAAAATGATTGACCTTCTTCAGGTGATAAATTTTTTGTTTCACTTGATGTTGTCGGTATACTTGGATCAATTTGACGGCTTAATAATTTTCTTGGATTTAATATCCATAATTGTTCTGGCGCCATAGAATTCCATAAACAACAAGGAAACCACAATGCAACACCAACTTCAACTAAACGGAAGACGATATCATGCCAATTACGTGAATAAACTGGTACTCTAAAAATACATTAAAATAATAAAAAAAAAAAATTCATTAATTAAATAAAATAGAAAAGTAAATTAAATTTATAAAATATAATATTTACTTTTTTTTCCAAAAATCACCCAATGTTTCTGATGTTAAAAATCCAACAATTACAATTAGCATAATTGCTTGACTTAATAAACCAAAACGTGATTGATGCAATTGTGATGCATTTACAATTGTATCACCAGGTCCTAACAATTTACCAGTCTGGTCATAAATAAAACCACCTCGTAATTTAAAGAATACTTCAACACCATAAATCAAAAAGAATACTACAACAACTAGTAAAAGAAGAGCATAACATCCATTAAATATGTGCGCATATGTTTGATGTTTTTCTGGTAATAATAATGATGAAAAAACTTCAGCACCAAATAAACTATATAGAAAGAGATTAAATGCTAAAAATCCAAGAAAACTTTTTGATAGAAATTGTGATTTCTCCCAACGTACATCACGTAGATGAAATATCTAAAAAAAAAAAAGAAAAAAAGATATAAAAAAAATTGTTATAATGTTTGATTTATGTTAATAATTAATTTTTTTATAGAACTAACATATATTAATGTAGCAAAATGTTAGAATTTATTAAAATTTTATATAAAAACTAATTTAAGAATAAGACATTGAACTATATATAAGGTAAACTTCAATTTGTCTTTCAAGACCAAAAAAAAAGGATAACAAGAAAAATTTTAAAGAATGAATCATAGAGTTCATTATAAGTGATTTATATGATATACAGAGACAATACTGTATTACCAATTATAACTTTCAAATAAACATTAAATACTTTAAATATTCAAAAAAATTAATGTACCTAATGTCCTTCACTTCAAAAATAAATTATATTTTAAATAAACAAATCATAAAAAAAACAACACACGGTCAATTTGAGTAACTTGAAACTCTTAGGAAGTGTAGTACATACTTAAGGTTATTAACGTATCGTACAGAAAATAAAAATTTAATTAATTTTAGATTTTATTATAATTCCGAATTATCTACATTTATATTTATGGAGGAACGGCTAAGAAGAAAGCTAAAAATCAAGAAATTTTTATACATAAATGGCAGCCCCATATCCAGTCTATAAGTTACACTAAAGGGTTGTTAAGTTATAACTTCTTCAACCTAATAAGTTACTTATATTTACTTAAAATTTAAGTTACGATTCATCATTCAATTAGAATGTTTTAAAATAATGAACCAAACAGATGGATTGTCATAAAAAAAATTATACACGAAGATAATAGTCAATAATTAAATTGGCGAAGTCTATAATCAGCGACTATAATTTTAGTGATATGGATATCTCAAAATCAATAACTTAATTCCAAAATTTATTTATAGTAGGATTGAATCATTAAAATAATCGTTATTCTGGTAATCATTCCAATAAAACCTACACAACTATAAATTAAAAATACTTTAAAAGTGCATCAAAATAAATATACCTAGTTTATTTTTTAACCTTTAACTGTTTTATAATGTTTTCTTACTGTCATTTAATTACTTTAACGTTGATTACCTTGCATGATTGTTTTAAAACTGAGTATATGTAAAAAATAAGAGTTTAATAGTTCTTAGTTCTACTCTAGGATACAATTACTTTATTCATATAAGTACTTTACAAATCAAATTTTATTTGAGTCTTGAAAGACAAGTACTTTACAAATCAAATTTTATCTGAGTCGTAATTATAAACTTAATTAACAACTAGTTTAATATATAAATGCTTAATTATATCATTAAATGATTATTTTTGAAGTAACTAAAAATTTGAGTACTGTAAGTTTCATATTTCATATTATTTCTACACACATTAATTAACAATCAAACTGAGTAACTGAAACTGAGTAATCATTATATCACAACTACTGTTTTGCATAAAATATTATGGTCTAAATTTTAAATACATATAACTTTTAGTAGTTTAAACTTGAAATTAAAAACCTAAGTATTTTTCAACATTACGAGTACCATACTTCACATTTTCAAGGTCATATGATTTGAATGCGGATTAATAATCTAATTTTTTTATTATTTTAGCAATTAATCCATTATAAACGAAATATTTTATCTTTTATATCATACACGTATAAGGTATTGTACTTGTATAAACTTTAATGTTACCATTTTAATATATTTTAAGCTTTTGCCAAGTAATTGACAAAAATTTCATGATTCCTTCAATGAGTTTTTTGTTTTTTTTTTTTGTTTTATATGTTTTTAAAGGTTAAGATCCCGTTTAACGTTTTTTTTTTTTTTTTATTATTTTGTATTTTCTGTTTATATTTAAAACGTTTGTTTAAAAATGCACGCCAAATTTAAACTATAGTCTATATAGTATAAATGCACAGCAAATTTTTAATATATAGTACAAATGTACTTGATATATGAACTAGTTTAATAGGGGGCATGTACCTAATGTACTTGAATATTTTTTTATCATGGAATTTTTAAAGATGTTTTATATATTTTTTTTCATATTCAAGGTTTTATTCTTATATAGTTTTTTTTTTCAATAGGTAATAATGTTAATTTAATTCTTTATTTATTAAAATTATTTAAATAAAAAATTTAACAATGGCAACATTTTTTTCTAGTTTAAATAAAATTCAAGCTTTTATTGCCAGTTATAAAAGATGTATTTAATACATATTTTAATTTTTATTTTACAGATTTTTTTTTTAATTTATTAAGCCTAGCCTTAATGAGAATAAAAATTTTTTTAGAAATACTAAAGACAGACATATGGTATACATAATTTAGTATTAAAAACATGGAATTTGCAAATACCAGAGTATTTATTAATCCATGACAGATACAAACGTAGTTTATTGGCTGGCAAATTTCAAAATATACAGAAAATTTTTTATGGTAATTAAGATCGTTTCAGACCATAGACGTTTTTTTTTAAATCTGAGCAGAGCATGAACTGTCAAAAATTGTTTTTTTTTTTAGCTCTGCTGGGCGCTAAGAGCCTGAGATTCGTGTTTTTTTTTTTTTAAATCAGATCGCGCGATTCACTCGATAACTGTGAACCTAATGAAGCCACAGCCCACAAGGTTAAAATTAAAACTGTTATTTTTATTTTAGTTCCGTTTTAAATTTTCAAAAACTAAATACTAACATATGTAATTTAATTTTTTGACAATTTAAAACGTAACTAAAATAAAAATGACAGTTTTTTCAAATCGTGTTTTTTTGTTAAATCTGAAGCTATCTGAAGCTAAATCTGAAAATCTATGATCTGATTTAAAAAAAAAAACGCCTTATGTGTAATTTACACCTGACACGATGAATTCAGTATGTCAGATCCAGATGTACCAACAGGAAGTGTGAACGACCAAAAAACGAACTTTTGACATGTCACATGTCAATTATACACATTTCAATTTTATTTTGGGACCGGTTCTAATTCTATCTGACTTTTGGTAAATGTTATTGTTTTGATTTTTTTGTTTTAAAATTGATTTTTTTGTTTTAAAATTGATTTTTTTATAGTTTGGCATAAAATTGGACGTTTGATTGCAAATTTATGAATACTTAGATTTTTTTCTATTTTGTAATAGAGGTCTTATTTAAATACTAAATTAATACCACGATAAATATTGTGGTTTGTATCCTAATACGTGACACACATGTGGTATAAACGATAAACATGGTTTTTGCAATACTATAGTATCAATACCAATTATCATATGCCTGTTGATAGTAGTAATAAAAGGGCTGTTTATTTATTTTTTTTTGTATTTAAGATAAAGATTTTTTACAACATATGTTCTGTATCTGCAATAATATGGAAATAGTTTCATAAAACATATAGTTTTAAAAATAAAGTTTATATTTTGATAAAAAAACCAGATTTTTTATAACACATGAGCCAAATATTTCATACAACATATTTTATATAAAATGGGGCTGGTAATAATAATACATTTTTAAAAATTTTTGAATAATTTAAATTTTTGAAAACTAATGATAAGTTTTGTATAAGTTAACTAGAGAATTTAACCCGGACATCGAGTACTCGAATAAGTCGATATTTTTTTAACATTTTTCGAGTACTCGACTACTCGAAATACGTTACATCTGATATCAAGTATCAAATTTAGAAAAAATAAACTTGTATTATTCAAAATATAAATCGGAAAACAAAGGTTCTTATTCACAACCTAATGAACATTTTACTTATTCCTTAAAATATTTAATAAACACATTGACAAAAAATTTTTTTGAAAGGTTATTCAATAATAATTAAGAAATTGTGAGAAGAGTAATGCCCAATGCCAGGAAGAATTAAAAGATAATGGTTCTGATGTGAAGGAAGTTCCAAATACTACCTATGATGAGCTCCAAAAAAAACCATAAAAAGTATTATAGAGGTTTCGAAAATTGCTACATCAAAATTGTTATTACCAGATAAAGAGCTGAAACTGTTTAATGGTGGTAACTGTAATAGAGGTGAGAGTACTGAAAAATTGTTCCAAGCATTACTAACAATTCCACCAACTTCAACAGCCAGCGAGAGAGTCTTTTCGGTTGCTTCAAATTTGAAAACCAATTACTTTAACTATTATCAATAAAAACAAAACTTTTTTGAAAAATTTTAGTATTTTATTTTTCAGTTATGTTACACGGATAACTCGGGTACACGGGTAGTGTAACTATGAACTACTCGGATACCCGCGTACTAAAATCCGAGTAATTTGGATTCCCTAAAGCTAACACATTGATACTCATACTTAAATCCGTTAAAAAATTATGGAATTAAACCAGTTGTTTTGTAAACCAATTTTTCAAAATATAAATTAAAATCATGAAAATTAATAGCAATTAATTGATATAATAAATTACATTTTGTTTGGACATATTATATAAAAGATAAAAATTATAAAAATTAAAATAGTATAAGGCGGCAATTTATTAGATATTATATTTACATATGTTTAAAATGTTAATTATTATTTATTAACTAACATCTCATAAGTATTTAAATCAAATGGATATAATATAATGTATTAAATGAAAAAAAAAATTTATTTAAAATTAGATATACAAATTAAGATATAAATAAAAAATTCAGGAAATTTGCTACTGATATTGCAATAAAGATAACCTTAAAAATTATCGTATTTAAGATTTATTAAGCACGTGTTACTTAATTATTTTGATATTTTATTGCTTAAAAATTCATAAGTTCATAAGTACTTAATACATTTTTTATGTATATATTTATTAATTTGCACTTTAAATGGTTATTTTTAAATTATAAAATTTATAAGAGAAATAAAAGTGTAATACCTCTACATTAATTATCGTTTTAATTATATAATAAAAAAAATTTTTATTATGTGTAAAAAAAAATAATTAATTAATTGTTTATGGAGTTTATAAATTTAGAATAAAATTTAAATAACTGTATGAAAAGCTAATTTTAAAGTAATATGTGCTTGCCTTGCAATCATACAAACAGTCGATAACTTCGCATGATATCAGCAATCAAACAGAGCGGATGAGAAAAAAATGTCTAGATTTTGCCAAAATCTTTTCAATAACATTTCACAGCCCTATGATGATTATATTAAGAGTTTATAAATACCCTCTGCTCAAAAGCAGGAAGCCCTAAAACTATAGTCCTCAAACAAAGGTTATAGGGATAGTCAGAATCTTTTAATGAAATGATTATATTGCTGATTATGATTTTAAGGAGTTATGTAAACACGCCACAACCCCCAAATCCAGTTAAACTAAAATTATAGTCCATTAACAAGGATCCCGAAAATCTTTTCAATGACATGAATCTCTTGAATTAGTTTTTTAAGAGTTATAACCATGTATACTAACTATAAGACTGCGTCTGTACCATAAGTACATGTTGGGGAACATTGGGGATGAGGAGAATTTTAAATATTTTTTAATAGAATTAATCTATATGAATTCCATATACAGTTTAAACATGAGATAGTGGGATTTTAAACAAGGCCTGATAGCATATAAATAGGCCACATGTAGTTCTTAAGTCTTAGATTTCAATCCAATGACGTCATTTAGATTAATTGATACTTTATTGTAGAGTTCTACTTTAAGGACTAATAATAATGCTTTAAACGCCCAAGCAGAGCGATCTAGAACCATAATTTCCAGTCAAAAGTTATAGAGTTCACCAAAATCTTTCCCATCATAGCCCACATGATAATTTTGGGGGGAAAAAATAAAATCAGTTTATTGCTAATAAATGAAAGGAATTGTTTTGGAAGTAGAAAATTCCAATGTTGAAGTTTTGTTAATTGGTGGTGTATCCTGGACACACTAATAAACTCTATAAAATTTCTCTTGTCGCGTGTCCCAAGAATATCAGTAAGTGCGCCTTAATCCTTTGAAAGTTAGTGAAACCTGATTCGTTCTTATATATATATATACATATTAGTTTTATACATTTTACATATAGATTATATAAATTATATATGAAATTGCAAAATTATTCTTATACCAATAAAAGTTTAAATTTTAATTATTAAAAATGCTATCATCAAGTACATTCGTACTTAAATAAAAAAATAGTTTTTTAAAAAGGATTTACCAATTAAATATAATTGTATATTATATATATTTTAAAATAGGAAATGCAATTTAAATTTTTATTGTTAAATTATATTAACATAAAATTGACATTAGACTGATAATTTCAAAATGTGGATGACTCAAATGGAAATGAAGTAACAAATCTGATTTATATAGAAATCTAAGTTAAAACCCAATAATTTTGATTTATTTGAATTTATTAAATTTTAAATTTATCCATATTTATGACATCGATAATGATTAGTTTGATACTAAAATTAAATAACTTTTTTTTTTTTTACTAAAATACCTTGCTCCTAAGGTTAATTTGTTTATTTTTTAGCTAATAATATAGCAATATGCTTTTATTATAAACATAATCTTTACGTAACATAATTACGTCACTCAAAAAGTGATCATTAAAATGATCGGCCATTTTAAATATGACAGATATAAAAAAACATGTTTAAATTTAAAATAATGAAAATATTAATTTTAAGATATATTTTAAAACATTGTATATTATTGTAAAATTATTTATTATAAATTAATAAAATTATAGATTATTAAACGTAAATTAATTATTAGTTAATTATTAATAAAAATTAATTAAGTATTAATAATTATTTTATATAATGTATTATTTTAGAAGTATACATTTTTAAGTAAATTTATATATTTTTTTAATAAAATATAAAATAAGAAATATTTCAACAAGCTGGATATTTAATTTAGTTTTTATTTAATAATTTCAAAGATATTTAATTAAATAATAATTTAATTAATATTAGACTATTTTTGACAAAATAAATAAACCAAATGTTAATTAATATAAAAATTAATATATATTTATTAAATTAATTATAAGGTATTTAAAAAAAAACTATATTAGTTTTAATTAATAAGATTATATATTAGTTTTAATTAATTATATTAGTTTTAATTAATTAAGATTTTATTAAAAAACATCTTAATTTTGAGTATTTATGAATAATTAAATTTATAACTATAGATTTAAAATAATTTAAGTTTTTTATACAATTATAAATTAAATTTAAAAACTCACAAAATATTTTGATTACTTTATCAAGTCACACATTGAAATATAGTCTTATTTTAATAAGTAATTATCCAGAAACATGATATTAAATTTTTAAATATTTTTTTTTTTAAATTAAATAATTTATTTAAATATTTTAATTTTTATAAATTCGATTATTATTTATTTTTTTTTTTTATAATTTATAAAATCGATTTAAATTCAAACATAACTTTTTGAATTTGAATTCATAAAACCACGATTTTTAAACTTTTTATGTTTAAATAAAATTAAACTTATTTTCAACTACATAATACAAAAGGTTAATCTAAGTCCTTCTTCGGTAATTTAAAAATTAATCCAGCATAAATTTATTTAGAAAAAATTCCAAATGGGCATTGAATATTGTCCATTATCAATTTAAAAGATACTTTGTATCCAAATCAAATTATGTTTTTAAACCGTGAACTTTAAAAAAAACCAGGTATTGTTCAAGATCCAAAAAAATAATGTTTTTTTTTTTTTTTTTTAAATGTAAAACAAAAATTCTATGACCATTCTACCACTTAGTCAAAACATAAATAAAAAAAATAAAATTTTCTTTAACATTTATTTCGCGATTTTCCACTATTTTTTATTTTATGTTTTATTTTTTTTTTTTCTTTTGTTATTGTTTATTGTGTATTTTTGTACCTATTAAGTTCAACTTTATTTTTTTTTTTATTTGTTTTGTTTGTACTTTTCAAAAAAAAAATTAAATCAAAACCCATCGATTAAAATTATTTACTTAATAAACTTAATACTTAAGTACTATTGCACTTAGAATTGAAAAAAAAAAACAAAATCATAAACACAATAAACTTAAAAGAAAATAAACCCATAGACACAGACAAGTTCATATAAAAGTTTATAATAAGAAAAAAAAAACTTTATCTCAAAAGATATAATAGGTAAAATATTAATTCTGAGTAATAATTGCCAATTATTATGAATAAGAAAAAAAATTAAATTTATGTATTATAAATACATTTCTAGCAAATTCCGAATATTTAAACAGCTTAACATTGGTAAAAAGTCTTTAATCTGCATTAATTTCCAGAATACAATTTAAAAAGTATAGGATTAGCGAGTTCACAGGCGGCAAAAAAGACTTTGACTTTAAAAATCATAAAAAAAAATTGAGCTATATAAATTTTTTAGGGTCGATCGTCAATACAATGACAGATGAAGACATTGCTGGAAATTATATTTTAAATAAACGAATTGTGTCGATAAGTCGTCATAAGTTGATGGTAGGTCGTATAATCTATATATTTATAATTTAAGTTCGAATATTTTATTTTGAGATAGCGCGGAACTATAAACCGTTTTTTCAAAGGTGATACCTTAATTTAAAGATTGCTGGAAATTATATCTTAAATAACCGAATTGCGTCGGTAAGTCGTCGTAAGTCGATGGTTAGTTGTAAAATCTATATTCATATTAATAATTTAAGTTCAAATTTTTTATTTTAAGATAGCACGGAACTATAAACCCGCTTCTCCTAATTGGTACCGTAATTTAAAGATTTATGGTCCTGGTTGAGAAATTATAACCGTATCTGTAGGGACACTAGTTTTAAAGCTATATCGATATATAATTTTAGTAATGATGGCACAATTGTTTACGCGATAATGCGTACAGGCCAATCAAGTATATATAGAAGTCAAGTAAGTGTCAATCGATATGGTAAACAAAATCCGTATATGCTGAACAAAAAATTAAAAGTGAATGAATGTTAACGTCTGTACTTTTATTACAGTTCATCACTGCATATTAAAACTCGGAAAATTTAAAGCTGAGAAATTATTTAAATTTAATTCAACTATATAGGTGTATGACAACATATTAAAAAATTCATAAATTACAATGAGACAGAAAACCACCAATGAATAATTTGAATCTATTGCATTGATACATTAGATACATTAGTTTTTTTTTTTTTTTTTTTTTAAATAACCCATTTTATTTGGAATTACCTGTTAACAAATAACTAGTATTATTAACACCATAGTTATTATGGGTTGTAACTTGTAACCCATATATTATATTTTTCGATATATACAATGAAAACAGTAACGTTTCCAATGTTTGTTGTTTGAGAATCTGTTTATTTACAAAGAACTACTATATCTATTTATATATCTTAATTGATAGGAAAATAACTGAAAATTATGTAATTAACTTTTGCTTTTTAATAATTATAGATATGCTTTTGATTAATGATATTCAATTAAAACATAATATATTGTTTTGATTTCTTCCTTTAAGTTTCAGATTATGCAATGAGTAAAACATATGATAATGCATTTAAATTTAAATTTTTCTAACCTTGATTACTAAGTTAAGTGATTACAAACTACAGATTGAAGTCATTATACTATTTAAAATTAATATATAGGAAAGAATTGAAAAAAACAGAACCGATAGTATTGTAGCAATATTGCCTAATATACGATTTATACTTAAAAAATTTTAAAAAAATTATAGAATCTAAAGACGAAGTGTGCAATATTCTAAGGCGTTAAACAATTTTTGTTCTTAAAATAAATGTTTTATAACCAATTCAAAATCTTAAATTTTAAATAGCAACATTTATATTGATGTTATTAAATTAAACTAATCTTTTATTAAAGTATCAAATATTTTATGAGCACTTATAGTACATATTTGGAATTTATTTTTAAGTGCAACTCATCGCAATCAAAAATTATGAAACAAAATATTATAACAATTTTGTTTTTTCAAGCAGCATGGGCTATACTATAATTTATAATTATTATAAGTTTGTAATTATTAAATGTATTTAATTAATTAATTAATTAATTAACATTTATTACAAACAAAGGGTTAGCAAGTAATAACTAATAAATCTGTTCCTATATAATTATTAAACTAAATAACACAGCTAATTGTTAATTGAATATTTATAATTATAATCAAATTAATTTTAGTTATTAAATTTTTTAAACAAGCTTGTAAAATAGTATTATAAAAGTTACATATATTGATATAAACATAGTTTTATAATATATTTAAATTTTTAAGTACACTTGATCCCAAAATGAAATACTGATACTCCCGACTTCACAATTTTTATTTTTTTAAGTTTTTAAAGTGTGCCACTCAATAATTAGTTAATAGGTCCAATAATAGCTATTTATTTTTATTTATTAAAGGTAAATTGTTTTTTTATATTTTTTTGACAAAAATTAGCAATAAAAAACATTATCTATAATTTACAATAAGTAATAATAAATAATTACAGGTAATAATATTGACAAAAAAAAAACAAATTATTTAAATTTAAATTAAAAAAAAGGGGGTAAAGTTTCGTTTTAATATAAATAAAAATATAATAAAAATTTGAAAAAAATTGAGTTAATAATTATTTAAAAAACAAATATTGAATGAAAGTGCAATTTAATTATATACTGTGATAAACGTATTATTAACTTTCTAAATTCTAATCGATAAATATATATTAAAACTAATAATTATGGTTTAATGTTTATTCAATGTTAATTCAATGTTTATTATTTTGTTTGATAATAATCTTTTATTATAGAAAATTTTAAGAGTTTGTAACATTTTTTTATCATTTGAATTTAAATTTTAAAGTTTTTTAATTTGGTTTAAAGTTTTAATCACAGAAAAGTAAGTAATAATAAGTAATGGCACTCAACTAACTTTATATTATACTAATAGGTAGATTAGTTAGTATTCTACTAATAGTTTAATTTTTCCCATGGCTTTTCTTTTGAAAGAATAAAACCAGTTATTATACTTCGATTGTATGGCTTATAATCTTTCTTTTTATTAATATGAATAAATTACGTTTTTTTAATTGGTTTTACTAAACTGAATAGTCAGCTATTTCCATTCTGGAACTAACAAAAGTCAAATTTACTAACTTAAGTGATAGTTCAAATATCTAAAAATTACAAATTATAAAAAGAACTAACTCATATAAAAATCTGCAAAGTAAGTAAATTACAACTAATATACCCAAAAATTGGTATCATCTCGGCAATTTAAAAATCACGCGAAAAATAAAAGGTCTTGTGGCAACTCTTCTTTAAACCTATTTCTAAAAAAAAAAGGAAATATGAGAAAATTAGTTTTTGGAATAGTTTCGATTCTAATTAGTGGTTTAATTACCTACATCTAAATTATTCAATGGAGACTAATCAGGACTGATATATTCAAGATTGATTTTGTCGAACCAAAGAAGTTAATAATGATTTAAGAATGTATAGATGATAAAATTCTTTTAATAAAGCCTACCATAGAATTAGTTTAATTTCTAAAGGCTAAAAGTTTGTCTATATATATTCTGTTGAAACAAGGGGGGAAATACTATATTCTTATTATTAGAACTGATCTAAATGAATTCTACATACAATTAAAACATGAGATAGTACTATACACCTTATACTTTGTTTTATTGACCAATTATTCATTATTTAATTAACTTAAAGTTGAATAATTAGAAAAAGATTTTATTATTAAAATAAATTTATACCATAAATTGATAAATTATTAAAGCTATTCAATGAATTGAATATTTCAGTTTTGAAGAAAATTACCTTGAATAACAGACGGACAGATAATTTATTCAATGATTGACATTTTAATTTCAATTTTTTTTCGGAAATATTTTATTATGTTTTTGTTATAGAATCCATTCTTTAACTTGATTTGATTTTAAAATATACAAATAAAAGTTTTTTGGTATAAAATGGAACTAAATAAGAACAAACCACAATTTACACCTTATTATTTTTTGGCAAAAAATATCTAGAAGATTATTCATTTCTTCTTCTTAAGCTAAAATGTAAAATTTTTAATAATCTTATTAATTATCATTGGTTTATTTTGCGGTCAACATAACTTTTATGTTTTTTTAGATAAAACTAAAAAAATTAATTTTACCATTTTTAGTTTAAATTGTTTAAACGTGGCTTTGTTTTATTATTACCAATTTAAATATTAAAAATACATCACAACCGGTTTTTTTTATAGTTACAAAAGAACAAACAAAAAGAGTTTGTAAATTTAAGAAATAGAACAATAATAAATATTTAGTTCGTATATATGGGAAAAGTTGAATTCATTTTTAAATTTAAAAAATTGCAGAATCTTCGACTATTTACGTATTTTTAACTAACTTTCGAAATGAGGGTCACATAACAAAATTTTAAACGAAATTAGAATACCATTTATTTAAAAATCATAAAATTTATTTATAAATCTTTAATTGTTTACCAATTAAGTTAATAACAAGTGTATAGTAATCTAAAGTTTTTAGTTTTTCACACTAATTATTGATAGAAATTTATTATTATTGAGTGTTATGTGATTTCAAATTACGTTTATGACATTCGTTTTAAGGTATAGTTTTTTTGAAAATTTAACTTTATAAATCTGAATAAAAAAAAACGAGAACAACTACTCATAATAATATAAAAATCTGCGAGATAAGTAATTTACAACTATTATACCCAAAAATTGGCATCATATCGACCATTTGGAACTTGAGGCGATCTGAAACTCTACTTTAAACTCATTTTCCCCTCCCTTTTATAATATTTACCTATAAATTCTTATTGTACAAAGAAACTTATTCTTTGATTGTGATTCGCTAAAATAAAATATACCTAGATTATTATTGAGGTTGATGATAATCGCAAAATCTTTCGATATAATCAAAAATAATGCAACACATCATTATATACAGAACATTCTATTACTATGACAGGATACAAAACTCTTAACATCTTAAAGTTCTTATAATTTTCAGTTAATTATCAAAGTTATTCTATTTCAAACCAAAGATAAATTTTGTTATAATATTAATTTAATTTAACAGAACCGCGAAAATCAATTTAAAATAATTAAAAAAATTAAAATAATAGCTATTGTATTAAAGAACATTTTAACTGATATGAATAATTATAAAAATTCAAATCACGTTAAGTGGTACTAGTACTAGTGTTTTTATTAAATTATCAATAACATAATAAGTAGGTGAATAGTATTTATATATAGAATATATATAGTCAACTGTAGGTGAATATTATTTTAGTATTAATGATTTTATATTTTTTTTCAAAAAATGTTTAAAATATTAATTAAGAATTAACGTAAATGCTTGAATGAAGTTAAACAGAATAATTATGAATTAACGAATTTGTTTTTCTTTAATGTATTTATTTATTTTTTTAAAATTACTACTAAATAACAGTCATACTAAACGTGATTCTTGTTCTGAATTAGTATATTATTTAATAATTTGCCAAATATTGAAATTAGAAGGATCTTTATCATATGATGCAAATTACCCAATAATGGTAACCGTATTCTAAAAGTTGATTTTAAAATATTTCTAAGAAAATAAAATTTTTTGAAGTCTAACAGCTACGATTGGTCATCTTTTCATGGTACTATATATCATTTAAAATCGTTATATAGTTTTAATTTTTTATATTACTATTAATGAAATAATTTTAGAATCAAAAACAGAACTTTTAACAAAAAAATAAAAAAAGCTAATATATTACTTAAGTAAATAGAAGTTAGTGAGACAAAGTAAATAAAAGGTTTCAAGTTTAAAAGGTAAAAACCAGATTTTTTTTGGTATTTTTTTGTTATTTCCGTAATTTTTAATTACCCAAAATTTAAAGCAACTTAATAGTTTAAAAAAAAAATTAGAAAAAGAGTAGAGTAGATTGTGTTAAGTCTAATATTCGCTTGTCTATTCTGGGATAATATAATATCAACTTAATATCTTGCGGTCAAAGGTAATTATTTTTTTTTTATTGTTAAAATAGAGTTGTATGACCACACCTCGAATGTCTTACTTTAGAGTTTAGATTAACGAAATTTGTTGATAGAAAACTTAATTTTTTTGAAAAAGCTTCAGATTGCCATCTTTATTAAACGAGTTAGAGATATAAAAAAGAATTCAAGTTAAATGTTCAAACTTTTTACGCTAGACACATTTTTTTCAAACGTTGAAATGCTTTTGGCAAAATTTAATACTAACAGTTTAAAGAAGATGTAGATACTAAAGAAGTTGCGCGAAATGTACGAAAATTTACAATCTTTTACTTTGAATCATGGTGTACATGGGTAACACTCAATCAAACACACTTTTATACCGAAAGTCAATAACCTTCTTGTTTGTTTTACACCGTCATAAAAGTAATGGTAAATTTAATATACCTATCATTTAAATTACGTAGGAGTATAAAGAAGAATATATCAACTACAAGTATAAATAGTGTACAAAATAATTCAAAATATTTATTTAGTTGAAATTGAATAAACAATTAAATTATTCGTCAGTAGAAAAAATTTTAAAAGATAATTTTATTATTTTAATACTTTTGTGAATTATTAGATATTTTTTAAGCGTTCTTTAGTAATTGTTTTATTTCATTAATATCTAATATTCACTCCAACTAGTTATTGTATTTTAAAAACTTGATTAATTATTTAGCTTTAATTAAATTTTTTACTGTTAAAAAAGAATTTCCAATGGAATGTAATTAATTTAAAGAATTTAAGCGTTACTTATTATTAAAAGTTTAAAATTTCTTGAAGACATTTCTTATTAAAAATAGAAAAACGACCATAATTATATAAAAATGTTATAACTTTTATTTAAAAAGAATTGAAAGATATAATTGTTAAAATGACTTTAAATTAATTAAAAAATAATTAAAAGAAAATCTTCAGATGTTGTTTTTTATTTAATTTAAATATTTATAAATGTTAAATTGTTTAAATCAATATGTATAATTGAACTTATTTACATCAATTCTCGATAATTGAAATATTGGTATATAAAAATTGATAAATTTTTAAACGATATAATTACCAAGGTTATTTTTTATTCAAATAATATTAATAGAAAAAGAAACTTACCTCTGCCCATAAGCACACAACAAGTGATGAACAAGTCATTAATAATGGATAATATGCTGACATTAAAGTTATGGACCATCCAGGTTGTAAAGATTCCTAAAATTATAAAAAAAAAAATTATATTTAATATTTTATTTCAATATATACTCGTGTATATATTTTAATTAATTGTAAATTTATTATAATAGGTGTCTGGCTTTAGATGATCATATAAGAAATGGGGAAATAGGAAAAAGTAAAATAACTGTTTTTTTTAAAATTCAACATTTTCAAAATATAAAAAAATTATAAGTTTTCAAAAAACTTAAGTTATCAATCTTAAGTACCATGTTTAAAATTTCTAAAATTTTTCCAAAAGAAATTAAATAATTAAGTTTAGAGTATTCTAAAGACTTAAAAACTGTACATAAGCTTTGCTAACTTTTGAAATGAAACTTATCTTTTATTTTAATTAAGTTTTCAAATGTAATTAAAATGGAAATTCATTTTTCAAGTGAAGTGATTAAAAAAAAAACAACAAATCAACTACTCGTAAATGGGTTTTTTATTACTTTTTTTAATTTTCCAGTTAACAGTTTAATTTAATGATAACATGGTACCTATTTAAACTTATTTTAAGAATTGAACAAGGTATTTAAAATGGAATGTTATGCTAATTAATGAATCTTCTGATCGACTTATTTTATCTATGGCAAGGGGTTATATCTCACTAGTGGAGATATAATCTTGGAATAACTTAGAGAATATAAAAGAAGAGTAGCTCAAGTGAAATCCAGATTAATGTTTTACTTTTTTCAACCTAATTCCTATAATTTCATTTCCTATCATCATCTCACGTCAAAATGATCCGCAATTATAATCAAATATATTATAAAATATATACAAAATTGTTTAATCAACTTACTGGTGTTGTAAAATATGCTCCACGTACTAATGCTGCTATAAAAATAACAAAATATAAAAGTTTTTGTGTTGTTATACGACATGCTCTTAATAATGATGGTTGTTTTAAACGTTGATATTCAGCAACAATGCATATTAAAAGTTGTATTAATGATATTAAAGAAACAAAATAAAATACTGACGAGATGCCAGCATGATAGGGTAAATTAAAACCAGTGCATTCATCACCGCTATAACGTATTTCGCATAAGCATGTACCATTCAAACAATCGCCCCTACCTAAAAAATAAGAACAATTTATAAAATTAGTTAATAAATATTTATTAAATATATAAAATTTAAAAAATTTTATCGACTTGTTTATTTTGATAAGCTTTTAATTTTAAATATTACATTGTATTAAAAACTGACTAATATGTATAAAATCATCTATTATTCAATTTTATTAATAAAAATTTTTATAACGCAAATAATATTTTCGGAAATTCTATTAGTTCCTAAACAATAACAAAATAATTAACTTTTAGTAGTGGGTTCGCATTTGTTGTTAGAATTGGTTAATAGACCAAGTTTTAAATAAATTTAAATATGTACTTAAATCAGATTTCATTTTTATTTAATCGGTTTTATTAAAAATATAGGTAAGTATATTTAATTTATTTACTGAGGGTGGTTTTAAGTAAAGTGAATTCTTTTGAAAATCTAAACAAAATAAAACTATTAAGTAATTTCTAGACTGTTTTATCCTCACTAAACTTTAAAACACGTCTTAATTATATGTCTAGAAGCAAATCAATTCAAAATAGCTTACATTATGCACACAGTTAATAAATATTAAAAAATTGCTCATGTACTTTACTCTGATTTGAAAAAATTTCGATTACTAATCAAGATAATTTTCTTAAATTAAATATTAATTAAATTATTGAAAGCTTTAAACTATGATCATATTTTATTATGATTTCATCTTAATAACAATATTAAAAATTTAAAAATTTCAGTATATAATTATAATAGACGTATTTACCCTAATCGATTAGTCATTCATTTTTAATTTATATACAATTATTTAATAGTTTGTGGTGTTAGATTAATTTTATTTAAACAATTTATTTGCATATTTCAAAATAAATTGAAAGTGTATAGAAAATTTTAATTATTAGAAATTAAAATATTTTTAAACAATACATTTAAAGTTATATTCTAACGATTTAATAAATTAAATTAAGTATTTCAAATGAATATTGAAAGTATTTAATTAAACGAGGAAGAGTGTAGTAGAGTAGACTGTGTCAACTCTGGGATACCCGTATGACCGTAACATATACATTATATCATCCGGTTAATTACTTTTGGCAAAATTTCAAACATTCAGCTTTATTAGTTGTAGAGTAATGATCATATAAAAGAAGGAGTTGTATGGCAGCTACTCGAACCCTTTGCAGTAGACCAACCAAATGCAGTAACTTTGGCCATTATACTAAACTATTTTTGGCAAAATTTCAGACACGCAGCTTCCATAGGTATAGAGTAATGCTCATATTAAATTAGAAGTTGTATGGCAGGTACTCGAACCCGTGGACCAAAATGGCTAGATTTAAATAGCGATTCCGGTTTTTGCATAAAAACGAATTTGTGAAAATTTCATAATCCTAGCTCCTTTACTTTTTGAGTTATCGTGATGACGGACGGACGGACATACATAGCTAAATCGATTTATTTTTCGATTTTAATCCGATCCATACACTTGAGTCTATATCTACCCCCCGCCTCATTCTCTGCGTCACAAACGTAATGGCAAATTTATTATACCCTTGGACTATATAGTCATACGGGTATAAAAATTAAAATTTGACATAGCTAATTTTTTTATGAAAAAATTAAATTGATGATTTTTTAGATTTTCTATTAGGTGTTAAAGTAAAATCGTATAATATGCTATTTAAATATTTTAAATAATAATGTAATTAAATAAAATCAGCGATTAATAAATTCAATTTCCGTTTTTGGAACGGTACGGAATTTTAAAAATTATTTCTAAGACGTAAATGTAGAAATTTTATTAAAAGAACTTATTTGGGATAATATAATAAAATTTTAAATGTAATTGTTCCATATTAGAATGACGATTTGGCAAAAGCGATCATATTGGAACGATTATAATAATATTAACTAAATATTTTTTAAACTTCATAAAAACCGATTTTAATTTGCTTCTAAAACATTTAATTTGATTGTTGTAACCCTAAATCAGATAAAGGAGTGACGTTGAAATATCACCATTCAACGCTTAACTGCCTGAGATGACAGTGTAATGTAGATGACCTATGCCTCCGAGAGAAAAAAATTAAAAAAACTCTTGAACAACTCTTTTACACATTATTTGCACTTAATTAATTTTAGTAAAAAGTGCTTAGCAAAATTTTTAAGAATAATTTCAAAAATTAGTCAGTTCATCAATTTATTTCATGTAATAACATTTTTAATGAGGGTCCATGAGTTGCTTTTTTATACTATCTGAAATTATATATAATATAATACTATTTTCTTTTTTAAGTTTTTTAATTTCTTCAAACACCTTTACTGTTTCAAAAATATTAAGTTACACCAATTTAATTTTAAAGATTAATTTAAAAATTAAAATAATAAAAAAGTTGCATACCTTTAGGAGGATTACAAAACAAGCAATTTAATTTTTATTTTAACGTTTTTGCTAATTTCAAATTTTATAACAGGTAAAAAATAACTTTTGGCTAAGATAGTTAAAAAAAAAGCTTTATCTTTTTTATTTTGATAACTAATAAATGTAGCTTTTAAAACTTTTAAATAAGTTTAATAAAAATCGTTAATTATTGAGTGATTTGAATTATCTTATGTACTGTGTTTAATTGTTAGGAATAAAAGAAACTACAACAAAAACAATTACAAATGATTTAAAGATAAAAAACATTATTAATTTTAACTACTTAATTTAAAATAAACATACTATGCCGGTCGCTCTATTAATTAGTATAAAAGTCGACAGATAATAAATATATAAATATATTAAAAAAAAGCATCTATAATGTATCTGTTATAACAACTTAAAGCTTTTCAGATTAAAAAATGGCAGATATGTAATAAAATAATTATTTTCACTTATTCAAAACCTTTATTTAGTTATTATACGTCTTTTGTGTCCTACATATTTATCCTTGATATTTATTAAATTATAAAACATATTACGTATTTACAGTAGGTATTACATACTTTTCAATTACTATTACTTTAAAATAGATAGATTTTAAATAACCTTATTAAATATTAGTTTAATATTTGTTATAAATTTTATTAAATATTTTTTATTATTTCTTACCTGAACACGTAGCGGTGTTATCATCCTGAATATTTTCGTTTCCAGGAGGGGCATTTTTTAATACGCTCGAGGAACACCTCATTAAATCGTGAAAAGTGGGTATCATTCTAAACTAAGATACCTAAAATTAAAAAAATTAAATAAATAAAATTAGTATATTGAATAATTTAAATTTTAATATAGAATTATGTAAGTATATAAATCAAATTAATACATATATATGTATATAAAATAGAACTATATAAAAAGTCATGCCAATTCTTTCAATTTCAAATCCATGCTAATTAAAAAACATAACTATAAATTTTATGTTAAATTTTAATAAATTTAAAATAATAATTAGTTAATTAAGAGTCTCCTTTTCCAAATATGGAAAACTTAAACGTCTAGTACATTTTATTAGCAAAACTTTAAAAATTTTTTAAATCTTAAATTTAAAAGTTAATAAGTAATTTAATATATTAGGTATTTGTTTAAAGTTTTTACTTATATACTAACTAAGTTATCATAATAATATATATAAATATATATATATAAATTTTAATAGATAATCTTTGGCATCTTTGGCTGAAATAAAAATATAAAAATTAATAAGTAAGTAAATAAAAACTTGTAATTTTAAACTTTTCTTAATTATAATTTTTATAATTCTTTTAATTAATGAATTCAAAAAGTATTTATTTTAACTTTTACATTTCTTTTTAAATTTAAATCATTATTCAATTAATGGTATTTTTAAATAAAAAAATTAATTACTTAATTATTAATAATTCTTTGTTTTTCCTTAAAATAAAATTTAAATTTTTTTATTGTTACAATTTCTTATCATACAGACATTTTATTATCATTAAATTTTTTTTTGAATTTTGGAATCAAAATTAAAAGAGAACCAATTTAATTTGGAGACTTTTGAATTTATATTTTTGAATAAAATTAAATTATAATCATATATAAATATATATATAAATTATAACGACCAACAGGGATCATAAATTTATTGCACAATCTTTAATTCTGGGAAATCATTGATTAGCCAATTTACAATTACAATATTCAATTTTATTTTTAATCAGTTATGTATTAACTAACAAAAATAAAAATTAAAACAATAAATTAAAATATTAACTGAGCTTTGTACAAATATAATGACACTAAAACATATTTTATAAGCTCTCATAATAAGTATGTAAAAATTAAATTAAAATCATATGTTTGCGCAAACAGGATGTTGTGTACTCGTGCGTAATATTATTAATTTATTTCAATGTCATCTTGCGGAATATTAAGATTTCAAAATTAATTTCCTTTAAAACATAATTAAATTGATTGATACCAAGCTTCAAATTTGTTATACAATTCAGTTAAAATTAATAAGAGTGATTTTAATTAATTTAAATCAATTTATATTTTTGATTTTAATATAAGATGTAAATAAGTATATATATATAAATTATACTAAGTTTGTAAATTAAATTTAATTTAACTATACAGAATTGTACTTATACAGAATTGTACTTAATTAAAATAAATCAAAGTACATACTATAAATATGTATTTTTATCTTTTTAAGAGTTAATTACAATTTTACAGAACAAATATTATATTTCTAAAGTTTGTAAAAATTTCAAAATGTAAAAGACAAGAATAATATTTTTTTATTGTATTAAATAAACTGCATTTAACTCAAACAATTGATAAGTAAGTAAAGAATACTTAAAATCATAATATAGGTAATCAACAATTAGGTATTGTAATTCCAAAATAAAAATTACTTAAAAACTCAACGATTACATTTGTTAATTTACGCAAAAAAATAATATATTAGTAATCACTTAAAAAAAACATTTTACATAATTGATTCTTTAAGTATTTGATAAGTACTTAGTAAAAAGAAGTAATAAGTACTTGAATTATTCTAAAATTTTACAAATGAATTTTGTAATCATTCTTTTTAGCAATTCAACATTCTACAAGGTTTTATCTATGTTTTTTTTTTTAAATTTCGTTTATAGTACTTATAAATTATAAAGTACTTATATATTTTACAAAATAATCATAAAAAGTAATCAGAAAATAAAATTGGACAAAAATGTAAAAAAAACAATATTTACTTATATTAACTCTTATAATATAATTTATAATAAAATTTTTTATCAATTTATTTTAGAATTTAAAATATATTTTAAAATTGCTAACCGGAAAGTCTTTATTTAAAAAAAAAAACAAAAAATAAATTACGCAAATATTTTGCAAATTAAAAATACATTTTAATAAATCTTCCCCTAATTTTTTTTTTTTTTTTGAATTATATAGAAATAAAGTAATAAATTTTAAAATTAACTAAAATAAATAAGTATTATTGATATATTGTTATAATATAGATATATATGTATATATAAAATTATATATAAAAAGGTATATATATATAAAATTATATATTTATATGTAGATAAATATATTTTTTTTAACTAAGTAGGTACTCGAATACAATGTTGTTTCTTATCGAAGTAAACCAACTTTTTCTTGAAAATATGATAATGATAAAATTTTCTTTATATATATATATATATATAAACATTTTACTGTTATCTTTGACATTTTAAATGTTATCTTGCACAATTAAGTATTTACAACATATAATAAAAACAGGTTGTATTTGTATATGCATAAAAGTTTATAAATAAACATAAGTTAAAAGCTATGATAAAAGTAAAAAAAAATCGCAATAATTATGATAAAAATATAATGCAATTATTTAATTAAGTACTTTCTTTTTTTAAGATTTCTAATGTTATTGTTTAACAGATGTTTTTTTAACACCATATGTGTCTAAATGCGGGTTAAGGAATTAGAAAAAAGATAACTGATGTTATTTAAATAATTTCAAATACAAATATTGCATTTTGATCGAAGCTCTAATTAATTTTTTTAAAAAGTACTTACGTAGTACTCATATGAAATCGTTATACTTCAAAAATATTAACGCTCAAATTAAATGATTCTAAATTAAATTAGTAAAATATTCAAAATTACTTTCTTGATTATTTTCAATGCATGTAAAACAGACTTGGAACTAATTAATTACATTTTGTAATCAATTACATCTCAAATTACATTTAAAAGTAATAGTAATTGAAATTTTTTAAAATTACAATTATAGGTAATTGTAATGGAAATATTTCAATTACAATTAAATTTAATTTGTAATTTAAAAAATTATAATTAAAATTACAAGTAATTGTAATTAAAATCTTTGTAATTGTAATTTACCCAAGTTTGATGTAGAATATAAATAGTAAATAAGCTCCAATCAAATCAAATTGTGAGTTTGAAGGAAATTAGTAAACTAAAGCATACTATCACTCAGATAAAAATTTATAGAATGAGTTTAATAACTAAGCTAAGGTATACAGTAGTACTTATAAAGATGTGAGAATTTTATATACTTTATTTTATAGTTTGAAATATAATCAAGTACTGATATATCAATTTGTTTATTATATTCTAAAACCACTTCTATCTGTACAATCAGATGGCAGTTATATTTCAGTATTTTAATATAAAGATATTATATAATATATAAGTATACCTAAAGATATTTTTATTTGTAAAAATGTTATAAGTATTTAATATTTGTTAAATACAAATTAAATTGCATGGAAAATTAAAATAAAGGGGATTTTTATGGTATATTCATTTACTTAATTACTAACTTTAAAATTTTTTTTAATTGAAATTTGATTGCATATTGATTGCAATTAAATTTTTTTTCACCTATGTCATACACGTTCTGCATATTAAAAGTATTTATTTAAATTACAATGTAAGGTAAAAAATAAAATTGACACGCTTAAATTGAAGTATATGAACACGCTTATATGAAGTAACTATTTAATTACTTACAATATTTTAAGTCCAAAAAGAATAAAGTGGAAAAAAAAATTTAAAATTAAATATAAAATGAATTAGAAATAGGTAGGTATTTTTAAACCCATCACCTATCTAACTATAAGTATTAATTATGGGAGAGGCCCGTAATGCAGCTTTCCAAAAATCTCGCTTTTTCAAAACCCCCTTTCCAAAATCCTGCTTTTTAATTTTAATTTTATTTAATTTTATTTTAATTATATTTTTAATCCATCCATTCGTCCGTCTGTACGCACGACGTTTGGGTTTTAGAGTTGGTTAAGAAATAAGGGTTCGATTAATTTGTTTAGCGGATGTTTGGGAGCGACGATTCTTTATTAAATGCTTTGTTGTAGACTTATCATTTATGAAAAAAAAAAAAATAGGAAGGATTTCAGGGTCGGATATCAAAGCAAGGTATTACCTTTTTCCAGAATATTAATACATATACTCGTAGCTATGTGGGATTTTGAATTAGGAAGGATTTTAGAGTTGGTTATGAAGTCGGGGTATTTTCCTCTTTTCCCCAATATTTATATATATGTGGTAGTGAGATTCTGAATTAACAGGGATATTAAAAGGATTGGGTCTGAAATCTCGGTTTAGAAAATCTCGTTTTTAGAAAATCTCGTTTTAGAAAATCTTGTTTTTAGAAAATCATTTTTTTTTATATTCTGGAAAAAGCTGATAATTCTGGTTTTGTATCAAACTCAAAAATACTTAAAAACCAGATTATTCAATTAAAAAAGAGATTTTCTTCAAATACAAGATTTTTCAATTAAAAAAGAGATTTGCAATAAAAAACGAGATTTTCTAAAACTAGATTTAAAAAAAAAGATTTACTAAACCGAGATTATGGAACGCTCGCGTATTAAATACGAACGCTTTCGTATTAAAAACATAGTTGTATATAACATGGGTGGTTATATACATAATTACTTATACGTGCAAAATTGAACGTCCGTTTAACATACATTGACCTAATTTTTAAATTTTTCATTTAATTGAAATAGTATAGTAAAAATGAAATAGTATTTTGAACCAAAAAAACATTCTAATAGTTTTTAATTTTATTTCTAATTCAATACAATATAATTAGCTTCAATAATTCAAAATTGGAAGTTTAAATTACAAATTGTCTTCCGTCTAACAAAACACTATTCAAAATTAAATTTAATTGATTTAGTTTATTTTTTTTTAAATTTTAAAAGTGAGAATAATTTTCGAGGTTATTAAATAAAATTTTAAAATATAATTTTTATTACAATTAAACATGATTTTTTTGTTTAAAATACAATACTTTGTAAAATTAAGGTGGGTTAAATAATGGGTATTCAAAGTTGGAACATGTACAAGTAATACATATATATATATATATATATACAATATATATTTAATTGTTCAAAATAAGAGTAAAAAAATCTCATAGAAATTAAGTACAATAAAATAAAATATATAAAATGAAAATCCTTCAATAAATTATAGATATATAGTATATATACTAAAATTATATTAGGTTAAAAAATAATGTAATGGTGAGAGGGCGTCAACCCTATAGGGAATCAAGTAATCTTACTTGATTTTTTATTTTTATTTTTGTAATGTTCCCATTTATTACATTTCTGGGCTCTTTATCTCTCATTTATTTTCTAGAAAACAAAGATACCAAATGGTTATTGTATTTTATTTAAATATGCATGCATATGTTAATTTAAAATTTGTTTAAATATTTTTTAATTTAAAATTCTTGATATTATTTCAATAAATTTAATTTTTATTCTGATTTCAATTTTATTCAAAATATACAATATTAGGTGATTATAAGTTTTCCTAAAAATGCCTGGGACTGTACTTATATATTTAAAAATAAAAATTTAGTACAATTTCTGCATTTATAAAGTAACTAACATATTTAAGCCTAAAGTTGAAATATATATATTTTCACAAAAGTCCTGAAATTTTTATCAGCTTTTAAGATTAATCTCTTCCGATATTGACTTTAATTTTTGAATACAGAATGTTTACTGATGATTTTACTGCTCAATAAATTGAGGAAATGTGTAAATTGTAATTTTATCTTATAAATTATATTACAATAAGAATGAGGCAAATAAAAGATATGAGTAAGGTTGAATGGTTTGTTAGGATTATTAAGCTTTTAGGCTTACTTGTAATATATTAAGTTAAGGAGGTCACAAGATTGTAAAGATTGTTAATGCAAAATTAAATTATGAATTTCATATTTGTATTCTGTACTAAACAGAATTTCTACCCTATTTTGTAAAATTTAAATGTTTTGCATAATATTTTCAATTGGTCAAATGACAATTGGTCTAAATTCATTGACACTAGAATGGTATTAATAAACAATTTAATATACTTAATTAATCCCAAGGGTCTTGCGCTTTCGTTACAAATATTTTTACAATAAGTTATATTTGGCAAATGGCATTAGGCAAATTTTTTTTGAATTAAAGCTAACTGATATGCTTTTAATATCGATCTTGTTACTTGGACTTCATTGAACCAACCACTCATCACCAATCAAATAATAATTTTTAGATAAGTGAGTATTTTAACTGATCAGACACTGGTTTGCTGTCAAATATGGTTTTGCTGCAAAAAAATTTTTATTATACGATTATTATATTAGTGACAAATGATTGGTGCGATGGACCCACAATAAAACTTTTCAAGCTTTTAAATTTTTAAAGAAATTTTTACCATTAGATTATGAAATAGGCAATTAAGTTAAATATGTGTAAAAATATTCTAAAGATGATATAACAATTGTTACAAACTATTTTATCAATTTACTAGTTATCCTTGGAACTTTATAATATATTTATTTATTTATTTGTAGTATCAGACAATAGTAAATAATGCCTGATAATATTAATCCTTTGCCTATTTGACATTTGGACTTCTTATTAAATTTTTTTAATATACACTATATTTTTTTATTAGATATGATTCGACCAGGATTTGAACCCGAGTCTTTTCGATTGAAAAACCACCACTTTACCAGCTCAATGGTCAGATTTTATCATATAATTTCTATTGCATATTGCTTAATAAGGAGAGGGGACCTTTAAGTATTCACTTCTAGAATTTCGTAATCCTAAGGTTTTCCAATTGGAGGTCTGATACGTTAAAACATTTAAGGAGCACCCTACTTCATTATTACTAATTATTAGTAAAATATCTTATTATAATATTTCTAATATACGTATTCTAATATAGTAATATTAATTGCTAGCACACTCAAAACTCATTTAATATAAAATTAAATTGTTTTCTATTTAATATTCAAAAAAAATAAAAAAAACAGAAAATTAAAATATAAAAATTTTGCTAACCCATTTTGAATTTTGTACTTTAATCCACACGTACAAAATGCATTGTTTACTAATACACCAATGAAAAATAAATCAAAAAATAATCAAAAAAAAAAAAAAAAACTTATTCAAATACAAAAATCAAATATTTTAATTAAGTCAAATATATTCACTATAGTTAGATACTTTCGTATTTAAAAAAGATTCTTTTGTACACTTTTTCTTTTTTTTTTTGTTAAATTATTTTGATTTTTGATTAATTCTTAATTAATTATTTTAAATATTGCACTTTTTTAACTATTTTAAAATATAATAATTATTTTAAAATAATTTTAATATAAAACAAAGGCCTTTTTTTTTTTTTAAAAAAACACTGAAAATAAATTTATTTGAAAAAATTAAAAAATTTTTAATAAATATAATTATATAAATTAAAAAAT
This sequence comes from Dolichopus griseipennis, assembly GCA_963082915.1. Taxonomy (NCBI): domain Eukaryota; kingdom Metazoa; phylum Arthropoda; class Insecta; order Diptera; family Dolichopodidae; genus Dolichopus; species Dolichopus griseipennis. The sequence continues at coordinate 29,709,472 of OY720444.1, forward strand.
ATTTAATTAAGTTATAAGTAGTTGCACAAATTAAATTTATAGGCTTTAATTTTCTTTATTATTATTATTTATTTATTTATTCTAATCATAAAAAAATTTTAAATCTCCATAAAAAAACATTTATTTTTTTTTTTAATTTGATAACACAGTTATTATATTATTGTTGATAACTACTTATTTTAAATATATAACGATAGTAGTTCAGACTTGAAAGTATAATAAAAATTGTTTAAGTATTTTATGATAACATCTAAGTACTGAGTTATTTTTACTTTATCAAATTTTTTAATCACACGAATTAAAATTTCTTTTATAAATTATTTATAAAAATTAAATTAAAAATTATATATTCTATTTTATAAATAATTTAAATTTAAATAGCGGAAATTAATAAAAATTTAGAACATAACACCGACAAATACCGAGTGTTTTTTGAATTAAAAATAGCGTAAATATAGAGAACCGATTAAAAAAATATAAAAAAAAAAATAAATTAAAAATATTACCAACCAATTCAATGTCTAAAATAGAACTGATTATTATGATATGTAATGTATTATGTACAGTAGAGTAGTCAGTAGATTAACACATACGAATGGCTAACTCTCCAATTCTACAATAAAATAAAAAATTTAATTCTGTTGTTTGTTTTTTTTTTTTTTTTAATTTTTTAATTTTTTTTTATTTTTACTTTTTTTTTTATATATAAAATTGTTTAGTTGAATCTATTAGAATAAAATATATATATATATGTAATGTCAAAATACTTGTCAACTCGGTTAATATTTGATAAGATTTTTTTTTTAAATTTTATAAAGTATATTAGGGTATTTTTATTAAATACCTATTTTAAAATAAGTGATTTTTAAACTGTTTTTAATTAATTTAATTAATTTATTTTATATGGATTTTTATATATATATACATTTATGTGTTTTAACCCTTTATCTTTATCTGAATGGTGTAAAAGTTATCTTTAGATATTTGTTTACATCATGTTTTTATTAAGTACTCAATAGTTATTTAATTGAGTAAATATTGAGTAATTATTGAGTAATTATTGTGTAATTATAAGAAACATGGCTTATTAGCCGAAATGCGTGTCCTGAACAAGACGTAAAAATTTATATTTTTCGACTGGTTTTTACTATAGGAGATTAAATGGGAGCGCATCAAAATCTCGCGAATCAAAATCTCGTGTAACAAAATCTCGTGCTTTTATAAATCTCGCATGTCAAAATCTCGTGTTGCAAAATCTCCCGCTTTTTATAATTTTGCAGTTTAAATATATATATATGTTGGAAATATAATTTGAAGCGATTTTAGAGTTGGTTTTAAGGTTTTAATAATTTGTTTAACAGGAGCTTGGGGCGGTAGCCACAACTATTTTAAAAGTTTTGTAGTTGAATATATAAGCAGGAAACACAATTAGTTAGAATTTAAGAGTTGGTTTCAAAATTAGGGTTTTTGTAAGCGCTATTTTAAAAGTTTGTTAGTCGAAATACTAATGTAGGAAATACAATTAGAAGTGATTTTAAAGTTGGATTCAAAATAAGGGTTTCAATATAATTTCTTAAATGGGGATTTAAAACTGGCAGCCCCCACTATTTTAAAATCTTTTTTAATGTCTTAATGTTAAAAATTTCAATATAGTAATGATTCATTAATTCAAATACTAAATAAGTGTGTACTTAAGTATTCATTTATAATTTATAGAAATGTAGCACTGTAAAATTTAATTAAAAGTGTTTTATTAGATAATTATCTATCGCTATCATTATGATGATAGATTCATTCCAGAATATTCTCTAAATCAATGTTATTGATAAATTTTTCGGAAAACAGTGTACGTATACGTGTAAAAAGTTAAACTTTATGTACATGTATAATGTTCGATAATTTCTTTTCTAGAATATAATAGAGGCGCAATAATAATTGATAGTTGAGTGAATATTTTACTTATTTAAACTTTTTCAAAAGCTATAAGAACAGTCAGTCCCTTAATTCTCATTTTTATTCGATATGACCTGATTTGAATCCGAAATCTTTCACTTAAAATGTGGATTTTTGTAAAATTGAGAATCACTTAGCCAAAATATTTCGGATCATTTATCATAGCTTCTATTATGATAACTCAATTTGTGCAAAATTTGGTTGGTCTAGTGTAGGGGATTTTATAGCTGCTCTACAATTTCTTCTACAAAATTTGCCAAAATTAATTAAGCGGACGATATAATGTTTATTTAATGTACCTGCGGATATCCTAGAGTTGAAACAGTCTAGTTTACACTTTACAATTATATATTATGTATATGTGAGTTTCAGTTCACATGTTTACAAAAATATATTGTATTTTGTAATAATTACATTTAAAATACAAATTGAAAATTAACTTTATTATATATATATATATACATAATTAATACAAAATATGTTCTAAACGTATATGTATATAATTTAAAATATTTTTTATTCTTGAAATGATGCGTAATATTTATTTATATATATATATATATATATGTCTGTAGTATATAATGTTTATGTTTTTATTTCTTAATTTTCGATTTAAATAAATTGTATACTTTTGTATTTCATGTTGTTTAACTTATTGTAGGTATATATGTTTTGTTCTTTGTTTATTTTCCGTCATTTTTTTTCGGGAATATATGTCGAGATACTTTATTTTAAATTTTTTTTTTTAATTTTTGTTTTTGTTATTTATTCAGTTCCTAAAACAGACGTTTTAAATAATATAAAAAGAAAAAAATTAAATTTAAAAAAATAATGTACAAATTGGACAATATTAGTAATAAGAATGTATAAAAAAAAAAAAAACAACTTTTATACGTGTATTCTTTTTTTCAGAACAATTTCAGAATTTTCCAAATATTTTTATATCTCTTTGAAAAGTCTGGTAACAATTTAAACGCGTGGACAAAATAATTTCAGAGGTCATCTTAATAAAAAGTCAAAAAAAAAAAAAATGTATTTTAAATTTTAATGTAGAAATAAGTATATAAAATATATTTACTTAATAATATATAAAATATAGTTAAAAATATATAAGTATACTTAAATACAAAATTATAAAAATATGAATAACTTGGGTACATGCAATAAGGCCAAATGAAATAAAGTAAAAATGGACTTTTTTGACTTTATTTCAATACCGCACATTTGAAATAAAACCAAAATCTTAATTTTTAGGCTTAATTTAATTTTTAAAAATTTTTGAAAAAGAAATAAAGCCAAAAATATTTTAAACATGAGATAAATCAAAATTAGTATTTTGTTGCTTTTTCCAGAATATATATATGTGAATATACCAGATTCTGAATCTGGAGGGATTTTATAGTATATAAATATTTTGAAAAAAGGAAATATTTAGGAAAAACTATGATATATGTGAATATACCAGATTCTGAATCTGGAGGGATTTTATAGTATATAAATATTTTGAAAAAAGGAAATATTTAGGAAAAACTATGATTTAGAAATTAAACTCTAATATCTCTCTTAATTTAGAATCCCACGCATACACATACATAAATATTCTAGGAAAAGTGGCAATCCTGATTTTGAAATTCTAAAATCCCACTTAATTTTAAATCTCACATATACACATATAATATAAATATTCTGTAAAAGGGGAATACCCTGATTTTGAATCCAACCCCAAAATCCATCCATATTCAGAATCTCACGTACACATGATATTAATACACTCAGCCCTGCTTTTAAATACAATCAATAACAAATGTAATTTTCACAAAATTTCTAGAAAATAACAATTCAATTGTTTTTTAATTTTTTAATTTTTCATATTGAAATAAGGCCAAAATTTAAAAATTAGTTTTTTGCCTTTATTTCAAATTAATAATGAAATAAAGTCAATTGGCTTTAATTCATTTGGCCTTATTTAATGTACCCAATAATTTATCAAGATCATTATTAAAATTGATCATAATAATGGTAATGATGATGATGAAGATCATTGAAGTTAATTTGTTCCAAAAAAACCAGAATGGATGTAAAATTTCTGTAAACACTTAAAAGTACGAATCATTTACTTTTCGATATGGAGGTTTGAGTACGTGATAAAGTAAATAATTGAATGTTGAATAAATATTTGTTATGTATAGGATGTACAAATAATCAAAAAAATGTTCTGTAAAGTAATTTTGTCATGAGTTTCAATTGATAATTTATTGTATGTACTGCTTGTATATATAAATTTGACAAAAAGTATTTTGTTATTCGAAAATTATAACTTTGTCTGGACTGAAAATAGAATTATGTATTTTTTTCAGTTCATTATTACTGAAATATTTAAATTATTTTTAAACTTGAATTGATAATAAAAACAAAATTTTTTTGAAAATATGTAAGTTAGTATACTTATGTTGATAGAAAAACAACTTAGTTAAAGGTATTAATAGTAAACAAGTTACATAGTAAATTAAATTATTACTTCATAATGAGATAAGTAAAATTATTTTAATCAGTCATCTTAAGTTTTTATATTGGTCTTTGTTCCGAATTTTTTGCAGCATCTCTCACCCTGAATTAACGTACATCGTTTTATATCCTCCTCGAAATCAGAGTGTATCCATTTGTATCAAGGGCCTAATTCCTAAAGTTTGAAAAGAGTGTATCTTTAATGCCATACAATGTGACACGACTCCACTGTGAATGTTTTTCATTTTCCCTCGTATAAAGTAAAAAATTATTTCCAAGCTGGACCACCTCTTCTAAGTAATCACCAAGTTGAACCACCTTAACTTTAAAATAATTAAGCCTCCCAGAAATACGTTCTGATAGATAAATATAAAAAAACAGCTTCTAACAGATTTTTAAAAATATAAAATAGAATTTTATTTTCAAGCCAAAAAGGAAGATTCTATTTGTAAGTAACTAAATATTGTCTTAAGTGGGAGTGAAGTCCTTGAATACTTATGTGTTTTAATATAATTAATTCTGTAACTTAATACAACTAACTTTAACTTGATACAAAGCAGAGTTAAAGTTCGAATAGTCTAACTTTTAAATGGAAAATTACCAAATCATAACACCATTCAAAGATCTGTACGATAACTATCTGACAACCAATTTATATTTTTAAAAATATCTATAAATACAGTTTTATTTATTAAACTTTTAAATTTATATACAAAAATTATTTCAAAAAATCAAATTATTGTTGATTTCATTTAATGAATTATTCATATTAAAAAAATTATATTCCATTACATTTTAAAAAAAATGTAGGTGAAAGTAAGAGTCATTTGTTTTCTAAAATAAATTTACAGTGTATATATTAATATTTAATTTACAATAAAATTAAGAAATAACAAAAATAGAATATTGACAAAAATAAACTATATGTTAAGTGGAATTCTTATGTTAAAATTTTAAAATGTAAAAAAAATAGTTGTATACGTATTTCTATTAATTTAAAGAAGTTTTTAAAAAACAAATTTATAAATGACTTAAAATTCATTAATATTTATGTTTATTAACCATAGTATATATACTGTAAGATACTCTGTAATGCAAGAACACCTACTACGTTATGTAAATATACACAAAAGTAAGTTTAAAGTGCGTCGTATATGACTACTAGTGATTTGTTTTTTTTTTTAAATAAAGTGATTTGTTGATCAAACACTTAAAGTTGTTTGGAAAAAGTTGATGATTAGTTAGTTTTTACTTAGTACAAAAATCACTAATCATTTTAATGGAAAATAAACACCTTCTCACTTAATTTAAGTTTAATTGACGGGACTTAAAAATCAAATGAATAAATACTTAATAGATGCTGGGTGGCACAGTGGTTGAGTGCAGACTTGTCATGCGAAAGCCACGGGTTCGATTCCTAGTGAAAGTGAAAAAAACTTTTCTGGTTTTCGACTCGACTCAGCTACCGTTCACCGCTGGGCTCAAATTAATGGCTTAATCAATAATTAATTATTACATATCTTTAATAAAAAATGCATAAATATAACAGTATAAACCAATAATTTAATTGAAAAATATAACTCACAGATATAGGATACCATATAAAAGTTCAAAAAATATTACAATATAAAGAAAAATAGAATTGTATCTATTGAAAATCTTAGACGTTTTTACATGTTATAAGGCCTAGTACTATCTCATGTTTAAATTGTATGTGGAATTCATTAGGACCAATTCTAAAAACACGAATATAATATGATCCTCTGTTCCAACATGTACCTACGGAATAGACAGGCGTATTAGTCTAACAATAATTTTATTTACTAGATTTCTTCAAAAATAAAAAAAACTATGAGACATTGATCTCCATCACACTGAACTTTAATTGCGCAAATCAAAAAAAAAAAATTCACAAAGGGAAAATTTATTAAACTTAAAAGATATAAACTTGAAGATAAAATATATAGGTACTGGTCTTGATTATTGTTTTTTTCTGTTTTATTGTTTCACTAAGTTCAAAGTCAAGTTAAACCACAAAATGGACCTTTGTGTTAACAGGTTTTCTATATGAGTGTGTACTGTGTGTGAGGTAGACATACTTTTTAAGTATTTTTCCATCGTATATATATACATATATATAACAATGATCAAATATTATAGAAGATATTAACCAGTTTAACAATTTACATTATGTAAATTACATATGATTTTAAATTAATTTTATAATTTAATTTTGATATGAATTAATTAAAATTTTTAAATTAAATTATTTATAAATATAATTAAATCATTTATTTAAATTTTTTTTTTAATTGTTTTTATTAATTTACAATAATAGTATAATTATCATAGTTTTATACAACATCGTAGTTATAATTATTTTAATATAACGCAATATGTATCTTAAATCCGATTTTGGTATAATTAAATAATTATCGAATAAACTAATTTAAAATTTATAATTAAGAATTTTAATTAATTATTAAATTAATTTAAAAAAAAATTGAATTACAATATGTATTTATATTTAAAAAATGATGAAATTGAATTAAAACAATTGTTCTAACTTTTAAAAACCAAAATATAAAAAAAAATATTTCAAAATAAAATAAAAAAATCCATTAAAATGATGAGTAAAAAAATGTATTTTTAGCGCAAAAACAAAAAAAAAAAACGTCTCTTACAATTTTTGAAATTAAAAGAAAATTTTGTTTTATTTGTTTTCATATATGTATATATATATATATATATATATGTATAGTTTGACAAAGACAAAAAATTTTCACAATTTTCTATTTAAAGATACTTTTTTAATTTATATATAGTACATATACAACATAAAAGATATATATTATGATATATATATAATACTTATATATAAATATTTTGTATCTTTTCTAATAAATCTTTGTAATGGTGATGATATTGTTGTGTGTTATTTCAACTGAAAGTAAAAAAATCTTGAACTAAATTTTTTTCCAAAACATTAATTATAAAATGTAGATATAAGTACAGTTACGGACATAATGTTTAGAAATTGGTAATGCTCTTTTAAAACTAAGTTCAATATATTTTTAATTCATAAATATCCTAAGAATCTAAAGCAACTTCAGAAAATAAATATTATTAATGAATTTAAAATATGTATTATTTCATAAAGTGTTTAAGATGTCGGCCTTTCAAAACTAAGGGTCTGGGGATCAAACCTTCGTATAGAATAGGTACTGAAACAATTTTTTCTTTAAATAAATAATATCAGTATAAGTTAAATTCTTAAATAACTAATAAAAGTTCAAAGAGACTTTATATAAAGGTTGCTAGGATGCGGAACATTCAAAACGAAGGATCTCGGGTTCAAACCCTGGTCAGATCATATGTAATAAAAAAATATATATATATTCTAAATATTATAGCACTGATCCATTCATGAATCATGGTGTCTAATAAATAAACAATAAATATGTAAATAAATATTAAATTACCTTTAGTTTAAAGAATCAAATTAACTATTAAAATGTTTCAACTGGGTTTACTTTGGCTCAATTTTTATAGTTCCTTTTAAACAAAATTTAAAGGTACAATAGTTTATAATATATAATAAAGATAGATTATTGTAGTTAGTAGGGCATAAATAAAAATTCCTTCTGACTATCTATAAAAATATGTTAATGGAAAAGTACTTATTAGTAATCGTAAAATTTGATTTGACTTGAATGATTGAAAAACTAGACTGAAATCAACTTACGGTTCTGCGAACTAAAAAGTCCCGAGATAAAGTTTTAATTTAACTTAAAATGAGAAATAACATCGCGGGACTTTAGAAAATTGTATATTAAACATCGCAATATTTTTCCTTATTGGTAAACTTGCTTTTTTAAGTGCTAACTATTCAACTGTTAGAATACTAAGCCTGTCTATACCTTAGGGTCATATTATATTCGATGTTATTAGAATTGAATTACAATTAATTCTACACATAATTATTACATGAGATAGTTACTAGGCCTTAAACCATGTAGAAGCGTCTTAGATTTTCAATAAATACCATTCCATTTTTTGTTAATATTGTAATAATTTTGTATTTGAGTTATATGGTATTTTATATCTGTGAGTTATATTATGAAATTAAATTATTTGTTTATATTTTGTATTTGTTTATATGGGTTTATTAAAGTATTTTTTATTTAAAATATATATTTATCAATTATTGATTATGCCGTTAATTTGGACCCAAATGGTGGTTGCATCGATTTCGAAAACCAGACAAACTCGAATTCTAACCCGAGCCTTTCGCAAGAAGGTTCAACAATCTACTAATCATCTTTGCCACCCAGACGTTCTATTTAAAAAAAAAAATATGTGTTCCCAATTATGTTACGGTAGCTATTTTCTTATTATTAAAATGTACATGGAAAATATATGAAGTTGTATATAAAAAGAAAAACTAAAAAAAAAAAAAGAAAAATTAACTGAAAACTTAAAATAAGAAAAAAAAAAAAACAAAAGTTGTTTTTCACTTTTAACATAAATTTTTATTTTATATAGATTTACTTATTGTGTAGTCGATAAATTTTTAAAGATAAAAGAATCAGAATTTATATATATATATATAAACTATAATATCTGTGAGATACTTAAATAGTATGCGAAAAGTAAAATACTATTTAAAATATTTTTATTGATATGACTAGATTTATATTTTTATGATTTAGTAAAAATATATTAAAAAAAACTTTTTAAAATAAAAATAGGCGTTCATTGACTTCAAGGATTTACTATTTGTTGTTGTAATATTTTTTTTTATATATATGTTATGAATTTAAATATATACTTATATTTACTTATCTTATAAATATAATACGCTTCGTATTTTGTTATAAATATAAAAATATTAATCAATAAATTAATATTTTATAAATAATTATGTGTAATCATACACGTGTAATAAATTTCGTTCTGATTAAAATTTTTATTTAAATTTTGAACTTTTCAATCAAACTTTTCTCAAATAAAAGCTATTTTATGTACATGTCAATTTCTACATAAGAAATACAATATTAAGTCGCGTTTTAACATTTCTATCACATTATAATGTTCCGAATTGATAAGTTTTAATTAAAATTTTGCATATATATATATACATTTTTGTTAATTTAAACCACAAGTACAATATAATTTTTTTTTGTAAACAATTTTAATTAATTTTCATTTAAATTAATTAAAAAGAAATGACAACAATAGTTTTATAATTTTATTTTACTTGGAGATAAGTTATTTTTATTGTCGAATTTCGGTTTTTTGTTTATATTATTACTTGAGTTGGTTTTCAGCTTCTACAAGAAGTATCCGGTTCCCACAAGTATCTAAATTGTTCTTTTATTTCAATTAAGCCCAATTAATTAATTTTTATTAATATTTTAAAAATTTTTAATATTAAACAGAGTTATGGATTAATCGATTGTGTAAGCCCTGGGAATATTGGGTATAAACTTATTATTTAAATACCTATATTATAAAATCAGAATATCTGATAAATTGAATACGAAATATTTAAGTATTTAAAATCGAAAATTAAATCAAGTTTGAACACTTTGTTTGTCAATTTTGGGTCAATGACATCAATTAAACTAGTTTAACTTACTACCAACTACATTTAAATACAAAATTATAATTTTAAATATAATTTAATTTAAAAAATATTTTAACTTCAACTAAATAGTATATTTTAAAAGAGAAACTAAAACTTCCAAGTATATTATTAAAAACATATATATATATGTATATACGATATTATAAATAGTTTGATTAAAAAAAATTTTGATTAAAACCCACTCAAAAACCTAAAAACCCACTAGTGGTGAATATCATGTTATGGTTAATTCAGTAACAAGAATGGGAATAAATTCTTTTAAAAAATTTTTTTTATTTCATAAACCGATAAGAGCTCAGATTAAGTATTTGAAACCGATCGTTCGTGGGCAAAACTATGTCAACTGGTGAAAGTATTGATGTGATAGAATATTTTTTAATGCAATAAAATATTTAAATATAATATGTTTTGTTAAAAGTTTAACTTTACATTTTGTATTATATATTAATTAAACTTATGTTGAATTTATTTTATATAAATAATTAATTAATGAAAAACCTGTATTTTAATTAAAGTTAAATTCGAACAAACCGCAGTAACTTTTATACTGCGGTATAACTTTTTTTGAGAGAATCTTATATATTTATTTAATCGTATTTTCCAAGACGAACTATAAACGCTTTTAGTCTATTTACGTTGACGTTTAGTGTAATAAGATACCCGGACGTCAGCATTTCTCAATTTTATATATTTTCAGAGAATAATAAACTTAAAATAAAATTATGACAAAAAAAAATTATCACCCCTATTCTAAAGTCCCTTGTAAAGCTATGTCGGAGATAATCTATGAAAAAGTGATTCGCAATTCCTACTTAACGTTACGGAAAATGCAAAAATCTGCGAAAGAAATATTCCTTCGTAACATATTCGTAATTCATATTATTTCATGATCAGTTCACTTCTGTTCATATAAATAAAAAGTTTTAAATGAATTTACATTTTTATTTAAATGCTTAGCTAACTTTGTTCAATAAAAATATTTAAATCTCTTTTCAAAATATTTTTTAAAAATTATTACTACAAAATTGAAAACAATAATCATTATTTTTACTTAAAAAAAAAATGAATTCAAACGTCAAAGTTGCCATTGCAAATTTAATTTTCTACGAGGGAATTTAGAATCACTAAAACTTTTTGTTCGTAGCGTAGCCAATTTTTCGAAGAAAGTCTATAATAAATATATTGGGTAAAAATTTCATATTTCAATATTAAGAGTTTATACGCCGCGTGTGCTTTTCTAAAAAAAAATTATGCGTGTATATGAACATAATTTGACAGGCGTCAAACTTCGTACGTTCTACTTGGATCAGGCAGTAAGCGATCAATTATTTGCCGAAAAATATGAATAAGAAACATACCGAAATACAATAAATATTAAATTCAAAACTTACAATAAAGCCCGTGTATAGTCTATATGTACTTTGGAACACATGATGTTCTTATAAATGTAGGAATAATTTTATAGTACTAAGAAATACCACAACGTCTTATACCTTTTAGAAGTTTTATATTAACATAATTTTACGTAAGAAACTTATAAATTTCTTTTATATACCTTTTATCTTGTTTAAAATTGACAAGTTTAAAAAAAGAGCAATTAAAATATTAAATAGAAAAATACTTTGTATTAAAATAGGGGATGTTTGATAAAAACAAAGCAAAAAAAAACATTAATCAAAGTAAGTATAAACTGTTTAATAATAGGGTTTTTTTTTAAAACACATAAAATAATTAAGTACCCTATTATTAGACTTTTTTTGCTGTTTTATTTTAAAGTTAATTTACTATAAAATATTATCGTTCTATCCATCACAAGTTTTGATTAAAATCACCTTTAAATGACTCCATTATTTTGTACATTTATTTTTTTTCAAATCTATAGAATAGAATTTTTCCTATATGATAATGATAGATAGATACAACTATTTAATATGAAATGATATCTTAAATGAAAAACATTAAAAGTTATACTTGTATGTAATAAAAAAAGCTTCAAAAGAAATTTTATTATCTCATTCTTTAGTACTCGTATATATACAACTAAATTGTAAGTAACATTTATGAATACATATACATGTAAGTACTTAAATCTTTTTCAATTTTTTTTATAGTTATTATTTTTTTGTTTTATTTCAGCAGCAGGAAGTAAAAAATTTTCTTTGTGATTTTTTTTAAAAACTTTACATTATTTATAGTATAAGACAGACATTATTAATTAAAAGTTTCGTTTGCAAAATTATTTTTTTAATCTTAAAAAAATTTTAAACTAATTTACTTAAGTTACTTAAGCAATTTAAATTAAATTAGTTTAATTTTAGTTGATTAAGTATAAATCTTAATTGATAAAATTATTTTAAAGTAACTAAGTACTCGATTTTATTTGTTAAGTGGATGAGTACTTTGTTAAATTTGACAAAATATTATAATTAAACGTAAGTATAAGAATTTAAAAATAGTTCTAAAAAAATTTTCATAAATTATGTTTTAAGCTTATACGAAAGGTTTTCTAATATAACATGTTTATTGTAGTAGGACAATATCTTATATGACAACTCGGGTCCATTTCAAAAAGTGGATACGATATATCTTAACAGTATTAAATAAACATTTGAGTAATAAGTTTAACATTAGTGGCACAGAGTCTTACGTTAATTTAAAACAACTACTTAACTACTTATAATAAAAAAAAAATTTAATTTAAGTAAATAATTTCAATCAATTGAGGTGGGTGCTTTATAAACTAATTATTTTAATTGAATAATATAACTCACAGATATAGAATATACTTTTTTATAACTCAAATGTAAAATTATGTATATTTAGGATTTCTACAAGTTATAGGATTTTGTGATAACTTCTAGTACTATATAAGATCAATATTATTTATAAGAACTTCAGATGTTCAATACCTTCCTCCATCCTGTTCACAAATACTCTAGGCTATACACGAGTTAGTAAAACAGGTAAACAGTTAGCCAGTACAAATTAATAACACTCAGAAGTTTCACTTATATGTAATTATAAAACATGTCACTAAATAAGATTATTTTTGTAGTTAGCTGAAAGTTAATTTCATAAACTTATTTTACGGTATCCTATATTCAATATCAAAGTAGAAGTATTGGGTAAGACTGTTGTCCGTCCTATTTGAGAAAAAATATTTCTACATGTTTATACAAGTACTTTAAATATAATCATCATCATCATCATCATCATCATCATCATCATCATCATCATAATATATATAAGTCGACTTATTAGGTCCGAAATTTGGCATTCGCGGCTCAATTATTTGACTTTAAATACAAATAATAATTTGAGTGCGAATATTTGATAGACTTTTGTGGACGAGAGCTTCGCGACGATAGTATATATATATTAACAGCTTATTCGGTTACAAAATTGCCAATCACGGCTCAATTAAATTTTTTATAATTATAAATAATAATTTAAGTGCGAAAAATCGCTAGAAATATTGAACGCTTCGCGATTCGTCACACTAATTAATTGTAATGAAATGTAATGAAGTGATGCATTCCATAATACACAAGACCAACTATTTTTTTATATTTATATATATATATATTTTTCATTGTTTTAAATCATATTTTCAAAATGTTTTTTTTATTATTTAAAAAAATCACATATCATAAAACTGAAGAACGTGTGATAAAAATTTTAAATACAAAGGTTGACACTTAAAACGTTATAGCGTATAGCGTAGAATATAAAAATAATTTTACATGGTTATAACTATATATTTAGTTACATATAAATGTAAAAGCTTTTACTATATAAGAATAAAATAACAACTATAACAGAATATAAACTTAAAGGTGTGCAAATTTAAAAAAAAAATATAAAATAAGATTTCTATTTAAACAATTCTTTCGTTACAACACTCTTCCTCTTCCTATATATAAACAAAAAAATTTAAAAATTGTGAAACCCTATAATACATGAATATATAATAATATTTTATACTATACTTATATATAGCTAGAATACTTATCATGTGTGCACATCAAAATAATAAGTGAAAAGATTTTACATTTTTTTTTTTTTTCTAGTACTGTTGTAGGATTTTGATTGTTTTATATTTTCATGAGCGAGTACTCACTACTCATAATAGGTTTTTGTAATTTATATATATGTATATAGTGGGTACTGGTAAATATATATTTTTTTTTTAAGTTGTGATAAGTTGTAACTTTTTATTTCATTTTTTTTTTTTTGTTTCTTTATAAACTTGAGCCCTTTTTTTTTAACTTTTAAAATAAAAAGAATTACTTAAGTACTCGTACATTGTGTTACGTGGAATAAAAAAAAAGAACGGATACAACATTTGTTTTATGTGTAACCATTCAGAAAAATATCAAAATAAAATCTTTCCTTTTGTTATACAAATAAGAATCTGAAGAATAAAATGTTAAGAATTTTTATGTTTATCATAATTTAAGAAGCTTTAAAAAAAGAAATTCCCCACTTTTCCCAAAAAAAAAAATTGAGTGTAAGAAAATGAAAGTTGAATAAAATTGTAGAAATAATGACATGATCTAAAAAAATTTTATATTTAAAAGTAGGACAAGGTTTTTTATATTCTAAATTGAAATAGAAATTAAATTAAATGTTTTATTCTGAAAAGAGTACCACCCTAGAGTAGAGCAAAAAAGTTTCGAGTACCACCCTAATTATTATTAGCAAACTTTTTTAATATTCTGTTAATAAATTAAAGTATATAGTTATGTACTTATTGTATAATTAACTATATAATCGGGTTAGTGGCACAGTGGTTAGAGTGCCGACCTTTCATGCGAAAGATCCAGGCGCCAGTGGGAGTGAAAAAATCTTTTTTGGTTTTCGACTCGACTCAGCTACAACTCGCCATTTGGTTTAAATCAATGACTTAATCAATAATTAATAATTATATATAAATAAAAAATACATTGATATAACAATATAAACAAATACATTAATATAATAAAATAATTTAATTGAATAATATAACTCACAGATATAGAATACCATATAACTCAAATACAAAATATTACACTATAAACAAAAATAGAATTGTATCTACTGAAAATCTAAGACGTTTTTACATGTTATAAGGCCTAGTACTATCTCATTAAATTGTATGTGGAATTGTATGTGTTCATTAAGATCAATTATAATAACAAGAATATAATATGAACCCTTGTGACAGGCTTATTAGCCTAACAGTTAAGCGCCTCGTAAAGTGCTTAAAAAAATATAAAAAAAATCAATATAATAATTCAAAAAATAAATAGCATCTGAATAAATTTTAAATCAGTGATCAATCCTATATTTAAATATTTGGACCGAAACAAAATCTACACGGTGAATATATGCACAGAAACAATCAAGAACTACAACTACTAATAAATAATGAAGACGTGGTCCGCTTTATTAAAGCACAAAGAATTAGATGGGCTGGACACGTTGCTGGAATGACAAATAATAGGTCACACAGACTTATATTAGATGTTGCTCCACCTGTAAATACATACAGAGGAAGACCAAGGCTAAGATGGACAGATGGCTTCGAAAACAACTAATCAATAATGGAATCATCAAATTATCAAAATTTTGGTTGCGCCAACAACCATATGAGACAACAAATATATGAAGTTTGATTAATAAAAACCACCCACTTATCAAAAAAATGATTATTTCTTTAGTGATAAGTCTTGGTGCAATAGGGCCCAGGATAAATTGCTCTAATAATCAACTCATCACTAATGTAATTATTGGATTAAGAGTTTGATGCAAGAGTGTAAAAATTAGCTTAAAAGTTAATAATCAGTTTATAATCTTATAAATTAAATAGCTTTGATTAGATTTTAATTTAAATTCTAAAATTAAAAAAAAATAATTTTCTAACAAATTGCATTTTAAAGTTTCAATAAAAAAAAATAAATTTACCATATGGGGTTTCTTTTAAACAAGTAGAAAACGTGAGTCAATTACACAAGGTTGCAACTTAAAAACAAGATTTTCTATATTTTATTGAAATACCTTCTTAATTACAAAAAGTTTTTTTTTTAAACTTAAATCATTACTCTGGTAAACTACAAATGATCTGGTCAAAAAACCTATAACATAAACATTTTCTGCCAGAAGGACAAGTTCATTGAAACGCAAAAGTAGTTTTAAAACATTTTTAATTTTTTGATTTTTAATCACTATAAAATCACACAAAATTTATAATTTTTAAATAAGCAAACTGCAAAACTGGTTCAAAACAAAGAGTAAAACTAATTAATTTTGGTTATTTTTGGATATAAATTTATACGTATAAATCTTCAAAAGGAAAATTACCAATTTACACCACTTATTATTATTACCAGTTGTGGTTAAGTTCAGTTTTCAAAATTTAATCATATATACGTCATATTATATTAATCATTATTTATAAGAAAATAAGTTAATTTTTAAAAGTAAGTTTTGAATGGAGTACTTATATTAATTTTTGTATTAATTAATTTTTATTAAATTTATAAAAAAAAGTAAATTATTAATACATAATATAACTTCAGCAATAGAAGTACATTAATTGATAATTAATAATTATCTCATAACTATGTACGCCATTAGAAATATTTTTATGTACCTACTTAGATGGAAATGATAATAATTGATGACGCACAAATTCTAATAGTACTTATGTATATGTTTTGTAATCATGTTCGTTAGCTGCACTTATCAAAAGTTTAGTGAAAATAATGATTCTGAAACTAAATCTAATTGGACTATTACTATACTGCCGTGCTAAGGAAAAAAGTCGTAAGCGCCAAAAGCGAATTTTCGGGATAATGGAATATTTGACATCAGATAAATGTCTCACAACTTTGTACTGAGAAAAAATGTCACATATTTCGTTGCAAATTCATTTAAAAATAATTACTCATATGTCTTTTTTTTAATTTGTTCTTTTTATCTAAGCTTTAATAATTTAATAAATTTAGTATTCCTTAGCAAAAAAGTCGTATGTCCAAATTAACTATGAACGCCTAATACTATCTTATCTCTAGTAAGTTAAAAAAAATTGTTTTTCTTTATTTAACATATTTGTTTTTAAAAATTCAAAAATAATTCAACATAGCGATGGGCGAATATAAAACACTAAAAGTTAAATTATCTAAAACCAAGGAAATGTAGAAACGACTTTCTTTCATAGGACGGCAGTACACATTTAATAGGAGTACAGACAAAACAAAATAAATGAACGGATCATAGAAAACTTATGCTCATAATTTTAAAAATGAGCTTAAAATGCATACAAAAGCATAAAATTTAACCAACATATACATATAATATTATTATATTAAATACATATCACACTTTCAAAATTTAATTTCATCAAAACATAATTACAAAAAATTTTTAAATATTTTCAAATTTAATCTAAAGTTTACCATTTAATACTTAAATTAAAAATTAATTAAACTAATTAATTAAAGTTAAAGATTAATTTGGTTATTTTATAAACTTTCAAATATAATATTCCAATTGAAAAACCACTAATTTTAAGATATTATGTGGTTTAAATCTAAAGATACTTAAGATTTGCTAATTTCCTTATAAGTAAGTAATATATTTCAATTTTAATGCTATCAATTTATTTAATTGTGCAACTTATATACCGCTAAAAACATATAATACTCATACTATGTAAGTAACATAATCATTTATGTATTTATTATATATGTAACTTGTTTTTTGGTAGGCCCGTCATATCAGTCATAAGACACGCGTTGTTAAAAATGAAATGAAATGAAAAAAAAAAAAAATAAACAAATAAAAAATAAAGCTAAAAAAAACTGTTTAAATGTCATTGAGGTTGATAATGAAAAGCTCAAATAGAAGGTAGATGTACCAGGTAATCAGAAATTCGTTTTCATACAAGAGGTAAAATAAAAAATTTTTAAAAAATTTTCGGTTTTTAATTTTAACACGAAAAAAATAAAAAACAAATGAAAATTTAATTTTTTTTTGTATTTTCTTTTGACAGTACCACCACACATCTCAAAATTTTTTTTGGCTTTTTAATATGTGTTTAATCTTTTGTATCTTTTTCTTGAGTAATGTTTTGTTTTTTTTTTTCTTTTTGTTTTTTATTCGTAAAGTTTTCTGACCTCGTTTATGTGTAAATAAAAAAATTGAAAATTAAAAATGATGATAAAAATAAAAAAAAAAAAAAGAGTTGTGTGCAGCAGTATGTAAAGTTTTGAAATATACTTATTGCTTTATTATTTTATTATTTTTTTTTTTTTTTTTTGAGGTTATTGCATTAAAAACTGGGAGTTTTAAGATATTATGATATATAATAATATATCATAAAATATATATTAAATATATATATATTATGGAATATATAAATGTAATTTTAAATTTGTAATCATTTTCCGTTTAAAATTCTGTATAATGTTAAGCAAAACTTCAATCGGAAGCAACGTATATATTATAGTATCCCAATATGTCAAGGAAAATAGGTTTAGCCTTTTGTTTGGTTGAAGAAGCTTAAATTATTTTATGGGATTGAATGAAATTTATGTGTTAATGCAAACATTATTTTATTTCCTTTATTTTAAGAGAATAATGATTACTTTTAACAGACTTTTTAATGATTACTTTAAAGTAACTTTATTATTGAAAAAGACTTACAAAAATATAAGTACATATACAATTTTTCGTAGTAAAAATAGTAAGTATGTACTACTTTTTTTTTTAAGCCTATCTATAAGCCAGTCTATAAGCCGGTCTATATCCGTATATATTGGAACAGGGGGTCATATTAAATTCGTGTTATTAGATTTGATCTTGACACAGTAATAGGTCTTATAATATGTAGAAAGGTCTTAGATTTACAATTGACTATTTTGTTTTTATATTGTAATAATTTTGTGTTTGAGTTATATGGTATTCTATATCTGTGAGTTATATTATTCAATTAAATTATTTGTTTATATATTGTATTTGTTTATATATTCTTATGTAAATGTATTTTTTAAAAAAAGATATAATTATTAATTATTGATTAAGCCATTAATTTGAAATTAGCTGATTTGAGCCAAAAAACCGCAGATAAAAGATTTTGCACTTTCACTCAGATTCGAACTCGAACTTTCCTTTCGATCATGAAAAGTTAACACTCTAATCACTGTACCACCCAGTCGTAATACTTACAGATAATTAAGTATATAAAACTTTTTTAAAAGTTTATAAGTACATAGTATAATACATATAATTATGTAAGTATCTACAGAATTATTACTATTAGAATTCAACAATAATCAAAGAAATGTTTTATAGAGTTTTTATTTAATTACTAAAATTGGATCAAAGTACTTCATAAAAAAAGTGATTTGTTAATAAATGCTTATCTACTTTCTATATCCGAAAGGAGCATAGAACATCCACTGTTGTTAAACTATGTCATTTAGCCCAAGGTTCAATTTCACTAAACAATTGATTACTCTATAGCTATTGTATAAGATTATTTATACATATTGAATAGTAAGATAAAAAAAAGTACAAAAGTACACCCTATAATCTGATACAAGAATTAGATATTAATTTTATATATTTACGATAAAAACTATTGTATATTTATTTAAGTATATACAATAATGTAAAACTTAATACATTTTTTAATTAATTAAAAGTAAGTACTTAAGGTCCATTTTAATTATACAAATTTATTATAACTAAATCGGAATGACAAATGTATTCAAATGTATAATAAAAACGATAATAGACTTATCAAGTTTAAAATAATAATTTTTTTAATTAAAATTAAATATAATTTATTTTCAATATTCTGCAAATAATGCAATTGGCATCATTTTAATACATTTTACATCATATATACTTACTTAGCTTTTGTTTATTATATATTTAATCATTTAACATCATTATTAAGTATATATATTTGTATTTATTAAAAAAAAAATTTATTTAATTAATTTATAGTATATAGAAAAATAATATAAATAAGTAATTAAAATTAATAACATTCGATTTTTAAATGCGTGCCAAAGTCAATACAAAATAAATTAAGATTTGTATATATATATTAAGTTATTACTTATATAGGAAAAAAACAAAATCAATTAACTAATCAATAAATATTTTTTCAATAAAAAAAAAACTATTAATAGTTTTAATAATGCAAATTTTAAAATAAAAATAATTATAAAATATAGTTAACTTAAGGTAATTAAAAAAATATATATATATATATATATGTATTTAATCATTCACATTCATAAAAAAAACTATGTATATATATAAATTAAAGTTCATTTATCAACAATGCATATACTTATATATATATACTTAAAAATATTAAATGAACTTTAACAATCTACTTATTCTCATTAAAACTTATAGGTTATTTATTATAATGCAATTAATTTTATAAGTAATTGATTTTTTTTTAATAATTTAACCATGGTTTATTATTATAAGATTAAAAAAATAAATTACTTAATCATATCCAAAATATTATGTAATGGCATGAGTTATAAATTTAAGTGTTAACCTTTTTGTTTTCAAATAAAATTATTTAATTAAATATGATAATTAAGATTTGAAGATTAAATCATTATTAATAATAATAATTTAGATAAAAATAATTATTATCATTTGTTTTTAAAATGATGTAAAACTTATCACACATTAATATCATTCAATATATTTTAAAGCATATCCATATATTAATTAGGCATATTAAATTTATTAGTTATTAGATAAGTAAATAACTAACTTTACTAACTAAAATTTTAGCATTGAATTCAAATCAATAAACTTATTACTTATAGTCTTTCAATAAGTTTCTTCACTTTAGGTATAATTTTAAAAACTTTTAATTAAAAATGTATTTAACAGCCAGATTAATTTTAAAAAATTCTAGAAAATTAATTCAAATAAATAGTTAGTTAATAAAATTTAGAAAATTATATTAAATTTTATATTTAGAAAATGATCTACTTTAAAAGCTAAAAAATAATTTTAATATTTAAAAGAAAATTCATTTCAATAAAATTATTAATTTATTAATTTGGAAAATCACATACCAAAAAAAAAAATGTAAAACCAAACAATCAAAAACCAAAAATTGTAATCAACTATTAATTAAAAATTAATTTTATTATATAAGGTAAATGTACTCACGATCAATAATTTGAACAAAACATTGTCCAAATTAAAATTTCACTATATTTAAAAAAAATTATATTAAAGAAAAAATAAAAATTTTTTTATTAATTTTATTTTTAATAATTTATTATATATATATTAATTTAATAAAATTTTATTATTAATTAATAAAATAACACTTTTATATTAATATAACATTTATTGATATTATACGAAGATTTCATTTAATTTCAATTAAAATAAAAATTTATTAATTTAATTACATATTAATTGTGGTACTTAAACAAATATACGTATATTATATTTTAGTAATTTATATAACTATAGGCTATGGTGTTTTATTTTTTTTAAGGTGATATGTATAATATAAAATTAAATTAATAAAATTTTTTATTAATATCTTATTTTTTAATGACATTTCCAATGTTAAATTTGATCAATTAAATTGTTATGGTAAATTCACTTGAACAAAGGGGACTTTGTGTATCTTTTTTAAACTACGAGTATATGAAATTGTTTTAAGCTAATTATTTTTATTAATATTTAATTAAGTAAATAATTAAGTAAATGTTATTTATAATAATATTTAAGTTTAAGACTAAACGTTTGTACTATTTAAATATTTTATTTTAATATTAAATTAAGAAAACAAAATAATGTTCAATTATTCTGGAGATATTATTATATACGAATACTATTTTTAATAGTAATATACATAATTAATAAGAAAATAACTAAAGTAAAATTTTGATTAAAAATTAAATAATATAACAACTTGCAATCGAAAGTTACAGAGTAAAGTGATTGTTTTACAATGAAGTCAATTTTAAAACATATATAAAAGATTTATAACTAATTCCAATTATAACCTAAGCACCCAGCAAAAATAGTTGATAAAAACTTAATCTACTAAACATCATATTCAAAATGTTACAATAACTCCTTATTATTTTTGAAAAATTAAGAATAAGTATATTTAATTTTTTTACTTTAAATGAAGATATTTTAACTATAAGTAAACAGTTTCTTAATACAAGTGAAAATTTTTTTTATTTTACAACAATCGCCCTATTGTATCAATTACTTATTTTCAAAAGTCTAATAATCAAGTACTCAATTTTATCATAAGTAAACTTTTTTTTAATCAAAACTTTATAGAATTTATTTCAAATATAGTTTTGTATAATTTGAGTATTAGGTTAGTGATATATGTTTGGTGCAATAGGGCCCTAATCACAATTGTTTAAATTTGAATTAAATTAAAAAAATATATATAAGAATAATGGCACCAGTTTACGACTCAGAAGAAGAATCTACAAGACTGATGAGCATAACTATAGGAGAAACATCGAATTCTTTAGAATTTGATAACCAAAATTAAGTAAAACGGTTTTTTTCCACAAATGAGGAGCTACTTTTTGACTTCTGGCAATTTCTAAATTTCCGTCCATTCAGTTCAATCAACCTAGTTTTTTGTCGACTATAAAGTTTTGACTATTTTAAAGCTCAAACACTTTTTTTAAATCTAACAACTAAAATTTTTCCATTGATTTAATAATTGACAACAGAAAAACTAAATTGTAATTTACAATAGTAAATTAGAGTTAATTGAGTTGATAATTGATAAAATCAATTCACAATTTTTTCAAAATAGTTGAAAAGTTGTAATTCACAATAACATTTCATGAAATTGATTGATATTTTTCAACTATCAAGTTGATTAAATTAACTGTCATAATAGAGACCTTAATAAAATTCAGAAAATATTTTTTACCTAAAAACACTAATCTTAATAAAAACAGAACAAAGCTATGTATTCCATTGAAACGTGTTTTAATTTTACAAGTAATAATGGTAATTACAGAAAAAGTTTATGGAAAAGCATTGTTCACTACAGTAGGAATTGATTCGGTTAAAGAATTGAATTATAGGAAGTGAATTTGTTTGAAAATTTACACTTTGATTTTATTTAAAAAATGAGTTACAAAAAACCAGGACATATTATACTTCTTAATTGTACTTATAAACTATTTTTCATAGATCAAATAATAAAATTCAATAGTTAAGTACTTATATATAACAAAAATTGGGTGTGTACATTGTAGTGTTCCTACATTGTCATTTTTAATTTGTTGATTATTAATTTTAATAAAAAGCATTCAAAACTAAATTAAATTGTTATTACAACAAACCTAATAAAATAATATTTGAAAGAAGTGTGTTATACATGTGCTTTTCTCATACCTTGACTTTAGTTACATTTATTTTTTTTATTGATTACCAATTCAATTTATCAACAAAAAAAAAATTCTGTTGTAAAAATTTGATTGATTTATTATTATCAGCGTCTACCAGCCTATAAAAAAATATACAACCAACTATTATATATTTATTTTTTATATATAGTTTCATTTAAATGTCAAATAGCAGAGCACCTAACCCAAACAAACGTACTCTTATACTATTAGATACATTTAAGTTATATATTATAGAATATTCAATATAGTAAATTTCAATAAATCAATATGGTGGATAAAATAAATGGAAAAACTTACTAATTTACTTATAAATATGTATATGTACACAATAAAAAAAGGGTTTTTTTATGTCAATATACAATTTTAATATAAATGTTCGTTTTTTTTTTTTTTTAGTTTTAGTACATTTTAATGTTAATGTTAGTTGTCAATTTATACTGATAAGTTTTATGATAAATTGAATTTAATTAAAATGGAAAGCTATATAAAAATAACAACATTAAAATTGAAAACGAATTAAAAAAGGACACATATTTTAATACAAATTAAAAATCAATAAAAGTATTAACACGTTTTAAAAAGTTTTCTAAATAAGAGACAATTTTTTAGTTATGTAAGCTTTAATTAAGTAAAAAAAATGGAAATGTAATTGTAATAAATAACTACTGTTAGATGTTAACTAAAATGATCCTGAAATCTTTTATTTTATCATTTTCAATATTTATAAATGCCCCTCAATATATGCAATTTTAATGTACAATTTGAATGAATAATAATAAATAATTCATTTCCAGGGGCCTCGGTGACGCAATGGTTAAATAACTGGCATATCTACCAAGAGAGTGCGGACTCGATTTCCACTCAGATTGTGAGTTTAAAATTACCCCTTATGATCAAATATAATAAACAGATTTTTTTTATTCCTTTTCCACTCCTTTAAGGAGTATAGGGCATTCACCAAATCTACCTAGACTATGCTTCAGTTTCTTTAATCATAATATTAAGCCTTTGATTACTCGGCTGTAGCTTTGTATATAATTATGAAATATGAATGTACAAATGTTAACTTAGTGCGCCATCTATTATCTTACACAAGAATTATTTTTCATAAATCTTATTTTATATTACAATATAAACTATTAAGAAATAATTATACAATATTACGATATTTTTTTATTAGATATGACCTGACCGGGGTTTGAACCCGAGACCTTCCACATGAAAGACAGGATTCCACGTGAATAATAAACAGGGTTGGTAAAAAAATCTAATAATAGTATCCTAACCTAATAATGGGCTTAGTAACCGATGATTATCATAAATATTGAATTATCATTCATGATAGTTATTTAATATTAATAAATATTTAAATAAATAATTTATTTTAATATTATTTATAATTTAATAAAATGTTAAAAATTTTTAACAATAAATAATATATATAAATAAAATTGTTTTATTCAAAAATACTTGAGATAAGTACTTAAGATATACTTAAGTTTATTCTAAATTCCCCTAAAAATATGCAATACTAACTTATTGAAGACTAATAAATTAAAATTAGTAGTTTAATTTAGTTTTCATTTTTTTATCATTTATATTCTACATATAGCAAATTAGACCCTTGCTAATAAAGGATTTGGGGGTTCCTTAAATAAAAAAAACACCAAAGTGTTAAAATATATATACAGTCAATTATTTTTAACCATTTAATTGAACATTTATTCAAATTATATGATTAAAAATTCACATTTAAATACAAATAGACAGACCATAACTAATTTGATAGACGACGTTTAAAAGTATAAAATATAAAAATTATCTAAATTTACTTATCAATTTTTTTTGTTCAATATAAATAGACATTATATTTAACATAATTCTGTAAAATTCTTAGAAAAAAATTTAGATAAGTAATTAGTAAATATATACAAATTTAAAGACTAAATATACATAGTTATTTCTTATAATATGACAGTAGTTAATTACAAAAAAAAAAATCTCTTATTTAATCAAATTATTATCTTCCAGTTATTATATGAACATGGTTACAAAAATAAATTATCAATGTCTAAATTTTTGTATTAATGTTGAATATTTTATAGTTTATATTCAAATCATTATTAAAAAATCATTAAGAATTAACTACATGATATATAAATAATTAAAATGTATTTGGTGTAAAATAATTAATTTTATTCAAATTAAAATATTATTTTTAACTTTAAATAGATTTATAATATAGTTAAAGTTCAATACATTAGATTAAGTATATATTTTCACGAGTGGGTTTAATAGCAACTTAATTTATTAGAAAATGTAATTTGGTTCTTAATTATTTTAATTTAATTAATTTATTCCACTAAATTGAACTTAAATTGAGAAGTAAATGTACATACAGGTACTGAATATAATAAAGTAATATTACTTTATTGTGACTTTCAATGTCGTTATTTTAATTATGTCTCCAAAAACTAAACTTCCCCTTTTAATTTAAATTTGTCTATAATTTTTGATAAGTTACGCAAGTATGCAGCAAATATAACATATTCAAACATTTTATAAATTTAATTACTTATTGTATGAACGATAACCTTATCAAATTTAATGACCATGAACTAAAAAAAAAACGAGGAGTAGTGTAGTAGAGTAGACTGTGTCAACTCTGGGATACCCGTTTGATCGTAACATATACATTGTATCACCCGGTTAATTACTTTTGGCAAAATTTCAAACATTCAGCTTTATTAAGTGTAGTGGAATGCTCATATAAAAGAAGAAGTTGTATGGCAGCTACTCGAACCCTCTGCAGTAGTCCAACCAAATTTTGCAGATACTTTGGCCATAAAAGTAAACTACTTTTGGCAAAATTTCAGACACGCAGCTGTAATAGGTACAGAGCAATACTCATATAAAAAAAGAAGTTGTATGGCATCTACTCGAACCCTCTGCAGTAGTCCAACCAAATTTTGCAAACACTTTGGCTATAAAAGTAAACTACTTTTAGCAAAATTTCAGACACGCAGCTGTAATAGGTACAGAGCAATACTCATATAAAAAAAGAAGGAATAAATACTCATATAGGACGGACGGACAAACTATATCTACCCTTCTCCTTCTCTGCGTCACAAACGTAATGGCAAATTGATTATACCCTTTGACTACATAGTCATACGGGTATAATGAGTACTAATGTTGTTTTTTTAAATTGGGGGTTTTAAATTTCAATATATTTGTATATAAATGTAGTATATGTATATATGCATACTTTAATTGAGTCTTTTTTATACTTATCATTTTAATACTTACTCGTTTATCAGAGAAAATAAGTGTAAGTAATTAATGTAAAAAAACATATACTTGCGTATAAAATCTATATCTAAACTAGAGCTTATCTCAAACGCAGTTCTAACAAAATCTAGATAATAATTTATCTTTAGTATAGTAGTTTCTTTTACAATTCAACGGAAATGGAAACTTCAGATAGTGCATTGTATTGTCTTATCTAGCTTTAGAAATGACCTACACCTCACAGTTTAAAAACTTTGATTAGTCTTATCACTTTCAAGAAAATGTCTAGTAAATCTCCTACGAAGAATAAAAACAAATCAAAAACTTGATTTCCGAGTCAATTCTTTTCCTATCATAAAAAAATAAAAGGGAAAAAACTATAATTTAGAATAAATTTGGTAAAAGATTACTCAGTCGATTTGAAGTTTAACACAACTCACAGTATGGGAGGGAATTAAAAGAAAAGACCTAACAAATGATAACTAAATGAAAGTACGTATACATATATATTATAAGGTTAATTTCAAGTGTAAGTTAAAATTATGGGCCGCAAGGCCTAGATGTAAGGGAGACTTGCTTTCCCCCCCGTCTAAACAACAACAACAACAAAGTTAAAATTATTAAATTATAATCTTACATAAGTACTTAATGAAATTTTTAAGCACAACTAAATTTTAAAGCTACTTTACCCTTTGGTTTTGGGGATTGCCCTAATTAATTTGAAATAACTTAATATATATCTAAAATAAATTTCAAATTTATATAGTCTAAAAAGGGGTGAAAGTTCTTATACTAAAGTCTAATCTAATCAATCATGACTTTTGAGTTCCAAAGATTTATAATATAAAGTTCAATACAACCTAAACAAATAAATTAGCAATTTTTGAAATAATAAACTTACAAAAACATTTAAAAATTTACTTATTTAAAAAAATAAAAACCTGTAAATGAATCATATTTCGCAAAGTAATTAAAATTTTTAATTATTTTTTTAATAATAAATTTTAATTTTACAACCATAAATAATAATTAAATATTTATACTTATTTAGCAAAATAAAAACGATTTTGAAATTCTTTTATAGTAAAGCTAAGTACTTTTAAGTACTTTATTAACTTAAGGGAATTTTTTTTTTGCTTATACTTAATTAAATTAATATATAGTCATAAGTACTTAGTACTTACTAAGTTTTTTTTTAAATAAGTAACTGACCTAAACTGCACTATATTTTTTTTTGATCTTTTAATAAATCGATTGCAAGTCAACTCACTGAACAACATTTAATTATTTTAACTATAGCTTTGATTGATACTAGATGCTAACAATTAGCTAAATAATTGGTTTGTTACAAATTTAATTTTAAATGTTATAATTAAGTAAGTAATAGTTAATAGTTAGACATATTAAACAATTAGAACAATTATTTGAACTGGTTTGTTTTATATATATATCTTACAAATATATTTTAACATTTTAAATATATTATTGATATAATTTCAACATATTTAAAAATAAGCCATTAAAAAAATACTTATATATATATATATATATTAATTTGATATAATAGCACTATTAGTTAAAAGTACGTAAGCTAGCATTTCAACAGTTAATTAAATCGCATGACATAGATTAAAAAAAAATGTATCTGTGACTTTTATATAGTGAGCAAATAAAAACTCACTCAAGAATTTTCTAGATATTTTGAATTAAGCCCTCAAAATATTTTCAACATAGATATACATTTTATAATACCCTACATGATGATATTGAAATGTAAGTATATATAAACTTTAAAATCACCATATAACTAACATAGGTCTAAATGAGCTCCTTTCGAACCGGAAAATTCCAATGTAGGATTTTTCTTTAAGGATACGACACGAAATCCTTTCAAATAACTCTTCCTGTGAGTACCTTCAGTGAATCTAAAAGTGCTTCATCTTTTTTTTTTTTTTGAGTGGACGAGTATGAGTGTTTTATAACGACCTACATAAAGAAAACATATAGACATCAAAGTTTTTTACTTGAGTTTTTTAGCTTTTGAGTGTGTTTAAGTGAGAGTTTGAGTGAAATCTATATGACAAAGGAAGTAGAGTTTCCGTTTAATTTCACTAAAATTATTTATTTTTAGAAATACCAGTATTTCGTCTACGACATGCAGACTTCTTCAGTGCTGCCGGTACTCGATTAATATAGGCATATAATTTAAATATCTATAGTAGCGCACAGATTAATTAAAAAATTCCCAAGTATAATTAGAAGCATAACTAATAGCTACGTATAAATTTTCCGAATTTATTCCATTGGCCAAAGGTCTATTTTTTCATTTTCAATTTCACTTTCGCAACACAAATTTTTTTTTTAATTATAATTCAAAAAGACAAAGTCCATTAACACAAAAATAAAAATAATTATTTTGGTTTAAAATTACAACATCTGAATTCGGAATATTTAAAAAAAAAACATTTTAAAATTATCCATATGATTTGATTGCGAAAGTTTTATTTTTTTTTAATTCGTTTAAAACGTACAACGTATCAATAAAATTTTTTTTTTTAAGAACTTTTTAATTAAATTTCCGGCATAACGCTTTATAACCTGCTATTAATCAGATATTTTTATATTTTGTATATATGTAAGTATTTAAAAGATATTTAGTCTCGAAATTTTATTTTGGTTTAAGAAAATTTTTCAAAATCTAGAACAAAGTTCTTTTTATTAGTTTCGTCATATGTATATACATATATACATATCTAATATATATATATATATATATATATACTGTAGAACTAGAGTACTAAAGAATAGAACTACTTAAGTATAAGAAATAAAAAAAAAAGTGTAATAAACTTAAAATTTATGATTTGTTTACTTATAAAATTACGAAAAACTCACAAATTATAGAATTGAAAGCTAAGAAAAATAAAATTGCTTAATGTTAAAAAATTTGTTATATTATTTTAAATGTTGATTTTTATTATTAACATCTAATTTAAAAAATATTTTGCAATAAAATGAAATATGGAATAAATTTCAAAAAAAAAAACCACTAATTTGAGATATTTAACTCTAGGGTAATCGAATCTAATTAAATTTTTAAGAAAGTTAAATTTTTTTTTTCCTTTACCACTCCCATAAGGAGTATAGGGAATTCACCAAGTATACTAAAGCGAAGCCTAGTTTCTTGTATTAGATTATGAATACACAGATGTTAATTTTGCGCGCCATCTATTATCTTACACAAGAGTTATTAATATATAGTTTTATTAAATCTTATTTTATATTACGATATAAACTGTTACGATATTTTTTTTTATTAGATATAGGGGTTTAAATTTGAATCAGAGACCTTGGGAATGAAAGGCATAGTATTTACCATTACGCCATTGGCCAGATAAAAAGTTCAATAGTTTGAATATAAGTACGAGCAATACATGGATTCGTATATTTAATTGTATTTATTTTAATAACATAAATTTTATTAATAACCCAGTCCCTAATGACATAAGAAGTTCAGATTCACTGAAATTATTAAATTTAGTAAAAATTAATAAAACTCTTAAAATGAGGATTTATAAATTTGTCTCCTACAACAGCTCTACAACAGTCCTACAAAACCAAACCTCCTGCGACAAAGGAGCACGAAAAAAAAGGTCTAAAAAATAAGCATAGACAACATGTTAAGATCAACACAAGGACATTATTTTACTATATTGGTACCATAAAAACTCCTACAGGTACAATGGAAAAATGTCCAGAATAGAATTAACAAAGCGAGGTCAATTTTCGAAAAGTAACCCAATCAAGAAAGCAAGGTCAGCTCATATGGAAAAAAATCCTCTAACACAAGAACAAAAATTAGAATAGTCCACTTCAGTGATAAATCCACATATACTAAATATGGTAGTTAGTCATGACTCCATCAAAAATAAGTTGAAAGTTTTCGCAAATATATACATTTAAGAATTATATGGGGAGTTTTCGTACCGAATAGAACTAGTAACAAAGACCTATATAGGGCTTAGAAAATTAAAAATCATTTGCAAAAAAAAATGACGAAAAAAATGAAAGTGAATCGGCCTGAACACACTGATAAAAAATGAAAGTGTTTGAAATAGAACCTTACTATTTGGAACCCACAAGAAAGTTCTAGAACAAGAGGTAAGTCCACAACGACAATGGAATCGTACTGTCTTATAAGAAATAAATAGGTATAGATGCAAAATTCTATAAATGTCCTAGAACACTATACAAAAGAGAGCATTAAATAGAGAAGATTTGAGAATTGAAAAAGAAGCCATATGCCTCCTAGTAAAGTAACAATAAAAAAAAATCGTTCTAAATTATAAGCTATAATTCTAAAGATCTATTCTATAATACCTTTATTTTTATAATAGCAAAATTAAGGTAGGTAAGTAAATAAAAAGAAACTTCAAAATACAAATTTTGGAAAAAAAAACTAATTTAAAAAAATAAAAAAAATTAACATATCAAAATTTGAATTCTAATGAATATCATAATTATTTTGGTACGTTTTTTATTTTATTCAAGTTTTATATACATATTTACATACATATACTTATTATGTTATGTTCTCAAACAAAAATGACTCAGAATAAAACTTTCTATCATATATATATTTTATTATATATTATGTATTATTAAATATGTTTTCTCTATTTTGTTTACCAATTTATCTGAACTAAATATAAAGGTATGAGATAAAATTATTATTTTTATAATTTATTTTCTAAAATGGTTACCGCCAAAAATTGAAATAACAAGCAAATTTATTAAAATTCTTATCCTAGCTTACTACGAAAATTTTTTTTTGTATATATATATATATATATGTATATTAAACCAGACCTGATTAACAAATTAAAAAAATACTTGACTTTTACTATTATTAAACAAATAACGGTTAGTAATTTGTTTTGCAAAATGTTTAAACCCGAGATGCAGGCATTGTTAGGAGATTGAAGACACGGTGCAGCGCACACTTTATTTGATATTAATAAGACGGAAGCAGATAAAAATTCAGTAACATAACAGCTAAAGTCGGGGAGATAATATCCGATAACATCGTAGGAATACTGATATCTCTTAATTAAAAAGGCTAGGTGGAACAGTGGTTGAGTGCCGACCTTTCATGCGGAAAGGCCCTGGTTCGAATTCTAGTGAAAGTGAACAAACTTTTCTGGTTTTCGACTCGACTCAACTACCATTCGCCTTTAGGTTCAAATTAATGGCATAATCAATAATTAATAGTTATAGATCTTTAAAAAAAAATACATTAATATAACAATTTAAACAAATGCAAAATATAAACAAATAATTTAATTGAATAATATAACTCACAGCTATTGAATACCATAAAACTTAAATACAAAATATTTAAATATAAAAATAGAATTGTAAATATTGAAAATCTAAGATGTTTCTACATGTTATAAGGCCTAGTACTATCTAATGTTTAAATTGTATGTGGAATTAAATAAGACCAATTCTAATAACACGAATATAATATGACCCCATGTTCCAACATGAACCTATGGTATAGACAGACTTATTAGCCTAACAGTTGAACGGTTAGCGATTTAAAAAAAAAAAAAAAAAAAATTGAAAAATCTCTCTGACACGATCCAGACTGAAAAAATACGAATTATGGTTCCAGAATAGGTTCCCCGTGCAATAGTGGTTGGTTCAAAAACTATATTTAGTAGCTAAGATATAATAAGTTTTATAAAGTGTTATAACTACATCATCATACTCATTGATAGACTCATTGAAATCTATTCGATTATTATATGTGTATCGCATAAATACCCCCGGCCACAATAAGACTACTAGAAACATTTAAAATTACAGATTTAAAAATATAAACATAAAAACGATTATGAAAAAAACTTGTAAAAGTTTTTTTTAATATCATATTTACGCAAATTTAATAAATTAATTTCAGACAATCTTAATTTATTCATTATAGTCTATAAGTATTTAATTATACGAAAAAAAAAATACTTTTTTCATTGTATAAATTTAATACTTAATTAATTTTATTTTAAATTTATTTGCGTTCTTAAATATTTCTAACCTATTCAGCAGAAAAAAAGTAAATTTAAAATTTCATAAGTTAAATAAAAATTATTTAAAATGTATTATAATTTGTATGCTTTATAGGTATAAGTACCTAATGTTAAAGTCATAGTAACTATAGTTACTGTAACCGATTAAAATCGTTCTATTCATGCTTTGTTTCTATAATAAGTATATATATGTACGATATATAGAATATGACATATAATACATAATATATTATACATACTTATGTAGTAAAATTTACTTATTCTATAATTTAGTTGCCTAAAGAATTTTTATTTATTAAAATAAGTTTTCTTTAAACTATGAAAAACTATTTACATACTTAATAAGTATTCAAGTACATATATATACTTTTTAAAATATTAATAAACATATTAATAAGTTTTTCATATATAAGTATATACTTAATAATTTAAAACGTGTTAGACTTGTTAAAAAACTTAACAACTGAGTAAAAAATCAATTAAACGTAAGCTTAATGTTTTTTTTTTTTTGAAATTATAGACTAAATTTGACCTCAACTTACATTTGTAATTACTTTATGGATAACTATTGACTGTTTAAAGACTTTTATTTAAAATATAATTAAAAATAGGCGTTAAATTATAATGTTAATTGATAGTTTGTATAAAAAAAAAGTATATATATACTTAGCTAAATATATATATAATTAAATTAAATGTATTTAACTACTCCAAGTTTTTAATTCTATTGATTGAATATTAATGGAACGGCTCCTTGTAATTGTTCTTTAAATGGTTTAATACTATAGATGTATTTATGGCGGTTTTTCTTTTAAGCTTATACAAAAAGCTTAATAATATATAAGTTAATTTGTATCTAGTTACATAGGGTAAATACATTTTATAATACTTAAATACTTAAATAGTGTAAAATAAAATCGCGTAAAACAAAACGAAGATAATCATGCATGAAGGAAAGTTAAAGATAAGTTCAAAATTAATTACAAATTTGAATAGAAGAAATGTACTGTATAAATTAAGTATTAGATAAACTGATAGATACTTGTATATATATATATATATATATATATATATATATATATATATAAACCATTAAAGAATAAATTAAGAATAATAAATTAATTATTATTACAAAATGACTCATACTCCTTTTGATTAAATTATAATGATTCAGAGAATACCAATTAAGATACGCTTAATAGGGGAGTGACAATAGGATATCTACTTAAATATATATATATACTTATATTATTTAAGATAAATGTTCGGTTGACTAATCAATTTCATGTGAAAAATTAAACAAATTAATTTAAATAAATAACTATAAATATATAAAATAATAATTGATTGTCGAAATTGAACCTTAAGTTACAAATTTTTATACTACTTTCCAATTAAAAAATTTCACAAACAAATACGTATTTCGTCTACAGACTTTTTGTTTGTACTCGATGATTATAATCAAGTACCAACATTAAAAAAGACTTCATAAAGTTTTAAAACATTTAAAGAATTTCGACAGTACGTATTTTTTTAGGGTGAAAAAACCTTCAAAAGATACCTGAAATACTAATCCCCCCGGTAGTGTGAGATTTTTATTCACTGAAACAACTTCCCACAGTAACCAAAATAATGGGATAAGCACCCTAGCTGCTTACGCAGTATAATGGCTGAAAAGTAACGACTAGACATAAATGAATATCAAGGGTTGACTGGACAACCGAAAAGGTATAAGTTGAATTCCTTGGGAAACATTTATGGGGGTAAAGTGTTCCACAACTTGGAAGTGCGACTTAAAAAAGAGTGCCTAAATTTCAGAGTTCTTGTTCGAAAAGGGTTGGGTACGAAATCCGTAATTTCAAAATCCGGAAAGTCAGAATCCATAATTTCAAAATCCGTAATTTCAAAATCCATACTTTTCAAAATCCATAATTTCAAAATCCATACTTTTCAAAATCCATAATTTCAAAATCCATACTTTTCAAAATCCATAATTTCAAAATCCGTAAAAAAAATCCATAAAAAAATCCATAATAAAAAATCCGCGCGGATTTTTTATTATGGATTTTTTTATGGATTTTTTTTACAGATTTTTTGCCGTCTATTATTTAGAATTTTCAAAACTATATAATAAAAATTTAAAAAAAATTTAGATCTTTCTCTTTTCATTATTCGTGCAGTTTTTGATGGTAAATATTTCCGGCAGAGTTTATTACACAAAACAGTAGAATCTGAAATAATTTTTGATGGTATTTTTTCCGTTGCTTGGGCTTGATCTTTCACATATAAATTGGTTTCGCAAATTTTTGAAGAAGATGCCACAGGATCATGATTATGTGTACTTGGACCACATTTAATAGTTCCTTGAACTATATAAGTGGTAACACGTGCAGAGCATTTATCAACTTTTCTACTCTCACACTCCCAATTTATGGTATTTTTATTGGTTTTTGATAATAAATACCCATAACCATTAATATAAATTTTTTTTTCCCCTTATTTGATTCTAAAATGGTTATATTATCCATATTTATAAATTAATGGTACAATGGTAAAACAATAGTCAAATTTAAAATAAAATAAAACTGCTTGTAATTATATAAGATTGTCGAAACGAAACAGAAATGATTTTTATTATTACTGAATATGGGAAATTCCCAAAAACAGCTTGTAAGTAAATAAATTCAGTAAATTCAAAAATCCCTTCAAACCATTAAAAAAGAACCCAACATACAAATAAAAATATTGCAAGTGTCATCTAGTCACTAGTGTTCATTTTATGGATTTTGAAAAGTATGGATTTTGAAATTATGGATTTTGAAAAGTATGGATTTTGAAAAGTATGGATTTTGAAAAGTATGGATATTAATAGTATGGATTTCATTGTTTACGGATTTTTTAAAACTTTATGGATTTAGTTGTTTATGGATTTTAAAAATACGGATTTTGCAGGTAACCCGTTCGAAAAAGCTCTACTGTATATGCATGTGATTAAGCTGCTAACCGTGTGTTACGGCGGTGGGGTTCGATTTTTGGCATATTGAATACCTAAAAATAATAATACAATCTTGTTATATTTTACTAAATTTATACTAAATAAATTCTATTAAATTTCATATTTAAAATAAATTAATAAATAATGAGTATCAAGGTTATTGAGAAAAAAAAGTAGTTTCAATAATATACCAATATACTCCCCATACCAATAAAAAACCAATAGGTTAAGTTTAAATTTCTTAAATTCAATACGTTCACATGTTTTAAAACAAAATATTAAATTGTTTCCTATTTAAGTATGAATTAAATTTCAAAAAAAAAAAACAAATCATAGTTTTTTATATTCATCATCTGTTTCTTCTCTAAAAAAAAAAAAATTTAATTAAAATCATATAACATAGTAATTTTATTTAATATGATATCACAAACGATATTATTTTCAGTTTTTTTTCAGATCAAATTGAACTTTGGAAGGTTGATTTTATATTTTATTTATTTTTATTTTGTTATTTATGTTTTTATACTGAGTGTTTATGAATTTCATTTCAGAATATATGTTTTATATATAAAAAAATTGCTATTTAATTCATAAATAGTAATAAAGCACACGTCTATAAATTAAAGTTCCATTTTATTAATGTAAAAATCATTATCGCATTTTTCAATATAAATGCATATAGTAGTACAAGAGATAGTATAGAAAGATGGGCGTATAGAAATACTAGTATATATAACAATGACATGTTACAATTCTCATTTTGTCCAATTTTGGGTGAATTAAAAACTCAAATAACAAAAAATGTTTTTTGATCGATGTTATAAAAAAGCACCCCAGTGTATTAGAGGTCAAGGCTTCATGATACATTGACGAAAATGGTAGTCAAGGACATATTTATGTTATAATGCATTTAAATTCGGGAACCGAAATTTATTCAAATTTTATACTTAAATTTGTAACCTCTAGAATTTCACAAAAAAAACAAAATGTAAAAATACGTATAATGGGCAAAAATAAAACTAAATTAATTGCAAAAAAAAAATATGGAAAATTAATTAATGAATTTGGAAAACAAAACTTAGGTTTGGCTTTATTAAATAAAAATAAAAAATGTTTCTTTCGCTAAATTGTAAATTCATCGTTATGATTAATGATTTTAAGATTTGCTGAAATATTGACATAACAATTTCTTTTTTCTTTAAAGCTTCCTACAACGATTTTTACTCGACAAAATGGTTAAGAGAAAGTATAAAAATGATTAGTTATACAAGTTTATATCTAAAATGGTTGAATAATCATAGTTAAAAAATCATAATTTTTATAAAAAAAAAGTAGTAAAAGTTACATTTATGTATTTTTTATGAATATTAAAGAAATACACAGTTTAATGGTTAATATAAAAAAGATAATAGATTTAATTAATTATATATACAACAAAAAAAAAATGAGTCAGTTTTAATTGTATTTTTACCATTTCAGTAAGTTTTCGAAAGGCAATATAAAATGAAAAAGTTTAAAACTCGTTTATACTACCAGACATTATAATTATATACTTATATATACAACTAAAGTATATATATATGAAGTTTGATGACTAATTTTATACAAAATTTTACTTTACTTTTATATTTTATTTTATAATTTTATTTTGTTATATTATTTTTAAAATTTTAAACTATTTTATATAAAAGTTTTAATAAGGAATTTGAACAAAAGATTATTAAAAATCGTCTGAAATGTTAATTTTTAACTTTTGTAGACTATATTCATTTTTTATTCTCAATTCGTTTCATAGATGAAAAAAATTAATACAGTATTATATTTTAAAACTGGTTTTTAATATAAAAATTTTAATTGGTTCATAAAATTTGAAATAATATTTGATGCATTTTGTTTTAAAATTATTATTTGAACATATATAAGACAAATCAAATGGTTATATGAATGGTTTTATAAATAATTTTTAGGTAATATACCTAGGTACTTGGTTTAAAATTTAAATTTTTATTTAAAAATAGAAGTAAAATATTTAGCAACTTTAATTACCAATTATAATTGATATTATTAATATCGAAATATTGAATGTGTTCAGTAATTATCATTTTATATCAGTATTTATCTAGGTACTTATAATAAGTAATGAATAACTATTATCAATTCTAAGATTTATATATATATACTTTTATTTAAGATGAATACTAACTGATAGAAAAAACAATATATTGGATTAATAACGGAAAATGTAATGATATAGGTTCATAGTTTTTTTTTGATTTTTTTGATTTCTGATTAAAATCGTTCATCATTCACTTAGGTACTGAAAATGTTATTATAAACTAAATATTTAATTGACAATTTGAGGAAAAATATATTTAGTCAATTTTTATTTTTAAACAATAATATAAAAATGACTAAATAATGAAAAGTTAAGCATTTTTTTTTTTTTGTGAGAAAAATAATGATTGTACTACTAATATAATAACAAATAAATTCATTAAATCTTAATTACATGTTTAAACTTATAAAAACTAACAATTACTTCTATGAAATCTATTAACTATCACAATAATCGTACCTAACTATTGAATCAATATTCCCATTATAAAAATGCTAAGTGAAACTTTTTTATATACCTATACAGGATTGTTTTTCTGCAATAATAAAATTGCGAATGACTCAAAATAATTCATTTTGTAAAGTTTTATGTAAATTATTATGCAAATCAAATGTTCTAGATCCGTCATTGTTTTTTTTTTTCTGCTTTATTTTATAAAAATCAATTAATATAAGTAATTGTGCATCACAAAAATGACAACCAAAAAAAAAATAATACAAGTAAATTTTACAAAATAATTTAAATTTTTAAATTGAATCGTTTCAATTTACATTTTAATATTTCAAGCCGTTAAGTTCTTCAGTTTTTTTATTTTACAAACAATAAATTTAAATCAATAAAGATACAACATTTATTTAACTTAATCATAATGGATATATAATATCTTTATAAATATAGATTGTATACATTCTACTACAACATATTAATTTATGACTAAGTTCAGTGCAAGCGTACTCATTCATATGTTATATTTGTACAGTGTACAACAAAAGTTATTTTGTTATTTGATTGCTTATTTTGTTTTTCTTTCTTTCATATTTTATTAATTCTTTTGTATCTACAGGCTACGGGAATAAAAGTACGATAAAAAAAAAAAAAAGAGATAGGGAATGAAAACAATATAAGTGCATTAGCACTTAAAAAATATTATTTGAAATTATATATATATGAACTTTGTGTTTGTAAGTTTAATAAAAAAAAAAAAAAAAACGTAAACGTTTAAATACACACAGCAAATATATATACTAATACAATAATCATAATTACTTTATCATAGGTTTGAAAAGATTTATGTATAAATTCTTCAACAACTGGTTATTCAACAACAAAAATCTGTAGATTTAAAATTAATTGTTATAAAACTTATAAAATTAATTGTTTCTATTGGCATTCAGCTAATTATATCTTTAATTTATATTTGTAGATATAATTCGAAAACATATTTTTCTTTTTCAGTTAATTTTTGATTTAGCTAAAAAAAAAAAAAATAGAAAATTAAATTCAATTTAATTTAAAATTTTTAAAATAAATACTTAAGTATTTCCTGATTTTTAATCCATTTTTCAATTTTCATTAAAATATTTAAAAACAAAACCCAAATAAATTTATAATATTAATTTATTTACTAAAAATAAATAATTCATTTAATTTTACAAATAAATTCAGAACGTAATTGTATTTTTTATATTTAGGTACATACTCCATATACATAAATAGTATGAGTTGAGTGCAGATGTACCCAAGACGCCATTTGTAAAATTTCTAACAAC
Organism: Dolichopus griseipennis; assembly: GCA_963082915.1. Taxonomy (NCBI): domain Eukaryota; kingdom Metazoa; phylum Arthropoda; class Insecta; order Diptera; family Dolichopodidae; genus Dolichopus; species Dolichopus griseipennis. The sequence goes on from OY720444.1 coordinate 29,749,282, forward strand.
AAAAACAATCATAAAATATCTGTGATTGTTAATATGTATTCTTTCTTTTTATTTATCTTTTTGTTTTTTTTTTTTTTGAGTATGTCTACAATACAATAATTCTACATACCAAAAATAGGTACACAAGGTGAATGTGAATAATATGTAATAAATGTATTTGAGCCCCGAAAAAAAGAAAGAAAATTGATAAAAACATCATAAGTTCAAAAATGAAAAAAAAAAAAATTAATTAGAAAAATACGAGACCAAATTTATACCAAGTAGGTAAATATCTCTAACTACTCAGATATTATGTGTTTAGATACTTATGTAAATATGAATATAATTTTGTATTATTCAACAAAAGATACAAAATCTATTTGATGCAAATAGTTTTAAGTTGGAGGGGGTGGTTTGGGTAATTATTGGATAATAATATTTGCCAACTCAATATTTTCTCTTAATTTTTTATAAAATCAAAAATAATAACGTCACATTGGAAATGTCAGTAAAGAAAAAATAAGTTAAATATTTTCAATTATTTAATTTTTATAACCTAAATTTTCATTTTGATTAATTTTTTTTTTTTTTAAATTATATAAATTTTATGTGTTTTAAATATTTCTAGGTGCTATTGCACTATTTTTGACCTAATTTTATAAAAACTATTTTTTTTTAATACCTATTTCCTCGTTTATTTGTTTCTTTTACACTAAATTTTCTAATTTTACAAAAAAAACATTAGAAAGAAAATTTTTTTAGATTTATGACACTTTTTGTTAAAAACTAAATATTCTTTCTATTTTTATATTTTGAATTAATTAATTTTTCTCTTAATTATTTGGATTACCTTTTTCGTTAGAAAATTTTCTTTACAATCTTTTAATTTCACACAATTTTATAAATTTTGGAAAACTATTATTTAGAAACTGAAAAATTTATCATAAAGATTTTTTTTTTTTTTTGAATTCGAATCACAAAATTTTTTTTTCTTTATTTATTATTTAACAAGTAATTTTGACATTTTCAAACTGAATTTCATTTAATTAATATTTTTAAAAAAATATAACAAAATAATAAAGATTTTTTTTAAATGAAATAAAACAATTTTTTTAAAAAATATTTTCTTATAATGAGATTATTGAATTTTTTTTTTTCGCGAATTTTCAATTTTTAACTTTCAAAGTACTTCACTTTTTCTTATTTTTTTCATCACTGTAAAAAAGTATACAACGAAAATTGAAATATGAAAATTTGACAGTTTGCTTTGTTTGAAAGAAATAAATGGAGTTACAAGTGTCTGTCACTAAAAGAAAAAATGGCGCTGTCGTTCATTTGATATTTAATTTATTAATATTTAACAATTATTTTTTCGAAATATAATTAAATAAAAAATTCTTTAATATAATTAAGTTAAATTGGCTAATAATGTATTGAATTGAATGAATGTATTGAAGGTGAATTTACAAATTTTTAAAATAGTTAAAATATAGAATATTTGGTGTTGTTGTTGTTTTTGATGAATAGCAAATATAAATAATTCTTAGGTACATATTTACAAAATTATTTTAGAGAATTAACATACATACTTATGTTACTTTAAAAGCAGATTTAAATTAAATTCGTTGTGTTGTAGGAACCTAATCACTGGCAGTTGTAATTACAAAGTAAAACTTTTCACAAACATTTATTAAAATAAATGGTTCCTCAAAAAAATTTTTTGTTCATTTAATTTCAGATCTTGTATTAAATTATTTGTTTTTAGATTGTGTTCGTCTTACAGTACGATTTAAAAAAAAATATTTTATCATATTACTATTTTTTTTAATTTATTTTTTTGAATTAATTGCCCTCTAAAATTTAAATTAACTCAAACTTAACTTAAAATTTAAACTAACGTCTAAATTTGGACCCTTTAGCCCAAAAGCCAATTGGTCCCTTTAATTATAATATACAAATTAATAAACAATTGTTGTTGTTGGTTTTCAATTTAAAATCTCCCTAGAAAAAGTCTACAAATTTGACAATAACCAGCTGTTTATGATAGCTGATGTGTCAAAATCATGTCAAATTATTTATTTTTTTTGTTGAAAAATTAGAAGCTACAAATTGTCGTCTTTTTTCAATTGTCACTAGTAAATATAAATAAAAGATTAAATTACTTATTTTTTTTTTGATATTTAAAAATTATAAAAATAATCGATAGTTTTTAAAAATTAAATCTAATAGTATTTTTCTTTTCTAATTTGTATAATGATATAATAATGTGCACATAAATATACAATAAATATTCTTTTATAACATATCTATGTAAAAGTAAAAAAATAAAAAAAAAAAAAATTTGCGAAAGAAATCAAAAAGGGAAAATTTTTGGAAATAAAGGAAGAAAAAAAAAAAAAAATTGATAAAAAATCCAAATAATATAAGGTAGACAAAATAATATTTAAAAGCATTAAAGCTATGATTAAAAAAACTTAACACAATTATAAATACACGTAAGTTAAATTAAGCAAATACAAAAAAGGAAAACAAATAAAAAAAAATCTATCTTAAATTTGCATTTCTATTATTTTAAAGTTTTGAAAAAATTGTTGACGTATTTTTCTCTTTTGTAATCAAGGTTTTTTTGTCAATTTCTATGTGTGACATCAATTTTTTAATTATTAAAATATAAACATCGAAAAGGTAATTAATTGTTAAGATATTTTAAAATTCAAAATGAAATTTTTTAATTATTTTTCAGAACAGATGTATTTTTTTTATTTCGTTTTTATGATTTCACGAGACTTTAATTTTAAAATTATACTAAGCTATTATTTTTATTTTCAGAAAATTTTTATATACATGAATGAAACAATATGAAAATGTCTTTAAGTTTTCAACGAAATTTACCCTATTTAAAACAACAAACATCAGCATTACTTAGTAATACTTCACCAGTGATAACTTCCATATGCCTAGTCACTGTATTTGGTTATTTTTTATCGTTTTTCGATAGCGCGATAACAGTTCTTAGTGTAAGTTATATCTTAAATAAAAAATCAAAATAAATATTTAATTTATAATATTTGATTATGATTTCTTTTTCAATTTTAGGTAACACCGGGTTATATACTCCCTCCATCATTTTGGATATGGACAGCATTTACGTTTTGTTTTATAGGTGCATATTATATTTAATTTTCATATATTGATTGATAATATAAAAAATATAATTTGTTTTTTTTTGTTTTTTTAGAATTACACCTTTTTGAAGTATTAGTTGATATAATAACTGTAGGTTTATGTGGTAAATTATTAGAGCCATTATGGGGTCAATTGGAAATGTTTAAATTTTTTGCAATTACAAATTTAGGAGTCGCAGTATGCACATCCTTTTATTATTTGTTTGTTTATATGTGTACAAAAAATTCAGAATTATTATTTAATGTCCATATACATGGCTTAGCTGGTTATGTTGCTGGTGTATCAGTTGCTGTACGTCAAATGATGCCAGATCATTTAATTGCAAAAACTCGTTTAGGAAAATTTACAAATAGAAATGTACCATTGAGTGTATTATTGGTGTCATTAATATTTTGGGCAATTGGTTTATTAGAAGGTACATATCCAGCAATGTTTTGTTCTGGGTTAATTGTATCCTGGATATATTTAAGATTTTATCAATACCATCCAAATGGGCGTGGTGATTCATCAGAGAGCTTTACATTTGCTAGTAATTTTAATATATTTTATTTTGTATTTAATTTGATTATATAATTTTTTTTTAAATATATTTAAGGTTTCTTTCCAACTGTGATGCAATCAGTAATAAGTGTTTTAGTCAATCCTGTATATTTGTGCTGTTTAAAAGTTGGATGTGTTAGACCACCAGCACCTTCAAGATCAATTTCAGCATCATCACTTTCATCAATTACAGTTTCAATGCCTGGTATGGATCCACATGACATTGAAAGAAGAAGGTAATTTGCAGAATATTTTAATATTAATTGTTTTTAACAATAACTAAAACAAAATTTTGTTTTTATTTTGAACATATTTAAGGCAAATTGCACTCAAAGCATTAAATGAAAGATTAAAAGCGGCAGATTTAAAACATAGTTCTTTACCAAAATCATATCCACCAGGTGGAAAACATCATCATGGCGGTCATAGTCATGGAAGCGGGAATTCGGGTGCAGGTCACAGTAGTCACAGTCATGGACCAGGACACCAACAACATGGTCATCATCATTCTGCACATGGACATAGTCATGGTCCGCAACAACATCAACATCATATGTTACATTCAGGTGTTGGGGCTCAAAATCCAAATATTCCAACAACAGTTGCACCACAATTTAAACCAAATATGACATTAGCACATCAGTTTGCTATGCCACCTGCAATTCCATTACCATATGAACCTTTGGGTCTAAAACCAAGTACATCTGCAACATTAACAACGAGTCCAACAAATGAAAAAAGTTCTGAAACAATAATTAATTTAGATGATAGTGTTACATTTCCTCCAATTCCAAAGTGATTAAATTAAGTTTATTATTATTAAAAATAAAAGTTGATTTTTTTAATAATTTGATTAATTAATGAATTGATATAGCGTTTATTTTTTTGCAATTGTTTTTCTTTTTTTTTTGAATTATTTTAATTATATGACAAAATTACAAATAAGAATGAAGTAATAGAAACAAAAATCATAATACATGGAAAGAGTTTATTGAATAAAAAAGTTTATATTAAATTAAAAATCAAATATTTGCTTATTTTAATAAAATAATGTCTAATTAGAATATGATATAAATATGCGAAACATATTTATAATGCAAAATTCAATATTCTTTTTTTAAAAACAAACAATCTTTTTTTAAAGGTTAATAAGAATGGTGCGAATAGATAAAAATTTCAAGAAATATCATATACACATAAGAAAAATGATTAAGGACTTATATGCTGCAAAAACAATAGGGAAAGAAGCTTTATTTTTCTCTAAATTCACTAAAAAAAAGTACATAAAATATACAAACTTAAAAATAACTTAAAAATTGATTAACACTATTTAATTTTAAGTTTTTCTTTTTTTTTTACTCTCTTTATTTGTTTTTCTTTATCTTATTGAATTATAATTTGTAAATATGAAATAAAAATAAATATGAAAAAGTAGTTTGTAATAAAAATATGTAAAAAAAAAAACAAGTAAAAGTTTTAACAAAAAAAAAATATTGTTTTATTAATTGTATTGAATAAATTTGGTATTTTAAAGAGAAATTAGTAACTCACAGACCAGAACTTTGAATAAACATTAACGTAAGGATTTAATGGAATTAAAGTTGGAAAATATAAAGTTAATAAGCAAAACTTAAGGCTAATTTCTAAAAAAAAAACACATTAATAGAAAATTAGAGTTGTTACAGCTCCTTGAAATTTTATTTAAATTTTTATTCAGTTTTTAAGCGAAATCAAGCTAGTTTTTGAATATACAAAAAAATTTAAACGGTGAAAAATTCATCTTGTCGCAAAAAATCGTAATTTAAAATCCTATATTGTTATAATGTTAAATAAATTTTATTTTTTTTAATTATTTAAATCTTTATCCCTCGATATATTGATTATTATTTCATAATTCATTAGACTTATGAAAAATTTTCTTACCAACATTTTCAAATTTTGATCACCTTTATTCTGCTTTAATGAATTTATTGATAATTCTGTTACTTTTATTAATTAAATGTAATTTATAAGTAATAGAAAAAAAAACATTAATTTAAATTGATTTTTGCTTCGCAAAATTATTTATTATATTTTTTAACTTTTTTTTTTTTTAAATATTTTTGTGATGTTTATTAATTTTTAAAAATTAATTCAAATTGATTTTTATAATTGTTTTTTTTTTAATATAATTTTAAATTTAAATATACATAAAAATTAAAGAATTACATTAATAATACAATTTTTTTTTTTAATTTTTTAATTAATTATATTTTTTTTTTTGTTTAATAGATAATAATTAAATGGTAATATAATTATTTTATTTAGCGAAATATAAATTGTTTTTATTTAATTGTAGTTTTTGTCATTATATTTTTTTTTAAATATGAAATCGTTATATTTGTTTGTTTATTTAAAATTATTGGCTCTGTTTAAAAGAAACATAAATATCAATTATATATAATTTAAATTTTTTATAAGTGGTAATTAAAAAGTAAAGAGTTTGGCTTATGCAAATTTGATATATAACATTTTATTTTGCTGTTTTTAATTTCGTTATTTTACTCTGCTTAACTTAATACAGGGTGTCGTTATCATATTTATATAATAGAAATTTATGCCAAAGAAGTAAGTTGACAAATCGATTCTTTTAAGTGACATATAAAGAAAAAATGTTTAAATCTTGAGGTTTTTTTTTACAATTTTTCAAATATCTTAAAATGTTTATTTATTTTTTTATATCTAAAGATATTTTTGATGTTGTTGAAAAAGTATAAATTGAAACCTTTTTTTCGTGTGCTTCATTTGCTTTATTTTTTTTCTTATGTTCAACACTATAAAACTCTTATTTAAGAGACACCCTTCTTTTGCATCTTTAAATTAGTCTTAATATTTAATTGTCCATATATTCAATGTCTTTTATTTATTTTAAGTATAATTTTCATAATTGGTATCTTCGTAAATATTTTTTTTTTTGTAAATAAACAATATATAACACCCCTATTCTAAATTCACTCATACAGCTTCGTCGGCGATAATTTACGAAAAGGCGATTCATTCTTAACATATTCGCACTTTATATTATTTATTGATCAGTTTACGTATAAACAAAAATTACATTATTTAAATCTATTTTCAAAATATTTTTAAGGGAAAATAACGAAACAACTAGTCTCACTTTAAAATATCTCACTTTTTTTTTATTTATAATTAATATTATATAAAACAAATTGAAACCAATAATTATTATTTTTACTTAGAAAAAAATGAATTCAACCGTCAAAGTTCCTATTGCAGATTTAACTGTCTATGAGGGAATTGAGATCGCGAAAACTTTCGTTCGTATTTTTCGTAGAAGGTATACGAAGGAATTCAAAATAAGGGTGATAGTAATAATTTTTAACTTTTTTTTTTTTTTTAATTTTTCGTAAGATATTAATTAATATAAAAAATATATAATAAGTAGTAAATAATTTTGATAAAATTTTGTATACTTTTTATAATTTTAATAAACTTTTTTTTTTATATATTTGTGCTATTTTTAATTAATGAAAGAAAATAAAACTAATTTTGTATAATAAAACTATATTAAAACGATAAATTTGTGTTTGAAATAAACTATTTGATATTTAGTGTGGGAAAAAGTTGTTAGATATTATATCAACACTTTTTTTTTATATTTAATAATAAAAATATTTTATATGAATTTGTGCTTAATAAAATTTGTTTTCTTGCCTTGTTTAGTCAAAAATAAAGGGAAATCATTATGCAATTTAAATAAATAAATATATACTTGAGGCATAATTGATACTATTGTAAAACGAAAATTCTTTCAAATTAAGCTTTGTCCGGCAAAGATTTTATTAAGATCTTTTTAAACCGTTACAAACATTTTTTGAATTTCTTTGAATTTACCATTAGTTAATCAAATATAAGATTTTAACTTTACTATACATTTTAATCTAAATTTTAGTCCTTAATCCCGGTTAAATAGTTAAGTTATAAGTTTTAATAAAAATTCAAAAAATTAAAATATAATTTAAACCAATATATTTCTATAATTTATCTTTTTCGACTCTTAATCATTGTACGATATACAGAATAACAGTCTAAATATCATACTAAAAGTATTACAGTCCAAAATTTTCTAAATTTTTTAATTGTTCCCACACCCACCCCCGTCTTCTAAATTTTGATAATTCTAATTTTACATTTTCCAATTAAAAAGTTTGGTTTTGTTATAAATAAAAAAAAAAAATAGTTGTTAGGTTTCGTTTTTTTATAAAAATCTTTTGCTAACTACTTTAATATCACGAAAATAAATATATATTTTTTTTTTTAAATGAAACTAAGAAAAACAGCGTATTAATAAATTATAAAAAAAAAAAATTTTAACAACAACTTAGTAAATATTTATATATTAAAAAATGCTTGTTTTAACTGTAAATGAAATTGTTTAATACTTAATTAAAAATATTCTTATATAGAATAAAAGAAATCCATATACTTAAAATTATTAAAACGAATTAATAATGGTAATATTTAGCAAAAAAAAAATGTGTAATCTAGAGAAAATTCTAAAAAATGACATGATATAAAGGCTAAGACAGAAAAAAAACACCTTTTCTGAATTGCATAATTTAAACGTTGTTTACAAATTATTAATAAAATCATTTAATAATTTCTTTTTTTACCATACAAATTAATCAATATCAATACGTCTTGGTTCTATTTATAAATTTAAGTCATCGGATTTCTTTAAGTGCTTAAAGCGAATTTAATCAATGCAACATTTACTTAGATTATAGAAAAAAAAAACAAAAAACTAAATTTTAAATACATACATGCTAACTTTTTGTTATTTTACTTTAAAATATTCTAAGCAAAAAGATATGAATATCTAACTAATATTCAATATCCAACATTTTTGAAATGAGAACAGGGTTTATAATTTTCGAATTATATTTTATAATCGTGAGCTATGAAAATTTATTATTTTTATAATCAATCAGACTACAAAAAAAAAAAAAAAAAAAAAAAATAGAAAGCAAAAGCATTTATCTGTGTTTGTAAGTAATAGAACAATTTATATAAGATAAAATTTTTTAATTTGCATCTAACGGACTACAGCCATAAATTAAAAAAGCCTAAATTAAAAATTTTATATATACATACAATATTTTTTTTTCGAAAATTAATATAATTTGTAAGATAAAATTAATGTTTTCCTTTTCTTTTTAATTTTTTTTTTTTAATATTTTGCTCTACAATTAGTTACGTTAATTATAATTTCATTGTAATATTTGCTTTGAGCACTTTGGTACTAATTTAAAATTCTATTTTTAATATTTTTTAGTTTATTATTCTATTAATGTATATGTGTATATAATATTTGTAATATATAATTAATTAAAAAAATTTTTTACATCGTCTTTTTTATTTATATTATAAAAAAAATTATTTAAAAGAACTTATTAAAAAAAATATAAAATAAATCGCACTTTTATTTTTTTTATATATATTATATGTAATATTATTATGCACAATTATAATATCTACTGCTTGCTTTATTTTAATTTATATTTTATTTTTATTTTTTTTTTTTTTGGGAAAAATAAAAAAAATTGTGGTTTAAAAGACTGCTGGCTATTTTGTTAATGTTAATTTAATTACTGATTTTTTTCTATTTTAATTAAAATAAAAAAATGTATAATATTGATTAATAGTCAAAAGTAAAATATTAAAATAAAAACTTTCTGTGAACAAGTTATGAATCAAACGATTAAAAATTATTCTATTTTATAATTAAAGTTTCTTTAATTTGAAACACTGTTATAAATTAAATATTATTAATTTTATATTATAAATATAATTGATCTGTAACACATTGCTAAGGAATTATAATAATATTTTATATATAAATATAAGTTTATATTTAAGTTTAATACTTAATTAAATTTTGTTACTGGTATGTTTAAATTTTGTTCAAATTATTGATATTACATTGGTTAATCATTTGATTCATTATGTTAAAATTAAATTTTTTTAAATAGTCTTTTTTTTTTAGATTAATTTCGTTTTTGTAATATATATAATTTATACATTTTTTTTTTGTAATATACGCTTATTGAAATTCTTTAATAAATTATTAATATTTTATATTATGTTTTAACTTCATTTTTTTTTAAATTTTTTAAATACTATGGCCATTTTCAATTTTACTTTCAATGTTATTAGCATTACTTTCAGCAGTTAACCTATTTTTATAGGTATATAACGACTGCAATGGAACGTGTAATAATTCAACTATTTGGGTGAAATTTAATTCTAAAAATAAACAAATAAATTTAATAATTTAATTAAGAAAAAATAACTTACGATTTTCAGCCGTTAGAAATCCATGTCTTATCATAAAATCAATAACAACTGGGCAACTAGTTGTTTTAAATTCTGATGAAAATACACGTTCTAAACATTCTTTTGCTGGTAATAATTCAAATGCTTGTACTTCACCATCAGAATTATGTGGAATAAAATCAATTGGTAATTCTAAATCAAATACATATTCTGTATTTGGAAATAAACCTCTATCACTTTCAAAAAAGAATGAGACACAACCGGATGGTACTAAATTTTTAATTAAATGATTTGGTATTGATGCTTCTTCAGCAGCCTCTTTAATTGCAGTTTCAATAATACCAAAACCAACAGATAAACCACCACCTACCATATTATCCCATTTACCTGGCCATGTTTCTTTTGTATTTGATCGTTGTTGTAACCAAATCTAATCAAAAAAAAAAAAATTAAAACAATATAAAAGCAATAAGTGCAGTAAAATAAATAAATATAGAAAAAAGTCTATTTGAAATAAAAAAAAACAATAAATAATTAAAAAACAGATATAGTAAAATAAACAAATATATATATATATTACACATAATCCTTGAGTTGGGTGTTTAACATAACCATTGATGTCAACACCTAAAAAAAAAAGTATAAGAAAAAAATAAAATAAAAATAGTTAAGTACATGATTATAAAAATTGATTATAAAATCAATAATGTACTTTTTAAGTATTAATAAAATATATATTAATGCGTGTAATTATTTTTTTAAATGAGATGTTAGTTTTATTATTTTATGTGTTTGATGTTTGAATTTAATATCTATAAATATTTTTTTTTTTGATTAGATAATAAATAATTAGGTACTAACCGTATTTTCTTACACCAAATAAACAGGTTGCACTACGATCCATTTTTAATAGTCCTACCGATTGTGCTGATTTAACTTCATAGTACTTAAAAAAAAAATCAATAAAATATTAATTATATAATCAAAGACTTTAATAAAATATTTTTTAAACATATAAATTACCTCATCTCTCCATCCGCTTAGAGCAGAAAAAATATTTTCTGATTTTAATTGTCTTAAAACTTTATCTAATTTTTCAGTTCTTTCAGAATAATCTCTGAAAGCTGGATTTAATTCAACTATTCCCTATAAATAAATAAAAAAATTTTTATAAATATTTGAAAATCTTATATCTAATTAAAAAAATTAATTAAATTAGGTTAAAGATAATTATCTGATTGTTTATTTTACAAATTTTCTTTAATTAGGTATAATTAGACCGTGAAACATTCTATTGAATTTCATTGCCATATATTGAAATTGTAATAATACATTCAAAAACAAAATAGTTTTTTTTAAATAATAAATGAATAATATCATAACAGAACGACTTTGCATTAAAATTTTAGGAAATCAAAATTCTTAGAAATATAAGAATTTTTCATAATTGAAATTTAATAAAATTCTTGAGATATTGTAAAGAAAAATTATTGTTCTGTTTCGTTTCTTGCTAAAAATATTACTAAAATATTGTACAACGGGGCAATACTACTAATTAAATTAAGCTCAGAAGTTAATCATGCCCCAAATACAATTTAAAATGAAATAACTTCATATTGTTTTTTTTTACAAAATTAAAATCTAAAAACAAAAATTTCATTTGTTGTTTAAATTATAGTAACTAAATTTTATAAAAATTATCTACACCTCGAATAAACTTAAAATAAATTAATATATTTTTTTAATATAATAATTATATTTTTTAATATAATAATTAAATTTTTTAATTATATGTGTCAAATAATTAAAAAAAAAAAAAAAGATTATAAAGCAAATACCTGATTAGAATGTTCACATTTTCTAATGCAAAAGACTTCAGGAAATCTTTTTAAATGTTTCAATACTTCAGATTTTATTAGTCCAACTTGTTGGCCTTCCACTAAAAATGGCCTGATATCACCTTTTTGAAAACCTAAAAAATAAATATAAACATAAAATAATCGCAATTCAACAAACCAAAAAAAAAAAAAAAATAAAAGAAATTGAGCAATTTACAATATACATATTATTATATTAACACTTAATTCTTATGATTAGTATTTATTATTGATAATTTAGTACAGTATTTTCTGTTGATAAATACTATACTAAATTAATATTTTGTTTTGTTAATTTTGTGTAATTGAATTTTTTTATATAGAAAAAATGTTTATTTACTTTATATTATCAGCTATAGAAATAATTAACCATATTTTTTTTTTTAATATCCATAATATACAAGAAAAAACCAGATATATAATGTATATACATATAAGTATTTTTCTTATTTTGTTTTTATTTTTGAGTCAAAGTATTAATTTTGTTGAACATGTTAATTTTTTTTTTTTTTTTTATTATATTTACTTATGTTTTTATTTTTAATAATCAATAGGATGTATCTACCTGTATATTATTTACATGTTAAAAGTGTATACATACATAGTTATTTTAAATGAGTAATATTATGTATATCTATTCTATAGACCAGCTGATAAGTCAACGAACTGATAACATGAAATGAACAGCAGCAGTAATAGAATAACATTTATTCCCTACATTTTCTTTTATTGATATGTAGCTTTTTCTATGGATTTTAAATGAATTTTGTTGCAAAACAAGATCAGCGGCAGCAGCAGATGTAGTAGAACCACCAGAATTCCTTAATTAATAAAACATTTTTGCAATATTTCATCATAATTTGACAAAAGAAAAATATATATGCAATATTTTTTAAAATGAAAATGAAATGTAAGCATTTATTTAATTGGAATTTTAATAAGAAAACGAAATTCTAGTCCATTAAAATTTCTGTTGTCTATTTTGAAATTCAAAGAATTTTAAGTTTAAACAAGAAACAGTTGGTTATTTTTATTTTGTTTTTTGTATGATTATTTTGCAACATATTTGCAGCAGGCATGAGACAAGGCACAAAAATTCGTAAACAAAAAGGAATATGTACGAAACAAAAAAAAAGAAATAAAACAAATTATAAGGGGGAAAAAAAGTGCAAACCATTATTAATTTTTTGTTGTTTGGTTTGAGTTTATATTGTTTTTTTTTCTTCTGTTCTTAATCTGGCAATAAAATCTGATTCTATATTGAGTACTTTTTTTGCTGCTACTGCTTCTTCTTTTCCCTTATTTTTTTTTTTTAATTAATTCATTTTTTTTTAAGACGCCACTACCAAACATTGTATATTTTTTGTTTCTTTTTTTTTTTTTTACAGCAAGATGTTTAATAAGTAAATAGAAATCATTTTTTTTTTTTGTTCTGAAACTCTTTAAACCTACTATTAATAGGTGCAATTTCACCTTGAAAATATCACCGAAAACAAAAATAAAAAAAATAATAAACCAAGCAACTTAAAAACTCAATGTCGATGATGATAAAAACAAAATATATATATTAATACTTGTCTTTTGACTATAAAAACCGAATAAGAAAAAAAATAAAATTATTATTTATTTCGTAATAGAATGACGAAAACAGTAATGGAATAACAAAAATATTGTGAGGAATCGATCGATTTTTTTTTTTATTTGGTTGAGTTCAGTTTCGGTTTTTTTTTTTTATTATTTTTTTCTTGGATAGTTTTTTTTTTTTTTTTAACATTTCTGAAAATTCTAATTAGAATAATTTTATTATAAAAATTTTAAAATGAAATAATAACTTACCATTTAAATAAAAATTATTAAATTTTTGTGCTAATTTAACTACTTCTCGAGTCATTCTTGAATATTTATTAATTTTCTTCTGTTTTTCTTATTTTTTTTTTTTTATCCACAGTGACTTGAGGAGACAATAATATTTAAAAGAAAAAAATATAAAGGAATAATTTAAAAATGTTCTTTTCTGATTATTATCAATTGAGAAATGAATTAAAACTGACGACTGAAAAACAACAACAATAAAATAAAGAATCGGTTTTTATTTTGCTAAATATTTTTGACATTTCAATTGACGCGTTATGATGACGCTTCTGATTAAATTCTTAACTAAGCAGTCAACAGAGATAAATTATGACATTTCTTTTAAGTAAATAATTTGAAATATTTTTAATAGTTTTAGTGACATCTATTTAGAAATATTAAAAGTATTTACTTTATATGGCAAATAAAATTAATACAGAAACAAATTAAAAAATTAATTTTCATATTTATATTAAAATTAAGTTAAAAAAACTTTAAATGTAATTATTTGTAAAATGTAAGAAAATAAAGAGCACCAAATTATCTAAATAGAAATATTTTGAAATAAATTAAAATTTAGTCAGTGTTTTGCATCTTACAATATTGTTAGTTTCAAGATTTGATAAAAGATGGCTGGTGATGGATGGCTGTCAAAATTTTTGTAAAAAATTAACGGTTATTAATAAAATGAAAGCTGAATAATATTTTTGTAGAATTTTTAATATTTTAAGTAATACTTTCGAATTTAAAGTAATTATACGTACTTTTTCGATAAATTTTAAAAGTATTGATCGTTATTTAAAAAACAATTGTTTAAATTTTCAAATGTAATCATTGCAATAAAAGGGAAATTCCCTTAAAATTGAATTGAATATTTTCAAAATCAGGATAAATGCTTAGTGATTCGAGTGTTGTATTTAGATAAAACTAGAACTTCAGTAATTGCTAATAAATGAGATAAAATATGGATAAATATTCCCAAAAATGTGTTAAATACATTGTCCACCATACAATTTAAAAATATTTGTAATGATTTATTTAACATAAACTTCAAATTTGGAAAACTGAGTCATAATTTTAGGTGATGTGTGCAATATTAAATTGATAAGAAAATATACAAATTTTACAAAATAGAGCAACAGAAGAATCACGCTGAGGGATGGAAAGAGCAGAGCTTCTTCCTGTTGGTCATCAAAGGCCCTTCGAACAAAAAAATCATGAATATGGATTAAAAATTATTGGCATTATTTTTTTAACATTACTTTTATTTTTCTTTTTATTGACACATTTTGATTACAATTTTTTTTTAAATTAATTTTTTTATTTTTGAATTTTTTTTTTAAATTTCATTTCTTAAAATTAACTTTTAGTAATTTCATTTTTTTTTTTTTAATTTATAAATTTTTTTTTTATTATTTTCTATTTTTAAATTTTATCCTGTGAATTTAAATTCCTTACAACGTTTACAATTATTAAATACTTGTAACATATATATATCTATATATGCATTTATATATAAATATATATAATAAATCGAAATGATTATAGGTATTATATATTTATTTTAGTAAATTTTAAATTTTGTTCATTTAATTTTGATTTGACGGTAGTAAGTATGTAGTAAGAACTTTTATTATTTGATACTATTGATGCTATGGAGTTTATGTTTGTTAATTTCTTTGGATATTTTATTTTTATTTTCAAATTGTTATTGAAATGAAAATGTGTCATTTTAAATTACAAAAAAAAAAAAGAGTTCAATTTAAATTAAAATAATTATGTTTTATTTTCTTAATTTTTTGTAAGTAAAATATTGATATAAAAGATGTCTTGAAACAACTTTTTTAAAACATTATGTATAAGTTTTAATTAAAATTTTGAAAAATTTTATTTTTTTAGGTATATTTTGAAAGATGTAGATGAAGGGATGAAGGTATAATTTAACAACTAAAATATTCCCTTATGGTAAATAAACTAACAGCACAATCTGATATAAATTAAATTGAATTAAATAAGGTAATTATACTGACGATGATTAAAACCGGCGGTTAATTATTAAAATTTTTATATTATTGTATGTAAATATGTATTTGATCAATTAAAGCCTCATGAAAGCAGTTTTTAATTAATTGAAAATAAAAGATAATCAATTAACGTCTAAAATTTTTAAAGATCTGATTAGATGGAGCTAAAAATTAAAATTAGAAAATAATACATAATAATTTTTTTTTTTTTTTTGAATCCTCTTTCATATTTTATATAAGTATATATTTTTTGAATTTTTTATTTTTTATTTTGAATTTTATTTATATTTATTTTTTTAACATTAAATATTTTGCATTTTTTTTTTCTTTTATTAATTTAGTATATCTATATAATTAATTTATTAGTTAATATCTATTCCTAATATATGAATCTTAATTACGTATTTTTAATTAAAACAAAAATTAAATTAAAATTAGAACTGTATGTACCTATATTTGAAAATACTTGTACCTATAATAATAAAAATAAAGAATCACAATTATTTATTTAAAAACAATTTAAGAATTAAATAAAACATTCTGATATAAATAAAAATTGAAATAATGTTAATTTTGATTTTGAATAGAGTTTGGCTTCGAAATAGTAAGTCTTGAAATTGCAATATAAATTATTGTAAATCATTCAAGTTAAGAATGAATTTACTCGTCTTATTTTGAAAAGTAATGTTATTAAATTAATTCCTTGAACGCTAAGGAGTTTTTTTTATTACAGTAATAGTTTTTTTACTCTAGCTAATAATGTAGTAAAGAGAGTAAAGATTGTATATGTGAAAAAATAATTAATGTTAAATAATAAACACTAGAATTTGTCGATTATCTCACACTTAAAATATATTGACAGCCGTGCCATTTAACTTTCAAGACTTAAGATAAGGATGATTAATAAACCGTCGTTATTAAATATTAATTAGTTCAGCGACACGATCATTGATTCATAATAAATTGAGTACATTGTCACTTTCAAGATTGAAAGTTCAACTATAACTGATTATAAGTATGTCCTTTTTTGGAAATTTTGTTTATAAAATAAAAGAAATATAAATAAGTACTTATATATAAATGTATATTTATTAAGTTAATAAAGAAAATATTATAAATAATTCATTCCAATAACGATTCTAAATTTTCTTAATTTTATTTAAGGTTATATAGTTTTAAAATATTATTTTTTATATAATTATCACCTTGCGTTGAAATTTTATTTTAAAAATATTTAAGTTTAGTGTTTTTTTTTTTTTTTATAGATATATTTGTATATAAATTTATACATTTATATTTAAACCTTCATCTTTTAAAATTACACTAAAAATTGTTAAAATTCTAATATATTTTTTTATTTATTTAATTTTTATATAAATAATTACATTTAATTAAAACAAAAAAGAAATTAAATTCCAAATCTTTTGTTTTTTGATTTTTAATTTTTGTTCTAGTTTTTTCGTTTTGTTTTTTTTTTTAATTTTAAGTCCAAATCACAAAGCTGAATGTCTTGATTTTAATTGTTGAATTTTTGTATTTTTAATTAATTGTTTTTATTTATATTTAATTATGTAATGTTTTAATAAGCTTATTTAATATAAGAAATATTTAATTAGTTAATGTAAATTGTAATAAGCTTGTTTTGTAGCTTACATAAAATGTTTATTTTAAAAATATTTAAAAAGTACATATATAAATTAGTAATTATACTAAATATTTAGTTTTTTGATTATAAAGTTTGATTTAACCTCTTTATTTATATTTTGATTAAAAGAGTTTTTTGTAGATTTAACCTCGTCCTGTTATTGGATTACTTTAATAAAATTCAGAAAATTTTGTTGTAGGTCTTAAGAAAATTTCCTAAATCGGTTAAAGGTTCTGAATTTTACTTCTGATAATATAAATAGTTTTAAACTTTAATTAAATGTTATTTTTGTTTAATTTACAATCAGTTTAAGTGTTGTATATGCGTATATTATACTATATTATTATTTATTTATGTTGTTTACAAATATATGATATTATGGTATTTTGAATAAATTGTACTAAACATGTTGAACTGATTTAATCCACAATTAATATAGGACTAAACTGTACTCTTTAATTTTTAAAATTTGTTATTAATTTAAAAAATATATTTCATGTTTTAATTATAGAAATTAAAATAGAGTCAAACGCCTATAATTTGTATATTTTTTTTTAGATAAATGGAAGTGTTTTCAAAGGAAATTACCAAAAGTTATAAAGTTGTATAATGTTATGGTAATAAAAAATTATACTATAATTTGCACTTTGGATGTAAACTAAGTTTCATTATAAATAGCCGAAGTATAAAACTATTGAATGAGGTATTATTAAAATCGATATTGATTGTATCTAACGATATTTCAATAATTATATTAAAATCTTTAATTTTAATTTATATTTTGGATATTTGGGTAGAATAAATATCTTTTTAATAAACTTAATTGACATTGTTTCAACGAATTTTAAAACAAACATCGTTTTTTTTTTTAATCAAACTTTTTGTTTTTTTGAGATTATGTTGAAATGTTCTCAAATTAATAATTTATTTTAGTATAATTACGTAAATTATTTTTGTTTTTTTAGTCTATTGTATTTTATTTATACAATAATAATTATTAATTATTTTTTATTTATTTGGTTTATTTTTAAAGAAGCTGTAAGTAAAATTCAAATTCTATTGTATATATTCTGGTTTTATTGTAAATGTATTTTTAAATGGTTGATTAAGTTTAAATGTTTTTTTTTTAAATATTTATGTTTTTTAAATAATTCCGATTTCTATGGGATTTGCTTGTCTATTGATTAAAGATTTTTACTGTAAATTGTTTATTGCATTAATATACTATTGTTTTTTTTTTTTTATATTTTAATTGTAAGTAATGTATGTAATAATTAATAGTTGTAATAATAATTATTATTATTATTGTATTGCAAGTGGAGAAAAAAAAATTTAATTTCAAAACTAAATATTTAAATAAAAAGTAAAAATACTATTTTTATTAAAATAATTCATTTTTATTTTATAATATTGTTGTATTTTTGCATGTATTCATAAAATTGGAGACAAAAATTACAATTAACATTAATTATTTCTTTATTTTTAGTTTTTTTTTTCAAACAACATTCAACTTTAAGATGAACGATGGATTTGAAATTTAGATTATGATTTTTTTAGATTATACGCTGCACATTTTTTTTTTCTATTATATATTTAATAATTATTTTAATTCTTTATATTTAATTTAAAATAGGAACACCCTGTATTCAATTAATAATTATTTATTACATTTTATTTTATTTTTTTTAATTTTTTTTTTAAATTTTATTTATTTTTAAAGATGGAAAAAAATTTAAAGAGAATTTAATTATTTTTTAATAATTTTTATATTTCAATTTGAAAAATGTCAGCGTTATTTATAGTAAGAATTTGGTTTTTTATATAACGTAAAAAATATATTATTTTTTATTTGTTTTTTTTTTACATACAAGTAACTCTTTTTTTTTACTTTTATTATCTATAAATTAAAATATTATGCGGATTGTTCATTGTGAGTTCATGCGTTTATTACAATACAAAACATTTTTTTAGGAAACAGTTTTGCTCTAAATATTGGTTTACTCGGAGAATATAACATTTGCTTTGAGCAAACAGTTGCTTTCATATCATTGGTAAAGCTTTATTTATACTTCTGTAACTGATTGGCAGTTGAACCTTCGAATACACTTTTAATTGATTCATACATAGGTACTTTTCTGTATTTTCAAGTTGCTAAAATAATAAGAAATTATTAGCACATGAGAATTAAAAACATTTTGAAAGATATTTGTCTCTTATGGAGATTTTAATCGTCATGTTACCAAATTTTTTTAATTGATCATCCCCCATTTTATGATATTTAGGGTTAATGGTATATAGTTGATTAATTTTTTGATACAAGAAAAAAGATGGCAAGCACTATGATATGGCAACAAAGTTCATTGGAATAGATGAAACAAGTATAATTTCGATTCCAAAAATTACTATTTTACTTTCACTTTTACGAAGTTTTCTTTATTTTTAGTTGCGCATATATACCTTTAAACTGCTTGTGTTACTTCATAAGCTATTGCAAAAAAAAAAACACAATGAATACTTTAAGTACTTCCTTACGCAATGATCAGTTCAGAATATGGAATTGGGGTGTATCTTATTTGATTGATAATAAGTCCTTCAATTGGCAGTTGGCACAAACATAAAAAAGTATTAAACTTAATTATTTATTAGATATACGTAATGTTTCTAAAGAGCTACTTGCTTATATTCAAAGATTTTTTGAAATCTTTTAGTTTAATTTTTTATATATATATATATACACATACATAATATTTTTCTCTGTTTATATATTTTATATCGGTATTTATTTCAAATTCAAAATTTTCCATTTTTCTTCCCTTTTTTTTGAACATGAATTTAAGAAGAATTGTGCACTTGTTTTTTTTTTTTTTAAATTAATTTAATAAAATTTTTGCTTAAAATACAAGAAAAATAAATTAAATTAAAAAAATTTATAAATTCTAATTATTAAAAATGTACAATAAGTAATTATATAATTTATATAAATGTATATAAGTGCGATTTTTAATTTAAAATTTCATTTGAATTTAAATTTATTAAATTGTTTTTTTTATTCTTTTACTGTTGTTGCATTAAAAGTTGTTCAACTTGGTCAGCTGTTCGTAATAAGAATGCTGCACTTTCCCTATATGCTGTAATTACTTGCCTTGCTGCTGTTATTTCATTAGCACTCAATTTATGTGTAACAATTGGTGGTCTTGATGGACTCTGTTGTCCTCCAATAATATTTGAATTTTGTTGTGGGGATGTTAAACTAGTTTGTTGTTGTTGCATTGGCTGTTGTGGTTTCATTGACAGGTCGGTTGGCGTAGCTGATTTTAATAAAAATAAAGAACAAAAATAAATTTAATTAAAAATTTGAATAAAGAACAGAATAGTACAAAAAGAAAAAAGTAGAGCCAATAAAAGAGATTTAAAAATATTTTAACTTACCATTATTATTATTATTATTATTTGCACCATTGGGAAAGAATGCTGGATAAGATGGTGGAGCTTTTGAATTAACAGCTAAATTAGCAGGTGAAATACCACCATTATTAAGATTGCCAACATTTGGAAATGGTGGTGATGAATTTAATCCTATACCACCGGTAATATTTGTTTGTGATGGTGATGCAAATTCAGTTGGTCTATATAATGGACTTGAACTTTGTTGATTAATATTCATATTATTATTTGTTGTTAATGGATTATTATTATTGTTATTAATATTATTATTTGTAAGATTTGTTCCATTTTGTAATGTTGTCAAATTTTTAATATCTAATACATTTGTTGATGTTGTTGTATTCAATGCTAGTGGTGAACTTCTTGCTGAATTAATATTATTTAATGTTGAATTTGTTGTCGGTGCTGGTATCATAGTAACATCTGTATCATTTGTTCCATTTAAAATATTATTGTTATTATTATTATTATTTATTAATGAACCTGTCGTTGATATTGTAGATGATGATGATGTTGGCGTACCACGAAAACCACCACCAGAATTTGTGTAATCTGTTGACGGTGCTACTGTATTAACAATTGAATTATTATTATTACCATTAATTGGTAATGATTGACTGATTGGATCCAAACCGACACGCATTCTTTTTGCATTCATACTTTCATTTTCGCATGCTAATGCTAAAATTTGTTCAGCTTGAACAGATGTTAAATGAGCTGGTGTTGGTCTTGATGTATTATCCCAACCTTCACGAGCTTTTTTATTACGACGACATGATTTCAAATATGTACGAATACGTTTACGTGATCGTTCACTAAATTCTGGAAATTGTCTAGCACATGAATCAATAATAGCTTGTATTTTTTCTTTTGGTTGCTTTGAAATCGGTATCATTCGATCTAAATTTTCATCAACAAATAAACGTACAAACATATTAAATGCTTTTAAACGTTCTGGATCATGTGCATTTTGATCAAGTTTATCATCTGAATCATCTTCACTGCCATCATCTTCATCTTTTTGACCCGATGAATTCGTTTCATCTTGACAATTTTGTTCAACAGATGGTGATTCTGATGCTGTATCATTATTACGATGTACTGGTGAAACGGATGGTTGTTTTGCATTTAATGCCAATGCATTTTGATATTGTTGCCATAAACCGCTAACCATATTTAAATCAGGTGCTGTTGGTGGATCACCACCTCCACCGCCACCACCACCACCACCTCCGCCAACACCATTTGTAGATGCTGTACCATTACGTATTGCATTGGAATTTTGATAATTCCATGCCAATAACATTAATTTTAATTTATCAGCATCTTTCATAAAACCAGCATATGCATCATCAGCATTTGGATCTGGTATTGGTAATGTATCTGAAGTTGGTGCTGGAACTGATTCCTGATAATAAAATGAAAGAAAAATTAAATAAAATGGAATTTGTGTTTTTAAATTTAATTAAATTTAATTAAATTTAATTAAATTAAGTGATTGGAAAATGAAAGAAAATCTAAATGTAAAAAAAAATTTCGAAATTAAATGTGGTTTTCAAAAATTCTAGAGGGTATCTTTTAATAGAAAAACTTTAAATTAATATTGAAAACCCATTCCATATTGAATTTTTACCCATCTTGTAAATTTATTTCACATATAAGTATCTTTTAATAAACACCTTTCTATATTTATACATATTGTCTATAAGTATCTTAAGTCTGATACATTATATGTACTAAACTTTTATATCAAATAAAATAAAAACTTTTTCAAGTAATTTTTAAGATTTTTCAAGTTCAATTAAACTTTTCAAAAGAAACCATATTTTACATTCTTTCTCATACTACTAAAATCTATACGAACGGTCGGTCAATTCTTTTTCAATTATAAAATTTGTATCTTATAATATAATGTTTCTTGTACAGTATCTTAAGTCCAACATCTTATTACTCGCTAAAAAAAAAATGGTAAGATGTTCATATTTTCCATTTAAAAATGAAAAATTCATTAGTAAAAATGTCTTGTAAATATCAAAAACACAAAACAGTTCTATCATGTGGTCACAAAAACATTTTTTATTTTTTTATATTTTCTCAACCTTTTCAAAAAAAAAAAAAAATCAAGACCTATTTGTATGTAATATATCTTTTATATAAAATTTTTTGCATCACAAATGCTTCAGATCTTCGAATAGTTGTTATATAGTTCTCTGCTGGCGGTCTAACATTTTATATGAATATGAACATATATTGAAGGACTATCTTTAAAAAAGAAAAGACCAAGAAGAGTTGAGTTTTTAATTTTCAATAGTTTGTTTTTTTTTTCCATCTTCAAAAGAAATAAAGAAACCAAAAGCAACTACTACAACAACTACAACAGCAACAATAATGGGGTGATTGTATAAAAAAAAAAACTAAATAAAAAAAGATGAATTCTTAAAAGTTGTCTTGAAAACTTGTTGTAAAAAAACAAAAACCCCAAAAATAATAATAAAAATACAAAAAAAAAAAAATAAACACAAAAACTTTGAAGGAAAAAATATAAAAACAAAAAAAAAAAGGAAAATTCCTTTGACGGGAAAATCTTTACAGTTTTTCATTTTATGCATTTAATGTTTTTTTTTTTTGATTTTTCTTTTTATTTCTGTGTGTTCCAAAAGAAATGGAAAAAATCAGTTTTTCTTAAAATCAAAAACAAAATATATATAAATATATGCGAATATATAATAAATATAAAATAAATATATATATGTATACGAGTATAATATATATATATATTTATATATAATATATTTATTGTATGTATATAAAAAATAAATTTTTTTTATTGCAATTTTTAACTATAAAATCTTTTTAGTTCTGTACTAGAAATTGAAAAGCAGAAGTCGTTTTTACTTGTTTATATTTTATTCTACACTAGTGTGCATAATAATACAAACTAATTTTGTTTTTATAAAAGTTAATTATATTCAATCTTTATTAAGTACTTTCTGAATTTGTTTAGTGATTTTAACCCGGATTTTATTGCTATACTGCGCTCAGATCAGAACTCTTCCATCTAACTGTTAAATATATTGCGGTTAATAAGCTTTAGTATTTAATTAATAATCCTTTCCCATGCCTTTTCATTGTTGAATGTTATTAGTGTTGAATTTTATTAGGGAGGTTAGTCGACATATGTTTCAAGATTTGGGCTTAGGGTTTATCTATTGCCATTGCAAATGTACTCACTAATATTTGATACAAACAGTTCAGTTTGAAAACAAGCTTTTGAAAATATTTTTAGAATTCTTCTATAGAATCTCACTAAAAGCTTCGAGTTCTTTTCTCATAGGTGTATTTGAGAAGGATCAAATCTTTACTCCATTTAAAAGAATTAACAAAACATAGAATTTCATAAAACATAAGCGAAGATCTAATTTGATTCTCTTTTTTGGAGCAAAAATGTAAAATGTTTACTTAACTCATTCATAGCCTAAGCTATTTTTGAACAAAATTGGGGTCTAATTTTTTTAAAATTTCTAAAGATTGAAAAGGAGGGGATATTCTTATTATTTGAATTAATGTAATTGAATTCGACATACAATTTAAACATGAGATAGTACTAGGCTTTATAATAAGTATAGAAACTTATTAATTTTATATTTTGAATTTTAAAGTATTTCTGTATCTGCGAGTTATATTATTCAATTAAATTTTTTCAACAATTTCAATCAGGTCATCTTGAATGACAGATCGGCACTCTAACCACTAACACTATGCCCAACTAGCCATTATTTAAATGCTTTCTTTACTAAATAATAAATAAAGTAATTGAATGTGTATGCATACATAAAGATGCAGATGCAGATGCCTGCATTCTTTTGCTTTCCACTATGAGTGTGTACTATTTTCAAATACAAAAAACGTTCTCTTTACATTTTCTTTAACAAATTTTCACAAACACTCAATAATATTAACAAAATAAAATAAAATATAATTTATGTTTTTTTTTTTTTGGTCTTTTGCCCAGTTTTTAAGTTTTGTATATAAAAGTATAAAAGTGCCGACGTTATCCAAAAAGCTGCCATTGCTGCCATTATATATAGTATAGTCGCCGCAGCTGCCATTTACCACCTTTTCTTTTATAAATTTTTCTCTTTTATTCGGCTTCGTCTTACAACTCAATCGTCCTTCTTTCATTTTCAACACACATACACATATATACATATATACATATATACAAAGCAATATATACACAAGCTGTGTGTGAGAGATTTCAATATAATTTTTTTTTGTAAAACTTTTTTTTTCTTTTCTATTTGAAGAACCGTCTTTTAACCCCCTTGGGGCTTTTGGGATTTTTTTGTTTCGTTTCAATTTTTTTTTTTGTATTTTTATTTGTAAACTAAATTTTTTTTATTGATATTTTTTATTTTTTTTTTTTGTATTTTAAATTTCTTTTTGTGGGTAAAAGAAAGTAAAAAGTAAAAAAAAAAAAGAAAGGGACAAAAAACGAACCAAACTAAAAGAGATGGGTTTTTATTCCGTCAAAGGGTACCAAACATTAAAAAGAAACAGGACAAAAATACAAAAACAAAAAAAAAATGCAGGCCATATTTAAAAATTTATGTATATATATATAGTAATTATATATACTTGTATATACTTCGATTTAAATATATACAGTGTGTACGTACATACATATAAATATATTTAAATATGTATATATTTAAAAAAGAGCTTTGGATGCAAAATGTAGGATTTCTATTATGGAGGATAAAAAAAAACCCGATACCTACTTTAGATACACGTAAAAATTAAGTATTAGTGAGTTTTTTGTTTACTTAAACATAGGAAACATTTGAATAAGTAGAGCTTTGGTAGTGCATCCGAATGGTAAAGGAGTACATAGTGATCTATGACATTAGGATTTTTCTGTGAGGGATTGAAGCCAAAGAATAACCTCTTAAAAAAAGAAATTAGAAATGATTTTGGAATAAGGTAAAGTAAATAAAAGAAATCCATCTATTGGTCTTTCCTTTATATGTTAAGTGGACGTTTTTAGTGGATTTTCTTTTTTGATGATAACTAAAAGATATTTAAATTCAAATATGTATATACAAGTATTTTATATTTAAATGTATTGGTACTATATTATACTCTAATTAATTGTTAAAAGTTTTTTTGGAATGTTAAAGGAAGGAAGGAATCGTCCGAACCGAAGGAATGAATTACCAAAAGACTTAAAAAGGAAAACATGAAAAATTTCCTTGACTTTCCTTGGTTTTTTTTTTAAATTTTGTTGTATTAAAAAGTAGTTTTTAAAATAATTTAAATTTTTTCTATTTTAGTGAAGGAACCGAAATTTATGGAACGGAGAAAGAAACTAAAACAATATCGACGGGCCACGGGACTGTTATGTATAAGGTCTATTTTAAATACTAGTTTGGATTAGATGAAATTGGCGATTTTTATTTTTCTAGTTTATACAAGCTTTTTATTGTTTAAAAATAAGGATTTTCATTTCAAGAGCAAGGATTTCCATTTCAAGTGCATGGATATCCTTTTCAAATGTTAGTTATCATTTTTAAATTCAATTGTACATCCTAGTATTTATATAAATATTTTTTTATATGAAATAAACCAAACAAAGAGGGTCCTCGTTTCTTAAGATCGAGAAGGTTAAGTAAACTCTTCTCCAATTCTATTATAGAAACTAAAGAAGAAACAGGACTTAAAAAAAAACGAAAGATTTTGGAATTGTTCAGGGATTGTAGATAAAATAGTTAAAAATAATATTTAAATAAGAGTATATACAATATTGATCAAATCCGCTTTTTCAAATCATGTCAGTTTATCTTGGGTTTCAAATACATACTTGCATTTAAAAAATAATTATGTTGTACTTGGGAAAAAAACTTGCACTTGAAGTTGAATATCTCTTGTTTTAAAATAAAATGCATATATTATATAATTAATATATGTATTTTCAAAATACAACAGAATATCTTAAAGAATGTATAGAAAACTAATTGGAAGAGTACTTTTATTGGAAATTTATGATTTATATTTTTAAGGGGTTAATTTTTCAAATCTTTGCATGCTTTCTTGTAATTCGGTTTTTTTAAAATCTGCTTTGAATTCCAAAAATCTTATTAAATTGAAATTTTTAATAATAATGAAACATAAATATAATATCAATTTTACTTCAACTAGTCAACAGAGTTAGAGGAAATATAAGATCATTCATTATAGTAATCTGTGTACCCACCCGAGTAGATCCAATAATCTTTACCAATAATCAACCAAATCAAAAACCAAAAAAATGGTTCAAAATTCTTTGATTAAATATTAAAGCAAAAAAAGAATTTTACCAAAAATGTGTATGGTATGTCATTAAAAATTTCAAAATCTTAAAAAATTTCTAGAAAAATCGTTTTAATACATACATATACACTCGTATTAGTTTTGAAAATCTAATGCAACTTTTTTATAAATTAAATTTGTTTTTTAAATAAAAAAATAATATAAAAAAGACATCTTATAAGATCAATATAAATATATATATATATTATAATATTTTAATATATATGTATATATATATTATATATGTAATATATATGCAACTTTAAATTCTTATAAGATCTAAGGAAATCTTTTTTTTTTGAATATACATATGTTTATGCACACATTTTTAGAATATAGAATCCTTGTTAGTATCCTTTCTATTTCATTGAATTGAAATTTTAGAAAATTATACTCATGTTTTATTTGTTATTTTACATTTTATATATTTTTTTTGTTTTGTTTTTTTGTTTTTTTTTAATTTTTGGGCTAGAAAAAGTCTTTTAAGATTTTAAAAGTAAGAAAATATTTTTATCTTTTCTTATATTTTAATTTTATTTTCTTATTTGTTTTTGTTTTTTTTTTTATTTTATTTTATATTATTATTTCTTATATTTTAAATGTATATATATATATATATACATATATATATATATATATATATATATATATATATATATATATATATATATAGGTATATAATTTGTATATACCTATATATATATATATATATTTTATATATTTATGCACTTGTTTAAAATTTTTTAAGAATGAAGTTCATGTTAAATTTTAATTTAAGTATTAAAATTTATTTTATTTTTGTACTATATATATATATATATTTATTTTTTCTAAAATAAAAGAACAACAACAAAAAAAAAAGAAAATTAATGAATAATAAAAACCAGGATATTTTATCTATAAATATATGCATGTATGTGAGTACAATGTATGCAAATGCAGCAAGTACAAATAAATTTATTTTGTATGTTAATTTTATATATATATATATTTATATATAAATACAGTATATGAACATATAAGTACATAAGTATATAATATAGATGTATATATATGCAAACATATGTAGTATGTAATTATATATTTAGAAAATTATATATCCTTATACTTTATATTTTAGTATTAAAAATATATGCCTCAATGAATTTCAAAAGAATATTTTGGTTTAGGCCAGTTTTACTTTACAAATTATATACCTATATATATATGCATATATGAATGGGGTGGAGGGGGGTGTATAGTGGGCTGGAAAATTTCAAAGTGTTGGTGGTTAGTTCTGAGGAATATGATATATCATAACATATATATATATATATATATATATATACAAATATATATATAGTAAAGGATAATAGTCTGGTTCTTATATATATATATATGTATAGTTTAAAAAAAAATTAAAAGAAAATTTTATAAGAAAACCCAAACTATTTTCTTTTGATAATTTTAATAAAATTTTCATTTTGTTATTGTTTTTCTTGTTATCCTTGTTTTAATTTTAGTTTTTATTTATTATTATATTATCCTTCCTTTAATTATTGTTGTTATTATTGTATTATTGTATTTTTTTTTCTTATTCAATATGCCACCCTTTTTTTTTGTATTCTTTCTTTATGGATTGATAAATTTTTCTTAAAAGTATATATATATATATATATATTTTAAAATCAAGGAATAAATTTAAAATCCTTTTAAAAAATTTGTTGTTATTATTGTTATTGTATTTGTTTTATTTTACTAAAAATTAGAACAACAAACAAAATTTAAAAAAAAAAAAAATATAAAAAAAAAAAAACAAAAAACAAAACAACTTTTGGGAAAAAGTTTTCTTGAGACGATGACAAATCTATATACAATAATAATAATACATGTATACAAATACAAATCCTTTAAGTATATTTATATATATACAAAAGTAAAAGGCAAGAAATCGTTGAAGAAAATGAGAAAAAAAAATAATAAAAATATTTTCTCTTTTTATTGCGTTTTGTTTTTTGTTTTTTTTTTTTTTTTCAAAAAATATCCTTGAATATCCTTAAATTGTTGAAATTCATTTGGGATGCGTATTATATTAGGTTATGGATATTGTTTATTTGTTTTGTTTTTTTATTTTTATATTTACTTATATACATACATATATATATGTAGGTTTATATATATATATTTATATTTTATATATATACATATTTTATTTATATTGTATGTAAATAACTTGTTTATTAATTTGTATGTAAATTTTCTTAGCAAAAATACTTTATTGTGTACTTAATGTTATGTATATGTAGTATGTACATATGTAATTAAGTTTGTATCATTTTTAAAGAACTATGTATATTACATATATATATATTTTTAATTTATATTTTTACTTATATATATATATGTACACTAGTAACTAAATTATTTTTCTTAAAGAAATATATTATTTTGATGCACTCTATAGTCTTGTGTATTTTCTTAAAATTTTTTTTAATAATAATGAAAAACCAAAATAAAAAATATAAAGTCCTTAATTTAAAAAAAAAAAAAAGGATATTTGGAAAATATATATGTATAAGTAAAAAAGGAATAATAAAAATTAAGAAAACAAATTAAACTGAAAAAAAACCAAAGGGTAAATTAAAAATTTTAAAAAAATTTTCAAATATTTTAGACGCAATCAAGTCAATCAGGTATCCTGTTTTTTTTTGATATAAAATACGTATCCTTTCATTTATTTTCTTTCTCTTTTTTTCTTTTCAAAAGGAGTTGAAAAATTTCTTCCTTAAATTTTTAACAAATATACGTTAAAAGAACTAATGATAGTTGTATTAAATTATATATATTTAGTACAAATATATTATAATGAGATATGGTATTAAAGATAGTTCCTATATACATATTATGATATAGTAACGGTATTCTATGTTAAGCTGTAACGGTAATATGTTGTGAAGGAAAGAGATAATTTAACCACAAGAAAAAAAAAAAAACAAAAATAACAAAAAAGAAAAACAAAAAAACGAACAATAAAAGAAAATGACAATTTTCTTAACATATTGTACATATAATATTATATTGCACCCAAAAGTATGCAATATGTATATAATCATATTCATAGTGTTTATATACATATTATAGCACTTGTTTGTTAAAATATTTTTGTGTTTAATGTTTTTTTTTGTATTTTGTTTTGTTTTTTTGTTTTTATTTTCTAAGAAATTAAATAAGACGGAAGGAACAGGATGATGATTTAAAACGGAAATAGTTAAAGATGGTGTATACTCATTATATATTATTGTATATTGTATGCATATATATATATATATATATAGTTAGCTACTGAATATATAATATAAACATATATGGTGCATTGATGTGGTTTATTTATTAAATTTTATGTGACTTAAAGTACAAGTATGTATGTGGGAATTAATTAATTTCATACCAACTATATTTAATTCGGCTAGTATATTTGCATTCTACTTGCTATTTATTTGTTTTTGTTTTTAATGCATTTTTTGGAGAATTTAATATAGCAAGTACAATAGTAAATAGATTCCGTTATTTATAAATTTGTTTAAAGAAATTTGATATAAATTTGTTTTTTAAAAAACCAGTCTTGTTCGAAGAAGAAGAAGATTAAAACGTGGACGTGGACGTAATAAATCGAATATTGTTTTAAATTAAAAGTTAAAATTAACGTAATAAATCGAATATTGTTTTAAATTAAAAGTTAAAATTAACG
Organism: Dolichopus griseipennis; assembly: GCA_963082915.1. Taxonomy (NCBI): domain Eukaryota; kingdom Metazoa; phylum Arthropoda; class Insecta; order Diptera; family Dolichopodidae; genus Dolichopus; species Dolichopus griseipennis. The sequence goes on from OY720444.1 coordinate 29,780,239, forward strand.
AAATAAATTGAATATTGTTTTAAATTAAAAGTTAAAATTAACGTAATAAATTGAATATGGTTTTAAATTAAAAGTTAAAATTAAATTAATAAATTGAATATTGTTTTGGATTGAAAGTTAAAATTAAATAAATTGAATACTGTTTTAGAGTAAAAGTTAAAATTAAAATTGATATTTTTATGATTTTATGAATAATAAATATTTTGCTGAATATTGGATTAAACATTTTTTTGAACATTTTTATAATTTTTATAAGTTAAACAAATTTGATATTAAATTAATATATATAATAAAACATTTATTTTAATTTTTGTGAAAAAATCTGTGGTTTTTATTATTTCAAATACCATATTTGGGGGCTCAACCGGGATTTGAAAGAAATTAACGGACTTAAAACCACATGTTAAATTGAAGTTAAAAAATTAAAATACGAAAAAATTTTTTTTTCTTTTATAACTGTCATAACGAACTAAAAAAAAAAAAAAAAAATTATATATATTTTATTATATACCGTGGCGTTAGAAATGAAACTGTTAAAATTTGAAAATAATCTGTATTAAATATATAAAAAAAAAAAAATTTTATTTTAATACATTTTTTAAAATTATTGATTGTGCGTTTAATTAATACATTTAATATTGAACATTGAATTCGCTGAAAATAAGGTAGCTTAATTCTCAACCAAGTAAGTGCTTTTTAAATTTTAAATTATTAATATGAGTGGAAGGCGAAGACAGAGTAGACAAAATAGTAATATTGCTATTGACACACATGCAAATAGATTCACAACGCAGTCACATAATGTACAAGCAACAGGAGAAGTACAGTCAATTAAAATCAATTTTTCAGATTTCGAAAGCATGGTGCGTAAATTTTCTGCCGACGATACGATGAGTGTCAAAAAATGGTTGATTGAATTCGAACAGTATGCTGAAACTTTTTATTTAAATGATTTACAAAAATTTATTTTTTGCAAACGATGTTTGGAAGGCGCAGCGAAAGCTTTTATTGATGGTGACGCTAAACCGTTAAATTATTATGATTTAAAACGAAGTTTAATTCAAGAATTTGAATCAAAAATAAGCAGTGCCGAAGTGCACAACAAATTAAAAGAAAGGAAGAAGAAACACGATGAAACACTACGCGAATATTTATACCACATGACTGATCTTGCTTCACAAGCGGATGTGGATGATTTATCCATAATCGAATATGTTATCGATGGTATTAAGGATCATACCAATAACAAAATTATACTTTATGGTGCAAGAAATATAAGTGATTTTAAAGAAAAACTATTAATTTATGAAAAAGTTAAGAACGAATACAAAAAGTTTGGTGGCAAAAATTTTGAAGAAAGCAAGCAATTCAAAAAAGAAGGTTATATGTCAAAAGAAAGAAAACCACAAAGGAGAAATTATTGCTTCAATTGCGGTTCATCAGATCACGAATGGCATTCTTGTCCGGATAAAACAAAAGGTCCTAAATGCTTTGGTTGCAACGAATTTGGACATAAAAGAACAAATTGTACAAAGGAACCACAGAAGAAATCATCGCACGTTATAATAAAAAATGGTATGTACGTTCAGTGTAAAATAAATAATTTCATTTTAGATAGTTTGGTGGATACTGGAAGTGAAATTTGTTTAGTAAAAGAAAATTTTATACCATATATTGAGCCGAAATATTACAACAAGGATATAAAACTGTCTGTATCGGGCTTAGGGGCAACTGTTTCGACCAGTGGATCGTGCATCGTAAATTTTAAAATTGGAGAAGAAATTTTTGAAAACATAGAGGTCCATACCGTAAATTCAGATTTTATGAAACCAGATATGATAATCGGAATGAACCTGTTAGAATTGGCTGTAGTGACAATTGAAAAGGGAAAGGTTAATATCTCAAAGAAGATAAATTCTGAACGAAAAATAGAAGGAAATTCAGAAAATTTAAAAACATGTTTTTTATCAAAAATTTCACTTGATGTCATTGACGATGCAAATTTACCTGATACATCTCATCTCAAGGACAAAGATATTAGAAGAAAAGCACTCGCTCTAATTGAAAATTATAAACCCAAGGATCCCGTAGATCATCCAATTCAAATGAAGATTGTTACGATCGATGATACACCCATTTACAGAAGACCGAGACGATTTCCACCAAATGAACAAAAAATAATAGAAAATCAGGTTGAAGAGTGGTTACAAAAGGAAATTATTCGTGAAAGTAGTTCGGAATACTCCAGCCAGGTGGTCTTAGTTAAAAAAAAGGATGGTAGTAATCGATTGTGTATTGATTATAGAAACATAAATAAAAAAATTCATAAAGACCGATACCCCTTGCCAAACATCGAGGACCAAATTGATAAACTACAAGGTTCTCAATATTTTACAACTTTGGATTTGGAAAATGGGTTTTTTCATACGATGGTAGAAGAAGAAAGCAGAAAATTTACATCTTTTGTTACAACCAATAGCCAATATGAATTTATTCGGGTTCCTTTTGGCTTATGTAATTCACCTGCTGTCTTTCAAAAATATATAAACTACGTTTTAAGAAATTTAATCAGAGAAAATATTGTGGTTATTTATTTAGATGATATTGTAATCCCGTCAAAAACTATCGAAGAAGGTGTAATAAATTTGGAAAAGGTTTTGAAAGTAGCAGCTGATCATGGGTTAAATATCAAATGGAAAAAGTGTCAGATTTTAAAGGAAGAAATTGAATATTTGGGTTATTTAGTTAAAAGAAATTTTATTTCTCCGTCACCGTCTAAAACGAAAGCAATTATAAATTTTCCTATTCCAACTAATACAAAACAATTACAAAGCTTTTTGGGTTTGGCCAGCTATTTTAGAAAATTTATAATTAACTTTGCAACCAAAGCTAAACCGCTCAGTGATCTGTTAAAAAAAGATAACTATTTTAAAATTGAAGAAATACAATTAACTGCTATAAAGGAAATAAAGAACATTCTTGCTAATAAACCGGTATTAAAAATTTTTGAATATGGTGCTGAAACGGAATTACATACAGATGCTTCTAAGGAAGGATATGGAGCAATCTTAATGCAAAGATGTGGTAACGATGGTTTGTTACATCCCGTTCATTTCATGAGCAAAAAGACATCCGATGCAGAAAAAAAATATTGTAGCTACGAACTCGAAGTGCTGGCAGTAGTTGAAGCAGTTAAACGATTTAGAGTGTATCTACTTGGTCAACGATTCAAACTGGTGACAGATTGCAAAGCATTTGAGTGTACCTTAAAGAAAAAAGATTTGGGCGTGAGGGTTGCCAGATGGGTACTTCTTCTAGAAGAATTCGATTACACCGTTGAACACAGGGCAGGAAATCACATGAAGCATGTTGATGCGCTTAGCCGTAATCCAATAAGTATGTGTGCAATTACAAATGATAACGACTTTTTGACAAGATTAAGAGCGGCCCAAAATAAAGATGATCGTCTCCATGCTATAATTGAGATTTTAAAGAATAATCCTTATGAGGACTATATCATTCACAATAGTATTTTGTGTAAAAATAAAAATAATAAATTACTTTTTGTTGTTCCAGATTCAATGATTGTTAATGTTATTAGGCAAGCTCATGATAAAGGTCATTTTCAAGTCAAAAAAACCAAAGAAATTTTAGAAAAAGAATTTTTTATCCAGAATCTTCAAAAACGAATTGAAATTTATATTCGAGGTTGTGTTAAGTGCATTTTAGCAGGAAGGAAAACTGGAAAAGCTGAGGGTTTCTTACATCCAATCCCTAAGGGCGACCAGCCGTTACACACATTTCACGTCGATCATCTGGGTCCAATGCAGACTACAAAAAAAAACTATAGATATATTTTCGCAATCATAGATGGTTTTACAAAGTTCTGTTGGTTGTTTCCTACCAAAACTCTTAACACTGAAGAGGTCATACTAAAAATCGAGAATATCGCGGAAACTTTTGGCTACCCCAAGAGACTTATAGCTGATCACGGTGGAGCATTCATTTCAAATAATTTCAAACATTATTGTGAAGAGCATGGGGTTCATTTATTATATACTACAGTGGGCGTACCAAGAGGCAATGGTCAGGTTGAACGTCTCCATTCTACTGTTATAAGCGTGTTGACAAAATTGTCTCTTCAAAATCCTGAAAAATGGTTCCAGTATGTTAAACCGGTGCAACAAATTTTAAACTCAACATTCCAAAGAGCAATTCAAACTACACCTTTTCATCTGCTAGTAGGAATAGAAATGCATACCAAAAACGATATTAAAATAATTGAAGTAATCGAAGACGAATGGAGGAAGCAATTTAATGACAACAGAGACGAAATGCGTGAGCAAGCAAAAAAGGGCATAATGGAAATTCAAGCTGAAAATACGAAAAATTTTAATAAAAAAAGAAAGAAATCAAAGCAGTATAAAATCGGGGATTTAGTTGCAATTGAAAGAATTCAATTTGGCACAGGATTGAAAATTCGTCCTAAATTTTTGGGTCCCTATAGGATCACAGCAATCAAATCATTCGACCGATACAAAGTCGAAAAAGAAGGAAATCATGAAGGTCCGAACATTACAGAAACTAGTGCTGATAAAATCAAATGTTGGGCAGAAAATGATGATGATGATAATTTATTCGATATGGAAGAAGAAGAACATCCCATTGGAAATGAAAATTATTTGGAAATTTCATCAGGGACTGATGAATAGTCAGGAAAGGCCGAATGTGGGAATTAATTAATTTCATACCAACTATATTTAATTCGGCTAGTATATTTGCATTCTACTTGCTATTTATTTGTTTTTGTTTTTAATGCATTTTTTGGAGAATTTAATATAGCAAGTACAATAGTAAATAGATTCCGTTATTTATAAATTTGTTTAAAGAAATTTGATATAAATTTGTTTTTTAAAAAACCAGTCTTGTTCGAAGAAGAAGAAGATTAAAACGTGGACGTGGACGTAATAAATCGAATATTGTTTTAAATTAAAAGTTAAAATTAACGTAATAAATCGAATATTGTTTTAAATTAAAAGTTAAAATTAACGAAATAAATTGAATATTGTTTTAAATTAAAAGTTAAAATTAACGTAATAAATTGAATATGGTTTTAAATTAAAAGTTAAAATTAAATTAATAAATTGAATATTGTTTTGGATTGAAAGTTAAAATTAAATAAATTGAATACTGTTTTAGAGTAAAAGTTAAAATTAAAATTGATATTTTTATGATTTTATGAATAATAAATATTTTGCTGAATATTGGATTAAACATTTTTTTGAACATTTTTATAATTTTTATAAGTTAAACAAATTTGATATTAAATTAATATATATAATAAAACATTTATTTTAATTTTTGTGAAAAAATCTGTGGTTTTTATTATTTCAAATACCATATGTATGTAGGTAGGTAGAAAAGGATGACAACGGGTGGTAAATAATAGATAAGGAAAATTTTTGGATGAAGATTTTTTTTTTTCTGTATTTTGCTGTATAACTTTGTGCAATTGAATGAAAATTTTCTATGTACATACATACATATATAATGATGTAGGTGATCAAAATGATAATAATATGATATGATGGCATATATATATATATATATATATAGTTTTCTTATGCGCTTGAATAGTTTTCAAAATTTTAAAAGAAAATTTTTGCAAGACAATTTGTCATCTACACTTATCTGTTTACATAATTATTTATATACACACACACACATATATATATATATATATAAACAAATGATAGGATATATATTTATATATATTTATATATATATGCATATGAAAGATATTAAATAGTTATTTAGAATAAATTATTGTGGAAGTGAGAAGGAGTTGTTTGGAATTAGAATATGAAATATATGTAGGATATAAGTAAAAATATATATATATATATATTCTTGCATAAATTACTTTATACAAATATGTATATGTGAATGTAAAATTTAATAAAAGGATTTTTGTTTTCTTCTTAACTTTAATTTTCTTAGATATATATTAGGAATATTTGATTATAGTTATTTTAAAAAGAAGGTGGAAGGAGGTGGTTAGAAGACGTAGTGGTAGTTTAAGAAGGTAAGAAATAAACAATGGTTATAGATTTTCTTAATAATTTCAAAAAAGGTATCACTTTTTAGTGTTTGTTTGCATTTTGTTTTTAATCTTAAGTATATACATATGTAATGTATATATATATATATATATATATTAAAAATAAATCTTGTTTTACTGTGCCACAAAATTTGTAAAGATAACCCAACTGTTTAAACTTAAAGGCTCGTTTTTTTTTGTTTTTTTCTTCCTCCTTATTATTATAATGCGTATTTATATAAGGTAAATTTATATGATATACATAGTTTTGTACATATACATATATATTTGAATATAGTAATGAATATAATAGATAAAGATATCGATATGTAATTAAAATTGTATTGAAATGTACTAAATGTTAAATAAAAAAAAAAATTCATTTGGTAAATTATGTAAATATGTAAAGAGAAGATAAATTTTAAGATATACAGGGAGGATGAAATTAAGAAGTAATAATGTGGATATATATATATATAGATAAAATATTTTTTTAATTAAGATGAAAATGGGACGTTTTTAAAACCATGAATTTAATATTGAATTATCTAAAAATAATTTAGATCTATTTTTTTTTTTTAAATTTAAATAAAATTTCGCATATAATAAAAATTTAAATGAATAAAAAGAGATAAAAGATGTTCCCAGACGAATTTAGTTCCCAGTGATTTATATTAATTCAAACTTCAGTTAAATGCTCACTTAGAAATTAATCACTAACTGTTTGAATGACAAGTTAAAATAGATTATAGTTAATTATAAAAAAAATATCCGAAGTAGCTCAGTGGTAAAGTGGCGGCTTTTCAATCGAAAAGTCACGGGCTCAAATCCTGGTCAGATCATACCTAATAAAAAAATTTAGTGTATATTCAAATAAATTAATAAGAAGTCCAAATGTCAGATTGGCAAAAGATTAATATTATCCACCAATATTTACTATTGTCTGGTACTACAAATAAATGAATAAAAGAATAAATAAGAAGTATTACTGAATTTTAGAGTAGTGTGATATTAATATAATAAACACTGTGCTTTTAAACTTGTTACTTAAGATTAGCATATAAATTACGATTAATCGTTATCTTTAATTCTGCCCGCAGCAATGCTAATCTTTATATTTAAAGTCTAGTTTTAAGTGTTAGTTTGTTAATATTTATATGAAAAAGCTCAGACTGAGATAGACTGATGAGATAGTATTTGTTGTAACTCTTAAGTAGAGAGGTTTTTTTTTCCGTATAAAAGTTTATTCAAGCTGAATTTGCCATACCATTCGTGACGTTCTAAAGGAGAGGAGTAAATAAAGACTCGAGGGTATGGATTGGATCAGAATCAAAAAGTAAATCGAATTAGCAATGTGCGTCCGTTTGTTCGCACGCTAACTCAAAAAATAAAGGAGTTGGGATATTAATAAAATATGCACAAATCCGACATTATGCAAGAGACGTCATTGCTGTTTGTTCTAAAGTTTCGAGTAGTTCCCGTACATATTTTTTCATATAAGAGTAACTTAGTATGTGTATAATAAAAATGAATATCTGAAATTCAAAAGTAGTTAAATTTTATGGCCAACATCTGCTCAGAATATAGTTGTTGTAAAGTAAGAAGTTCGAAAAGCTTTCATACAACTTTTATATATTACTTCAGTCTGATAAATATACAAGTTGTACATTTGAAATTTTGCCCGAAGTAATTATTCAGATGACACAATTCATATATTACGTTCATGAGGGTGTCCTAGAGTTGAAACACTCTACTCTACAATCTTCGTGGTTTTATTTCAATATTTTCACCTCCATAGTTTGTTTTATTTCTTATGTTTGATTTATTTTATAATTAACGTATTGCAATTTTGACATTATATAAGCATGTAGCATTTCTTAAATTGTGTTTATGTAAACTTCAATACTTTGTGATTGAAATTGAGTTAAATTATAGTTTAGAGTTCTGAAGGGATCTTTAATTTAATACGTTTTTTAATTCAAGCTCTATACTATCAGCATTAAAAATTAAGATACTATATTAAATTTAAAAATCTAGTGCTTTTAATGGTTTATGCAATCATTTGTACATAAAAAGTGGAAAAACTTTTTTTTTGTACAATCTTTAGTTTAATTTTTTAAATACCAACGTTTTTTGTAAGGTTTTTCTAATTCTTTTAAGCTTCCTAGAATATTTTTGTAAGTAATAGTTTTTATACTTATAACTTTTAAAATTTTGGTTTATTTTTTGCTAAAATCTTTCGTATTTCTTTTTTAAATTTTTTTATTTTATTTTATTTTTATTTTTTTATTCCTTTTTACGTTATTTAACGTTCCAATCAGTAAATGTCTGTTAAAAAAAAAACAAAAATTGTTAAACGAATATAGGGTATGAGAAAAAAAGGAACGAAATTTAACCACTTAATCATCAGTTAAAGAAAAATCTATTACAAATCCCAATAGAAAGTAAAATTAAAAGAAAAAATAAAATTAAAAAAGAAAAATAAAAATAAAAACAAAATAATTGGTAAAAAACTTTTTTTTTCTATTCCCATTCCACTTTGTAAAAGACCGAAAACCTCCGAAATAAAAAAAAATCTGAAAATTACTTAAAAATGTTTTTAGAAGATTTGCTTTTTTTTTTTATTTTCGTATTCGTTCAACCCCAAGCGATTATTTCAACTTTTAACTAGAGCGCTCTTTGAGAATTGACGTCCAGAATGTCATGATTAATTTTTACATTTGGTTTTTTAATATTATGAAGTGTTAAAGATTTTTTTAAACGTTTAGAATGTATACATAGAAAATGTATTAGTTAAGTATAGTATAATTGTAAATAATATCAAAGTACAGATTTAATTAGAAAAACATAATATTTGATTGATTTGAGGTGTAATTAGAATTGTTGAAAAGGGATTACCGTTCATTTGAATGGAAGTCATATACATTTTAAATAAAATTATTTTAAATTCAACCCTAGATTCCCCCAAATTAAGAATATCCCATATTTAAATATTCTAGAAAATACACTGGTCAAATAAAATACTATTAAAATATAAGGCTTGCTCCTTTAATAAAGTACATTTAAAGTATACACCCTGTCGAAAATTAGAATTAAATTAAAAAAATTGTAAATAATTGTTTAATCAAAGGTAAGAGGAAGATATAGATATAAATATATGTGATAATTAAATATAAGATTGAATACGAGTGATGAATATAAAAAAATTTCTGGAGAAGCTTAAGAGAAAAATAATTTGTTAACTTCTCTGAAGATTTTATACAAAACTTTTCCATGTAACTTTAAAGCAGAACTGTGTAATACTGAGTTGGTACTTAAGTATTATTGTAAGATCCTTTATCCTTTACTCATTACTTTGTATTACTTACTTTAAATTCAAGTATAAGTAAAAGAATCAAGTAAAAATAATTCCCAGAAAGTAATTAAATTTTAAGCTTAATTACTTTTGTAATTATTTTTTGATTTAAGAGTTTTAGAGTAATTAAGTATTTTGAAGTTAAGAGTTTTTAGTACATTTATTAGCACTTAAACATAAAAAATTCAATTATTTTCCGAGTATTCAAATATTTTACAAATATTTTCATTCATAAAAATGAATGAAATATACAAATTTCAACCCAAACCCATATAAAATATAGTTCCAGACAAAAGTAAATATATTGCCCGATAATATTAATCTTTTGCCTATTTGACATTTGGACTTATTATTAAATTATTATAATATACACTATATTTTGTTATTAGATATATGATTCAAACAGGATTTGAACCCGAGACTTTGCGATTGAAAAGCCACCATTTTACCACTGAGCTATCGGTCAAATTGAATCTTTAATTAACTCTATTATAAATTCTTACTATAATGTAATGGACTTTATGAATTAAAAATATTTTCAAAATACTTGATGTAATCGTACTGCTATATGATACTTGAAAAAGGTCTGCTTTTAAGATATATGAAGTACGCCTGAAGTAACAAACTTCCAATTTCAAAATTAATATCTCATAGTATTCAAGAATAAACTATACAAAAAAAGTTCTTATACAGATTATTCGATAAAGATTTTATGTCCAAAAAAAAAAAATTAAAGTAAAAAAAATAAAGAAAGAAATAATTCCCACAATTTTTCAACAATTTTTTTTTCCTCTTACTTTTTTTCTCTCTCTTTCTATCTCTACTTTTCTTTTTTAATATTTTTTATTTTTGCTCCTTTTCATTATCCTTGACGTACTTAAACTTAGAAAAAATACAATTTTTATATTTCATTTTTCTTATTTTGTATTTCGTAATTTTGAATTTACCATTATTTATGATTATACACCTTTGTGGGTCACAAAACAAAGAGTGAGTGAGGGATAAGAAATGAAAGGAAGTGCAAAAATAAAAGTAGTGTAATAGCGGTACACTAGAAAAAACTAAAACTTAAAAAAAAAATTAATGTCTGCATAAATATATTTTTATATATATAAATAAATATATACAGATATACATACAAATATAAAGCATAAATCCTTCAAAGAAAAAATAAATAAATAAATAACATTTTTTTTTGCCTCCAAGCGATGATTTTGATTTTTTTAACAGTTTTTCAAAAGGAACTAGAAGATTATTCAATGGGTTACGACAATAAGAACCCCTTCCTTTTTTATTAAAAAAACTCGAAAAATAAATATTCCAACTCCCTAACCAAAAAAGTTGTAATGTATATATATATATATATATATTTTTTTTTTTAACAATTACAACCAAATACGTCAATATTAAAAAAAAAAAAAATACAAAAATTTTAGTAAAAAAAATATAAATTACACAAGAAATAAAATGAGTGACGTTTACTTGTGGCAACAAAATAAAAAACAAAAATAAAAACAAAAACAAAATATAAAATAAAAATAAATAAAATGTCAAACGCCGCGATTCTGTATATAAAAGCGACGACGTTTTATTTTTTAAATTTGATGAATTGAATGATGTTTTGATTATTGGATGAAACGGATGAATAAATGAATGAATGGATAGACAGTTAGTTTTGTTAGTACACTATATAGATAGATAGGATAAGGGTGTTAAAAAGTAAAGACTTCAACAACAAGAATAATAATAATTATACAAAGGAGGGGGTGATATTATTTTTTTTCACAGTTTTATAGAAAAAATTTTATAAAAGTTTTTTTCAAAACTCAAAGATTTTGATAATCCCATCCCAATATACTAAAATAGAATTTAGAGTTGCAAATTGTATAAAGGAATACTGCAATAAAAATAAAAACAAAATCAAAAAAAAAAATTAAAAAAAAACTAAAAATAATAATGACTGCCAAATGTCCTTTTTTTTTGAATAAAAAAAAAAAAAAAATTTGTTCCATTTTTTTCTTTAATTTAAGCGCATACAAAACAACAACAGCTATAAAACAAGTTAGTACAGTAGTTCGAAAAAATTTCTTTATGGGGTGTAATTGTATTGTGCAGGACTAATTGTTATAATATTTTATTTTTTAATATTTGATATTATATAATATAACAAAAAAAAAAACAAAAAACGGTTAATTTTTAAGTAACGGTTTCCTTCTAAATCTTTCAAAAAAAAAAAAAAATGTATACATATGTACGTACGTATTAAAATGTAAAGAGAGTACATGAAGGATAATAGATAACTGCATGACTCATTTTTTTTTTTTTGTTTTTTGGGCAATCGATTTTATGATTAAGATTGAGTAAAAAAAAAAGGACGAAAAAAAGGACGAAAATGAGATGAAAAAAAAACAAAAAAAATAAACAAAGAATAAGAATTTTACTTAGTTTTTTTTAAATATTTTTTTTGGTATCATTTATTTGCACTAATGACTTTTTATAATAGAAGAATGTCAACAAAATATCCTTTGAAAGAGAAGTTTTTTTTTTAACTACTTATGCTATAAATGTTTGTGTGTATTTGTGCGTGTTCTTATTAGAAAATTCTTAAATAATGGAAGGGGATATTATTTTATATTATTAAATTTAAAAAAAAAAATGTGATGACAATGAGACACAATGAAAAATAAAAAAAAAGTAAACTTTTGTCATCAAATTATTAGGTTTAGATTTTGTTTGTTCTTCGTTCCGTTTTTTTTTGTTTTTGTTTTTTTTTTTACAGAAGGGATGAATGGAATGGAGTATAGGGTAACTTAATTTATTCCGTTATGGACTCTTAACTGAGAAATTGAATGAAAATGAAAAAAAATAGATTAGAAAAATTTTAAAATTAAAAAAAATGATTAATTCAAGAAAACAGTAATGGGTGTATGTACATTTTCAATATGATGAAAGATAATAAACTTTTTTTTTTTTAGAATTTATGAAATTTGAAAGGGGGAACTAAAATTCGAATTAGAAAACACTTCAATTTTAAAAGATTTAAAAAAACAAAAAAAAAAAATTTGTCAATTTTGATATGCTTTGTCCCTTGGGTGCATTTAATAATGGGTAGATATATGTATAAAATAAATGTTTTTTTATTCAGTAAGAATTAAATTAAGTAATTTTTTAAATTTGTTTTATTTGATGTGGTTGTTTAATTTTAAAGATTTTTGATTATTTGATATTTGATTTGTTAATTATGGGCATAATTTGGTGTGTGTGTTTAAAATTATTAAATGCACTTACAGAAGTTAAATAAATTTTTATATTAAATTTTAATTTTATAATGAAGCGCAATGAAGTTGAGAAAAATTTTAAATTTAAATGAAATGTAAATAATTTAAAATTAATTATAAATGATGATAATGAAATTATTTAATTAAGTACAAGATTTTTGGAAAAAGTTTGAAAATGCTATGAAACGCTTTGTTAATCAGACTTTTAAAGTTGGTTTAAAAAGCGTTTAGTTAGAAAATTTAACAAAGGATCCTTTAATATTCTTAAAGACTTTCATAAGGTATAATTAAGGGGGATAATAAAAGTTTTAAGGTTAATTAAGTACAAGATATTTTCGAAAAAGATAGAAAATGCGTTTATGAAACGTTTAATTACTAAGACTTTAAAAATTGGCTTAAAAAACGTTTAGTTAAAAAATTTAACAAAGGATCCTTTAACCTTCTTAAAGACATTCATAAGATATTATTGTGGGGGATAGAAAAAGTTTTAAGGTTAGAAGACCCATTTTAAATAAACTCTACTCGATTAATTTTCAAAAATAATTATATTAATAATAAATATAATTAAAAATAAATACATATTTTCAATTATGGAAATTAATTATTTATTACCATATGGTATTCAGAAGACTTCAAAATTCAAAGATTTTTCTAGAAAATAATAGTGAAAGTCAGAGTGTGGCCAGTGAAGGAATATGAAATTTAAAATGCAGTTTGTAAAAAATTAATTTGAAAAGATTTTAGGCGATAACTATATGCATTCATAGACCCTAGCATTGCTTTTAGTGCGTTTCCCTAATTTGGAAAATGCTTGAGGTAATGACTCTATGCTTTTGTTAGCCTTTAGTGTTGCTTTTAGCGCGTCAATCGCATTTAAATCCTGTCACCCCTATACCCTTTCGATGGGGTCCTTCTTACAGTTCGTCAACTTCTGGTTTGCATTTGGCCGGATCATAATTTCAATCAATTTATATATTCTATTTAAACCTTAAAATGACGTAAGAAGTTATCCGAAAAGTCAATTCTCCTACAAATTCCATAAAACATGGAATGTTCTTTGTAAAGGATCTATATAAAAACTTGTATAAGAGTTCGAAATCGATCTTATTGAGTAAATCATGAAACACAGGACAACGTACTTTAAAAATGGAGGATTCGCAGAACAAGTCTATATTTTAGGGTATTAAACGTGTAGTTAAAGTATTTAAATTATAGAAATAGTTTATATAAACTATAATATGTGAAAAAAAATAAATATCTTGTACATAGATTATATACATTATGTACTTAAAAAAAAAAACAAAAAATTTAACCAAAAAAACATACAAAATGAAAATAAAAAAAAAAAAACGCCCGTATTTTTGTATATAAATATTATCTTATGTACTTTTACAATAATGTAACCCACCTGGGTTAATACTATATTTATTATATACACAATACATTAAAAAAAAAAAGTTTACTATGATTATATTATATAATAGCCTGATGTATATAAACGGTTAACTTATTTATTATTTAACTTATATATTATAATTTTATATATATATATAAACATGTACATTTATTGTATATTATATATATGTGTATATATTTAAATTTATATATATATAGAAATGTATGTATATAAAAATTAAAACCAATTGACAAGTTTTTAATGAGACAATATTAAAATATATGTATGTACGCATAACACTTGTTATGGATGAGGAAGTCACAAAATAAATGATAATAAGTGGGGTTTAGGAGGGGGGTTGTTATATAGTATAATAATACTCATCCAAAAAATTAACATTTATATACACAGGATACATATGTCAATTTAATATAAACAATTATATCTATATATATATATCTATATATATATATATATACGTATATATATGAATATGTAAATATACTATATATGTTTTTAATGGTTAAAATGAAATATCAAAAGTTATAAAAGATTTTTTTTTTTTTTTGTATTTTATTGAAGTTATTATTATAATTTTATTTATATTATAGATACTTAACATAATAATATTTATATTTAAAATGTAAATGTACACGTATACTATTATATTTGATGTATAAATAAAGATATAATTTTCCGTGTGTTTACTATTCCCTGAAAACTAAAATAATAAAAAAATTATAAAAAAAAACACAATAAAAAAAATTGAATTTGGACAAAATATTTTTTTAAGTTTAAAAAAAAAAAAACTCATATCTTTTTATAAAAAATTTTTTATTTTTTTTATTAAATAATTTAAATTATTTTTTATTAACTTGTTCAAAAATTGAGGCTAATTATATGATGGATTTTAATTTATTTACGAGTATATTGCAAAATATATAAATTAAACCTGTATAATACTGAGTAAAATGGTACTTAAGTACAGTTGCAAGTACTATTACCTAATACTCATTACTTTGTCATGATTGAGTACTATTTAGATTTCGATTCTTACAAAACTTAAGTATAAGTAAAATATCAAGTAAAAATACTTGTAATATTCAAATAGTAATGAAATTGAGAGTTTGATTACTTTTGTAATTATTTTTTGGTACTCAAGTAATCGAGTAATTAAGTATTAAGAAATACTTAAGTATCAAGTAATCATACGATACGATACTTACAAAACCTAAGTATAACTGAGGAATCAAGTAAAAATACTTGTACCCAGAAAGTAATGAAATTGTGAGTTTAATTACTTTTGTAATTATTTTTTGGTACTCAAGTAATCAAGTACTATGAAATACTTAAGTATCAAGTAATCAATTATTTTTCAAATATAAAATAATTTAATATATATGAAACAGTAATGAGTATCAGGTACAGGTACTGGTAATTGTACTGGTAATTAAATCGAATCAATATTATTTTTAGGGAAGGATTATATGAAGTTTCTTGCAAGTGAATAAATCAGTCAATTTAAAAATCCTTTCATGATAACGGGTTATCAAATTGTTCTAGTTATCAAACATGTTGCTTGCATTCAATAGGTTTTACATTACCATACAAAGTTATTATTAAAGGACGAGATAATTCCTTTTAGTTTCTGAACTTTATTGTACGAACTAACTTTTTACTAATCATGTAATCAAATAGGTAATCATTTTTTTTAATAAGGCTAATAATAATAATTCAATTTTCTTAAAAAAAGCTATCAGAAAAATGATTATTTGATTAGTAATAGGCGCTTAATAAATAAATAACTACTTATTAATAATCAACTAATTGAATAATACAATTTTTTAAGAATAAAACAATATCTGGGAAAAAAAAAAGGTTTAATAAATAAAGCAAATTCATTAATCAAAACATCAAAAATGATTATTTGATAAATGATAAGTTAGGGCATTGTTTATAATGCACTAGTTTTCGTATCTGTTCTCTATGAAGTAGTCCCCTGTAATAAGGACTTAACATTGTATTCTGATTGATTACAAAAATTGATTATCTAGGCTTAAAAAAATACATACTTGCGATTTAAGTATCATAATACCGTACTTAAAAAAGTAAAAAGTATTAAATACCGGAAAATATAAACATATTTCAAGCAATTATATGCTTAATAAAAAACATTTATTATCTACAATTAGTTATAAAATTTATTAGATACATGACAAACATAATTGATATTATAAATAATCTTTTTTTAAAACATTTGTACCACCAATTAATGAAAAAATAAAACGCAAAGCGCATTAAAATAAGAAGGAGTGTCAAATGGTTATACACGTGACATAAGAAACGTGTCCTTAAAAATTTGTAATATAATTACAGATTTAGTGGGAGTGAGTATTCTTTTTCTTTTTTTAAGTAATAATATTTAAAATATTTTTCATAATATATAATAATAATAACATTGTGGTGTATAGGGTGTAACTAAAATATGTTACATTTGAATTATACTTAGTATCAATTGGAAAGTTTACAAGCTCTCCTGTGGATCAAGAATTGCTATTATAAGAAAATTACTAAATTTTTTTATTACTACTAAGGTGTAGCTGGAAATTTTACCATTATGAAATAAATATTGAAGTATATATTGAAAAAATCCAAGTTTGAAGATCTAATGTAGGTTTGCTACCAAATAAAAGAAGGCGTTAAGAAATAATAAAGAATAACACCACATGAAGTAAAACTATATGCCATTAGATTATGTGTTAGAAATTAATATTAATAAAAAATTAATATTTATTGTTAAATAGAATATAATTTTTTGTTTAATTATTACAAAAAATGTTTCAAGATGAGGCTTTCAGAACGTTTTGAAGGTATTAAATCGAATGTCAAAGGCTTTAAAAAAGGATAGGAAACTGAAGTACGGCGATTAGTTTATAATTGTGAATTTAATCTTGTGAATAAAATTCGAGTTGTGAAGAATGTGTTGAAAATATGTAGATATTCTTTAGAATGTAAAAAAATATGAAAAAAGCACAAGAGCTGAGTACCCTGACTACTTTAAACATTTTTTTAAACTGACCATTGAATTTGTACTATTCAAAAGTTAGAACAAAATGGAATACAGGAATTATTACTTGAGAAATTGTAAAACCTTATTAAATCTAGATTATCTTAAATTCTAATAAATACAATTATTATGGTATATAATGTGTTCGATAATATATTTTCCTAAATTTATATATTTTAATTCTTAGATATCTGTGAGTTTAAAGAATATGAATTAAATAAACACAACAAGATAGAAAAATATATATAATAATACAATTTTACTCTAATTATAACCCAGTAATAATTTAAGTACTAAGTATATAATCTAATTATGAATAAAATTTGGGAGAATAAATTGAATCGAATTGAAAGAACCTAGTAATTTCAAATGGAATTTTGATATTCTAACTGCTTTTGAAAACTTAAAGGCATTCCTTTTGGAGTATTTTTTCCCCAAGAAATAATTTCTGAGGTGCTAAGTCTTATAGTTTTTATACCCGTATGACTATATAGTCCAAGGGTATAATAAATTTGCCATTACGTTTGTGACGCAGAGAAGGAGGGGGGGTAGATATAGACTCAAGTGTATGGATCGGATCAGAATCGAAAAATAAATCGATTTAGCTATGTATGTCCGTCCGTCCGTCCGTCAGTCCGTCCGTCCGTCCGTCCGTCCGTCATCACGATAACTCAAAAAGTAGAGGAGCTAGGATTATGAAATTTTCACAAATTCGTTTTTATGCAAAAAACGGAATCGAGTTTGAAATTCAGCCATTTTGGTCCACGGGTTCGAGTACCTGCCATACAACTTCTAATTTTATATGAGCATTACTCTATACCTATGGAAGCTGCGTGTCTGAAATTTTGCCAAAAGTAGTTTAGTATAATGGCCAAAGTTACTGCAAAATTTGGTTGGTCTACTGCAGAGGGTTCGAGTAGCTGCCATACAACTCCTTCTTTTATATGAGCTTTACACTACACCTGATGAAGCTGGGTGTCTGAAATTTTGCAAAAAATAGTTTAGTGTAATGGCCAAAGTTACTGCAAAATTTAGTTGGTCTACTGCTGAGGGTTCGAGTAGCTGCCATACAACTCCTTCTTTTATATGAGGATTATACTACACCAAATGAAGCTGGGTGTCTGAAATTTTGCCAAAAATAGTTTAGTGTAATGGCCAAGGTTACTGCAAAATTTGGTTGGTCTACTGCAAAGGGTTCGAGTAGCTGCCATACAACTCCTTCTTTTATATGAGCATTACTCTACACCTAATAAAGCTGAATGTTTGAAATTTTGCCAAAAGTAATTAACCGGATGATATAATGTATATGTTACGGTCATACGGGTATCCCAGAGTTGGCACAGTCTACTCTACTACACTCTTCCTCGTTTAATTCTAAAATTGAAAGAAAAATTTTGATTAAAAGAAATCTATAGATTCGTTGTATCCTTTAATTTTAAACCAATTCATAACCAAAGTTTTAGGGCTATTTCTTTCTATATGATTTTTATGTATTTAAAAAAAATATTAAAAAAATATCAAAAATATATATATACATACATAAATAAAAAAAAATATACAATACAGTGGAAACTCTCTATAACGAACCTCTACATTACGAAATACTCTCTATAGCGAAAAAAAATTATAACAATAGCTTTAGGAAAAAAAATTCTAATTAAATGACCTCTCTTAGCGAACTCCTATATAACGAAAACTTCTTTATAACGAACTAAAATAGCTTGCATATAAACTAAAATTTCTCTCATTTTTAACTCTTTATACCGAAAATATCGAACTCTATTAGCTAACACATGAACTAAATTTCACTGATTTTCGAATTATGTATGTTTATTCATACAATTTAAACAATATTGGTATGTATGAATTTTTTTCTGTCAAATTTGAATTTTTTGTTTTTGGATTTTTTTTGAAACGATTTTGGATTTCAAAATAAAAAATTTTAATCATTATATTACAATGGGTAAGAATTTAAAAATTTTATATTATGTAAGAATTCAACTATTATAAGTTGTAGAAAACAAAAAGCGTCAGGCAATATCTTTGAATAAGAAACTTGAAATATTATCTGAAGTTGAAAAAGGATTGAAGAAAATGAACATTTGTAAACAGAACTATATAATTTAAGTTTTGGAAAGATGAAAATTCTTCGACTCCTATATAGCGAAAACTCTCTATAACGAATAAAACTTAATGGCAATTACGATTTCGCTATAGAGAGTTTCCACTGTATATATAAGATAGAAAGTTATTAGGACACTTAATCAAGACCCCCAAAATTCTTAATATAAACAATTTTACAAAAAAAAATGTGACATACCCTTCCTATGATTTCAATTTTATTTCTTAATCACAATTGAAGAATTATTCTAAAATTTTGAATAATGTGGAAATGAGGGATTGCACTATATTCAGTTATAGGATAATGGTATTTAAGTTTCAAAATCACATCAAAAAAATTTAGGATAATTAAGTAAAGGCTAGTTTTAAAAAACTACTTTATTAGTGAAAACTTGTACTTTCAAATTTGAATATGAAGTACTATATATTTGAATTTCAGATTAATATTAGTTTTAATGAGTATACACCTCTTTTAAAAGTTCCTTATATCCTTTAAATAAACACATATAAAAATATATATTAGAAAAAAAAAAAAAAAAATGATTCAGGGAAGTGTAATTTTGAAAAAAACAAAAATCCAATTGAATTTTGAATTAAATTTGATTAAAAAAGGATTGATGTCCTTTTTTAGTTTTCCAAATACAAAATAAAAAAGAAAACTTTTGTACAAATATTACAAATAAATGATTTTTATATACATAATATTATGTATTTTAAATATTAATAATTTAAATTATATTCTTTTGTAATCAAATACATATGGTATGTATGTACATATATATATTAATAAAAAAAAAAAACAAAAAAAATAAATATAATAATAAAAAAAAAAAAAAATTCATGTTATATGCTAATAAAAATGGAAATGGATGAAGAAGACGCATTCCTAAGGCCTATCATTATATTAAAAAAAATTTATTAAATAAGAACTAATATATTACAAAATATTTTTATTTTAAATAAAAAAAATAGTTACTTATATATATATAAGCATAGTTTTATATTATGTACTTAAGTGTAGTTTTTTTCAAGTTACACTTTTAGGGTTAGGCTAAAAAAAACAACAAAAAAAAAAGTTTTCATGTAGGTACACTTCCATTCCTTTTTTTTAGGCTTTTTTTTTATTTTTTTTTTATCACACGCCACATTGTGCTTATATACTATGTACATATATATATATATTATGTAAATATGTATAAATAATTTTTTTTAACAAAAAAATTAAACGGAAAAAGCCTTCATGCATATAGATTTATACCTACATTACATATATTTATATATATATATATAATAGAATATATAACCTATGTACATAAATATATAAATGCATATATATATGTATGTATATATAGAACAAGAATTAAAAATAAAATTTTAAATATATTTATATATTTTATTTATTAAAAGGTTATATGTATATATATATATATATATATATACATATATATATATATATATATATACATAAATATGATATATAGCAAAAAAATAAAATAAAAAAAAGCGCACCGCATAGAAATGATTCAATGAACGCAGTGTTGGTACAAGGTGTGAGAAATTAAAAGAAGACCAACTAACCAACGAACCAACCAACAAAAACAAACAATTCTGATCCCAAATTGGAAATTGGAAAAAAAAATGAGGTCCTCATCGTAATGGTTTTTTTTTTTTTTTATAAAAATGTATTTGCTGTTTTGTTTTTAATAGGTATATGCATATATATATATATATATATATATATATATATATATACATATATATATCTTTATATACATATATGTTTAAAATATATATCTCCAAAAAAAACTGGAGTTTTTTTTATTATTTAATATATTATTTTCCATCAGAATATATTTCTTTACCTATAGATTTAAATATATGTATATAATATACTTTATACATATATATAAATTTTTAGTGTGCTAATATGCAGTTTTGAGGAATTTAAATTATTTTTGTTAGTTTTGTTTTGTATTTTTTTTTCAATTCTAAGTTTTTTAACGAAATGAAATATGTTCAATCAATATTACTAAAGTACAATAAAAAATATGGTGTGTCCACCACTGAACAAAACCGCTATTACAGGAAAAGCTTAAAGTAAAATTTTTTTAATAGATTTTTTGCCCCCATGTGTCAAAATTTTAATAAAAACAAAATTTTTTCAAAGGATTCCATAAGATATATATAAAAATTTTATGTAAAGTTTATTAAGAAAGACGATAAATTTAATTCAATGGATTCTAAATGGGTTCGTAGGATCAAACGACTTTCTATGGTAAAGTTTAAGCTTTTATTTACTAATTATTTTTATACAATTTTTAGCTTAAAAAATAAACCCACAAAAGTAAAAATTACCCTAGAGAAGTGTCTTCTGGAGTTAGGTACCTGATTTTCTCCAAAAGCTTATCAATTCAAGGTATTAACATTAACATGTTATATATAAAATTTAAAGTCATTGCGTTTAGCCGTTTAGACTGTACGCGTGTGCACAGACAGACGTGCGAACAAAGGTACAAACATACACAAAGGCGGACATAATAAAAACATGTTCTATAGGTTTCTGATACCCACCGGATGCATATAAATGCAAAGTCCAAATTTTGATGAGAAAACAATACCAACCGCTTATTATATTTCATGTAAGCGGTTAGTAAATTAAATTAATTTAATGTTTATCAATAAAGCTTTATATTTATAGTGCCACAGGGCAGTGTTCTGAAATATTTTGGCTGGTATAATTCTCAAGTTCTAGGAAATCATAAAGATTAAAATTTTTTTTCAATAACTTCGGAGAAATGTTCTATACAACAAGTTACATAATTAAATATTTACTAAGTCTAAATCTGTAAATGAACTTATACATATTTAATTTAATTAAATTGGCATGGCATTGATTTATTAAATGAAAATAAAAAAATTATATATTATCCGGTAAATAAATATTTTAAACTGAATTTGTTGGTATGCATACCTTTTAAATATGCCTTGGATCATAGGTATACTATGTTCAGAAATATTTTGAAAAAAGAAAGTACTATTACTACTATATCTTAAGATTTTGGACATAATATTATAACCTCTAATATAAATTAATTTTGGAGTAAATAAAACAGTTAACAAATATAGAAAAATCGTCCTTTAGGGAATCACTCTTTAAATGAAATATTTAAAAGGCACAGAAAGATTATTCCTTCTGGAGTTTTCTTCAACCATTGTGTCCAATCGTTTCAGCCATTATACTGCTCGTCGCTAATCAAATTCGGAACTAATTAATTACATTCTGTAATGAATTCTGTAACACGTCAAGTTAAATTTAAAAGCAATTGTAATTGAGTCTTTAATAATTACAATTACATCTTATTTGCATTAGTTTTCCAGAGGATTTTTAAAACTTTTTTCCTCCGTTAGAACCAAAAAATGGTGGGTGATAAGTAGTTTGTATGACTTTAAGAAATATACCAACATTACGTTTAAATTTTTAAAACTGCATCATTTCTTAAAGAAATCCTTTTTTGATGGTATTGACACATATTACAAAAAAAAAAAGAAGTCCCAAAGTCCGAATAATAAACAAGATATTGACTTAGGAACAATTCGCTGACGTATCTATAAGAAAACAGGATCAAAAATTAAAGAAATATGGCATATTAAAGATCAGATTAGAATATCACGTAAAATATAAATAAGCAAAGTCTATAAATTATTAAAATAAAAGTATAGCATAGAAGCTCCAATACTTTCAGGGCCTCTATTTTTTTAAATTTCTTCTATAAATTTCATAAATTGTACGTATGGGGTGAAATCTCTTTTTATATCTTGGAAAAGCTCATAATTTTGATTTTGTATCCGATTCTAAAGTCCTTAACCAAATTTCGAAAAATAGATTTACTAAAATTTTACTGTAATTTGTTCTCCTGGAAAGTTGTAATCATTTATTTTATTATATAGCTGTTCGGTTTATTTTTAACCCCACCCTGTTGTCGCAACATTTAAAAACAAGCGTGAGTTTAGTTTGATAAGCCCTATTTTTTTTACATTTTAAATATTATTATTTATACGAATTTTTTTTTTGAATTCAAATTAATGTTTTTAAAGTTTTTTATGTTTGTTGTTTTGTCGCATAGGGCTTGGACTGTTTTTTTATTATTTATTATTTTTATTTAATTTCGTTTTTGTTTTTTTTTTTTGGTGGAAAAAAGAAAATTTTCCTTTAAAAAAAAAAGTTTTGGAAAATTTCTAAAAAAAAAAAAACGAATCTATAGAAATATTTTTAGTTTATTTGGTCATTAAATATGTATTCGAAAAAAAAAAATAAAATTGGGAGATAGACCAAAATTCATTTGAGAGTTTTGTTATATATTGGACATTGTATTGAATATTGAATAAAATCCCCCAGTTTTTCCAATAATAATATAAAAATAAAAATACAAAATATATAAAAATTGATAAAAAAATGAAAATAAAAAAACATGTTTCGATACAAAAACTAAAAACAAGGAAAGGGAAGTAAGTAAAAGTAAAAATTGACTTGGGGTATAGTAAATTTTTCAGGATATTAGAAAGGTTTTTTTTAGATATATGTAAAACATATAAAAACTGATTAAAATTTTATTTAGTATGCACTAGTTGGAAAAATGCATATATATGTATATTTATAATATAATTTTTTATATAATACATTTATTTATATTTCAATTTAATATATATATATATATATTTTTTTAAATTTTTCACTTTATGTCACTTCAGCTAAAAAAATAATACTAAAAATTAACGATTGACTGACTTAAAAAAAAAATAAAAATAAAATAAAAACGCTTGCAAATCATAATATTTTTTTTTTTGATTTTATTTTAATTTTGTTTTTATATCTATAAATCTAAAAAAAAAAAAAAAAAAATATTAATGACAGAGTATTTTTAATATTATTTTAAATATTTTTGTGCTATTTTAGTTGTAAATAAATTATGAGAAAAAGTGTTGGGAGTACATATTTAAAATTCAAAATATATATATATATTTTTTTTAATTTAAAATTTTTTAAATAATAAATAATAAAAATAAAAAAATAATATATATAGTTAAATATTTATTTCAAAAATGTCAATAATGAAAAGCCAAAATACATATTAAATAACAAATATAAAGTATATATATGTAATATAAAATATGGTTACAATTGGTATTATGAACCTGTCAAAAAGATGTTACTATTGTTGTTTTGTTTTTTTTATTTTTAAATATTATTAATTAAATATTAATTTTTATATAGATGCATTTTAAATCATTTTAAATAATAAAAACAGTTAAATATTGATGGGAATAGAATTAAGAAAAAAAAAACCCCTAAAGGTATGCAAATTTAAATTAGTTAAAAAAAAAGGATATGTAGATAGCTTTGGATATAGAATAAACTCACATAATTTATATTTAATAAAGGATATAGTTAGCATTAGGGATAGACCTTCGGTTGTGTAGGGGTAACAGAAGTAGTTTTAGGTGAGGGAGTACGTATTCAAGCCTCGCGGGGATTATAATAGTTTTTAATTGGAAACAAAATTGACGAAAAGGATAATCCTATGTGATTTATAGTATTAAGTTTTATTAATAAATATTGAAATGGTTTTGGTATTACTTTCTATTGTATATTAGTAGAAAAAAAAATATTTTTTGAAAAATAAAACAGTTATAATGTGTTTGGAATAGGATTTTAAAAAACGCCTAAATATATGCAAATATAAAATATTCGAAAAAGGATATATTTTTCAGTTGAATTTTATTTAAGCCAGCATAAACTATTTAATAAAGGATATAGTTATAAATGCGAAACTTTATAACTATATCCTTTAGCATATGAAATTAAAATCGGGGGATTGGGTATTCTAGTGTCGCACAAATCAAAAGAGCTTTTTATTGGAAGGAAATTAATATAAGACGACCTTTAAATAACATCAAAGTTTGAATGAAAAATTATTAGGGCTGAAATTTTCATTATATATTTAAATTAGATTAAATAAGCAACAAAAGAATATAATTATATTTGTATAAATTTTCGGAAATTGTTTTAAGTAAAGGTAAAAAAAGAAATATTTATGAGGGAATCAATATTATTAATATGAACTCAAAATTATATGATATTTCAATTTTTTAAATAAATATAAATTAATAATTGAATTGTAAATATAGAGGAAATATTTACGTGGTGACAATTTCAGTTCTCAAATATTATTCTATGAACGTATAAAAGTCCTTTTAATTTTTATATACTTCAAAATTTTATTTTATATACTAGAGTGTACAACACAGTTCCTTAAATAAATTTAAAACAAATAATTAATTAATTATTTATGTATACTTGAAATAAAAAAAAAGCAGAATGAAGTAAAAGAAATATAGACTTTTCCTAAAAGATCAATTTCAAAAAGAATTTCTTTGTACTCATTCTTATTTAAATATAAAAAAAAAACATTAAATTTTTTATATTTTATTAAAAAAAAAAAATAAAATATTTTATTTTGTTTGTATAATAATTATATCTTAATTATACAAAGTCAATGCAATTGCATTTTTTTTTTATATAATATAATATAAGTATATATTATTTATTTTAAATTTTCCAATTACATTTTTATTACGTAAAATTTTTTTTTATTATATACTCATACGTCTTATATACATTAGTATATAAGAAAAACACAGTCCTTTTTTAATGTTAATTTTTGAATAAATTTTTGAAAAATATAAAATTATTTTGCATAAAATTTAATTAATAAGATTCTTTATATAATTATTATAATTATTTACTTTTATATTATTTACGCTATATATACATATTTTGTATATAAGTTTATGCAATTGTAATTTTATATTAATATATTTTTATGAAATACATTACATATGTATATATATACATAAAGAAATAAAATTATTAAAATTCTTTCATTTCAAGATTTTAAATTGTATCTTTTATGTAAAATGTTTTATTTTGTTGTCTTTTTGTTTTTTTTTCCATGTACATAAATATTAACTCTATGTATAAGAATATATATATGTATAAAAAATAATATATAAAATAAATATATATCTATATATAGAAAATATTTATAAAATGAACTTTAAAATTCGTAAAATATACTACTTAACATAATATAATTGTTGTTGTTACAATGATCGTTATCTTTAACATTTCAATCTTCAATATATCCACACAAACATATATATAAATACAAACATTTAAACAACACACTTTTAGTATGTCAATGGAAAAATATAGGCACCTAAAATTTAAACACCCCAAAAAAAAAAAAAAAAAAAACACAAAATATTAAACATAAAAGGAAAATTACACAATATATATATATATATATATATACTACACCTGCTTTAATGTAAAATATTTAATTTTTGGAATAATGAGAATTCAAAAAAAAAAATAAAAAAACAAAAAAGAAAAACTCAAACAAATTTTCCTATATATAATATGCATATCCTTACAATTATTTACTTTATTGTTTATATATATAAATTTTAACATATATAAAACAATTCTATAAAATATCCATACATTTCATTTACATATATATAAATATAATTTATAAAAATATTTAGTATATAATTGTGTATAAATTTAATGTACGAAATAAGGATATATATACCTATCAATAATATTACATAACATAATTATTGATATGCATCTATTCATTTACATACATACAATTTAAAATATGGGTATGAAATTTCTTCTTCCTAGGAATATGCAATATATTATATATATATAAATAATAGTATATTTCTTTATTTTTATATACTCATATTATACATTTATATAATTTTGTGGATTGCATTTATATACAAACTCATTCCAAAATGTATATTATATTATATTAAAACTTACGCAACTTTTTGAGTATAATAAAACCCTTCCTAATTATCGTTTGAATACATTTCTTTTATTACAAAAAACCTTACATTTCACTCCATAATTTTTTTTTTTTATTATCAATAACTGTATAAGAAATACAATATATATATATATATATATATAAAACTCCATTCTCGTATAAGATATTATATTATTATTTTAATTATTATTATTGTTATTATTATACTCTCTAAAGGGATTCTTTAATGTACAGAGAAAAGGAAATTATATATGTATATACATTTTCATATATTATATATATACATCAATATATAATGTAAATATACATAATCATATATATTTTCTTATAATATTATATTTCATTATATAATGACCTACCTATTTATTTACACAAGTATTTATATAGTTATATGAAAATTGTCATATAAAATATATATTCAGCCTATATATATGCAATAAATATAAATGCATTAATATTGCACTTTTTTTTTTGTTTTTTTATTTTATATGAAACGCCTTACGCACTTTTATTGTTATTTCATTTTTTTTTTTTTTGTTACTTTAATGGTGTTTTTTGGTTTTTTTTTTGTCAATGTGTTTGTGCGTATTTAAAAAAAAAAAACAAAATTATATAATAAAAATAAATTAAAAAAAGCCAATGCAAATTTTCCCACGTATGAAAAAAAAAAGAAAATTAAAATGAGTTTTATTTTTCTTGCGTTTTTTTTTTTTTTTTGATTTTCTGGAAATTTTCCGGAATTGTAAAAAAAATAAAATAATTTTTTTTGCTGGTGTTCTCTGTCTCATTTTATTTTTTTGCTTTGTTTTTTTTTTTTGTATTTTTGATTGCGTGTTGCGTTTTTGTTTTTTTTTATGAATCCTTTGATTTATAGTGGCAGGAATTATACAAGGATGGAAAAAAAAAAATACAAACAAAAAGGAAAGAATTGGAAAAAAAATAACAAAAAAACAATAATGTGTGTGGAGTGCGTTATTTAAATATTGTATATTTATTTATTTTTTATGTTACGCATACATGCATAGCAAAAAAAATAAAAAAAAAATTAAAATTAAAGAATGTCCGTAGGTGCTTGTAATATTTTTTATTATTTTATATTTTAATTTTTCTTTTTTTTTCACTTTTTTAAATTATTTTTTTTGTTATTATTTTATTTTGTTTTTTTGTTATTTCTTATGTTGAAATTTTTAAAACATTATGAATATGAAAGGTAAGGTAAGGGGTAGTATGTGTAATGAATTTGCAATTTATACCTTACCATTTTTTTTTGTATACATACAATGTTTTTTGGTTTGTATTTAACATTCAAAAATTAAGAATTATATTATGATGCTATTTAAACACTTGGGAAATTAAAAAACCGATATTTTTTAAAGTGTTCCTTGCAAATTTATTTAATTTTAAAGAAAATGAACATATAATTCTTATAAGTTAATTATTTTCTTTTTTTGTTTATTAGATATTGGTTAATTATAACTATAAACTTTAATAAATACCTATTAATAGTTGTGTCATAATATTTTCAAAAGAACTAGGGTTGTTGAATTATAACTAAGAGCAATTTTGTAACTTTTCAGCCTAAAAGTATGCAAAGTATTATTAAAACAATGTTAAGGTTAAGTAAATTCGATCCCCGCCCCGATCATAAGTTATTAACAGTAATTTTCATTACAATTCTTCCTTACGATCGAATATAATAATAGTATAGTATAATGTAATTCAATATAATAAATAGTATAAAATGAAACAAATACATGTATCCTAAGCTATAATGGTCCCAATAACCGATGGTTTCAAAAAATATTGTAATATAATTTATGATATGGAATATTACTTTATATGAAATTTACACCAGGTACTTAACCGCCATGTCATCGAGACCTCTACCTCGTTTTTAGTTATACTTTGCATACTTTTAGGCTAAATATTGTATAAGTATGATAATCAATAGAATGAACCTTAATTATATGATATTTCGATGTAAAAAAACACTTAAAGTTAAGTAAAGGACATGGCTGATCACCAGAAAGAAATAATTTTAAGTAATTTCAATTTCAAAAACTGTTTGTTTCATTTATTTTTATAAAAAAGTTTAAATAACCAATTGTGCAATGAAAAATCACATTACCATAGGAACCCTAAATAAATTATTGCAAAATGAGTAAATATTAATATCTTCCTTCAATTGTGCTTCAAATTCTTAATTCAAAAGTTTTAAAAACCAATTGATTTGCTTTGTGTGTAAAAATATCATCCTAAAGATTTAAAAACCTATAATCAAAGAATTTCAGAATTTCTTGATAAGAAAATTGATAAGTTTTACTCAATTATTATCTGTGATATCCTTTCAAATTTAGATTAAAGTGATTTCGAAACTTAGCTTTATTATGTACCTACTCTGTTTTTTTTTTTATATAATAATATCTATCTATTTGTATAGAAATTGTGATTAAATTAAGGTT
The DNA here is from genome assembly GCA_963082915.1 of Dolichopus griseipennis. Lineage (NCBI taxonomy): Eukaryota > Metazoa > Arthropoda > Insecta > Diptera > Dolichopodidae > Dolichopus > Dolichopus griseipennis. The sequence continues at coordinate 29,809,919 of OY720444.1, forward strand.
CATTTAAAATTTATAAAAAAAAATAAATTAAAAAAAAAATCTATTTTAAATAATCGGCTCATACTAACACCTTATATTTATCTGTTTTTTTTTATTTGTGACTTATTTTTTTGTATGTATCTTTAAATATAAACAAAATTTATTTTAAAGGATTTCACTTAAAAGTAAAAAAAATATTAATAAAAAATTAAAATAAAAAAAATATATTCTCTTTTTTTGGGTTTATTTTTCCAATAGTTTTATAATAGTTTATATATATATATATTTAAACAGCTCAAGTCCAATTATAGTCCACTCCTATTTTTTTTTTTTATATTTTCTTTTCCCTTGTTGTTTTTTTAATTTTTTTTTTGTATTTTAAATTTATAGGTATATATAAATATATGTAAATATAAAAAATAAGTATTTAATACATAAAAAAAAATAAAATAAAATATTAAGTCCCCTATACACAGAAATAAATACAAAAAAAAAATTTTTATTTAGTAAGTGTTTGAGATAAACAAAAAAACGTTCAATGAATATCCTTAAAAAAAATATGATTTTTCTATGAATCCTCTAGCCCTCTACCTTATTTCCAATTCCTAAATTTTTAGTATAGTGTCCTAAAGCTTATGCATATATATATTTATACATATATATACAATTCAATATTGTTAATAACAAAAAAAAAAATTTTGTATTTAAAATGTGTTACAAAAATTATACAATTTCATCCTCCCTCCATTTATCGTAACGGTTATTTTTCCTTTTTTTTTGTTTTTTAATTCTAAATTTTATTCATCGCATTTATTTTGTTGTCCTGTGAAATGTTTGTTTTTTTTTTTATAATAATCTGTTTTAGAAATGGAGAATGGTTCATATTATTTTGTTTTTATAGTTGTTTTTGTAATTGTTTTTGTTTTTTTTATATTTGATAGTAACATATAATGTGTGCGGTGGTATGTGGTATGTGGTATGACGTAGATAACAAACTGACAAAACCATCAAAAAAATACGATGGTGTTTTTTTTTTATTTCAAAAAATCAAGTTGGTAACAATAAAATAAAAATAAAATAAAAAAAAAGGATAACAAACAAATAAAATTTGTTTTTATTTTTTTTATTAAAAAAGGATAAACCTATTTTTTGAAAATGACAACAAAAACAATAAAAACAACAACAAAATAAAAAATAAAAAAGTTGTTTTTTTTTTAAATATATGTAACTATGTATTCGCGAACCACACAAATCGAACGGTATTCTCACAATAATAATTGTAGGTATCCTGTCATGCAAATTTATTATTATTATTATGTTTTGTTTTTTAATTTGTTTTTTTTTTTTTTGTTTTTCTTTTTGTTTTTCTGGTTGTTTTTTTTAACTATGTATAAATATATATATATTTTGTTACATATGTTTATACATTTTTTATTATACGCATTTTATATAAATTTATGTTGTATTTTTTTATTTTTGTTTTTTTTTTTTTTTGAAAAATTTGGGGTGGTAAAAAAAAAAACAGCCTCTATTATTAACAAAAAAAAAAAAAGCAAAAAAACAAAAAAAAAAATCAAAAAAAAAAAAAAATAAATAAATATCCCTCTCATATATGTGTACTGTTCATATATCCAAGGACGCATTCAGTCTAGAGTGAATTGCTTTTAAATTATAACATATACGTACATATATATATAAATATAAACCATCATCATCATCAGTCGTAGTCGTCGTCGTATCGTATTTATTTTGAGGGCAATTTTTTTTTAAATGTTGCTACACCTAGTGCAATATACGTTCAATTATTATATAGTCCTTTATACTATATTAATACATATTATGAATATTTATATATGTTTAAATGTATGTATACACAGAGTACACAGAAAGATTATGCCTAACAAAATAATAAAAATAAAAAAAAAAAAAAAACAACAGTAGCATCAAAATATCATGTCCTGTGTGCAAAACTGTGTAAAATTTATATCAAAATAAATTTACGTAAGTATTTTATAAAAATGTGTACTTATGTATATTTATTTATAAATTTGTATATAAATGTAGTTATAGTTATATTATTATTATTATGAAAATTTTTAAAATAAATGTGTTCGTATATTTATGTTATTGTCCTTGTTATAATTTTGTCAGTGCGTATGCAATTGATAAAATTATATATTTATATATTGTATATTTATTATATAAGGATATTTTATTGTAGGGTATGTATAGATCCTATTTTTATATTTTTCTGATAATGTATTTTTCATTTAATTTTTTTTTTTTATCGTAGTTTTTTTTTTTTTTGTTGTTATTGTTGTTTTTGTAATTTTTAATTTGTTTGTTTTGGTTTTATTTTATAAGTTTTTTTTTATCATAATGTTAGTTGTTGTTTTTTTTTTTTTAAATAAATGTTAAAGGGGTAAATCATATGTTTTGTAGATTATAATTAAATATGTATTCGATCTTAAATGATATTTGATAAGGTTTTGGAAGTTAATTAACATTTGGATTTAAATAAATTTAAAAGAAAAAGTTGGAATTTCTTTGAATTTTGAAATAAAGGATTTTTCATATTTTAAAAATACAGGGTCCTCTTTTGGCCAACGCGAAAGTTAAAAATTTTGCTCTGTGGTACTATTATAAAAAAATTATTCATTAATTATTCAAATGAAATGCAATGATTTTAAAAAAATATTACTATATAATAACTTCTAACCAGAGGCTCTGTATTAGTTATAGACATGATAGGCAGTTCAAAATCATTAACATCATCATAGTGGATGTGCAAAATAGTTCCATAAATGTAGAAATTTAAAGTCGAAATTAATGATCACATGACATAAAGACATTCGATTTAATGATATGATACAGAAATAATTAAGAGTCTGTGCAAATTAATTTTCCAAAAGATCAAGTACCTAAGATCAAGATTAAATATTTAATAATTTTTTAAAGACCAAAGGCAACTATTTAGTCGTTATTTATTTATTAAAATTGGTATTATAAAAAGTTATTTATTTTTTTAATTAGAGTATAGCCCTCTGCATTTAAGCCCATTATGGTCTGAACATTGTTGGTTCTAAATTTGTTTTATTTAATATTACACATTGTCATAATATACAAAATGGATACAACAAAATGAGCGGTTCAAATATGCTAATACAAAATTGGTAATTAATTCATACTCTTTGATAGGGTAACTTATTCATTCATTGTGCAAAAGTAATTTATGGGTTTGCGTAGAAATATCGGTTTAATATATTCCGTTTTTGCAAAATGTCGTCTCAGAAAATCTCATTTTTGGAAATCTCATTTTTCAAAAATCTCTTTTTATAAAATCTCTGTTTTTTTAAATCTCGCTTTATAAAATCTCTTTTTTTTTCTGTATTCTGGAAAAGGCTGATAATTTGGATTTTATATCCGATTCTAAAATCCTTAAAAGCAAGATTTTTCAATAAAAATTTAGATTTTCTAAAAACAAAATTTTCTAATACAATTTTTCAAAAAAACCACTAGATTTCCTAAAAACTAGATTTTTTAAAATCGAGATTTTAAATAAAAAGGATTTACTTAACCGACATTATGTGACTCTCCCATAATTTATATATTCCAATAATCCAAATATATTAGCACTAATTGTAACAAGTTATAAATGATCTTAAAATTAATTATAATTTTTTTCATTACTAAAAAACACACAATAATGAAAGAAGTTAACAAGGATTGTCCAAATTGTTAATAAATTGTCCTTTATTTTTTCTATCTCTTTTACACTTTTATTTTTATATATATATATATTATGTTAGCTTTAAAGCGTTTTTATTATTTTTGTTTTAACAAAGCTTTGCATATAATTATTACGGTATACAAATAAAACAAAAAAAAAAAATATTATAGATAAATGATAGGAAAAAAAAAAGAAAAACAATAAAAGATAAATAAAAATAATAATAAATAAAACAAAAAAACAAAAAAACATCGGATATATTTTGTGCGTATGATGATTCAACATTACAATCTCTATTTCTCACTCTCTTTACACCCGTTCTCCTTTATAAATGCAATTTTAAAAATCGCACATTAATAAAAAAAAAAGGAAAAAAAAAAATAAAAACAAAAATTAAAAAAAAAAATACATAATATAGGAAAAATATTAACTGAAAAATGATTCACCTACATTTTTCATCTTTCCATATATTAACTAAACTACACTTTATTCACTCTCTTTCTCCTCTGGTCCTCTTCTCATCCTCTCGATCAATCTAAATGAAAAATGTGAATTTTTTTATTATCCTCTCTTTTTTTTCATAATCAAAACAAAAACAAAAACAAAGAGAAAGAGAATAAAAAATAAAACAGTTGTTGTTGTTGGTTTCTCTATGTTTGTTTTTGTTTTTTGCTATTCTCTTTGTATTTTTCTGGTGGATTTCAAAAAATGTATTGAAAAAAAAAAACCCCACCACATTTTTGTTTTATTTTTTTTTTGTTGTTTTTGTTTTTTTTTATTATTGTTTTTGTTTTTAAATTTTTTTTATGTTTAATTCAAACGCATTTTGCTTTTGAAATTTGAATACAGGATGCGGTGTAATGAAGTGAAGGCGGTCGATAGAAATTTGAACGATGAATGACGGTGTTTTAAGTTTTTTGTTGTTGTTGTTGTATTAATATTGTTGTTGTTTTTATTATTATTATGTATTTTTAAATGCAAAAATTTTTGCAATTGTATTTTTTTTATGAAATTGCAATGGTTTTTTTTTATTTTAAATTTTGTTGTTGTTGTTGTTTTTTGCATTTTCATTTTGAAATTTTATTTTTGTGTGCTTGATTATGGTATAGTTTTTGAAATAAAAAAAAGTATGTATACAAACTGTATATTAGTGAATTTATGTGTATATATTTGTATATATGCATATAAGTATGTAACAATATGAGAGAAACTGAAACCAACCGAATGAACCAAAAAAAAAAAAAAAATAAAACAAAATAGGCATTCTGTATTTGATGGGTAACAATATAAGGGATATGAAATAAATTCAAAAAATAATATTGAACTAAATTTGTAGGTGGGGTAGATGGGGTGGGTGGGGTGAATTGGATGAGTACATTTTTTTTTAATTTCATTTTAAAAATTGAATTTATTTGGTGTATAGTCGAATATGAATATATAAGAAGGACACATGGTATAAAAATTAAAAAAAAAAAACAAATAATAAAAATAAATCATCGTTAAATACAAAAAAAAAATATATATATATATATATATATATATATATAGTATAGTGTTGGAAATGTGTACATATTATTTTGTTAAGCTATGAAAATTTTTTAACCCCTAAAATAACATAATATATATATAAAAAAAAAATGAATTCCTGAATTCCACCCCGTTCATTTATTCATTTATTCATTCATTCATCTATCTACCATTCATTTATGTTATATCTACTTTGGGTTGCATTTTTTTTATTTTGTTATTTTTGTTGTTTTTTTTTTTTTTTTGCTTGCTTGATACTTTAACTGTTATCCGTGTTGTGCATTAAATGTTGTGCGTTGTTGTGTGTAGGGATAGTTTTGCAACACAAAAAAAAAAATGAACAAAAATTAAAAAAATAAAAAATTAAAAATACAAAAAAAAGTTATATGAAAAAAGGATATATAAGGATATATTCTGTTGTTGTCGTACTCGTATATTTTTGGTTTTGTAATATTTTGTTGATTTTGTTGTTGTTGTTGTTTTTTTTTTTGTATTTTTATTGCAATGTAAATATAATGTGCGTATACCTATATGTTTGTTTTTTTTTTTTTTTGTATTTTTGTGTGTGCCAATGTACGTATGAACATTGGAAATTTTTAATCCCATTTTTTGTTGTTGTTTTTGTTTTTGTGTTTTTTTTTTTGTTTTTTTTGGATGGAGTTGACAGTGCAGTGATTAAAGTGCGTTTCAAATAACAAAAAAAAAAATACGAATGAATTACAAAAAAAAAAAATTAAATAAAAAAAAATAATGATTTTATGAAGAACACATAAAAAAAACAAAAATAAAAAACAAAACAGGATAAAAATCGGTTGAAATCAAACGAAAAAATTATAGAAAAAAGTTGAATTTTGTTTTTTTGGTTGGTATTTTTGTTTAATTTACGTTTGTATTTGTATTTCAATTATATATTTATATATATATATATATTTATATAATTTTAAAATATATATATATATATATATATATATATATATTTATATATATATGCACATATGTAGGGATATGAATAAACAAAAAAAAAATTTTTATGTTATATATGTGTATTTAAATATTTTATAAAATTGCATAAATATAGGCTGTATATGTTTTATTTTTTTTTGTATTTATTGAAATTTATTATATTTTATGAAGAGGAACCATTTTTTGTTATTGTGATTTTTGTTGTAGTTGTTTTTTTATATATGAAACAAAATATAGTGGGTGGTTAAATTATGGCAGCCTAACGTGGAATTATTGTGAGAAAGAGTATTTCATATGTGTTTGTATGTATATAAGGTTATGGATCAGTTAATATTAAGCTTTAGAATTGCAATAAAAAAAAAAAATGGCAATTGATGAATTGGGAGTAGGGGGGTGGAAAGTTTCGAGGTGAAGGATTAAAATGAAAATTGCATGTATTTTGTTTATTTTGTTTTTTTTTTTTAGAAAATATTATTATTGTAGAATATTTTTGTTGTAGTTGTTGTTAGTTTTTCAGTTTTTCAATTTTTTTTATGATTTTGATTATTTTTTAATTAGTGTGGTAGGGATTATTTTATTTGTAATTATTTATTATAGTAGAGAATGATGATTTGTTTTATTATATATGAATTTTTTTTTTTAGTTATTTAGTTTATTGTTTTGTTATTTTTTTTTTTAATAATTTGCAGAATTTCAATTTAATTTTTTTTTTTTTTGGATTTTATTCAAATACTAGATTTTTATTCCAATTCAATTTTTTTTTATTTATGAGGGTTAAATGCAAAAAAAAAAGTTGGAAAAGTAATAAATGTATTTTCTATATATATAAATATAAAATTTGAAATATTTTGAATGTATTTATATAAAGTTTTGATGTATTATATATATCATTGTTTTTTTTTATTTAATTTTGGAAATTTTCATATTTTTAAAAATTTATTATTGTTGTTTATTAATTTGAAAAAAATTTTTTTTATTTTATTTTTAATGGAAATTTAATTTTTTTTTGATTTTTAATTTTTAATAAATAACCTAGTTTACATATATATATATATGTATTTATATATGTATATTTATAAATAAAGAGCTAATTTATGGAATTTTTTTTTTATGATTTTATGAGTTCGTTTTTTTTTTATTTTTTAAATTCAATTTTTATTACTTTAGATATTTTTTAATATAAAAAAAATTATGATTTTTAATGGAGAATATGTTGAAATTTATTGGACAAATGTATAAGTATATTTGATTTTAAAATTTTGGTTTTTTTTTTAATTGAAATAAAAGTTATAATATTATAAAATAATTTTATTAAGAAATAGTTATTAAAATTAGATTGATTTTGATTTTTATATTTGTTTATTAATTTTTTTATTAATTGTTTAAATTTATAATTAAAAGTGGTATTAGAGTATTATGCTGAATGTTTCAAATAGGATTGACTTTAATTCTTCTATCATACAATGCAATTCACTGATTGGAGATATGGAATTAATTTCTACGAAATTGTGTAGTAAATATGTAATAGAATTGTATTTATAATAATACAAATTCCCTATGTGACCACCAAATACAATATACTGTACAAAATATATAATATAAACAAAATAAATAATATTAACTTATTAAAAGATTTTTTAACTTGCCACACCTGTTAAGTAAAGGTTGATTTCAATCTCTTCCTACATTGCATGTAGTAGAGAGGGTAGTAAAAAAAAACAACATAAGTTACTAAATAAATATGTAATTAGTATGACAAATTATTAAAATATAAAAGTAATAATATTAAAAATTATTTACTTTACTTCAACTTAAACAGTTTTATAAAGAAAAAGTTATTTTTCAAATTGTTTAAATCCCAGGAACCTAGTGCACCAACCATACTTATCACTAAATAATAATTTAAACTTATCTTATAGTAATAAGTTTTTCAAGTCTTTGAAATGAAATTTGAAAAGCTAAGATACTGTTAGTTCTCTAATTATTTAAAACCTATTACCCTAGTACACCAACCACTTATCAATAATCAAATAATAAAACAATTCTCTTGATAAGTTGTTGGTGCCTAAACTGGTGACGTGAATTAATGTCAAAGGAATTAAAGTCAATTGACCTTAATACCATTTTAAAATGGTAAAATTGTCAAATACTGGAAGGGAGTTAAAATCAATTGAGTTTATTTTCTTTGACATCTATTCACGTCACCCATTTTTTCTCTTGTTTGCTATTAAATAACTGTTTCTATATCGCATGGTTTTTGGTTTCCTTTAAATGCATTTTGTGATGACCGAAAATAATGTCCAAGGAAATAAGATCGATTCGACTTTATTTCCTTTCCGATTTTGAATGCAACTCTAAAGTCCCTCCTAATTCAGAATCTAGCATATACATATATAAAAATATTCTGGAAAAAGCGTAAAACACTGCTTTTGAATCCAACTCTAAAATCCCTCCTAATTCAGAATCTCACATATACAAATATGTAAATATTCTGTTAAAGGGGAATACCCTCATTTTGAATCCAAGTCTGAAATCTTTCCTAATTCAGAATCTTAAATATAGAATATTTCCCTTCTATCATATCTATATATTGTAAAAGGGGAATACCCTGATTTAAATTCTAAAATCTCTCCTACTTCACCCCTCTTCTATCATATCGTTATTTAGACATTTTAAGGTAGAATTCGAAACCAATGCATTCCCCTTTTACAGAATATTTAAATATGTATATATGCGAGGTTCTGAAATAAGAAATCACTCTTAAATAAATTCAAATACAGAAAGGAATTGAAGTTAATTGATTTGATTACTATTTTAAATTGGTATTAAGGTCAATTGACTTTAACTCTTAAAATATAGCAAATAAAGACAATTGACTTTAATTCCTTTGACATTAATTCACGTCACCGCATAATCTATATTCTGAGAATAACTCAACAAATTTTTGATTCAGATTTTGAAAATGTATCTACAGGATTTGGATTAGATTAACTTATTTCAAAGAGGTTTCTTACAGCGTATTCATATGAGTAAAGTCTCAAAAACAGTTTTCACCAATTCCATCTTTAATTGCTTTATCTGAATTTTTTGTATTTTATTTTTATATATTAAACGGCTTCCATTTTATTTTCAATAAATATTTATTTTGTTAAAATAATTTAAAATTTATTTTAATTTTAAATTTGCATTTTGGCCCCCAATATTTATATCTAGACAAAAGATTGATAAACTTAATTTGACATTATCTAAGCTTAAATTAATTAAATGTTAAGAAATTTAAAAGTAAATAGAAGATCTAAAAAAAAAAAAAAGAGGAGGACAAAAGTCAAAATTAATTACTTTGAAATATTGAAACAAAATTCATACCACAATATTCTAAAAAAAATTGATTTTATTTTTTTTTTTTTATTTTAACTTTCGTCCTTTTTTCATTTTCTCGTAAAATTTAATTTTCAATATTTCTGATCATCATCATCATCATCATCATCAACTGGCGTTACAGCTCGGGGTGAGCTTGAGCCTCTTGCACAACTAGTCTCCAGATATTTCTGTCTCTTGCTTTTATCTTCCAGTTTTGTACATTTAGTGTTAGTAAATCCTTTTCTACACTGTCCAGCCATCTCAGACGAGGTCTTCCCTGTGGTCGATTTATAAGTGGGCGATACTGAAGTATTTGTTTCTGGGGCCGTGTTTCTTCCATCCTCATTATATGTCCAGCCCACCGAATGCGTTGCGCTTTGTAGAACCTGACTACATCTTTCCCCTCGATTATACGGTCCAGCTCTTCATTTGACCTTTGCAAATATTCCCCGTCCTCTGTTATTCTAGGCCCGTAGATTTTTCTTAATATTTTGCGTTCAAATACTCGCAAACTTTTCTCTTCAGTGACCGTAGGGGTCCAAGCTTCACAACCGTAAGTGAGTACTGGTCGCACGGTTGTTTTGTATATACTGAGCTTGGATTTTCTGGTGAGTAATCTGGATTTAAATAATTTGAGATGCGCGTAGTAGCATTTGTTTGCAGCCACTAATCTGTCAGTTATACAATCTTGCATACTGTTGTCATTTTTTATTATCACACCCAAATACTTAAAACTTGCAGTACCTTGAAATTGGTACTCCCCGATGGTAATGCTTTCGGGTTGTCTTCTGCTTTCTCTTCTTGATACCTTCAGATATTGTGTTTTTGGTTGGTTTATTCGCAGTCCAATAGCTTTTGCAGCTCCTTCTATGGATCAATATTTCTGATCACATCTAAAAACAAAAAACAAAAAAAAAATAAGTTATTTTTCTTTCGGCTCCAGTTGATTTTATCCCGCCCCCATTTTCTTTTTCCCCCATCATTGTTTTGGGTTTCTACAATTAAAGCATGATAAATTAATTTTTTTATATTTTTGGAATGAAACTGAATTGAATATTTTTTTTTTATTTTTTTTATTTTGTACTCAAGTTTTATTGAAAAGAGGCCACCACCAAGTAATATATATTTTTTTTAAATATATACATAAAATATATATGTATATATTACTTGTCAAGGATAGTCTACCACTTTCCCCACCAACATCTAAAAAAGAATTATTTTCTGTTACTTTAAGGGCTAAAATGAAAATTTAGGAAAAGAACAATTTTTATAAAAAAAAAACTACGACACAAAATAAGAAAAAGGACGATGAAGAAAATACATATTTTTTTATTCCTTTACTGTTCCTTAATATCATTTGTTACCGTTTTTACAGTTAGAACATAATAACAGTATAATATATAAGTAAAAAATGTACAGTTAGAACATAATAAGAACAAAATATACATACAAAGTATATATATAAATTTCACAAGAACTACAAAATTATTTGCCAGGACCTTTCAATATTAGTCAAAGTTTTATTACTTTTTTTTTGTGTTTTATGTTTTTGTTTTTTTTTATTTAGACAGAAATCATTTTCAAATAAAACCAAAACTGTATAAGACAAGAATATGATAAAAAAAAACAAAAAATAAAAATTGCAACAGGAAAGAAAAGTTTACTGTCTTCCTTTTCATTTCTTGGAAAATTCTTAAAGATCCTTACATATAAACTATATATAGATTGAGCTGTAGAATATATATATTAGAGCCAACCCAATGGTAAGATGAATTAAAAATAAGGTATAGTATTGAAGAATATAAAGAATTGAAATAATAAAGAATACCCCTCTCTCCTTTGGGATGAACTCCCCCGCAATAAATGCATTTAAAGGTATAAGGAAGAAGTTTTATCGTATAAGATGTGAAGGACAATGTTCTGAATCATTTTTTTGTGCTCTTTTCTTTTGTTTTAATTTTTATTTTTTTTTTTATCTTGTATTCATGCTCATCAACATCGGACAAGGATTAAGGTTCATTATAGAAGCGTTCGTTATTTTTTAGTTTTAGTAGTCTTTTGGTCTTTTTGTATTCAATCTTAAAGAGAAGAATGAGAAGAAATGGATTATGGTGTATATTTTCCTTTTTTTAAATTTTTTTTTTTTTTTGACTTGGTTGGTTTCTTTTATCCTTGGGATATTTGATGAGAACCTAAATTTTGTTGTTTTTGTATTTTTTTTATACTTGTCTTATACAGGACGAACATTTTGTATTTTTTTTTTTGTTTTTATTTCAGAAAATTTTAATTTTCAAGTTGAGGATATGGCAATAACCAGCAAACTGTACTGAACTGATCTTAAAGAAACAGAGTAAAGAAAAAAAAACAATAAGAACAACAGGAGGATAAAAAAGGACATTAAAGAAGAGATATGTTCTTCATTTATTAGATTTTTTTTTGTTCAATTTTCATTTCTGTTGTTATTAGTTTACTGGTTATAAACTACCATTTCTTCAATTTTTCAATATAAGCTCTTATTTTTTTAATTTTATTCTGTTTTTTTTATTGTATTTTTTTGGAAATGTATATATATTATGTATTTTATATAATATATATGTATATAACATAATGTCGTGTTTGAATATTCGATCCAACATCAAAGTTAAGTATAAGAAATACAAAAAAAAAATATTGAAAAAGATGAGAGTGCATGTAAAGAAAAGTATATAATAAATAAAATATTTTGAAAAAATATTATTTTTTGTTTTTTTTGTTTTGTTTTTTCTTTTTTAAAAATCAGGATAAAAATTTTTACTGGAAAATTGATGAATATACTTTACTTCATTTCGATTTTTAAGATGCTGTTCAGTATACAGTAAAACAGGATTGTAAGAATATATTTTGTAAGAGTGTGAGTATAAAATATAAATATCTTAGAACCAAATTTTGTACTAGAGATATATTCATTGATTTATATACCTATTGGATTCATTATATATCTGTACTTACAGTTGAGAACAAAAATTCCCATTAAAAACTTACTCCGAAAAATGCAATTTAAATCAATTGATCCCTAATGTTACTGTAAATACGATAAGTTAAATGAAGTAAACCACAGGCCACTTCGAAAACTCCCTTCATCAATCTTTAGTCGAGCATCATAAACGAATCCTTATTAGAATGCCGTTCTTCATTTCTAAAAATCGCTTATGATTTCACAAAAGTTTACAAACAAAATTGCAAGTGAAAGAGGAAATCACCAGATCTATATTGGATTAGAATACAAAAATATTTCTCGGGGTAGAAAAAGGATCTTCTATGAATACGAGGTTAGTATAACCTGGAGTCTTAAATCACTCGCAAGGATTTAAAATTTAAAAAATCACATAAATTGAATAGTTATATTAAGTTTCGTTTATCAAATATATAAAAATTTTGCAAATATATTATATACCAATTACATACACAGACTGAGATCTCTGGGGTCTAAAAACCTTCAAAAATCTGGTGTAGGTGTAGAAATAACTGACATCGAAAAAAAGAAAAAGATTAATTTAAGTATATATATATAATAAAAATATACTCTAAATATTTTATCGATGTCTGTACAAAAATATAAAAAATACATACACGCATAATAAAAACAAAAAAATATCCTTAAGGAAAGTATAGACTTTTCTTTTTCTGTTTTGTTTTTTTGTTTTTCTTTTTTATTATTTTATAAAAAATAAAACAAAAAAAATTAAAATAAAAAAGTTCAGAAAGGTTTTTACTTCGTCCTTTATCCATCCATTTACTTTTTTTTCAAAAAAAAAAATAATAAAATCTTACTTTATATCCTTGTAGGTACAACAAGGATATTAGAAGATTGTGAAGAAAAAAAAAATAATAATATTTAGGAAAAAGAGATCTTTTTTCAAAACATATATGTACAGATGTAATGTATAAAGATATATTTATATATATATAGATGATGGTATGTAAAAATATATTTAAATATTTTATCTACATATAAATATATATATATATATATATATATATATATATATACATGTAGCTAGAAAATAATTTATTCTACAACTATAAAACAGACATACTAGAAAATAAAAGGACGAACTTGCTTTGATAAAAAATCAAAAAAGAATTAAAAATAAAAAAAAAAAACTAAAATCCTTGTGATCCTTGTTATACTATATTTTATACTTTATACAGTTTTTTTTTTGTTGTTTTTTTTAAGTATATTTCTTAATTCTTATAAGATTTTATTTTAGCTTGAAGTAAAATTAATAAGAAAATGAAATAAAAACATGGAACTAAAAAAAATTTTAACCCCATCCTTGATAAGATAACAAAAAAAAATTTTTAAGAAATTTTATTATGTTTTTAGGTTTTTTATACACACAGAAAAAAGAAGGAGAAGAGGAAAGGAAAGAAAACCAACCCTGAAAGGATATTTTAGGTAAAAATTGTAAATATGTTTTACGCCTCAATAAAAAAAAAATAAAAAAAAACTAAATAAAAAAAATTAGAAATAAAAATTAAAAATTCGACTTTTTTTGTTCTTCATTAAGTCCTTTTTCGTCCTGAACAGAAAGTAACGAGTAAAAGGATTTGTTTTCTTTACATTTTTGATATTGTTTGTTTTTGTTGTTTTATTTTCTTATATTTTTTTTTATTGTGCTTTGTGAGTAGGTGTGTATATTATATGTTCATATATATATGTATGTATAAAATAAATATAAATTATAAGAAAAAATTTTAAATTGACCTTATATAAAAAATATATTTGTTTGATTAATTTAAAAATTTAACTACGTTTGTTCAATTTCATTCTAGAAATTCCAATTGATTCGATTGAATTCAATTTAAGAAGGATATCAAAGAGAACCTATATTTATTTAATAGGTCCTTTTATAGTTTCGTTTAAAGGACGATATGAGGCTTTGTTTAAGAAAGAAGAAATGCAACTTTGGAATGCATAATGCAAGACAGAGATTTGAAAATTGGTTTGATCCAAAATTTGCTTCATTATTTTGAAAAGGCATTTAAATTGGGCGATATGCCATTGTTCTAGGAAGCGTGTCATATGCATGTATTTCATTAGCCCGTAGTATGTGTAGCCTATATTTTGCACAAGCAGGGTTTTACGCCTTTTACAAAATTTTATACATCTATCTTACATTTTATTAATAAGTCAAGCTTTCAATAAATACTGTTTAACAGCGGTTTGAGAGGGGCAGCCTCTATTTTTGGAAGTTATTTATTTTTTGAAAATAAATATTAATATAAAACAATATCTAGGAGAAATTTGGTAGTTGGTTACAAAATTGGGATTATTAACTTTTTCCAAAATTTTTATATTTGTGTTATATATGTATGTGTTAATACAGGAATACAAGTATATGAAAATAGAGACAAATGAAGTACAGTCAAATGAAATACAAGCTTGCGATAGTAATAAATTTTTCTATTCTCCTGGAAAGAGGGATTTGTTAAGAAAGTGCTCCTCTTCGATCTTCTTCATTTCGAACTTTGAACCCAAATTCCAACTTTTAATATGCTTTATATTTAATTTTATCTTATCCGAGCCCTTAAGGTATCCTATGATAGATTAATTTTTAATTGATAGAGAAAGCATTAATTTAAGAATGAACTTAACAGAAATTTTTGATTGTATTTTAAAAGGTAGGTGCTGAAAAATGGACTTGAGATTTAATTGAGTATGTCAGACCCTAATTTTTTAGAAATAGTGCACTAAGATCATTATTTCAGAGCTTTTCTAATATATTTTAAATAATTTTGTATTATAATTTTAAGTTTTAGTTAATTTTAACCAATCATTTGAAATAAATAATATATTGAATTTGTATTTAAGTACAAAGTATATAACATGAGTTATACATGGTATAAAGTATATAACACGAGCGTCAAAATAAAATATTTGAAATTAGAATGAAACATGAATTGTTAACCAAAAAACATTTAAATAACGAAAATTCATTGTTTTGTTTTTGTTTTAAGTACGCTTTACACTCCTACATATATACTGACACAGGTGCCGTAAAACAGGGGGTGCAAGGAGGTGGAGGCAAATAAAGGAGAAAAAAAATAGGAATGATGATAATGACGACAATAGCAATAACAACAATTGTTTTGTTTAAAAAATAAAAAAAAAAAAAAAAAAAAACAGAGGGTTGAAAATTAAACGGTACTCTGTGTGTAAATTCCCTCTAGGGAACGTTGTTTTGTTTTATTTTTTTATAGGTTTGTTCTACTTTTTTTTCTTTTAAGTTTTTCTTTTTCGTTTTTTTGGTTTTCCTCCTTTATAACATGGTTCATGATATAAAACTTTTAGTTTCCTTTTTTTATTACCAAAACCCCTCTGTACTACTACTCCATTACTAATTTACTCCATCCATTACGTGTAGTATAGAATAAGGAAAACAGTTATATTTTTTTTGGATTTACTGCTATGTGGCGTTACTGTGTGGAGCAATAACGGTACTAAGGTACAGTTAAAACTTTTGTGTAACGCTATTTTAATTTCAATTATAATGTATATATATATATATATATATGTAGTTAGGTAATATAAATATATATATATATTCTACGGTAAATTTTCGTTTTATATATATATTTAATAATAACGGTTTCATGTTAGATAGAAATAGGTAGCAAAGGTAGATGATAAAATGGGATGATTAAAAAATTGTTGCAGGAATTCAGGTAAATTCAAGTCTGAAATAGGGTCGCGCGGTAATATTATTAGATATAAAAGGAAGGGTTTTTTTTATTTTTTTTATTTTTAATCTAGGTAGGGTAATTATATAAGGAAATGTATGGTATAACTGTTAAAATATTATAACGCGAAAAACAGTAAGTATGTATATATAACGTGAGTATGAAGTTAGGTAAGTAGCTAAACTTGTGGTTTCTAAGGTGTAGACGTTGTTTTTGTTTTTTTATTTTTTTGAATACTGAAGAGACGATATAATGTGAGCAATGAAATTATCAGGAATGAAATTTTTTTTTAGGGAGATACCGTTAATTTTAACATATAGATATATTAAAGTACTATTATTGTGTATTTTTATACCCTACACCTATAGAATAGGTAAAGGGGTATATTAACTTTGGTATGGTGTTTGTAACCACCTAAAGGAAGCGCGCTAGATATGGAAAAGTATATATATTTGTGATCAGCGTGACCGCCTTAGTCGATATAGCCATGTCCGTCCGTCCGCCCGTCCGTTCGTCCGTAGGCACGATAACTCAAAAAATAATGGAGCTATCTTGATGAAATTTTAACTGTAGGTTACTAGGACTGAAAGTACGGCGGGGATTGCATATGGGCGAAATCGGCCCATGGGTTCGGATTCTGGACCTTTTAATCGGTTTCAGGACTAACGAACAAATATAAAAAATCACGATAACTCAACAACTAATGACGCTATCTTCATCAAATTTGTGCTGTAGGTTACTAGTAATGAAACTACTTCGGGAATTGCGTAAGGTCGGGATTGGACCATGGGTTCGGAACCTAGAACTTTTTGATCGAATTTAGGCCAAACGAGCATAATTCCGAAACCAATGAAGATAGAACCTCCAAATTTAGTATCAGGGTGTCCCTTCCTATTTCCTAAGTGTCTTGTGAATTTGGGTCCCATTGGAGTAATGGGTCGGGGACCAGCCACACATTTCCGAAGACCTTAAAGCATATCTTTAAAATTAATAAAGATAACAACTTGAAAAAATGTACAAGCTTCCAATTTGCCACAAGGGTGTTCTTTACTATCTCTTGCGTGTTCCCCTAATTTGGGATCAATTGGAGTGGTGGTTCTGTACCCCTCTCAGACCTCCCAAGTTTTAAAGGCTTATAATCGAAATTACTAAAAATAGTTACTTAAAATTAGGATAGACCGTTCAAATTGTGTACAAGGGTTAACTAGTACTATAAGTACAGCGCGGACTATATAAGGGCGAAATCAGCCCAACGGTTCGGATTCCGGACCTTTTAATCGATGTCAGGACTAAGGAACATATATAAAAAATCACGATAACTCAACAACTAATGAGGCTATCTTCATGAAATTTGTACTGTAGGTTATTGGCAGCGAAATTACGGCGGTGATTACGTACGGTGAGGATTGGACAATGGGTTCGGAACTTAGAACTTTTTGATCGAATTTAGGCCAAACGAGCATAATTCCGAAACCAATGAAGATAGAACCTCCAAATTTGGTATCAGGGTGTCCCTTCCTATTTCGTAAGTGTCTTTGAAATTTGGGCCTCATTGGAGTAGTGGATCGGGGACCAGCCACTCAGTTCTTAGGCCCTTAAAGCATATTTTCGAAATTAATAAATATAGTAACTTGAAACAAATGAAGAAGCTTCCAATTTGCCACAAGGGTGTTCTTTACTATTTCTTGCGTGCCCCCCTAATTTGGGATCAATTGGAGTGGTGGTTCAGAACCTCTCTTAGACCCCCCAATGTGTAAAAGCTTATCATCGAAATTAATAAAACTAGTAACTTAAAATTAAGATAGAGCGTTCCAATTGTGTACAAGGGTTAACTAGTATTGAAAGTATGACGGGACTGCATATGGGCGAAATCGTACCATAATTTCGGGTCCTGGAACCCTTGAAAAGTTCAAGGACTAACAAACATATATCTTACAAACACCATAACTCAAAAAATAATGCCGGTATTTTGATGAAATTTAACAGTAGGTTACTAGTAATGAAAGTACCATGGGAATTGGTTGTGGTCGAGTTTAATTTCGAAGCCAAAGAATATATTTCCTATGTCCTATGTGTCTCCGAAATCTAGACTTAATTGTAGTGGTTCAGCTATGTTCAAAGGTACTTGCTGCATTTATGTAAAATTTATTTTTATATTTAAATGAATTATATGAAAAGGTGTAAATTTTTAATTGTATTTTAGAAATACATTTATTGTATATTTTGCGTTTATAAGCTTTTCTATTAGGTATATAAACTAACCATTTAAAATAATTGCAATTTTTAAAAATTTGGATTATTAAATATATTATGCTTTGATTATCTTTTTATCACAAAATTTAATAATTAGAATTTTTTCATTTTGTAATTGAATTGGAATAAATATATTTTCATTTATTTCAAGTTTGTTTGTTATTTAATATTTTTAAATAGATAAATTAGTAAGAATTTGTAGTATTTTTTAATAGATAGAGTAATTAGAAAATGTTTTTAGTATTATACAGTTAATTTGGTAAGCTATGTCTTACGATCAAATTAATAACAGCTTCTATGGTGTTAAAATGACTTATGGATATGTCCTTAAATTTGAACCAAATAGGTGTAGGGTATTTCTAAGTCGGTTGCACCGACTGACTGTTTCTTTACTTGTTATAAGTAAATGTAGATATGTATATATATTCGAGTAATAAAGGAATTAGATTCTTGTATAGAACCATTTGGTATTTAAAAAATAAAAATAATGTGAGTAAGAATGATACATGATAATAAAAGTTACTAAACAACTGTAGTATAAATGGTTAAATAAAGAAAAAATTAACAAAATAGCATAGCAAGGATATGAGAAAGGATATAAAAAATTATGTATGGATGGCATCACGCAATTTTAGGGCGACAAACTATGATTATATAGTAAATATATTATAGTTAGGGTATATTTTATATACAAGAAAATTGTAGTATATGTAATAAGGATTACAATTTATAGTTGATAAACAATTGGAAGTATACAGGTGGTTTAAGCATTAATTAATTTTTTTTTTACCTTAAAACTAAAACAGCAATAGTTTTAACTTAAGTCTCAGAGTCTATAAAAATTTTGAAAAATTTCCATTATTCAAAAATTAACCAGTTCAGAAAATGTGTTTTGAGGTGTGTATGTAATTACATTAGAGCTTAAATATATATGAAATCATTCGAACGCCTTAAAACCTGAGAAAGTGAAGTAAGTTCCTGTTTTGTAGAGTTGGTGAATAAAAATGCATTGGCTTAGATATCGGCCTAATTGTCAGCAAATTTTAAGAGTGGAGAAAAGTGAAAAAAAGTTGAGAAACATTTTTGGTAAGAAAGCTTAAGAGTTAGAGACAAATTACAAAGTCTAATCACAAGGTATCTGGTTTATAAATAGACAAGTAAAATCAAGCAATTTATTCAAGTTTAGCGATCGATAACCATAATAACATTTCAATCACGCAAGTTTTAAGATTAACTATTACTAATTCACCCTGTATTTTTTTTCTTTTTCAGATTATAAAACTATAAAAATTCTTATTTTATAGAACTTTACTACATTTATAGTTAACTTTAAATTAGAATAGTACCTACATTTTCTTTCGTACTTAATACTTTAATTGTAATGTTAATTTATATTGCAGGATGATAATAGGTGTTGAAATGAAATTTTGAAAAAAAAAAAACGGTATTAACGGTATAAAGTTATAGCAACATACCCCTTCAATCATCAAAAAGACAAAAAACAAAATTTAATTCTCAAAGTGAAAAGAAAAACTAAAGAACTCCACATTTTCCATCATCAGTACAAATTATTAACTTTTAAAAAAACAGTTAAAAAAAAATTTTCCGTTAAGTAATATACCGTTATGCATAAACTTGTTTAAAAAAAATGTTTTATTTTATTATAATATACATACACACATCTTTAACATATATTTATGTAAAAAGCTTGATTGGTTTAGGGTGTGAATAATTTTATCATAAAGAAATAATTACTAACGGTAAAACAAAAAAAAAAAAATTATACGCAAAATTATCTAAAGATAAAATAAAAAATTTTTAAATTTACAGGAGGAGGTGCACCACTACACACTAGTTAGAAAGGTGTAAGAAAGTATAAAGAGTTGGCATAGTTAAAAGGTATATATAATATATATATATATATATAATTAAAAGGAGTTGATTTTGAACAATTAACAATGAATTGTTTAAAATAAAAGTTTATATACATGTATATATATATATAAGTATATAATGTGAGGGTGGCATTAGAACATTTTTTTTTTTTATTTATTATATACCGTCATTATTGTTGTGTAACTTATTACCGTTGTTTTTTCACATGTTATTTTGATAGTAATATGATAATAAACAACCTCCATATTAAATATATAATGATAGCATGTGTGATAGCATGTGTGATGGCATGTGTGATGGTAATGGTTGTGTTAAAAAATGAGCAATGAATAATAAAAAAGGAACGGAATGAATTGTTAAAAATTGTTGATAAACTTAAAATTTATTTGGATGGAAGATATATTTTAGAAATATTTAATTTATTTTTATAAATTATTTGGCGGTTTTTGTTTTAGAAGAAATTTTAAAGAATTTTGTGGTTAAATTTTTTTATAAATGAAAAATCAAATAAATAATTATCCTTTATTTTAAACTGTATCTTATAATTAAAAAATTCTTAAATTTCTCATTTTTTCGCAAAAATTTTTTAATATAAAAATAATTTAAAATCAGTTATAAAATAAGAAATAAATTTGAAGGGGTTCTGTTAATTTGGTTTAAAACCACAATTTTGAAATCTTTTTAGAAAATTTAGTTTTAAGATTTTTCTAGTAATTTTGTGGTTAAAATTTTTCTTTGATTTTATTTACTACAAATAATTTCCAATTTCAAGGAACAGATTTAGAAGTGAGTTTATTGATAACTATTTCTATAGGATTCAAATTACCCTAAAAAATTATATATATATAAAATTATATATATATTAAATAAATAGTTAAATATTATGTCTTTAATATTGGGGTCTAGGTGGTTCTCTGTTTTCCCACTTTATTTGATAGAGTTGATATTATGATTTTTAATCTTATATCGATTTGAAAGAGGAGGTAGAGCTTTGATTTAACTGGAATTTGGATTTTTAAATTTAACTCCCTTTTGGCAGTCAATTGGTGGTTGGTTAAATTTGGTAATTTTAGATCCAAATAATTACTATTTAAAATCAAAAAATTACTATTTATAATGAAGGTTTTATTTATTATTGTTTTACAGGCCCTGTTATATTTTTTGTATTCCATATCAAAATTGAGTGACAAAAGTATTTACTGTTTCTAAAATCTTAAAAAAATTAGGAGAAAAGTTCTTCTTTTAACTCAATTTTGAAGTATGTTTGTAACCAAGCGAATGATAAATTATATTTGATTAATTAAAAGAAAAATTAAGAATCTCTTTAGCAGTTTTTAAATTTCAATAATTTTCTCTTCAAAAAATATTGCATACTTTTAGGAGACCTGACATTTTAAATTTTCCTTCCCATACAAATTAAACCAAAAATTCCATACATTAGGTGTAAAATTCTTTATAATATTGTATTAATATATTCAACATAATAAAATAGATATTAAGTATTCGTACAATTGTTTTGTATGACATTGTTATAAAATATAAGACATAATTTTGAGAGCTAAGTTAAGTTTTAAAAGATTGAGATGAAAAAATATTACTATGTTACTAATACCCTGAAGTAAATATTCAATTTTGAAAGGTATGTGGTTATATTAAAACTATGGTACTTTAAAATCGTTTTTAATAGTTTCGAAATTTATATTATTATTAATAGAGCTAATTTTAATATTTAATATTGTTTTCTGTACAGCTTATTAAACACAATGTACTGTAGTGGTAGTCTATAGTTTTTAATCAAAAAACTAATGCATGAGTTAAATTTAAAAATAGATTTTCATTGTTAGAGCAGGTAATATGCAATTTAAATAAGTGAAACAATATTGTGATCATAACGCTTGTAAAATCTCCATGGTGACCAAGTATATGTAGTTAAATACAAAATATATAATATAAAATAAATAATATTACTTATAAAATTAATATAACTATTATAATCTGCCAGTCCTGAAAAGTAAAGACATGCTCCACTCGCTTATCACATTGTATGAGTTAAGGGACTGCTCACAAATAAATAAATAAATAGCGCTTCTAAAATGTTCAATATTTTAGAGGGCGAACATATAGTCAACATACATTAACATATAATTAGTGATTTTTTTCAAAATTTTTTCACCGTTCAAAACACTTTCCAAGCTATTTAAGATATTGAAGATTTATTGAGAATAATTAATTTTATTTAAGATATTTGAATACAATAAATTGTAGTGAGTACTTATTATATACTATAAACTGTGAAATATAGCACTTATATATACAAATATACACAATATACAAAAGATAAATTTGCAAAATTAAAAAAAAAAATAAAAAAAAAATGCTTTAATTAAACTAAATATTACATAATTAAAATATAAGTTTAATAAAAGTTTTATAATATTTAAAATACTTCTGAACACCTAAAAGTATGCAATAAATTTGAAATAAAATTTTCTAATTTTACTTTGTGGTTTTACATAACTTTAATTGCACTAAATCAAAGAATTATACATATATAATATATATAATTATGTATATATTTTTTTTTTATTTGAATGCATATATATATATATCATATGTATGTTTATATAATCAATGTAAATTTACTTCAAATCACGTTATTACAATAGTTAAAAAATTTTGTTTTCCCGAAAAGGACACAAATATTTGTATAGTCATGAGTTTGGGGTGGTAAGTAAATTTGATTTGGTTTCTCAGATAGCAATAGATAGCATTTATTTAAAAAAAAAAAAAGAAGAAAATAAAAATAATAAACCATCTTTTTTCACCATTTTTATTATTATAATAAACCATCTTTTTTCACCATTTTTATTTGTAAAAAAAAATAAATTACAAAAAAAAATATATTTTTTTTCAAACTATTTCAAAACTACTATCGTAGTCGTCGTCATATGATGCACATCTAAACAGTTCTTATTTTTTTTTTTTTTTTTTGTAATTTCTGTTTGTTCGTATTTTTTTCGTAATTTTTTCTTGTTATGATTTTATAATTTTTTTTTTTTTTTTTAAATTTTTCTATCTAAACAAGCAGGCAAACAAGTATGTTACAAAGTTTTTGATAAATTTGAAACGGAATGAGATTTTTCAGTTTTATTTTATTCGGAATTTTTTTCCTTTTTTTTGTTTTTTTTTTTGCTGTTCAGTACAGAATATTCTAATATGTATGAATATATGTAATGTATAAGCGTTATATGCTCAAACAAATGTTATTATTTGTAGTGTCATAGTTATATTTAACGGGTTTATTCATCATCTACTATGCTACCCCAAACCTACCCCAACCCCACCAAAATCATACGTACTCGCTTGTCTATTGAAAATAAAAATTTATTCATAGAATAGCAGCACATATGAAGGATAAGTTTGTTCAAATAAATTCAGCCCACCATTCCACCCATTCCATTCGGGTGGGGGTTGAATGAGAATCCATCTGTTTTAGGATTAAGTATTAAAATGTTTTAAGGACCGTATGGAATTTTGCAAGTATCTGTACGAGTATCTTGATTATTATGTATATTTTGTGACGATTCTAAATACCGGGTTTAGTTTTTTTATTTTATAATTTTGTTTTTCCAGTCTGACTTTAGCCTTAGTTTTTTTTTTTAATAAATGGATGCTCGAAAAAATATTTTTAGAAATTCAAAATTAAAAAAAAAAAAACCAAAAAAATTTTGCTTAGAAATTTTAAATTACATAATAGGGGTTGTTGTAAAGGTAAAGAGGTTTAAGGGCGGGCGGTGGTAAAAAGTAAAAGATATAGTTTAGGGTAAAACACAGAGAAAAAAAATGAAGATCTGGTACAAAAAAAAAACAATAGAGTTCGTGTAAAATTCAAAATTTTGAATTGTTTGAGATTTTAGGAATTCGAGATTTTGGTTTTTAGATTTGAATATGGAATATTTTAAGGATACATTTTTGCTGTTTTTTTGTAACTACACTTTTGAAAAGAAGATTTTTAGAAAATTTGATTTGAAATAGAAGAGGAAAATGGGGTTGACAGCAAATTTAGAAAAAATAAAAAACGGGGCAAAATATTTAAATAAAACGGTGTTTTTTCGTAGTTTATGGACATTATTTTTGTTTTAGTTTTTTTTATATCAGTGTAAGAGATTTTCATTTGTGTTATGATTTTCCGTCCTTGTTTTTAATTTTTTTTTTTTTTTTTTGGAATATTTCTATGTATCTTGATATATGGTCTGGTATTATAGTAAGAACTACATGGCAGAGTAAAATGATAATTATAATTAGAGTTGCCATATCATATTTAATTTGATATTGAGAAAAATTATTATAAACTATTTATTAGAACGTTAAAAGATGGTTTATCGAAATTTCGGTAATGAAGGTCAATCTTTAAGGGCCACATTCTACCACTGGTTCTATATAATAATTTAATGAGAGGGTTTTAGGATTTGTGACTTCCGTAATTGAAAATTATTAATGGGTTCCTCGAATAAAATCTTACCTACATAGCTTTTAGTTTTTAAAAATTAGAGCGAATGCTACTCCAGATCCCTATTTGAAATAATTATTGAAGCCCTAATATAAACCTAACTTTAAAATCCTTCCCTTTCAACCCTTAAAGACCTTCTAATTTAAGATCTCGTATAAGAAAATATGCAAACATACTGAAAAAAATTAATGTCCTGATTTTTAATTCCACTCCAAAATTCGGCCTCATAATTGTTTTCATGCATATATTATTTAATATTAGCTTTAGGAGGGGGAGGGGAGTCTTATATTAATTTTATTATTGTATTACAAGTTTAAAGGTATTGGGTACCTTTGGATCTAAAAGATATTCGGATGAAAAGCAAAAAACCCATAAGCTTAAAAAAATTACGACTCACAGTAATTGTGTTATTATTCTTAAAGGATATTTAAGACTTCTGAATCAGGGTCTAATGAAAGATCCCCGATTATATAGAAATTTACAATTAATAAACTATATTTATCTAATCCCAATTTATTTAAATATAATGCAAAAATTACGAACGCTAGGATATTCACAAGGACGATTGGTAATACAATATAATTGGTTATAAAAGTATTCTGAGAAAACCCAGGCTTAGAATATTAAAACTCAGTTCTCACTTCAGTTTTCCAGAAAAATTTCTGAAAAATTCCATTTTCTTTTTTTTTTTATTTTATTTTCGGGAATTGGTAACCATTTTATTGTCTTAATATAAGAAAATTTTTGCACTCATGTTAGAATCTTGTTTTTTTTTTATAAATTTTTTTTATTTAAAGACAGAAATGTATATTTTTCTTATCCCAAGGTCCTAATAGCACTCTGATGTTCTGATGTAGATTCCAAAAAAAAAAAACAAAAAAAAAACAAAGTGAAAATAACAAAAAAATTAAACGCCTTACTTGCTTCAATATTCCTACAAATGTACATACATTTTGAATATCCTTTTTATTTATATATCTTTAGATACAATTTCAAATTGGGGGTGTAAGGATAAAAAAAAAAAATAAAATATTTTCCTCTTCTTTTTTGATGATGAAGGTTCTTTTATTTTTTTTTTTTACAGTTTTTATTTTTGTTTAGGATGATTGCAAAGTCGAAGGATTTTTTCCTCTGTATTTTTTGTTTCTTTTTCATTTTCATTTTAATTTTGTTTTTTTTTTTTTGTTTGTTCTTTTCTATTATCCTGTCAGGATATTTTTTTTTTTTTTTTTTTTAATGTTATGTCTAAAATGTTCATCTTCCAAAGCACAAAAAAAAGAAAAAAAAACAGAAAAAACAAAAAATTATATTGGAACTTTATATGGTTTAAAAAGATGTGATGAGAAAAATGCTGTGCTTGTACAATACAACACACAGTCTTGGTATTATTATTATTCTATTTTGTTTTTGTTTTTGTTTTTTTTAATGTACCGTTAGTACCGTTAGTATACCGTTTAAATAACACTAACAATATAGAGTAACACAAAAATGTACACAATACAATATATATTGGTGATGCACACAAGGATTATCATAATCATTCATCATCATCATCATCAACAACAAACAGCATCAGCATCAGTGGCAGTAGCAGTAGTAGCAGCAGTAGCAGTAGAAACAGCAGCAGTAGCATCAATATCAGCAGCAGCCTTAAAATCAGAACAACTTGATAGGTTTGTTCTATATATCACATGATAGAAATTATATATGTATTATATATACAGTTATGTACAGTTATATACAGTTATATTATAAATAAAATACATGTACCGTTATACTGTGTGAGGGTAAGAAAATTTTTTTTTTCTAAAAATGTTTATAACGATATTTGGCTAAAAAAGAATTGAAAGACAAGAGCAGAAGATGAAGTAGTATTTACAAAAAAAAAAAAAAGAATAGCAACAACAACAACTATACAAGGAAAATGGAAAAGTTTTTCGTATTTTGTTTTTTTGAATTTTCGAGAAAAATTGCAGGAATCTAATAGATAAGAAGAGAAGTGTAGGAGTTATTATTATTATTGGAAAAATGAAGGTGCGGATTATATTTTTGTTTTTTTTTTTTTTTTTGGTATTCTAAGGATCTAGGGTTAATGGAAAAGGAGCAAAATAAGAAAAGAAAAAACGAAAAACAAAATTTTTGAGTTGAAATTGAATGGTATGTTGTTAAAAATTTTGTTGTTGTAGCTTTTTCTAATCATTGTCTTCTTCGTTTTGGATTTTGAAACCAAAAAAGAATAAAAAAGAGTATTTTTTGGGTTTCAAACAAAAAAGTAGAATTTTAACAATAAAACTTTCATAAAACCCCCTGTATTTTAGAGGGTGGCAAAATAATAAAAACCAGAAAAATATGAAATAAAATAAAAACTGTTTTCTAGGTTAGATTCGTATATGGGTTTTTTTTTTTTATTTTTCAGATTCAGTTGGCTTAGAAATTTTTATTATATATATATGTATGTAGGTTGAATATAATGTACATATGTATGTATATTTATAACTTGGATACTTAAAAAAGGATAAAGGATATATTATGAGTATATATATGTATATATGCAATTAAATGTGGAACAATCTCTAGAAAATAAAAAAATAGAAAAAAAACAAAAAAAAAAAGTTATTCTTTTAATGATGCACTGTTATGATATTAATGTGTTGGTTGTGGATTATATATGGTGGAATAATATTAGTTATATTGTGTTATAGTTATTGTTCTATACTTTTGTATTGGTTCTACTACTTTAAAGGATTCTAAAATGTACGCCCCTCTCTCAACCACTTTAATTCAAATTTTTGTACTGTGCTATACTTTAATTTAAGGGATTCTGGATGGAGGGTATTTTTCAATCATCCATGTCGATGTTATATTTGTTTGGATATGTTTTATATTATTTAAGTTCTAGTATATATATATATATACATATATTATAAAAATAGGAGGACAAAGTCCCGCAATACAAAAGATTTATATATATATATATATATATGAGATAAACATTTTTATTATTTTAATTGTTTTTTGTTTTTCATTGAAAGTTTTCCCGAGTTTGATTTTAATTTTTCTATTTGAATTTTCGTCCTTTTTTTTCAAAATTTTTTAAAACTTTTTTTTTTGGGAAAAGGGGAGAAAAGGGGAGGGGATCAGGTTTGGACGGAAGATGCAATTTAATATAATATTGAACTAACAGTGTTTTTTTTTTATTAAAAGTTGTAATCAAATACCTGCTAGGGTATTGAAAAAAGTTTAAACTTTCAAAAATTGTGCAGAGTGCATATATTGAATTGTCCTTATATATGGAATTAGTATAGGATATATATATAAATATATGTAGGAGCATATATGGAATTAAAATTTGGTACAAGTTTTAATAAAACCATTTTTAAAAAGACATACGAAAATGAAACAAGATATTTAAGAAAAATGAAACGAGTAATAAAAAAAAGGATAATGACTAAGTATTGATAGAAAATTGATTATAAAAGAGTGGGTGGTGGGTTGTTAACTATTTAGTTAGAAATTATAAAATTAAGCTTAGTTGATTGTTTTAGAAAAAAAAATTTATTAATAAAATTTTATTCAAGGAATCATAGAAAATTTATTAACCAATACATACAAAAAAAATAATTTTTTAAGTTTTATAAACAGGTAAATAAAACGAAATTATTTAAGGATCAAATATATTAGTAGGAATTTTCATTTTACTGTTATTATGTTTTTTTTTTGTTTTTTATAAATTTCAATGTCAGGTAGGATTCCATAATTTAAACAAAAAGTCCCTACTAGTAATATAATAATATGATATTATTTACACACGTGCCTCTCTCTAAACAATATCAGAATTTTTAAAATAAAGAAATTTTATTCTTTGGAAAATATTTTTTGAAAAAATTTTTCTTATTTTTTTTTGGCTGTTTTTTTTTTTTTTGATGAAGAAAAATTAAAATCTTAAAATGTTTGGATTTTTTTTTTGTTGGCAATTTGTTTTAAGGGTAATCCATTACTTTCATTTTGAGATTCCAGAATATTCTGAACCAAAATAAGAGCCAAAAAAACAAAAATAATAAGGGAAAAATTTAAATTTTCTTATCTTCCATTTTTTGTACCCTCATTTTTTGGAGATGGTTTTTTTTTGTTTTTTTTTTTGAAGCGCCGTTTCCAGTCCAATTTTCAAAATTTCAATTTTTATTTTTGTGTGCTTCTTTTTTGTTTTTATTTTGGATGAATCCATGAATCCTTGAATGTTTTAGATGCCTTATTCATTATATTTTATCCTTTTTTTCACATCTAAGGATAAAGTTTTTTTTTGGTATTTTTATTTTTTTTATTATTTTTTTTTAGTTCTATCTACTGTTATTGCTTACATTTCAAAGGATTGACAAAACATGGGAATAGGGCAGGACCCGTAACCCGAAAAATGCAAAAAAAAAAAAAAGAGAAAAAACAAGTAGAAACGTATATATATATATGAAAATAACTGATATCCTAAAAAGGGATGAACTGAAATAACGGTAAAATTAAAAAAAAAGAATAAGAAAAAAAAAAAATTTTCCTTATCGTTTATTTCTTTCAGTTTTTGAAAATGCTTACAGTTAGAAGGGAAAATAACTGCTGTTTTTTTTTTTTTTTTGAAATTTCTAACATAAGAGATCCTTATTGTTTTCATTTTTTATATTTTGTTTTTTTTTTTTGGATAAAGGATGACAATGAGAACGATGACGATGAAAAATAATGGTTTGTAGATGAAAAATATTACTTTAATATAAAAATAGTGACCATATTTAAGGAAATTTTATTTGGAATGTATCAAGTGCATAAGGGGAACGAATATCTGGAGAAGCATTTAGTGACCTAAATGTGTTGAATTCAGAAATTGCTAACTAGAACTATAGTTGTTAAGCCTTGATAACATAAGGCTTGCATAAACATTAGCCAAAATGCATTGATTATTATGCAGATCCAACTTTCTAATTTAAGGGAGGTTTATGATTTTACCCTTGAACTGAATGTTTAAAGTACCACTTGAGTTCTGGATTAGAAAAATAATTGTGAACTATGAAACTGGCTTCCTAAGTTCTATTCTTAAAACCAAAATGTAAATTTATATTATCAAAATGTAGATTTAGAGGGTCATTTAAAAAACCGGTTGAATACTAAATTAGAAAAATGTTTGTAAATCAAGCAAGCAGTTTGCACTATCCCACTCCTCAGATCCTTTTTTATTGGTTTAAGTCCCATACTACCGAAAGAATGCTCATGCAGATACTCTGGGTGAACTTTAAAATTTTTAAATCCACTCCTGTTCTTTTGCCACAGAAGCCATTTTGAAGCCTGTTATTGGTAAAATTACAATAAAATGTAAAGGGCATGTGATTGGTTAAAATTCAATATTATTCATAAAAACCCTTTGCAGATACTCTTTGTGACATCTTAAGTTTCTAAACCCACTCATATTCGGTACTTAAAATACTTTTGAATCTTGTGGCACTTTAAGTTTCTACTAACCTCTTAAGTTTCTGAAACCACTCTTGTTCGTTATTTATATTACTTTTGAATTTTGAGCCATTTTTAAACCTATGACGAGATCTGAATACCGTAATACGGATACTACGGGTAAACTTTGAAGTTGTAAACCAAAACCGTACTGTTTTTGCATTGCCATTTCCTCTGAAACCATTTCAAAGCTCCTTATTAGCCAAATTCTAAATAATTATATTCTAAAAAATTAAATCAATATATCAACTAAGTACCTAATTTAAAACCTTGGCAAATGGTCACTCTAATTTTAAGTATTTCTTTCTAAATATGTCTATATCTAAATTATACAATATGTATGTATATATATAATAAATATATATGTAGAATGAAATTCATTTTATATTTTTGGCAAAATAATAAAAAAACAAAATAAAATAAAAAAAGGAAAAGTAACGTGGGATCTTCACTCATCGAAAATACCAGAGAAATTTTGTTATTTTCATTTTTTGCAATCATTTAAACGCCCAGTTGAATAAAATACAGTATATAGTAGGGTTGGTTTTTTTTTGTTTTTTTTTCCTTTTTTTTTTGTATATTCAAGGACATTTAAATCCTCTTTCAATGTTATCCCCTTCTATAAAATTGTATACTATACACAGTGCACAGTATTTGGTCTTTATTTTCTGTTTTTATTTTTTTAGAAAATATTTTTCTCATCGTCTCAAACTTGAATTTGGTAAGAGTGCTCGTTTATATATTTTATATATATATATATGTGTATGTGTAGATGTAGATATTTTGTAAGGATAACATTTACAGTGGAAAGAAATTACTGTAAAATTTTTTTTGTATATTTTGTTGTTTTTTTTGAATCCGTTTAGTTTTGTAATGCTTGAAATATTCTCATCAGAATTGTTCAAAAAAAAAAAAAAATGTTCCTTTTTACTTTGAAAAAAAAAAAAAATCCTTATTTAGTCCTTACAGCTGTGCTCGGTATGGTGTTTTTTTCGTTTACTGCTAATATATGTAAGTAATGTACAGTGTTGATAAAGAAAAACGAATGTTTGGAAATGAGTAATGCTCTCCTTTGATGATTTAAGGATACAAATTTTTTGAGGTATATATGCTAAAGTTGAAGGATATTCTAAGGTATATTTGGATTGTATATGGTAGAGTTGAAAGATTCAAGGGATTATTAAGGATATTTTTAATCCTAAATGGAAAATACGGTTTATTAATCACTGGTTTCTATGGATTGTAATTGGTATTAACATGTTGAAATACAATGGTATTAACATTTTGAAATTGAAGCCCGTTTCCGAAATTTTGAATTTGAGGGTATTACCTTTATTTCTCCCTGATTTGGTCTGATATTCAAGGTTTGATTTTCAAAACAATTATTCACATAATAAGAACCAATGCTGAGGCCAGAATAATTACTTAAAAATAATATGACGCTAGGTCTCAGACTATAGCAGATTGTTGGAAAATTTTAACTTAACTTTACCGTCCGCTGTACTATAAATATACAAGGCAGGCTATTAATTTTTACCTTAAGGAATTCTATACTACAATTGAATATTGGAACAGGAGCATCTGTGAGTAAGTTCGAAAATATAATCTGAGGTTAGGCCTGGGACTAACAGACTGTTGGCAATTTTCACCTTAACTTTAAGGTTTTTTATATACTTAATCTTTACTAGAAGGCTCATAATTTTTACCTTATATTAACAGCTTTCTATACAATAAGCCCGAAAATATAATCTGAGGTAAGGCCTTGGACTTTTAGATTGTTGTAAATTTTGACAGTAAGACTTACAAGACTCTCTGTATAATTACATATTGGAACTGGAAAATCGCAGGATATATATATAATACAATTAATTGATCTCTTTAGATAGAACTCTTTCTACTTTTCTATCTGTGAGTTATATTATTCAACTAAATTATTTTTTTATATTATCTATGTTTTTGCTTAGACTATCATGTTAATGTAGTTTTTATTATTTATTCGAACGAATTGTAACACCTTCAAGTCGAAAACCGTTTAAAAATTTAAAACATCCACTGCGATTCGAATCCGGTCTTCTCAAATTACAGATCGGCAATGTAACCACATTACCTATCGCCCAGTCGTTTAATCCAATTTACTTTATATTTTTAACTGTGAAATATTTCAGTATACTTTTTTTTATCATCACTGTACTGTAAACAATTACATACATATATACATATATAAAAGCTGAGTGCTGTGAAGTGTTCACATTTAAAAGAACATGTCATAAGGAAAAACGGTATCGCATTTTTTTTTTAGAATCAAATAAAAAAAAAAAATAAAAAAACTGAATGGCAAAAGTAAGTTTTCCTTATTATTTGTACAAAAAATTTTGTTTTTTATTTTTATTTTTTTGTAAATGAATGCCTTGTTAGTTTCATTCCGTTTTGTTTGTATTTTTGTTGTTTGTTTTTGATTTTTGTGATCCTTATGTATCCTTGGTGTTCCTATAGTTGCTATTTTTTTTCCTACTCCCAAGTCATTGTTTTTTGTTGTTTTTTTTTGTAACAACTTTTCGTTTTCAATGTTGCACTTTTATAAAATTTTTTTTCAAATGTATAGAAATTAAAAAAAAAAAAAATATCCTTCTGATCCTTTTTTTATAATTTTTTTTTACGGTTTTTTTTTGTTATTTTGTTTTTTTCTTCTTTTATAAAACATCGTTCTGATATATTTTCTTGTTCACTATTCAAAGTCTTCTCTTTTTATTGAAGATCCCTTGTTTTTTTAGAGGAACTTTATGTTTTTTTTTTATTTTGTTGTTCATTACTATTGTTGTTGTCGGTTGCTATAGTCAGCTTGATGTCTTATGCTTGTGTTAAAGGTATCACAAAAACAGTTAGCGGAGGTAAATATATTTCAAAAGCGGGGTAAATATTACAAAAAATAAAGAAGGTAAAATGAACGGGGGACTAAGTAAAAATGAGGAATGGAATTGGAAATTTTTTTTTTAAAATTTTGATAAATTTTTTATTTTGCTTTTGTGTTTTTGTATGGGTGTATTGAGATAGAGGGCAGAGGGCAGAGGGCAGAGGGCAGAGGGAATGAAATGAGAAATATATTATTCATTTTATAACTGAAGGACATTTAACAACAATCTTATATAAAAATTGGGAGGGGAAAAAATAAGAAATTAATTTTGAAAATGGTTTTTTAAAATTCTTGAATTTTGTACCAGAATGGTATAAAAAATGGTAAAAATTTCCTAAATTGGACACCATTATGGTCAGCAAGATTAAAAGTGTGGTTAGCATACTTTTCTACAGTTCTGTTAGAAGTAGTAATCTAGGAAAGTGCAGTGGTACAATACGAAAATTGCAAATGGTTTATTGAAGTCAGTTCGAAATTTACTACTTCGTTCTTTGACAAGGATAAAAGTGGATAGCTCTGAAGTTTAAATCTGAGCACATATTTGGTATTTTAAGAGATCCAAATTTTTTTTAAAGATATTCTTGTTTGAACTAAATAATTTTCCAAATAACTCTGTTTCTTATATTAGCTTTGTTTTAAAAAGTGCATATATAGGTGTCTATCACATTTATTTTATATCAAGGAATGCCAGGGATGCATTAAGGAACTGAAGAATGATAAATAATTTAATACCTTTGGGTGGTCAATGAATCGAAATAATTGGAGGATTTCTACACCTATTTTCGGCCAAAGAATTAAATATTTAAAATTCTCAATATATTAATGGGTTTGGTAAACTAAATCCGGCGGAAATAATTTTAAATCGGCTTCAACTAACTCTAATAAACATAGCAAAGTATTGCCATTTTTTTTCTCCTTTTCCACTGCTGTTAAAGGGGTACAGGGTATCTACAAAGTTATATTAGAAGATTTCTTTGATTATTAAGCGCTTATTACGATATACGATATAAATTATTTACGATATAAATAATTGCAACATTTTTTTTATTGAATACGATCTAGTCAGGATTCGAAGGATGGCTTCCTATACATACACTACGGTCCAAGCTGTTCAAGTCAAATAATATTTATCTCTATAAGGAAATGCTGTCTATAAAGGATGTTTAAGTAATTACTAATTAAAATTTAGTACTGCTTATAAATGTTGTTGATTTTCCCAATAATATTCACGAATTTACAACAATATCTTTATTGAAACAGTGCCTTGCAACCTTTGCTAAAATACGGTATACTAATTGTTTTTTGAAAAGTCCGGAGCACATCACAATAGAAAATACAAATTAATATTGTGTACATAATAAAATTACATTTATTTTTTTACACAAATGTAGAGAAATGAACACAAAACTATTCCAAATATATAGTAATTGCTAATTACTAATGTGATACCCGGGCTTATTTCAATGAATACAAACATTTATATTCGGCTTGATATTTTTAAGTGCAATCCGAAGCATAACCATGTATCCTTTTTTTAATTAAAACTTGAGTTGAAAAACTGACCACACATAGATATGTAGTCGAAGATGGAAGCAGAACAGCTATAGCCTGATCAGAATTGTTATAATATTCCTTCAAAAATTCAATTAAACCACAGTTAACATCCAATAGAGAGTTTAGTTAAATTTCAGTTTTAAAGTTCCGTCAGTTCTCAATTCGATAAATTCCTTAAATTTGTAGAAAAAGTGTTTTCAATAGAATTTTCGGATTTAATTACAAAAGGATTTCGAATTCATTCGAAAATAATGTTCGAATTATTTTATTGCAGCAATGTTAAATATTCTTGAGCCAAATTCGAAATTATTTGCTTGTCCTCAATCTGATTGGTCATTGGTTGGCAATTGGAATACGGCACACACAATATACGCATCCAGTACAGTCACTCAGTTGTGAAGCCCCGAAACATAATGATCTTATATAATCTAGACATTTATATAGTATTTTATATTAATTTATTAGTGTTCGAATTATTAAAAAAACTGAACTATTTTGGTTGGTTAGTTAATCTATCAATTAATTATCTATCTAGTATAAGTAGGTCTACTAAAAAAAAAAAATCCATTTAAATATTCCACACAAGTAATTTCAATTACTCTTTCTTTTAATTTCAATTTCGATTTTGTTGTTGTGTTTTTTCTAGGAATTTTTTTTCTATTCGAAATTATTGTGTGACCTCAGATATAGCATGAATAAGAAAATATATGTTTGTGTTTTTGTTTTTTTTTTTTTTTTTATTTTCTACAAATGAACATCTAACAATTGAAACAAAAAAAAATAGATTTTTTTTTTTTTATTCATTTTGTTTTGTAAGGAATCAAAAAAAAAAAAACAAAAAAAACAAAACAATAACAATAACATTACATAGTATACGTAGGTGCCTCATCACTGCTATTTTCCATTTTTAAACAAAAAGCAAAAACAAAAAAAAACAAAAAACAAAGAAATAAAAAATGAAAAATAGGTCCTTGTTTCATTTTGTTCACTATTATTTCTTAGACGTGGTGGAGAGGGAGGCGAAGGCGGAGGAGGCAGCAAAACAACAAATAAAAAACAAAAAACAAGACATTTTTATTGTAGTTAGTTAATAGCTCTACATATAGTCAGTCAGGCATTTTGACTGAAATGCAGGGGCGGGGTGGGGTATAACAGTAGAGGAAATAATAGAAACAAAATTGTAATGGATATGAAAAAATATAAAAGAAAACAAAGGTTTAATAACAGGCGTCCAGGCGCCTTCAATTTTATTTTATTTTTTTTTACTTTTGTTATTGTTTTTATTTCTAGAATAGTTTTAATTCTTGTACTTGTTGTTGTTGTTTTTTTTTTTTTTGATTTACCCCTTTCTTTTTTTTGGAGGGTGGCACTCTTTATATTGAAAAAACTTACGTGTTTCAATATTTCTTGTAGTTTATTCTTGGATTTTGTTATTGTTTTTTTTTTGTATTTTTTTTTTTTAGAATTTAACAAAAATCCTTCCATTCGTCTTTTGTTTTTTCATTTCTTCTGTTCATGATCCATTCACATCCATCTCTTCAATTTCAAAATATTTTTTTTTTTTGTTTTTTATATATACATACATATATATATAAATATATATACATTTAGAAATGGAACAAAAGAAATTGAAAAGAAAATAAAAAAAAAAAAATATGAAATAGAAAAGAAAGTAAGAAAGAGAAAGAAAATAATAAAAAAAAAACTTTCATTGTTATTATATTCAACCATTTCTTTCAATATTTTCTTTCTTTGCATGTTTTTTCTTGTTTTGTTATTTTTTTGTTTTGTTTTTTTTTTTTTTTAATTCTTTATATACGAATGTCCGAACTCTAAAATTGTCTTAGAAAGAGAAAGAAAAACAACAACAATAAAAAAAAAATGTAAAGAAAAGGATGAATATAGAAAAAAAAACAAACAATAACAAAAAGTAGAAAATAAAAGAGTTGGATAACGTCAAATTTTGGAATTTCAAATTGCCATCAGCATTTTTTTTTGCTTTTCAAGTTTGAAAAAAAAAATATAACGGTAAAGATGAGAGGAGTAGCAGAGAGAGTAGGAGGGAGCAAAAATAAAAAACAAGGTAGCAAAGGGAGATCTAAAGAATAAGGATAAGAAATAAAAAATAAAAAGACGAGGATTTCAAGAGGATTCAAGAAATACAAAAGATGATTTTCATTTGGTGTTCATTTCTTACTTTTTGATTCAGTTGAATGTTTTTATTGTTGTTGTTGTGTTTTTGTTTTTTGGAATAGAGTTGGGGCTTTTCTTTTTTTTTGATATTTTTTTTTTTTTTTAAAGAAGGCAGTATTTTTTTTTTTTTTGAAGAACATGAAATTTTTTTACAGCTTTAAGGAAGGATAATAAAAAAGAATTTAGAACTCAGTGGGTGGTAAGGAATATATATATGTATATACCTACATTCGAAATCATGTAGGTAGGGATTTCATATTCATATATAACTATGTATATATATATAAATATATATATATATATATATATATGAATATGAAAAACCATGAAAGAAATAATGTTTTATAAATTCTTAGGGTTTTTAAGACTTTTTTGAAAATTTGCTTTTGTTTTAGTTTTAGTTAACTGTAAATTTAAAAAACATAACATGTATTTGAACATAAACACCGTATGATATATGTTGGATATGGATGTGCAATATATTAAAATAAAATTGATATGTTTTTAGATCTAATGTCCTGCATTTGATTTGAGTTTGTTTTTGGTTCTTAAAATTAGAACTTTTTTAAAATTCTTAGACTTCTTTTTCGAAATAAGTTGTAGAAAAATTTTTGATTATATATATTTTTTCCAATGTAAATTTTACTAGACCTAAAGAAATGTAACAGAAGTGAGTTATGGGGTACAATGAATAATGCAATATATAATGGTAGTTAGAGAATCAATTGAATAATAAAGATAATGTTAAGTTTAATTTAATTTAATTATTAAAAAATTAAGTATCTTGATTTCACCCTAGGTTGGATTTTACCATAGCCCTGGCTTGAATAAAATTTTGGCAATGAATAAGCGAAAAAAAGGAATGAAACATGTAAAAGTTGGCTAATACTATGGTACAGTTTAATTTTTAGACTTTATAATTAAATTCATGTACAGAGTGGGACTATTTAGCGTTAAATTTAAGGATTGTCAATTATTTCATCTCATGCTTTGAAGTTTTATTTATTTATTTATTTATTTGTAGTACCAGACAATAGAAAATATTGCCTGATAATATTAATCCTTTGCCGATTTGACTTTTGGACTTATTATTAAATTATTATCAATTAACACTGTATTTTTTTATTAGATATGGTCTGACCAGGGTTTGAACCCGAAACTTTTCGATTAAAATGCCGCCACTTTACCACTGAGCTATCGGTCAGATATTGTGAAGTTGTACTTACTCAAAAGTACTAAAAGTGGTATTTGAATTGATATACTTATTTTAAAATTGACCATATCAATAAAATTAAAATGCAACACTCAATTCTGAAAATTTCCCAAATTATCTAATTTTTATTGTGTAAAAATAATCAAAGATTTCAAATTAATTTGGTATTTATTTGTTCAAAATTACCATTGCGTATAATATAAAAAAAGAATAACAAATATGTCACCACATTTTTTCTTAGCAATTAGTTTAATTATATATATATATATATATTATGTCCTTTTTTAATATTATTGCAACTATTTAAAAATGTTCACACGTCACTCAAATAAAATTTATAAAAAAAAACAACAACTTTTTTTTTTAAAGGACCTTTTTAATTCAAGTACAAGAATTAATCCTTAAGTGAACTAATTTTTAATACTTATTTGAAATTGCAAAAAAAGGCAAAAAAAACAAAATAAGAAGGACACGTAATACTTACAATAATAATAAATAATAAATAATAACAATTTTTAAAATTAAATATGCGTTAAATAAGTAACAATATAAGAACCCTATAATTAATACTTACTAAAAATAGAAATTAGAATTGGTATGGGAACAATTGAATCCTTAATATATCCTTACGGCAAAAAAAAAATATTTAAAAAGGATAATCATTGTTGCACAATTTTGTTTTTATTATATCTTTATTTTTTCCCTATTTTATTTAGCAATTTTTTTTATACATCAAGTACTTCAAAATTGCTTCAAATTTTTTGTATTTTTTTTTATTTAGCGAAGGCCCATTATTTTCAGTTCAGTGTTTTTTTTTGCAGTTCATTTGCAGTTCTTAATTTTTATTTTGCAATAAGAATGTAGCAAAATAGCAAGTAAATCAAAACAACAACAACATAGTAATAACAATATAAAACATTTCCAATTGGATTTGATTTGATGTGAGTACATGATATATATATATATATATATATATATGTCGGAGTGCGCTCATTCATAAAAACAATTCATAAAAAAAAAAAAACAAATGAAAATAAAAAAAACCAAATTAAGGACGAAATCAACTGTTGTTTTTTTTTTTTTGTATTTTATATTTACTTCGCCTCAGCAAACATTACGTTCTACATTCAATAAGATTTTTTTTATTTTAAATTCTGTTTACATAAGTGCATGTGTTTGTGTTATAAAAAAAAAATAAAAACAGGATATAAAATAAAAAAAATATAAAAAAAAAAAAATAAATCAACAATAAATTCTTATCCTCATCAATTGGTAAGTATGTACAAAATTTTGTAAATATATATATATACACTATATAATATGTATGTGCATATAATTTAGATTTAAAATATTGTACCTATCTATATAGATATAGATTTTTGAATGAAAGGATCTGGTGTATATAGGATTTTATGTTCCCCCATCAGCTGCTAGTTTCCTTGTTGCAAGCAGAGGAAAATTGTGAGGTAAATGTGCAAGTCAATGGTCTCTCTTAGAACTAATTCTTTTTTTTTTATTATAATTTTAGATGTATTTACAGATAGATTTTTTTTAAATAGATAGATACTATAAATTCAGTCAAGGATAATGCAAAAAAAAAAAAAACAGGATTTTTTTCGACAGTAAGATATTATCCTTTTTTTTACTAATAAAAAAATGAGTTTTTTTTTTTAATTTCTTGTTTTTTTGTAATTTCTGTTTTTTTTTTTCATATTTTTAATTGAAAGATTCATATGTGGGTTGGTTAGTTGTTATTAGGGTAAATATATAGTGTATGGTGTACAGTAAAAGAATAAAAAAGGACGAAATGAATGGGGTTTTTTTTTTTGTTCTTGTATTATGTCTACTATAATTGACGAGACTATTATAAATATTTTTTTTTTTTGTACATTTTCATTTAAATGTTGTTGGATTTTGTGCCAAATATTAAGAAGGGTGATAAATTTAAAAGGGGAATGAGGTTATTTTTAAGTTTTAGATACATTTTAATGTCTATAAAAGTATTGATAGTAGTTTTTGGTTTATAATTAATAGAAAATGAATGCATTAAATTTAAAATATGGAGTAAACAAAAGTTAAGAATTTTTTAATATTTTAATAATACAATATGGTATATATAAATAATAATAAAATTAAAAATAATAGATTAATTTGATTGGCATCAAATGATTATTTTTCATT
Source organism: Dolichopus griseipennis (assembly GCA_963082915.1). Taxonomy (NCBI): domain Eukaryota; kingdom Metazoa; phylum Arthropoda; class Insecta; order Diptera; family Dolichopodidae; genus Dolichopus; species Dolichopus griseipennis. The sequence goes on from OY720444.1 coordinate 29,850,399, forward strand.
TAGTAATAATTGAGTAATAAGAGGATTTAAAAAAATTCATATAATAGTGTTAAAAATTAAAAATAATTCAGTGTTGTTATAAAAAAAATTTTAAAATATTATAAAAACTTGTGTAAAAATAAATATTTCGTAAAATAGTTGATAATTGGGATTTTAAATCAATATATTCTTCAAAAAAAATTTGTATTGAATCTATAATCGATTGAAATAGTCAAATATAAATTACAATAAGTTTTACGAATGAGCACCTGACGTAATATTAAAACAAAGATTTGATAATTAGTATATCAAAAGAATCATCAAAAGAAATTGAAGAACTATTTTTTTTTATTAAGTTATTCTAGTCCTGGAAAAGTCCTTAAAAAAATTTTTTCAACATTAGTATATAATTAATCAGTTTGATGAAAAGATTCAAAAAAAATAAATATTCAATTAAAGATACTTCTGAGATAAAAATGGCATAGAGTTAAGATAAAGTATAGTTGAAACTACCGTAGTAGAAAAATAAGAAACAATTAAGTTTATTTTATTATATATTTTAATTAATATGTTATACTTTGTAATTAAATATTAAATACCATAAATTTTTTTGATTTATTCAATTTTTAGTAATTTGTATTTATTTTAAAAAATTTTTCTAACTAATATTCAACTTTATATAAACTTTCGTAAATGCTTTTTCATTTTTAACTGAATTCTACTAAAAATCTAAGTCAATTTCTAAGATAAAATTCGTTAGATTTTATTTAAAATCATGTAGCATATTTTCTGATTTTTATTTAATGTAAAAATTAATATAAAAATTTAATATAAATTTAAACAAAATACTTGACTCTAAATATAAATATTATGAATTTTCCAATCATTTTTACATATATTAAAAATATTGAAAACTGATATGGATTATTATTTTATATTTACGAAGTTCGGAAGGCTCCTATCTTCTAATAAGATGAAAAATCTAATTAAAAACATTTCAATTTTCAAATTTCCGTTTTTAAATTTTTGAAATTTAATTTTTTAAGCGAATTATCAATAATAACTTTAGTCCAATTTTTGAAAATGAAATTATATATAAAAACTTATTAATATAATAAATTTTAATTTGATTAATATTTGGGGTTTTTAGGTCAAAATAGTAAGATTTGTTAATATTCTAGAACTAATTTTTGATAATATTTTTTTGTTTATTTAAAATTAATAATTAAAAATAAAAAAATAAAATAAAATTTAAATTAAAACTTACCTTATGTAGTAAAACTGATGCTTTACGTTTTGCAGCCATATTTCAAATTGAAATATTCTTTAATATATAAATTTTTAAGTAAAATCAGTTTTTATTTATTTAGTTTTTAATTATTAAAGTTTAAATTAATAGTTTATATTTTTATTTTTCTTTTTTTTTGAATTATTATTTTAATAATTTTTAAATTTATTTATTTTTTATTTTATATAGGTTTTTTATTTTTAAAAATTGTAAATTTTATACAAATTCCACAAAATATATTTTTTTAATTTAAAAATCTATTTTTTTAACACTTTTTTGAATTTTGAATTTCACTTTTATAAAACTTTTCCTTCCGTTATTTTTTCAACTTTTTTCAGGTGAATATGAGTTTCTTTTCAAACTTTAAAGATCTTTTACAAGATTTCAAATTTGTATTTTACAACTCTTATTACAAACAGATAAAAACTTTATACTTTTTTTCCAATTATACCGTTATCCTTAAATCTTATTACTTTTCTTTTATCCTTTTAATAAACATAAAAGAAAATATATTTCTAAATGACCTTGAATTTGTTTATTATTATTATTTATGTGGTTATTAGTTATTATTTAATTGTTATTTTCTTTTATATTCTTTATTTGTCATTAGTTTATCTTTATCATCAGTTGTTGTTTATTTGTATACTATTTCTTTAACTGTTATTTTTTTTTTATTTCACTTACACTTTTCTTATGTGTTTCAATTCATATTAATTCTTATTAGAATTAATTAATAATATTTATTTTTAAAATAACTGTATTTGGGTTAATTTTTTCTTTTATAAAATATTATTTTATTAAGTTATTTTTTTTTTAAATTAAATTTCAAATAAAAATTTTGGACCGTATTATAATTGTTTCTTATTTTTATTTAAATTACACATAAACAGTTTTTTTTTTTTAAATATTCAAAAATTTTTACCGTTAATTCAACAGGTAAAATTTTATTTAATAAATTAATTATTTATTAAATATTAATATAATTATTCCAAAATAAGTTAATTTATTCCAGAGTGTGGTTATTTTTGAATGAAATTAAATTAAAATCCTTTGAAAACATTTTCAGTGATAATTTATTCCTGTTTTTTTTTTGTTGTTTTACTTGTTTTTTTTTTTTTTATTGAAAATATCCTTCTAATGCATATTATGATGAATCAATTTATACATTGACATTATTACAATATTCCAAAAAAAAAACAAAAAAATCAAATGGAAATTTTTGCATCCGAATAGGACGAAGAACAACTGATGACTGAATCAAAACAGAAACGTGTCATGGGTTTATAAAAATTATTTTATTATTATTACGAAATCCAGTAGGGATAATAACATACCAAGGAGAACAACAACAATAATAATAAGAATAACAAATACAAAAAAAAAAAAAGGAAACAAAGTGAAACAACAACAAAAAATTAAGTACAACAAAAACAAATAGGATTATAAAGGAATAGAATAACGGTATAACATAAAAAATAATAAAGATAAACAAAATGAAATTGATAAAATAGAATGTACATATTAATGTACATATATATATATATACATATGGTTATACAGTAAATATATATATACACATTTCTATTTATTTGTTTATGTGCCTTTTGGCATATTAGTATGTATATTTAAACTATTATTATTTGTTTTCATATACTAAAACAATACTATTACACATATATTAGTGTTAGTGAATGTGCATCGAAACATAATAACAGTAAAAAAAAATATCCAGAAAAAAGAACAGTTATAACAAAAATATAACCTAGAAATGAAATAACTAAAAGAATTCATAATAATAAAAAAAAACTAATACAACACAAATACTAATACATATGCGAAAAAGTATCCATGTATATTTTATTTGAAATATAAAAATTGAATAGACAGAATTTTTGAGTTTTCTCAGAAGAGAGACAGGTTTTTATGTGTTTGTGTGTTTTTTTTTCTCAGAATTAATAAAAATAACTGTAAATATTTGTAATTGTATGTTGTAATTGTATAAAATACTTTCTCTGGAATTAGTATTTAAAACGGATTTGAAAATAAGAATTTGAATATACAAAAATATAATATAACTGTTACTTACCAAAAAAAAATATATGTAA
>OY720444.1:29853970-30076917 GCA_963082915.1 Dolichopus griseipennis
AGAAAAAGGTTGTACAGATATTGCGAGGTGCTTTAAGAATATGAGTTTCCCAAAATTGGAAAGAAATTACTAAAAAATTTAGAGAATTACTAAAAAAAGTATACTAGGAAGGGTTAAAAAATTTTATTGCCTTAAATTGAAAACCACACCAACAGAAATAAAAGCTCTAAGAAAAATTATCAATTAATTTTAATAAATTGTTTCAATGTTTTGTCCTTTAAAAACATTACCAACCGATTTCATAGCATTTTCATTTATATTTTTTTTTTTTTGAAATTGTCTTTCTCCTTTCCTTAACCAAAAGTAATAGTCCTTTTATTCCCATTTTTCAATATTTTCCTTTTATTAATGTATTTTATATAAGGATTAAATATGCTGTTGTCCTTTTGTGGAATAAAGAATTATAAAGGATTTCTTTAAGGCTACACTTAGAAAAAAAATACATTATTTTACGATACCAACTTCATAAATTTTCTAACATCATTAACTTTAGCCTCCGATTCACACAAACAACTTCAAATGAGTCATAAATATTTTCCATTAACTTGAAAACAGTGTACCACTATCTTATCATACCACCACATAGCCAATAATAAGAAAGTTTATATATATGTAGAAAATAAAATTTAACATTTTAAGTAAAAGGCAATGAAAATTTTTTAATCTTTAAAAATAAAAATAAAAGAAAATCAATAGAAAATGAAGGAAAAATAAAAAGAAAACAACAACAATTGCGTGTTGTCTTTTTTTGTTTTCAAAATACGAAAAACAAAAGCAACAACAAAAAACAAGAGAACTTTTTTTTAAACTGCAAGGAATTGAATTTATCCCCGGATTCCTTTTCTTTTAAATGAAAGGAAATAAACAAATTTGTCATTTTTTCTTTAAAAATAAATTTTTATATTATTGCTATCTTTGTTTTTGCCTTTGTCTATCCCACTCATAAAACTACTAAGGTAATTTTCAAGCTTCTATATAAAAATGTATATATGTAAATACACCTTGAATTAAAAAAAAGAAAAAAAAATCATTTTAATAATGGAGTATTAAAAACACAAATACAACTCACACTTATTTATACCCGTGTAAAGGAAAGTCAAGGGTATAATAAAATTGTGCCTACTTTTGTAATGCCTAAATATAGATGTAGACTAAAGTGTATGGATTAGCTATGCTTTGGTTTCCTATTGAATTTTATTAGCATTAAAAAACTACTTCAGGTGGCTAATAAATATTTGAAAAAAACGATTGCATATATTCAAGGCGCAGGAGGCATTTTTGTGAAATATCAAAATTTTTAGACTTTATTCTACACTGTTTAGACTATATTCAAAATGTTCAACCCTGTTTATATTCCGGTTTAGTTATTAATTGCACTTAATAAGGCAATTGCATTTGTTTTGGTTACACTGAGCAAAGCTAGGTAACTAGGCGCACCGTAAGTGTAGCCTTTTTTTGGGAAACCGTCATATAAAGTTCTGAATCATATCGCTACATACTAAACAGGCTACAAAATTAAAATTTAAAAAGGACAAATATAGATATTTGGGAAGTGAGATGATAATGCTAAAATTAGTTTGGACCAACTTCTACGACATGCCCCCTTTTTGTTTAAAAATTTAATATGATCCGAAAATTTAATAGTGTACTGCATTTAAAACATTATAATCGATTCGAACTAAAAGTTGACAAGGGCAACTATAATTTTCCTCGTTTTATTTTTATTATCCTTCAAAAAAAAAAAAAAGGATACAAAATTTTTCTTTAACAATAACACTGTCTTATATATTTTTTTCATCTCTTACTCCATAGGGATATCAGCTGAAGTTTCAAGAAAATTTTCTAGATACTTTTTGCTTGCTTTTGATAGAATAGAAATGAATTTGAATAGAATAATAAAGGCAGAGAGGTGGGGGTTGACTAGTTTAAGACAATATTAGACATTATATCAAGATGGGAAAATTAAAGAACAACAAAAAATTAGAAGAAAATAATATGACAGTACAATATCTAATTCCTTGCAATTTTCACCTCTCCTTGTCGACCCTTACATATTTATATGCTGTTTCAAATTGATGATATTCCATTGTTTAAATGATAGGTTTACAAAATATAAAGTTGGGTTGTTGGTATACAAACAGGCAGTTAAGAAATTCAAATTATGGGTGCAGGCAGGCAGACAGGCACTAGTATGATATGGACGCCATGGTACAAATGGAACGGATGAAATTTAGAATGGATGCCATTTTAAAATAAAAACAATAGAAAATTTTAACCTGAACGTGTACTGTGTACCGTGTACCCCTATACCTAATTTAAATGATTACCTTCTTGAATTTTAGATATGGTTAGAGAAATCTTACTGAAGGTTGAATCTTAAGTTAAGGGGATTTAACACCGTTTATTATTTTCATATTAAATGTTTCCAAAACAGGGGGGACGGAGAAAATTTTAAGTATATATATATATATTTATTTATATATATACTATGTATATACTTGTAAATGTAAATGGAATTTTGGTGGGTGATTAGTTCTTTTGAAATGAAGAACAGAATGAAGAGTGAAAATTAGTAAAATATTGTTGTAATTGCATATTATTGTACCAGCTATATATATATATATATATATATATATATATATATATTGTAGCTATGTATATTTGTATATTGGAAAAATATATAATACAAAATACATTACTTAATTTTCGATATGGTTTTATAATATATTAAAGAAGGGGGTTGTAATAAAAAGAAAATTACTTTATTATTATTTTGTAATTTGTTGTTATTGTTTTTGTTTTTTTTTTTTAGTTACCCTTACCTATGATTTTAAATATGTATATATGTGTACGTTTTGCTCCCCGTGTGTCTATTTTGGAAAAACTTTTCCTGACAGGATATTGAAGTAAAAATGTTTTATTATTTTTTGAAAATTTTATTTAGAATATTTTATATGTATATATATATATATATATATTTATATACATATATATGACTGTACAGTTATATACAAGTATATATTAAGAGGAAATCAAATTTTTGATATGATTAGAAAATAAAGAAAAAAAATTTTAAATATATATATATATATATATATATATATATATATATAAACTAAATATGCATGCATTATATAAAATATATATATATTTATATATATAAAAATTTATTTTAAATTATTATATATGTATACATATTCCAAAAATTTTAAGGATAAAAATGATAATGAAGAATGATTCTTAAAAGTTTGAAGGATATTTATTTTATACATACATATATATATATATTAAATTTAATTTATATATTTTTATGTATATAAATATATAAGTATATATATACATTATGATATTCTTTAACTTTTTTTAAGGATAGGAAAAATCAAAAAAAAAAAAAAATCAGAACAAAAAAAAAAAGAATAATAACAAAAAAAAAATTTAAAAGGAACTTATTTTTCTTATTCTTAAGGATATTTTAATATACATATATTAACATTTGTGTATATATATTTTCATATGTGTATATTTTTATATATACTGTACATTTGTAAGTCAGTTTTCTTATTCTTATAATTTAAAGTCACAAAAATAATAACAAGGATATTTAAGGATAATAATTTATGTATATGATTAAAAATATATAATATATGTTGGTATTTAACTTTTTTTTCCAAGGATTGGCACAAACTGAATATATATTTTATATATATATTTTGTATATGTATATAAATTTTAATTTTTGTGCAATAACATTTAGTCCTTTATTAATAAAAAATTATATATATATATATATATATATATATATATATAAACTAAAATTGTAATAAGTATAATGTATAAATAGGCATAACATTTTTGAATTTTCTTATTAATGGAGTGAGAAATTATGAAAGTGTGGGCGGAGGAAAAAGAGAGTATAAGAAAATGAAACGTAAAATATTCTTTAATTATTTTTTTTAATTTTTCTTATTTTTTATGCTGCAGTTTTGTATTTTATTGTTTTTTTTTTGTTATTTTTGTTTTTTGAAATAAGAAAAAATTAATATATGTATATATGTGGGAATAAAATAATATAATTTATTCATGTATAAAAAGATTGGAGTTTTTTTTTGTGTGTAATTTAAACAGTAGAGTTGTGATATTTAGAACACTTTAGTTATTTTAAAGTGTTTGAAATTTAGGTTTTAACAAATGCAAGGATCTTTCTTATGTAATGCACGTATATTTGATAATGCAAAATTGTCAAGTAAAATTTATGTGAAATTTAAATAAAACTGAAATAAACTTCTAATAAAGATATCAAACCTTAAGATGATTCATTTTCTGATCTAATATAACCTCTTCTTTAATCAGTTTTATTTGTTTTATCGTAAGACAAATCTTACAAGAAAATTGTTCGCGTGAAACCTGCTTTAAGTTTAAATTTTACTAAAATTTGCTTTAAATTAATGAACAACTTATTAAAGGAGGGGTTAAATGAACATTTTAAATGTAAATTTTATTTGATGAAATGCAACCATTTCCTCAGTCAGTTTTATTTGATACGATAAATAAGTTACAGATGAACCCAGCTATAAGGTATTAACTAAGACGGTTGGAATGCTATTTAATAATTCATATACTAACAATAAAAAGCTTTGTAATATATAACTAATATTGTAAAGGCAAGCATGCAAATGTTGGTTAATATTGGCTCAACTTCTTAAAACTACAAATTCGTCAGAGAAGGAGTGCATCAACTCTTGGAATGCGTTTACCCTTGGAACCTTGGAATACATGATTCAAAGTAAATAAGAATATTCAAAATTATTAAAATCCGATTTGTCATCTTTTAATATAAACCTAACACCGATTAGGTCTAGTTAAGACTTTAATTGAAAAATACCTTTGATTACTGGAAATAATATTAAAATATACTTTAAACAAATGTTAGCCTCTACGAGATCTATTAGAAACCGAGTAAATGTTATCAATCTAAAGAAGTCTTTGTTTATTTAAGGTAACCCTATCGTATTGTCATATTTACTCATTCTTTGTAAATTAATTGAATTTTCAAATTTAACTTTAGAGTATTTTATGAATTTAATAAATTCAATTAGTAAGTAAAGTCTGGTTTTTCGACCTTTGCAGGATAGCAATAAATAAATTATATGTTCTATATTTACATTATATTAAGTCGGAAAGATGACTAATTAAGAAAATCTTTACTTTTCATACTGGCTTTAAATCCATACTCCCTCGGTTAATAAGTAATATAATTAACTTATACCCCGCACATGGTAGTGATTACTCCTCACGGATGGTAGGAGGCTCTCTATTGGAATTACAATGAAATATACTCCAAATATAGAATTAGATTATAATATTTTATTATTTAATGTATATCTAGTAAATAAGAATCTATATATTAATTAATATTTAATGATACAATATTATTTTACACAACCTAGAGATATATTAATCCTTCAATCCTTTTTTTGAATTTGATTGATATTTTATTACAATATGTTTACTGTTTATTATCAAAAAAAAAAAAAAAAACAAAAAAATCTAAGAAGAAAATATACATTATATTCTATTCATATGTATATATATATTATGCAGTATAAAATTTAATAAGCCTAACAAACTAAACTTTGATATTTATCATATATTATAATGTAATATAATGTACTTTAATAATAAGAGCTATGTATATTATATATGTACATATATATATATATATATAAGATTTTATTTTTATATGCATACATTAAAAATAGGTATATTAAAATAATAAAGCTCTCCTTTAAGATGTTTTATAAGAATATCCTTATTCTTAAAATAACAATAACAACAAAACTAAGAAAAGAAAATTTGAATATACATATATATATATATATATATATATATATATTTATCTTAAAAAAGTATCAGAATCTGGTAAATGAACCAATTTTTTATATTTATTTTTCTAATTTTCTTAACTTTATGTTTTTTCAAAAGTTTTCTTGTTCAAAGGACTAAAACAGGACTAAATAAAAAAATTTAAAAATTTATCCTTAAAATTTACGTTATTCTTTAAATAAAAACGAAAAGTTTTGGATTTTATTATTGAATTGTTAAATGTTGCACGCATACCATTAATACAGAAGAGTGAAAAGGGTGGCACATTAAAATTTGTATGAAGGTAATTTTCTATATCAGTAAAAACGGAAATCGTATACGAATACAGAAAAAAGCATTGTGTATAAATAACTTCCAAAAAAGGGTAGTTTTTATATTTTAGGGTTGGTCAGTACTTGTATTTATTTGTTATTATGTTTTTATATTTTGTGTTCTTCCTGCATGTCTTTTATTTTTTATTTTATTGTTTTATTATTGTTTTTCTTAGAAATTAAAATGTTTGTTACTTTATCTGAAGTACTTTGTGTTTTTTTTTTTTTTTTGATTTTTCTTTTTTGTTTTATACAAAAATTATAAAAAAAAATAATAAAATATAAAGTAAATATTTTGTAAAAATATTTTTTGGGGGAAAAACTATATTTTTAAAATATAATGTACTATATATATGTTACTTGTATTATAAACATCTTTATTATTATTATTATTATTATTATTATTCTGATTATAATTATATAATTATTGCACTAATGTATATAAAATGTTTTTTATTTTATACATACGTTTGTTTTATTGCATGCCTATGTTAGTAAAGTTGTATATATTATACGAGTATATAATAAAATATATATAACTTGTAACTAGAAATATAATTATTATGAAATTATTATATTTATATACATTTTTTATTTTTGTGTGCACAGTTGTAAGCATAATATTACATATTTCAATTTTTGTTGAAAAATTTCTATAACCCCTTTAAATATGCAATGTAATTTTAAATAATATATTGTTAAACTATTAGCGTTGGTGGTAGGTTAAGGGACTTCGATTTCAGCTGTCAAGCGATCAAGTTATAGTATTCTTTGTGAAAATTAAAAATTAAAAATAAAAATTATTATAAAAATCAAAAATTCAATAATATTTAAGATAAAAAATCTGATTAAAAAATCTAACGAAAAAAAAAAAACTTTAATAAAAAAATAAATTTTTTAAAATAAATAAGTGGTGTAATTACAGATTGCATCCTATCAAGGATAGCAATCATGCCATCAAAAAAAAAAAAAAACATATTAAAAGAGACAATAAATGTCAGATTTAAAGAAATTCTAGACAAAAGTGAAACTAAAGACCAACAAAAAGTTAAAAGCGGTGCAAGCCGAATAGAAAATTTAGTTGAACATTTAATAAAAGAAAATAACGAATTACGAAAAGCCTTAAAAAAGTTTGATCCTTCAACATCATCTAGTTCACCAAGAGACGAGTCGAACTATTACAGTTCACTAATGGATCTTACCGATGAATACAGCGAAAATGAAGAAGATAACAACGACCAAGCAGAGCCAAAAATTGTTGAAATTGACGAGGAGGATACATTTGACGTCCTTAACCTCAAAAAAAATTCAACAAAAAAAAATGAAAAAGAAAAACGACCATCAACTACTAATTTCCTGCGCGGAAAAGGTGAAAAAATGCCACCAATAAATATGTTTGATACTAGAGTTGACAGGCTAAAATGTCTTATAAAGAATAAACTAGGAATAAAAAATTTTGCCATAAAAGAGCACAATGAAAAGCATTCATCATTGTATACATATGATATGGAAGATTTTAAAAAAGCTCGTGCATTGCTAGAAGAAGGTAAAATTGATCACTTTACATTTACACCTAAAACGGAAAAAAAGAAAACCTTAATTCTAAAAGGTTTAAATAGTATGTACTCACCAGAGGAAGTTCTTCATTTCCTAAAAGAACAACAAACCACAAACATAAAATTTGAAAAGGTTACACGATTAACCACTAAATATTCAATTAACAACGGGATAACTCTTCCACATTATATCGTTCAAGCTTCAGCTGATAGCTTGACAAATGATATCATGAAAATTAATGTGCTGGACTACCAAATAGTAAGATGGGAAAAACTAATAAAATCACACAACTTACAATGCACAAAATGTCAACGCTTCTCGCATTCAGCTGCTAATTGTTATATGCAGTTGAGATGTGTAAAATGTGGCAATAATCACAGGCCGGAACAATGTTCAATATCTGCAGAAGATCCAAAAGATAAATTATTCTGCACCTTGTGTGGGAACCACGGGCATCCGGCATCATACACCAAATGCCCAGTTTATATTAAAAAAATGGAGCTTCGCCAAAAAATTAAAGATAATTCAAAACAAAAAATTGTAAGTAAGCACTTTAATTCAAATTTTATTGATAAAAATATTTCATTCTCAAATATTGTAAAAAATAACACAAAACAAAATAATTCTAACCTTAAAAATAACAATAATAGTTCTAATAATACAAATTCAAATTTAAACACCAATAATAGTAATGATAACATTTTAATTGAAATTAAAAATATTTTAATTAATATGCAAAATGAAGCTATTACACTAAAAAAACAAATTAACCAAAATTCTAACAATATTAAAATTTGTATGGAATCATTAAAAATTAAACACTAATTTATAAATGAATTTTAACAATACTAAATTAAAAATAATATCCATAAACGTCAATTCACTAATCTCCAACAATAAAAAGTTTTCTCTTATGCACTTTGTAGAGTTCAATAAACCTGACATAATTTGCATGAGCGAGACAAAATTAAAACCAAATAACCATATGGCATTGGATAATTATGACATAATTAGAAATGATAGAAATATCGATATTGATGGTGGCGGTGTTGCCATATGCATTAAAAAATGTTTCCAATTTGATATTGTAAATAATCGCATTTTCGATAGTTTTCAATGTATCGAACCATGCATTATATCATTACAATTAAAACAAAGAAAAAAATTATTTATAATTTCTATTTATGCATCAAATAGGAATTCAAATAGTTTTTTAACAGAATTAGAAAAAATATTCGAAATTTTAAATCTTTCGAATCTCAATAATTTCTATATATTAACTGGCGACTTTAATGCCAAACATACTTCTTGGTTAAACTGTGTTAACAATACTCGAGGCAATCAATTATACAAATGGTTACAAGACAACAAAATTTTATACAAGAGTAACTTACTCTTAACCGATGCACCAACACTACCACGTGCAAACTCTTATATTGATTTAGTGATAACAGATATTAGAATAAAAATTTGTTTTGAAACAAATCAAAACAAACTCACCACTCTCCCATACGATAGTGACCATAATGCCATTCAAATTCCAATGTCACTAAAAAATGAAGAGCTTTTATTGCAAGAGTTACCAAGTCATAGTAATAAATTCATATTTTCAAAAGTAAACTGGGGCAAATTTCAAACTAAATTAAATTCAAACTATTTTTCCAAATACAACTCCAACAATTGCAATAAAATTTTCGATAACTGCAATTTGTCTAATCAAAATGTAGATTATCATCTTTTACAGCTGAACGAAATAATTCTTAAAACTATGGATGAAGTTATACCAAAAATTAAAAATCAAAATAATTTAAAAAAATTCTACTCAGTTAAGCTAAAAATTCTTTTAAACAAAAAACACAGCCTCATGAACGATATACATAAGATCAAAAAACAAAGATTAAACTTTTCTAATCAACAAATTCAACTGCTCAAAAGCCTCCTAAATAACATCAATACATTAATTAAACAACAAATTAAAATAGAAATTAATAAATACTGGCAACTTCGTCTCCAAAAAATAACTCCAACAAATAGTTCAAACATGTTCCCCGAAATAAATAAAATATTCCGCAAAAACAAATACAATCAGATTTCAAAATTACACATAGACCAAAATGATATAACTTTACTCTCTCAAAATAACATAGACTTCAACAAATTAAATAAAACCACCACAAATAAATTTATAGTAGAAGATCAATCACAAATTTACAATGTACTTGGCACATACATTGAAAACACTCACAAAATCAATATACCTACAAATAATAGAATACATAACCAAATCATAAATAAAATAACACAATTCAATAACTCTCAAACATTAAATTTCAACTCAACTCTGAGTAATTTCTCCAACACAAACAAATCATCTGAGCAAAGTGGGGAAAATAGCGAATTCACGAACCAGTCAGAGCTTTCTTTAAAGTTTAAAGCTTTAAAAAATAAAGTTTCTTCTGGTATCGATAAAATCCCAAACATAGTTTTAAAAAATTTAAGTGGTGTAATTATTTCGAAATATGTTATCCTATTCAATAATGCAATAAATAATTCGTATTTTCCGCATATTTGGAAAACATCGAAAACGATATTGCTAAAAAAACCTGGCAAAGATCCAATCAACCCCAGCAATTATCGACCGATAAGCTTACTGCCAAACATTAGTAAAGTATTTGAAACCTTAATAAACGATAAAATTTCAAATTATGCAAAGTCAATCAATCTCATTCCAGAAAATCAGTTTGGGTTTAGGCACAAACATGGTACTGTTAATACTATAACCAAATTAACCTCAGATATCTGCTGGTTCATAAACAAGAAATACGGCATTGGTGCCTGTCTGATTGACTTTGAAAAGGCTTTTAATTCAGTTTGGTTGGATGGATTAATCTATAAACTAATAAAATATAAGTTCCCGCCACGCTTAATTATACTGATTAAAAATATGTTATATAATAACAAATTTTTAGTATATAGCAAAAATAACGAGTCTGACAAATCATTCCTAATTGAAAACGGTCTTCAGCAAGGTATTGTTAATGCACCTATCCTTTTTACTATATATACAGCAGATCTTTTATTCTTGCTAGAACGAGTAAAAGGAAATAACTACGCCCTGGCATTCGCAGATGATATTATAATATACTCTGCGAATGACACTGTAAATAGCATTCAATATAATGTACAAAAAATGTTTAATATTGTGCAGGATTATTGCAAGATATGGATATTAAAATTGAACTACAACAAATGTGAAACCATATTATTCCGTAATACGGTTGACAAAACTAGTTCAGACATTAGAAAAAATTGGAAACATTTTAAAATTAAATCGCCTATGTCAACTCTCGCAAACAAAAAATTCGTTAAATATCTTGGAGTTCAGTTACATCGAAACTTAAACTTCATAGATCATGTAAAATACTCAATAGATAAAGGCAATAAATCCTTTATGGCAGCTAAAAAACTCTTTTACAACAAAAATATTAGCAATAGAGTTAAAATAATATGCTACCAGACATTAATTAGGCCAAATCTTGTCTATGGGGTACCAATATGGTACAACATTAGCGCAAGCTTAATGGAAAAAATACGTAAATTCGAAAGAAAGTGCATAAGAGTTTGTATTAATAAACATAGAAAGCCTGAGTCCGAATACAAGCATTTTTATTCTAATAAATATTTGTACAAGGAAGCCAAAATCATGAGAATAGATAATTTTATGATAAAATTAATCAGAAGTCATTTTGATAGAGCATTAAAAACTCCAGAAAATGGTTTAATATCACATATATTTTACCACAATGAGGAGTACATTAAGAAGACCTTGCTCACGGGTTTTATAGCTCCTGAGCACTTCATCTTCTTAGACAAATATAGATACACTCAAAACCAAGATCATGTCCCTATACTATTTCATTATAGTAGACGGGCTACATGCAAAAAAATCGAGTATATCCCAGGCAATATTAACGGAGATAATTTAAGATACGAAATGTCCATACCAGAAAAAGATAAAGCTATAAATAAAGATTATTGGTGGTTAAATACATCTTAATATATTTTTTAAAAAGCATTTGTGCTATTTTTAGTCAATAAGTTAGTTTATTTAAATTTAAGTTTAGGTTAAGTTAGGTTAGGTTAGTTAAGTTTTATAAAAAAAAAAAAATTATTAAACATTGGTTTTTTAAAATTTTTCAATGATGTATGAATAAGATTATACTACAATAGTTTTGTACTTTAAAACAGAAATAATTTTACTTATTATATATTAAATTTAACATAAAAAAATTCAAATATTTTTAAATGTTAAAAATAAAAGAGTTATACCTTGTTTGTTAACTTTGTTTTGTAGGTTAAGACATTCATATGTAAAAATTATTACAAAATAAAAGTTTATTTAAAAAAAAAAAAAAAAAAGGTGGTAGGTTAAGGACTACTAAAATACTCGTATAAGTAAAAGCTTTATGGGAAAGTTTAATTCAAGGAAAATAACTATGATTATGTTTAAACATGTCACCTAAATTTGAATCTGGCCACAAGTATTGTTATTATATATACTTGTACCAAAGAGTCTTTTATGATAGAACTCCATTAAGTTGTTAATATAAATGTGTACGATTCAAATAAATTTAATCTTTCTTCTATAGTCCTAAATTTTTTTAATCCGATTCCTAAAAATTTTTACATATCCCTATCCTCGAAACTGATATGTTATTACAAAATATTCAATATGTACACTATTGTATCACAGTTCCAGGGAGGTTTTGGTATATTAAAGTCGCAGACTACCTATAAGAACTACGCATAGTTCCAATATGTGGTTTTTGAAGCTTTCCACTGTCTCTCGTAAGAAAAGTAACTAGATGGAAATTATTTTGAAAAAGTCTTTACATTCAAGTTAACCACCTTCCACATTTAAAAACGAAAGGCAGAATCACTTACTTATCACATTGTATGGGGAAGGGGACTGTTATGACTAGAGGATAAATATACTGATATAAATAAGATTTAAAATTTTTAGAATAAAGTTTCAGAGAATTAGGATTGCCGGAAAAAAAATTATAAATTCGAAGGAGCCCAATTCTCCTACAGTTTTTCTTAAGCTCAAAAAACTTTAGAATAATAACATTTTATGCAGGTAATTAAAGTTTCCTGCAACAATATTATTCAAAAGTGTTTTTAATTAAAGTTCATAATTGTATATATAAAGAAGTCAACTTTTAAAAATTGTTAGGAGATAATAATGTATGTATTAGTTTATTGCATTTTATTGTTTATTAATGACAATGCAAGCATTACTCTATGATGTAAAATGATGTAAATATATTTATTAAAATATTAAAACTATTATGCGTAAAGTTATTTTAAATTTAAAGAAAATAAAATTAAAATTAGATATAAAAAGAAATTAAATCAAACAAATTTTTAATAAAGATTACATGTTATATATATACATACATATAAAGATATAAAAAAAAAACACAATTAAAGTTTAAGAAAATTAAAATTTTATTAAAATATTCATATTTTTTTGCATATTTTTAGGCTTACTTTTTTATAAATTTTGCATATTTAGATTTAAGAACGAAAGAGAAGTTTTAATTCACAAGTCCTTAAATAAAAAAAAAAAAATAAAAATGATTCGATTGAAGGTATTTGGCATTAGAGATTACTTTAAAAATATAAAAAAATGATAGGTAATTGGGATATCCTTTGAAATCCCTTAAATAATACAATATCAATTAAGAATAATATACATTAAGCTGATCGGAAAGTAGTCCTCTGGAATTAAATTTAAATTTGTGAAAACATAGTGAATTAAAATTGATCTAATTAATAGTTAGTTAAATAGACTTTAATTATGGTGTCAATATCTGGAAGGAAAATTAGTCTTTTGATAAAATTTATAACTTAAATTCAATTCAAACTAAATTAAACCATTAGATACAACTGCTTCACTTGTGGTTATTTAATAACACCTCGATCCTTAGTTTTATCAAAAAATAGGAATTAAGGGAATAAATGCTGGTTACCAACTATTAAGTTTCAGATCAATATTTATATTTAAGTTGGTTCTAACGTTGGGAGTTCGTAATGAAAAATTACATTTTTAGTAATTTTCCTCCAATTTAAAATTCAGTAAACCGAATGGCTATTGAATCTACAGATCGTCGGTCTATAAGCTCAGGTGCATGGCTTTATGGAAACTGTTGTTATGATTAAAATTTTGTTTTGAACCTTTTGAAACTAAGTTTTATATCCTTTTTTTGAACTTAAATCTTTGAACAATATTTACCAACCATAAACACTTTGTCCAATCTTTCGACAGAAAGGTCCTGGGATTGAATTTAACTAAGATCATATTCAATGAAAGTTTATATTAAATAATAAAATAAATAATATTTGTTTAGATCGCATACTAACACTGTATTTGTCTTTCGTAAATTTACCCTGTAGCTAAAGGTTAGTAGTTTTCGGCTTAATGAAATTATAAAGTCATGAAACTGGAACTTTAATTTAATGTAACTTTATGAAAGCAAGAAAATAAACAGCATTTTATTGGTAGCATTCAAATGTATTTTTCTTTAGGTGATCAAATTTCAGAGGGCTTTTGTTTACCAATTATCTCACACATTACACATTTTCAGATTAAAGTCAATTTGATGAAACATAAGCCTATAGGAGCACAACTGCACCAAACTTAATGACACATTACACATTTTTAAATTAAAGTCAATTTGATAAAACAAGAGCTTATAGGAGCTGTACATAGTTCCCAAAAGTATTGTAGGGCTTTAAACACCAAAACGACACCGTTTTTCAACCAAGTTTTAGGGTAGTACCTGACATATAAATGTACAGCTTGGTTCCGAGACCAACCATGTTAAAGGATTATTACAAACTTAGTTTGAGAAATGTAGAATTCTGGGATTATTGAGGATGAGGGAAACATTTAAAGCAAAGTGGTACAGATTTTCATCTTCCTTGTAACTTTTTTGATTGATCAAGTCATTTAAGAAGAGGTATTTTTCGAATAATGAAGATATAATAATGTATATTATACATAATAATTACAAAATATTAATTTAATTGGATTTTAATTTATTTAACAAAAAGAATCAAATGTTTTTTAAATTTTTTTCTTTTATTTTCATTAAGTACATACTTATTAATTTTTAATAACTATTTAAAATTAGGCTCTAAGCAAAATAATATTATATTTGTTTTTAAAAATACAAAATTTTATTAAAATATAAAATAGAAAAATAAATAAAAAAATAAAATTAAAAAAAAAAGAATATAAAATAAAATAAAATTTATTATTTGAAAATTTGTTAATTTCTTAAGGTGAAATTAGTTTCTACTTATTTCATAATTAAAATATATCTTAATATATTGTATGAAAACTATGTACTAGAGAATATGTATATATAATCTATATATATATTTTTATATACATAATTGGAAAAAAAATACATACATAGATTTAATTATAAATTATTATTATATGTTTATTATAATATGTATATAAAAATTATTATTTAATTTTTCTTATGAATATATTATTTAAAAAAAAATAGATATATATATATATATATATATATATATATATATATATATATATATATAACAATTATATATATATATATATATACTAATTATAAAAAAAATCTTATAATGAATTTAATATAACTTTAAAATAAGTTTTATAATGTCTTATAATTATATATATATATATATATTAAATATATATATATTTATATATATGTATATTAAATATATATTCTAAATACCTTTGTATTAAATAGAAATGTTATATAATTTTAATTTTGATCAATATTTGAAAATAGATTTTTGAATTTTTAGTTTCTCTTCATTTAAATTTAAGTATATATACATATATATTTAGGTCTATTTTTTTAATATAAAGGGTGTCCCAGAAAAATAAAATTTATATAATTACAATAAACTATAGAGTTTCTTTACTTATTAAATCAAATTAGAACATAACCTCACAATGCTCACAGTTAATATTGAAATGTCAGATTAATTTTGACATTTATATCACAAATTCACTTAAAATTTGATTATAATACTTAATTAAATTAATAAAATTAAAGTAAACCAAAGTTTGAAAAATAAATTTTATTTATTAAATTATTTTATAAAGGGGCCTGGGTGGTTTATTGGGTAAGCATTTGGCTTATTAACCAAGGGGGTGCGGGTTCGGTTCCCATACAGGTCATCAATTTTTTTAACTGCAAAACATTTATTGAAAAATAATTTTTATTTACAAATCACCATGGTGACCAAATATAAATTAAAATATACAAATATATAATATAAAAAATATAAATAATATTATTTATAAGTTGATTAAAGGTATTGAAAATAGATGAACAACGGGTACAAGGCCTATGTATTAGGATGGCACATGTTACCCTCCATATCAACACAACAAATTATTTTATTAATTAAATTTTAAAACGTAAGTTTCAGGGACGGTCTACTTATCATTAACTTGGAAAAATTTAACACAAAGATTTCTGAAAAAATGGGAGAGTTAAATAACAATATACTTCACTTTCAATTTTAACTTTACATTCCAATATTAAGTTGGTTTGTAATTTTTCGAAATGAAAAATGCTACCTTAATAATCCTTATATACTTTCTTTGAAATTGAAAAATGAATCTCTAATATACCGGAGCGATTCGAAAAATTTTTCAATATTCGATTTTTTTCCAAATGATTTTTTTCTTGTTAAATCAAAGAATCTAATGTTACCTAAGGTCAGTTTCTGTTAAATCAAAGATACACAACCCTACCTAAGGTCAGCTAAAACAATAAGTACTTTATTAATACTGAATTTTTGATTTTCCATCAATGTTTATCGAATAAAGAGTCAAAGGATTTAGTAAAATTAACTAAATTAAATATTTAACCAATTAATTTTTAAACACTTTGTACTTAATATGTATCTTAAATTTTCTTATTCTTATTCTTAATAATAACAATAATAATAAAAATTATAATCATCAAAATCAAAATAAAAAAACAAGAAATTCATAAAAATAATAATAAAAATAAAAAAAAAAAACAAAAAACTAACTAACAAACTATTATAATAATAACATATCCTTAGAGAAATTCTACAACAAAAACATGGTCCCTACATTTCCTTATTATAATTTTTGTCTTCTTATACTTATAGTCATTCCATTCCAAATTTTATAAATCCTTTTCATCTCTTAATATATTTTGTGTATACTTGATTAATATATATATATATAAATTTTTGTTCCTATGCTAAATAGAATATATATATATATAAATTCTAATATTATGGTATTTAGGATATGATCATAACCCCACACCAAAAATATAATAATGAAAAGAATAATAATAATAATAATAAAAAAAATAAAATAAAATTAAACAAAACGTCATATGTGGTTATCTTTTAATTATGCAATTAATATATAAATACATATATATATCAATATATAAATTTAAATATGATCTTATATACCTTAAAAACCAAAAAATGTATACAAGGATATACATATATGTGTACACTTCTTTTGAATATTTCAAAAAAGGAATGAATAATGAGGTAAAATTTTTGGGGATTAATTTTGGAAACACAAACGAATTATATTCTGAATATACAAAATTTTGAGTTACACACTTACATATAGAAATTAAAATTAAAAAAAAGGTAATAATATTACAATATCCTTTTTTTAATATCTCCGTGCCATCCTTGAAATTGTAATACTAAAAAAAATTATTTGAATTTTTAAATAAAAGCAGGAAGGTAACCATCAAAGGTTATATTTTACAATGGACATCGCGGATCTAGTATAAATTTTAAAGTAATAAATAATTATTATATAGGTACTAAAGCTGCAATAAACAGTGACCCACATTAAAAATCGTGATCCTGCTTATTCTTCGAATAAGTCATCAACTTTAGTTCTTATAATAAAACTTTTATAATTTTTTGCGATTTTAACAAAATGTCAGTTAAGTTCAAATTACATTGTTGGTTAATAAAGGGGTTAAGATACCGTGCTTTTCTATGAAAAGCCCGGCTTCCAATTTCTGTTCGACTCAAAAATTTTATCAGAATTAATGGCCATTGTGTTTAAATGAATGGCATACCAATAATTTATAATTATATATCTTTAATAAAAAATACTTTAATATAAAAATATGTATAAACAAATACAAATTATAAAATTTAATTGAATAATATAACTCGCAGATACAAAATAAACTTTAAATGTCCTCTTGTATCAATGATTTCTTAATTAATTTGAAGCGATCAAAATATTAGGTAAATATATTCGTTTACTTGTTTAAGTATTGGCTCTCTTGAAAACTTTCGAAAACTGTTCTGTAATTAAACTTTTGATTCATAATTAGTAATTAGAAAATAGCAAAGACATAAACCTTAGAAAAAATTAAATCAATTTCGGAAACTGATTCAAACTTAAGATATAAAAATTGAATAAGGATTTTATTCGAAGTTTCAATAAAAGGAAACCATAATTCAATAACCATCATAGATTTAAAAAAAATTATAAGAATATATTTTTTTATATACAAATCCTCTATGTTCAACCCCTCTATATACAAGGTCAAAGTGCTCAGAGAGCAGCTTTCAAATTGGGTCTTATTTATATACATGTCTTATGGAAGTTTTTTTTAAATCGAAGGATCTTATTTGTGTGCAGGAATATTTCTATATTTAAATATATATAACAGCTACCTTCTCTGAAAATTACATTAAAAAATATTAATATTTACATTCATAATTTTCAATTTATTTAAAAACATTGAATCAGAAATGCGACACAACCCGCATATCCAAACGTTTATAGTATACTGAAGAGAATTAAAAAATTTCTATGTATATTGAGTAAACATGACGTCAAATAGAGAAGGTCATGTCATAAAGATTGAGAATCGTTTTAGAAGGCATACTTTTGGGAAAAATAGAGACATATTAAGAGAGAGTTAAGAGACACGTAGAAAGCTTTCGATAAAAGACATATTAAAATCTAAAGGGAGCCTTAAAATTTAACCTTTTACATTTTTTTGGTATAATCAGAATAAAGATTTCATACAAAAAAAAACAAAATAAAAATTGGTAAAAATGAACATATTTTTATAAAATAAACATAACCTAAAAAAAACTTGAAGTATCGAAGAAAAAAAAATCGAATATCAAAAAACATCGATGCTCTCTTTCAAAATACATTGGAAATTTTAACAAATACATTTAAAAGTTTCTTTGAGTCCTGAAAATTCTGGTTCATGAGCCAAAAATTGTGGAATATCAAAGTTTAAACGAGAATCAAAGTATGATCGAGTATCAAAACCTAGTCGAGTATCAAAGTCCAATCGAGAATCAAAGTATGATCGAGTATCAAAGTATATTTGAGTATCAAAGTATGATCGAGTATCATAGTATGATCGAGTATCAACATATGATCGAGTATCAAAGTATGATCGAGTATCAAATAATTATCGAGTATCAAAGTATAATCGAGTATCAAAGTATGATCGAATATCAAAGTGTGATTGAGTATCAAAGTGTGATCGAGTATCAAAGTGTGATCGAGTATCAAAGTATGATCGAGTATCAAAGTGTAATCGAGTATCAAATTCTTGTTTGTCTTCTTTTCATTCGATTTTATATCCATTTTACTAATAGTCAAATGAAGAATAAAATGATTGACAAACGCACTTGCTAAAGGCGATCTGCAGATCATAAATAGGTGAGACAAACGCACTTGCTAAAGGCGATCTGCAGATCATAAATAGGTGAGAGAAGAACAAAAATATGCAGAAAATGGAAAAGAAACGTAGAATATTTATAAATTTATATGTTAGTGAATATTTTATATCTGTTTTGGAATTTTTTATTTTATGGTTGCATTATTTATATTAGAAATCATATATGTATAAATTTTTATACGTCATTATATACATACGCATTGGATATACATATATATGTATAATATTCATATTCATATGTAGATAAAAAGATAAAAACTTCAATTTCAATCCTAGTTATTTATATTTTATATATTCTTTTATTATTATTTTAAAAAAAAGTTTTGCTTGTTTTTTTTTTTTTTTTTTCTAAAAACAAAATACAGGACTCTTACCTTTTATAAATATGTTACGTATTCTATATATATACGTATGTATAGAAAAAAAGTAATAATAATATATCTTTAATATAATTATGTAAATAAAATTGTACATAGATAATATATATATATATATATATATATATATATATATACAATTAAGATATATTTTTATGAATTGCAAGCATAATATTATAAATATTGTTCTAAATAGAATTCATATATATATATACGTGTGTATAAAAATATGTATATAAATATGCATGTTGACTTTTCTTAAAATATTAATGGGAATTTTCTTAAAGAAATTCGAGAATGTCTTAAGAAATAATTTTCTTTTATATTTATTATATTTATTATTATTTTTTTTTTATCTTGCATTGCATTTTTGTAAGAAATTAAAATTAAAATAAAATTAAAAAAAAAAATAAAAAACAAAAACCAAAAAAAAAAAATTAAAAATAAAATAAATAAATATATCTTATAGATATTTTATAAGAAATTTTATTATGTAAAAATTAATATATATTTTATATAATTCGTATATTTGTATATATTTATTTTTATGAATATTAAGTCAAAAAAAATGCATATACATGTATGTATAAAAATATACATATTAATAAATATATATAAAAATTTTTAAATATATGGTCATGTGTAGCAGAAATATACAAATATTATAATTTAATTTGACAGTAAATTTTTGATTATATATGGTCAGTTAAAAAAAAGTCTGTTATTATTTTTCGTTCGTTTGTTTTTCCATTTTCTTCCTCTTATGAACCTTTTCGTTCCTTACACAATTTTCATTAGTATGTGATCTTTAAAGTGTATTTTCCAAGTTAAAAATAATTGTGAGAGTCTTTAAAATTAAGTTTTAACATTTAAATAAATTTTATACTGAAAGTAATATCCAAGTTAAACCGCTTAATGAAAGCTTTTGAATCTAGTCAATTACTCTTTTTTATGGGTACTTAGTAAGGACAAACATCTGTTCTAAAGTGAAAAAAAAAATAATTAATGCCTCAACTGAAAGTTTTTCTTAGACCTAGGAGTGCGTCGAAAAGTTATCTCTAATGTACTCAATTGTTAGAATGGCGTAACACGGCTTATATGGAAATTTGTTTATAACCCGAAAGTCGGAATAAAGGAACCATATTCAATCCCATGTATTCCTTAAAGTTGGTAATTCATATTTGTACGATTTAATTAAATTTAAGACAATTATTAACATCCATTTATCTTACAAGATCCATTATTCCAATCCCATTTCTAAAATTTTCCTTTCCCAATTTCCATCCTCAAAACTAAAATAAGGCGCCTAATTTAGTTTTAAAAGGGAGTCGTTTTAGTCTTTTAAAGTCACACACTATCCAAAGAAGCTGCGTACAGTTTTAATTGGGATTTTCAAAAAGTGGCTTTAAATGCTTTCATGACCCTCGTAAAAAAAAAAAAATACTTAAAAAAATTTAAACATGTGTTGGTAGGTAGTTATTAATAAACAATATTATTTTTTCAGACAAACCGCATAATTCAACTTCTGTTAACTGCTTTGGTTAACCAGGGGATGGGTATGAAATTAAAAAAAAATATTGTAAGCAGAAAACTTCCAACTAAATAAAAATTCTACAAAACATTCAAACCCAATGAAATATAAATACCACAAAATCCAAATCACAACCTTCTATTGTTTTTAAACAAAAAAATAGCTAATACCTGGGCAGCGTTGCTGCGCTTCTCAATGAGTTTTTAATTTAAGTTGATTTTATTGAAATAAATATTTTACGACTCTGTTTTGACTCAGAGACGCCTTGTAAAAAAATTGCGAAACAAAGTTCGATATAACTCGACCCCAGATATTTTTTCACAGTTGTCGTGTCGAAGGTTTGAGTTAATAAATTCGAAATCTGTTGGAAAGTCAACTCTACGGTTAAGAGGTAACATGTGTAGGAAATTTAAAGTAAATTGTTCAAAACATTTTAGGAGTTCTAAGTGTATTGTCTTGATTTTGTAACAAACTCTGAAATTACTCCTAGTTCAAGCTATAGAAATGTTTTTGAGGAACTTTTTTTTTCAGAATATTTTTTTTTGGAATAATTTTTTTTTAAATTATTCGAAATTTTAACTTTGGAATTAGTTTTTGGAATTATTTCATCATTCTTTAATTGAAATCGATACAATAATCAGATATGTTATTTTTCTTGACTATCTGTGAGTTATAAGTGTTAATTAAATTTTTTCATTTGTATTATATGAGAAGCTGTTAAATATAGTTTTCTTAAGCATATCTCTTTTTTAATATTCTTAAATATATTCTAAGGATCAATGGGTAGTACAATGGGTAGCATCAATGGCTATGAATTAGTTAAAATAAAAAATATTTAAATTGAATTAATTATAATATTTGGAACTTAACCTTTCCATTATATTTTTCAAATTTAAGATAAATTATCATATTTTATGTTAAATGACAATTTAAATTAATTAAAAATTGATATAAATTCGCAATCCCTAAAAGAAGAGCCAAATCCCGTGTCATCATAGAAAAAATTGCTATTAGCAAAATAAGAAGGATCGATATTAAAAAATAAGGAAATGCCAGAGAATAATTTACCCCTAGTGTAAATATATAAAATTACCAAATATGTAATTACAAAATGTAAGAATAAAAATACTGTGTTTTAAGATAAATTTAAATAAGTGCAGGAACTACCGTTAATTTTAAAAAAAATTAAATATGTTACTCAAATATTATATTATATTATTCTTGTATTTAAAAAGTGCGTTTTAAATCTTAAAATTTAGTTATACTTTTGTGGCTTTTGTTTGTTATGTTTTTTTTTTTATATTATAAATTAAATAAAATTCTATTCCCTACAGGACTTTGAATAATATTATAACGTTATTATAATGTGTATGTTCATTTTCCATACATATATATATCTTTTTTTGTTTTCTTTGAGATATATGATGATGTCCTTTATGAAGTAATTTCGTCAAATAAATATTTGTGCCTATAGGGGGTATTATCTAATAGCTGATGAATACATATATATATGTATATATATGTTATACTTCTTTCTTAATATTTCTTCTAAATAAGACCTCCTATTATCTCTTGTACTACACAAAATTATGTACGCACAATATACAGGGTGAATGATTGTGTTTATCGAAAAAACTGAAGTATAATCATTAAGTGGAGTTAACCTATTGGGAAGTTACATAAAGAACCGTTATTTGACTTAAAGTTTCCTCAAAAATTGATTAATTCAAGTTTTTAAAGCTTAAATCAATAAATGTAGATATTTTTAAGGTTTTTAAATTTTAAATCAATCAATCAATCCAACCAATATTTTCATTTAAACTTATAACTCACATATTAAAATTTTCAGGATCTCCCAGGATCTCTTTTTTCTTATTGAATAAATTTTGTTTGACGATTTTGAAAATATTATGATTTGGGATCTATGAAAATGGATCACCCTGTGCATATTCATGGGTACTTTTTTTTTTTTATTATTGTATGGATTATAAAGAAAAATTTCAAGAAATCAAAAGAAATTGGAGAATGTTAAAAGTTCTCTGATTATTATTTTCGTAAAGTGTGTATGGAATTTTTATATGTCATTTTGTTTTTATGGTATCGTAGGCTTAAAAATTTCATTGAATTATATTTAATAATAATTTTTTTTGTTTTTGTAATATTAAAACAAAGTACATATATATAAAAATATTTTGTTTTTATTATATATATTATTTAATATTTTTTTTTATATACTGACCATTTTTTTTTTTTTTTGATATTCATTATTATTTCATATTTCTTTCTTATTTTTTTTTTGTATTTTGTTGTTTTTAATATCACTAAGGACACCGCATGCCCTAAAGGATATCAAAATGATATTTTTGGTCTTAAACTAAATACTTACATATATGTATGTATAAAACACATTATTATATAAATGTGTATGTTGTATAAGTACATAGTATATTTAATTCGAAACATTTGTATACACTTATGTATGTAATATATTTTTTCTTAAAATGTTCTTATGTACATTGGTTTAGATATGTATATGTATATAGAAAAAATTTATGTATATATATATAATTTTGCAGTTTATGTATGTAAATAACTGTATATATGTCAGGATATAGAGTATGAATAAAAATCATATGTAGAATGTATATATTTTAAATATAATCTATAGGAGAGGAAATCTATATTTGAAGATGAAGAAGAACTTCAGATTTTCTTTAAAATATAAAAATATTCATATATATATATATATATATATATATATATATATATAACTATATTGTATATAATATAAAATAATGAGTTTCTTATAACACATTTCGAATATATATATATACACTATACATCTTTATATTATATAAAAATATTCTTAATAAAAACCTATAAGATACTGATGTCATACATACATATATGTATTCTTATTATTTTACCAAAGAAAATATAAATTTTTTTTCCTAAAAATATATAAATCAGTTCTTGTACATAAAAAAAATATATTATATATGTATATAGAAAGATATAATAAGATTAGGTAAAAAATATAAAATATTTTGAATGATTATAAAAATAAACTCCAAAAAGTATGCAATATTGTTATTATAAATATATTTAAAAACTTTTAGTATATATTTTTATATATATATTAATTTCTTAAAGATTTATTCCTTATTTTTATAATATACATATGTTCAATATATATATATATATATATATATATATATAATTAAATCTAAAACTAAAAAATATAAAATATATATACATATAAATGAAGATGAATAAATGAATGCCCAAACAAGTAATCTTAAGAAAATTTTCTTTTTCTTAACCACAAATGAAAAAAAAAAAATAATAAAAACAAAAACAAAAGAAAATATAATTCAAAATTTTGAGAACGTACCAATATTTCTTATCATATATATATACTTGTATATAGATAAGTACTTATTGATATACATACCAGTATATACTAGTTTACTGGATGGTGTCATATATTTCTCAATAAAAAGGATAATATTAGTATGTATAATGTATATACATATATAGTATGTATACATGTATACAAATATATTATATTATATGTTTTCTTCAATTATAGCCTGGTTGAAATGACATTAAATTCACTTTGAAGACCATATAGAATTTTGAAATAAGAAAAGAAATATACAAAAAAATAACAACAAAAAATAAGAAAAAAAAAAAAAGGAATTATGCTTTTGAATGGGATAACATTTGGGATTCTGGAAAATGTTTCATTTTTCAAGTTTTTTTTTTTATTTTGTATTTTTATTTATTTTTGATTATTGACGAGGTCATTTGAAACTTAAGTTTAAGTTTGATTATTCGTCTACTAGTTAATAGGAGGATAGGAAATTTATTTTGAGCTTTTGGAGCAGGGCTAAATTAGTTTTAAATTTTTTAAGTACTTTGAATATTAAAAGTTTCAAAAGTTAGTAAAGGTTTAAATATCCTTTTTAAACTTTATATACTGTCTGGGTTTTACAACTATAAGGGTTGATTCCTACTGTCATTAGTCTAGGTCAATTAGACTAAGATTCATTTTCGTTGTTCATGATTTTAATTGAGCTTTTGATTATTCCGCTGGAGCTTTTGTGTAAGATCATATATACACAAATGTTAAATTTTGTGAGCCAGCTATCTTGTATCACGTATGTAAGATTTAAAATATTTTTTTTTAATATTGCATTTTATATGACCGAAATTTGAATCTGAGGCCTCGCGAGGTTGGCGACTTAATCATTTAGCCATTAGTCATATTTATTTGTGTAATTTTTAATGATTATAAGCCAGTTCGAGCTACAATATAATGTTCACTGATCTTGTGCTGGCCGATCTACCAAAGGCAATGCATTACTTTAGTTTTTTATGAGCATAGGTCAAGTCTTAGTGATTTTTCCGTTCCGATTCGATTTCTTTAAGAATTTCCAGAAAAATAAGGTAAGGATGAGATGAACCAAAAGGATAAGGCTATGAATTTCAGCTTATTAGAAGCAGTCTTCTGATTTGTATATTCTTTTTAGTATTAACTTAGCAATTGATTACACAATATACATGAAAAAATTCCGATTCATTCCATGCTTAGACTTATAACTTCCCCAAAATTTTCTTACTAGATGCCAAAACTTAGAGGATTATTTTTAAAATAAGACAATTTTGAGATTCTTCAGAAACATTTTTTTATATGTGTTTTATATTGAAATTAAATAAGCCCGAAATTCTTTAGCTAGTATTTTTTTTTTTTTAGTTTTAGACGCTTTTTGGCTTTCGATTTAGTAAAGATCTGCCTAGGTAGAAACTTAGTATTCCTTATCTAATTTATTTTATATTCTTAGATTCTCAAAAGCATGACCTTGTGTTACCATGGCAACTTAATAAATCTAAGATCTTAAAATACAAGTAGAACCTTTTTTCGTAATACAAAACGCTCCCCTTCGCTTACAAAATTAACAACCCTCTCCGAAATCTTCAGAGTAAGTATTTTGAACTTTCTTAAGTTCCCCCATTAACTCTAGTTTTCTTAGATATTTTCTTAAATTTTTGTCTTTAGTTTAGGTGAGAATAACTTCTTGCAGGGAATGAAAAGAATAACAAGACAGATACTAAAAAACAAAAAAAAAAGAAATAAAAAAAAGAACAAAAGAAAAGATAGATAGAGCAAAAAAAAAAGATAATCAGAAAAAAGTTAAAAAAAAACAGGAAAAATTCCAATAAAATTTTAGGGCATAACTTCAAAATATAAACTATAGAAGATCTTATTCTTGTTTAACAAACATACCTAAGGATATAAACATAGATATACATATATATATATATATACAAATTCATTTATTGTATTCTTAGAAATTTTAATACTTTTATATATGTATACATATATCTATCTATAGATAAAGAAAAGTACCGTAAGTAAATGAAAAATCTTTAAGATAATAGAAAATTGTATTCTATACTTCATCTTCATTTTTCTGTCAGCTTTTATCCTATTTACCCCATTATGGTTTATTTTGTATCTATTTAGCCATTTCTATCATATTTATTTCTAGCCTCCCTAAAACTTCTATCCTATTCTTCTTTTATTCATTATCCTACCCTTAATATTGAAAATACATATATGTATATACTTTAGCACTTAGAGTCCGATCTGCATTTAGTAATGGTATGAATGTATGAAAAAACTATAAGTACGCGAGAATGAGATGTTTTTGTGTACATAGTAGAAGGTAGGGAAAGAATTTAAGGATAACAAGGATTCATATAAAAACAATAATAACAGAAAACCAAAACAAAAAAAAAAAAAAACAAAAATATTGATAAAGGATATAGATATGTGATGCCACCTTCCTGTTTATTTTCTATTCATTCATATGCGAAATATACATATATTTTCTATTCAATCTACATTGGTAAATATTTACATATTACATATACATGTACATATACATATATATGTATATATACATATATATATTGTATTATTTAAATTGACAAAAGTTAATATATACATTTGTTGGATAAAATTACAGTAAATATATATATACATACATTCTTAATTATATGCAGTATATATATATATATATATATACAATGTAAATAAAATTTTGCATCATTTACTGTTATAAAATATTTGTTTGTTTGTTTGTTAATAGCGTGCCCCAAAAACTTACCAAAAGAATAGGAATTTTGGTTGATTTCATCGGGTCTTCGTGTTTTTTTTTATGTTTGTTTTTTATTTAAACCCTCATACCGCCTAAAAGTATGCAAAAATGTACACATAAGAATGTGTATATTAAAACTAAAACTTGCGTATATATTTTCACTATTAAAAATAACTGTTCTTCTTTATATTTAACTCTATATAAAATATCTATATATATATATATCCAATAACTATATATATATATATAAATATATATAAATATTATAATCCATTACCAGTATGAAAAGGAAGTTGAAATTTACAAAGAGAATGAGAAAAGGGAGAGGCGAAGTGAAACAGAGCGAGAAAAAAGAATGGTAACGAGGTTATACAAAAAAAGAGGAATTACAGTTATACAAGAATATCAGTATATATATATACGATATTAACTAGCCTTCAAATGGATTAGTATATGAAAATTTTGTTCTTTTTTTGTTTTGTTTTTCATGTTTAGCCTCCGATATAACTGTAAAGTGAAACAAAAGTATAAACTCCCTATCTTTACTTGTTTCAAATTTTTTTCTGTTTTTGTTTTTGTTGTTTTTTTTGCTATTTTTCTTTTTTCAAAATATCGTGTTTATGATGGAATCAAAAAAAAAAATAGTTTTTAAAAGTTTTGGAAAAAAATGTGTCCATGTAGTTCCACTCTGTACGTCCTGCCGTACCATCGTATGTTAAAAATACTTCTAAGCCGTTTGAAATAAAGGAAAGAAATTTTAACCACAAATGGGATTTGTTAGAAAATTAATTCAATGGAAGGACATTTTTTTCGTAGCCCCACCTGTTACGGAACTAAGGACCCTCAAAGTCTCAAAAACACCTATATTTAAATCAGTTCTATCAGAAATATCTTCAATCTGGAAACGGTAAGCAATAGCTATTTTTATGAGATCTATATGCAAGGGACATAGCAAATATATAGGATTGTCATACTGTACTTTAATTTACCGGTTTACAAAACTCAATTTTTGTAGAATTCTTGATCCTTCGTCTATAATACAAACGGTTTAAGTGACGAAATTAAAGTTTCGAGTGAAGTTAGATTTTTAGAAATTAATATGCGTCTTTTAAGAAGACCTTTTAGAATGGCCCATCGTTTAGGAACTATAAGACGTAAAAGATTTAAAATTTTCAAATTTTTAAAAATATTTAACTTGAATAACTGTTAAAAAAAATATTAAAAGTTTATTTTCCAATAAACTGTTTACCCAAAACCTATTAAGGATGTTAAGTTTTGAAAATGTCCTTTTTTAAAAGCTCTTGGTTTTTTTCAATTACTTATTTTTCATTCTGTTCTGTTCTGATAGCTGCCAGAACTCCATTACCAATCAGAGGGTATATATTGTATATATCAAATGATTATAGAAGGATGAAAAAAGATGTTAAAATAGAAAAGATAATATAATTTGTTTGTTTGACTGTTTTTGGTTTTTCTTTCTAGGGTGGACTCCTAGCATTCTGAAACATTCATCGTTTTATTTTTTTGTAGGCGGCAAGGACTCCCTTAAAAACATCCTGTGTTCAGTAGTATATCTACCAATATTGTATTTTTTTATTATTCGAGTCGTTTGAATTTTTTCTTTTTTTAACTGAACCTACGCTAAACTCATTTTTAGTCCCGTTAGTTTTTTTTTCTATTTTTGTTCCACTTTTTTTTTTAATACACAATTCATGTGTAGATCCTTGAATTCAATTTTTGTTTGTTGTGCTATGTTTTTGTTGTTGTTTTTTTGTTTTCTGTTTGAAGTCTGTATATTGTACGTTATCCTTTTTGAAAAATTTTTCTTTTTTTATTTTTTTTTTATTACTGTAGTTTGAAAAAATTTTTGTCATACTAACATATAACAGCAGCAGCAGCATAAATTGAGATGAGAACAAAGAGATCATATTAAAAAAGTTTGAGAAAAAAAAATAAAAAATAAAAACAAAAAAAAAAACAGAATAAAAAAATCAAATGAAGTTGGAAAAATTGAACAGAACTGAATTTAACGAATCATACAAAAAGACTTATACACACTATAAAATTATATACGCGCTAGAAAGGATATTCTTCTTCTATATATATATATATATATATATATATAGTACAATTGTATAGTACAATTGTGTATGGTGAGAATTTAGCGGTTGAGTGGTTGAAAATCAGAATGAAAAACAAAAACAAAAATTCAAAAAAAAAAAACAAAAACAGCAAATGGATGAAGTTTTAAGTTGACTCAAAAATTGAAGTACATTTTGAAAATAAATGTACCTATTCCTCTTTATATATATATATATATATATAAGTGTAGATTTAAGTTTAATATATTTTTTTGTGCTTATTGTTTTTGTTGTTGTTGATGTCGTTATTGTCATCTCTTTTTATTGTTTTTTCTTCTCTGTTGTAGTTCTTACATGCACTGATAGTTGCATTTTAAAATTCTATTTTGTTTTTTTTTTGTTTTTTTTTTTTTTTTTATTTTTCTTTTATTAGTTTTCAATTTTATATATGAAAATGATATTTAGATCAACTGTGAAAATTGTTAAATGAAGAAATGAATATATATATAAATATATATATATATATATATATATGTAAAAAGAAAATACAGAAAATGTTAGGAAAGAGTCCTGCATACAGTTAACAAGAGAAAAAGAGTTTCAGAAAAAAAAAAAAATTGATATAAAAAACACACAGGATGTTAAAAGTTTTTTTTTTTATTTTTGTAAGTGTGTTTGCAATATTGAAAATTCGATTTGAAAGTTTTACAAACAGGATTTGGGTTTATTTTCTTTTTGTTTTTTTTTGCAAAATTTATTTTTTTTTTTTGGAATTTTTCAGGAAAATGAAAGGAAAACTGAAAAGGATATCAGTTAGGGAAATATTTTAAAATCTCTCTCTATATAAAGTGTATTTTAATACGCTAATGAAGTTCAAAATATTGAAATAAAATTGAATGTTCAAAAAATAAACAAAAATTTCGAATAAAAAAATAGAAAATTTATAGATTTTATTTTTATTATTTTAACACTCGGGTTTTTTGTTATTTTTTTTGTATAAAACGAATTAAAAATAAAACTTTGGAATGTTATTGCGTAATTTGATTACGAGAATAAGTTTTGATTAAGTCCAAAATTTTAAGAAAGTTTTGTGGATTATTAAATTTAAATAGTAAAATATTAATTACTTATAAAATATTTTAAAATGAAGAGGTTTTAAAAGTTAATATTACTTTTATTTAAAAAGGTTTGAAATAACAGTAAATATAAGTAAAATTTTTGTTTTGTCTTGGGTCTTGGGTTTTGTTTTGTCTAAGGATGGTGGAAATCAATGAAAAATACTTACATAGTAATACTGCGCGCAACCACAGTTATGTTTGACTTTAACACACTAAACACCCGCCCTGTTTTAAAATATTAAAACTAGTCTTAGAGATTAAGCATTAATTTTACGGTAACTGTTTATTACCTACTGTAATTACTGACAATCCGTTAAGGTGATCTGAATTTATCGCTAATTCGAGAGACCTAGTTCTTTTAAGTCTTCTAACATTTGAATATTGAAGGAGTTTTGACGCTCCTATGTTTCTTAGCGAGTCTTATGTTGTGTTGTGTATTTTGTAGGAGTCTCTAAATCCCTATAAAGGTCAGAATTACTTACTTACTAAGAATCATTCACCATATTACGTAGCATTTTTTTTTTAAAATGTTTGAATTCTCTGAGAAAGTGTTTGTTTGGCACAGCCTCAAAGTTGTATGCCGTACAATCACATAGACTTAATTATTTGGTTATATAACAAAATTTTGTACTCTACTGGTAATTTAGATTTTCGACGTAGGAGGCAATACATTTCTTTATTATTGTGTTCTAATTCCATTTTTGTTCTTTTTGTCATATTCTTTCCATTTTAACTTGACATCAAATGCCATCCTTTGTTTTTATGAGGAATATCTACCCCATTTAATTTTAAGGCTGGGCGATTTTGAACAGGTTTATTTGTAAACTTCACTTTCTTTTTGTAACTAATTTTTAGTCTCGGTGACATTTGATCTTTTATTAATAAAGTAAACAAATTTCCAAAGTAGTGTTAGAAAGGACCCTTAACTATAAAATCAATTTGATCGTTCCACGTTAGTGTTTTATTAAAAACCACACCCACATACTTAGCTTTTTCAATTTTTTAGCCCCTCACATGAATTTATTTTAGGCAGAAGAGTTAATAATTCTTAAATACAGAATCATATAGCTTGAGAATGTGAAGGATTCAATTTTAAGTCATTCTCAAAAGCACAGTAGGGCTTGATAGAAAATTATGTATTGTTTTTTTTTTAATCAAAGCGAAGCTCCAATATAAAGATTTTTATTAAAAGATATTGCTAAGCTTTATTGCTAAGCTATGCTGTTCTCAACACTCTTATCACAGCTTCAATATAAACGCACCCTTAGTTATAAGAGATAAATTGTAGATTTGATAAGTGAGTGAAATTTTGAAAAATAAACATTAAGCACTTACACTTATTAGGAAAAGTATTTTTTGATTAGATTATAATTGATAAACGAAAATTAGTTCGTGCAGTAGGGCCCAGTTTAAAATATTTATCATTTCTCATGAGTTGTTTCAATTTTACTCTTGAGAGTAGACCAGAAGTTTAAGAAATGTACTCAGATTTTAACAAGTGTCAAAAGAGTTGTCAATTATTTAATTTTGACAATACTACAACTTACAAGTTAATCTAACACATAGAGCTTTCTAGTATTAAATTACCTTAATTAACTTTTAAAGTCTTTTAAAAGGCTCAGTTGACATTAAAATGGTTTCAATACTAATTAAAATTATGAATTATTACGCTAAGACATTCTAAAATTTAATATTTTACTAGCCTGGGTATTTTCTGGGTTCGATTGATAAATAAGTATAGATTTTAAATAGTTTTTACTGATTTAAGATTTTTATCAATCTTGCTCTATTCTAGCACTCATTTTATGTACTAGTATGTACTAGTATGTATCTTTACCTTATATATTATATTCTGAAAGTAAGAATTTTCCAATTCAATACTTAATATTTATTTGAAATATTTTAAAGAATATTTAAGTACTTACAATTTTCTATTTTTAAATATTTAAATATAGCGATAGTCATATAATATCTACTCCTCCAGTAGAAATCTATTTTCAAAATTAAAAAAAAATTTTAGACCTTGTAAGTTTTACATAATTATTTGTAAATTTTATAATAAGTTTTTTATAATCGACCAATCAAAAAAATTTCAAGTAAGGGATGTTAAATTAAATTTTGAGTTATTATTAGGCTGATATTTGGTTGCTAGGCAACAATTAGGAAGGAAGAAAAGATCAAAGAAGAATATTAAAAAAAAAAATTTAAATTGGAACAGGGTTATGAAAAAAATTCTTATTAATAAAAGAATTTTAGGTATTAAAGTTTAAGTAGATGTCCAGTTGACCCACTCAAGTTCAATCAATCATATAAAGATTTTAAAGAATCTTAAGGGATGAATTTGAATTAGTATCTAAAGTTTTTTCAAAAATATTTAATATGTTCGATTAGATTCGAATATTTCGAATTATATTCGTAATTCAAAAACAAAAGAGCGGGAAAAATTTCGAAATTAAGAATCAAGATACATTTCATTCCACTCACACCAAATATTTTATACATATATATTTACAATATAAAATAATCATTGTAGTATATATATATATATTTTAGAAGCGTCGTCATTACAATCAGTAGGATAATAAAAAAAAATAAAATGAAAATAAAATAGTGTATATATTCGAAAATGCCAATTTTTATAACTAAACTTGGTCCATTTAAGTTTTTTTTTTAACTCCTACTCTCACATCTTACAGTCGCATTTCTTTTTTTTTTTTTATGATTATCTACAGTATAATTTTATTTTTCTTGTGTTCGCCTTTTATTTTATAAAGCTTTTGGTGTCCTTAGGGGGCTTACCAAAAAAACACAACAACAAAAAATAGTATAATAAGAGCATAAAATAAAAAAAAAAAAACACTCAATAAGTAGTAAAAAAAAAAAAAAAATTTGTGGATGGATACTATAAAGAAGATATGAAGAATCATGGTATTAAATATTTCTAGATAGGTTCTTTATTAATTCTATATAGTTTTACTGTCCATGCACCACATTACCATTTACTTTTTCTTAATTTTATCCATATATCCTTTCCATATCCTTTTATTTTAATACTTTAATATAAGACAGCAAAACATATAGAAAATCAAAAACAAGTATTGATAGAAACTAAGAGTTTTTCAAAAAGCATATTTTCAAAAATTAAACAAAGTTCTAGAATAGTTTTTTTTGGGTAAAGGGACATTAGGAACATTTCTTAAGATTTTATTGTACAAGGTGATTCAGAAAATGCGTATTAGTTTTTTAAACAGGAAAAAAGAATCGTTTTTCTAAAATTGGAAAAACCAATTGTTAACTAGTCAGGGGTGCACAATCAAATGGTGATTTTTTAGACTTCCGGAAAAGTGCAGGAAATATTAGACAAAATTTTGAAAAAAAACCCAAATGATTTAAAATCTTGAAAATAAAATCCCGAAATTATCAAAATCCCAAATGATTTAAATCTGGAAAAAAAATCTCGAGAATATCACGATCCTGAATTACGTTGGGTACGAAGTTTCAAAAAAAACTTTCACTTAAATATACATACACATTTAGTAAAAGGCAAATATAACTACTCCGGAAAAAGCAGCATCCCTGATTTTGTACTCAACTCTGAAATACTTCATAACTTTTTTTTAATAAATAATAAGTTTACAACAAAGCATTTAAAATAATTGGGGCTTAAACATCATTCTTTCAAATTATTAGAACCCTGATTTTGTATTCAACTCCGAAATCCTAACTAACTTGTTTTTGATAAATAATAAGATTTTTATTTTGGTATTTTGTTTTCGGGGTTTTTTTTTACAGAATTAAAATTGGGGATTTTTCCTTTTTATTTTTAAGTAAAATGTCATGCACCCGATTTCATTATATCACTTATTATACGCTCTTCCATTAGGGAGGGCTCCTAAAAAAAATAAAAAAGTTCTTGAATGACTCATTTGTTTTTTTAAGATCTAAAGGCAATAACCCTATGGTCGCGTCGCTTCTACCGTCAGTTTGACATTTAAGTAGAATACATTGATTTAAATGAAATATGATCAAATATAAAAGCGATGCTGGAGAAGAGAAATTTTCTACTTTTATTCGGCGTTCACATTAAATTCGTTTTCAATTTATAATTCAATAAATAATTAAAAAGCGACTCTAGCATTTGGTCTTACTTTAGAACGCGACAGTAGAAATAACGGTAGAATTGTAGTGACTATTGTGTCATAACCTTACTCAATTTGAAATTTGTAGTTGAAGATCATATGAGGAATTAAAAATTTTTCAAGAATTGAATTTCTAATAACGTTGAAATAAAATACCGTATGGCAACCCTACAATACACTTCTGCAATGCATATTTATAAAGATTATAAAAACGGTATCGTTTTAGTGTTTCCCAGATTAAAAATAAACTTTAATAAAACTTCTGTTATAATAATGTAAATGCGGGGCTTTCCCCGCAACTCTTTTAAGGGCTTTACCTCCGGTAACAGCTGGTGCACAGAAAAAACTTATTAGATGAAATCATTTTTTTTTCCGATATCTATACGATTTTATTTCATTCACATGGAGTAAGAGTTTTTTACTGACCAGACAGACAGACAGACATTCGGAGTTAAACTATATTAGGACAATTTTTTTTTTTAAATGTTCTAAAAATGGCAGAAAATGATAAAATAGCAAAAAAAACCAAAGATAAAAATTGGTAGAGAAAAAGATATTTGATTTTTTTTTTTATTTTTGCCTTTTTGTTATCACCATACCACTTTTCGCCATATTAAGATTTTCTAGATCTATATATATATAGATATATATATATATATATATATATTGCACACCATCCTAGTAAATGTATTGTATTATACTGCTCACCATCCCATCCAAGTATATTATATATTATATTTCATGGATGGTGGCAGTCAGTTGTGATAGGTATTGAATTTGGACTTATCTACATATACACACATATATATATATATAAAATATATATAGTGTGTTCCTATGGCATATTATTTCTATTCTTTCATTTTTAGATTGAAAATATATCCACCTACATTTGCTTTTTAAACAATTCATTCGGTTCCATAGTCCTTTTTTTTTTGTTTTGCTTCTTATTTTGTTTTTAGGAGTTTTGTCTTTTGATATCCTTCACAGTTTTGTTTTTTATCTATCCTTTACCATCCCCTCCTATATCTGCCCGTTTAAAAGTTTACCCTGTCTTTCAAACCATTTCTTAACAGTTACGATGTATAAACATCAAAAGAATAATAAAAAATAAAAATAACAAAAAAAAAATTTGGAATTCTATAGAAGTTCACATCACATCATCAAAATCAGAAGAAAAAAACGAAAAAACACAAAAAAAAGGATAACGAAAAGGCGAAGGATATCTTTGGCAAAAAGAATGTAAAAGAAATACGAAAAATGAAAAAAAACTGTTCCTAAAAATATTCTTCTGTGTTTTTTTTCCGACTATCGTTTTCTTTTTCAGAATTTTTTTCTTTCTTATTTTCTTTCCTTCTCTTTCTCACAGTAGGTTTTTTGTTTATTTTGTTTTTTTTTTTTATTCTTGTATTATTTTGATGAGTTCAAGGCGCCAAAGGCATGCTAAAGGGAGCAAAAACAAGTAAAGATTTATAAAATAAAATAAAAGATAAAAAAAAAATGTAAAAATTGTTAAAAATATCTAAAATGGAAACCAGTGAAATAATAAGAAGAAAAAAAGGAGAGCGGAACATAACGGCAAAAACAAAAAGAAAAGAGAAAAAAAATAATCTAATGGTAAACACTAACAAACTATAAAAACCAACAAACCAACATTCAGATCTAAGGAATAAAGTAAAAAAAAGAACAAGCAGAAAAAAAAATAAAAAAACTTAAAAGGCTTAAACTCTGGCCAGGATATTAGTTTGATTATTCGGCTATAAATTCGTTAAATTCGTTCTTATATATAGTTCTTATAGTATTTTATTATTATTGTTTTTTTTTTAATTTTTTTGCAGGATATTCTTCAAAAAGGCAGATTTTCAAGGATTTTTACAGGAGTGAGCATAAGATTATGGATACCAATATTAAAATCATGTATTATTAAGTTATTTATGGAAAAGTTTTGTTGAATTCCAAAAATTATGAGTAAGTTTTTTAGTAATCACATTTTATTGTAAAATTCTCAGCCTTATTTTATTCGAGCCTTAAATTGAAAATTGGATCCGAGGAATTTTTTTTTTTGAAGGGAAGTGAAAAGCTCCAAAAAGTTGCGTAGTTTCTATATACGTTTTGAGCGACTTTAAAACAGCAAAACTTAGGATGGGATCTGTGATACAAGTGTACAGTTTGATTTCGAGTAAAAGGATGTAAAAGGATTTTGGGGAATTAAGAAATTTAAGATTATGGGATCGTAGAGGATGGGGAAATTTAGACGGGTTATTTAGAAGAAAGAGTATATAAGGGCTCGTAAGGGTTTTTATTTAGAATAATATTTGAAATCCAAATTTAAAGTACTTTCAGATTTATTCTTGATTTATTTATATATATATATATATATATCCCAAACTGCAGGAACGAAATCCTTTAATAAAGAGTTATCTAAAGTTTGAATTAGAAGGTGAGGACTGGGATGTTAATCGACAGTTGGGAAACATAAGAGTTCGAAGATTAGATGGAAACAAACTCGCAAATTGAAAAAAGACTCACTGGTAATAGTGGGAAGAGCATTTGTTGGACGAATGAGTTATTGTAACGAATTTTAAATAATTTAGGGATTTCCACAATGTGGAAAATCCCCAAAATAGGGATTTTAAAAGTTAGGTTGAAGCCTCCTATGCGTTGCTTAGGAATTATATGAAGGGACGTAGAGAATTTGTCGTTACTAACGGGATATCTATATAGGAAAGATAACGTATCAATATCCTCTTCTGCAATTTCCCCTGGTCCTCTGGCTGTGGGAAGACTCACTCTAAAGAAGGGGAAAGCATTTGTTATGTGAATAAGTTACTCTGACCAGTTTTAAATAATCTAGAAATTTTCTAAGTGTAGTAATGAAGGATTTCTTTAGTTTACATTAAATTAGTTAATTTTATTAGTTTACAGGCATGACAAAAAAAGTGATATATTTTAATATTTTTAAGTTTTTTGAACTGTGGGATCGTCAAATAAGCATAAATTGAGTTTTGGTTTTTGGTCAAAATAACCAAATGAAGTTTAAGGCTCGCCAGCCCAAATGTTGAAATTGCATGCATTTCTAGATCATTTGACTGGATTTCTTTTGCCTGTATTTCATTTGTTTGTATTTTGAAAAAGCAGGGTTGAACGCCTCATACACATATATATATATATATACAGAACATTAATATTTATGTATATGCCAGATTCTAAGTTAGGAAAATGGGTATTAAAATCAGGGTTTCAATAATTTATTGAGCGAGCGTTTGGGACTTCTTTATTTTTGAAAATATCAATAAATATATTTAGGAGATATTTTATAGTTGGTTACAAAATCTGAATTAAACACATTTTCCAGAATATTTTTATATATATACATATACATATACAGTCAAATAAAATGCAGACCAATGAAATATTGTGAAAAGAAATACAGGCTTTTGATACGAATCCTTAAAATTTGTTTCCTAAGTGTGGTAACAGTAAAAAAACAGTAAAAATGCACAGAAATAGAACTCAAACATTTTCATTTTATCATTTCTACTCTGCTCCTTTATTTTATATGCTCCTGTTACATTTCTTGCAAAAAAATAAAGTAGGGGCTGATTCGAGGTGGATCTCATTTTTTTTCCATT
Organism: Dolichopus griseipennis; assembly: GCA_963082915.1. Taxonomy (NCBI): domain Eukaryota; kingdom Metazoa; phylum Arthropoda; class Insecta; order Diptera; family Dolichopodidae; genus Dolichopus; species Dolichopus griseipennis. Next base: position 29,892,577 of record OY720444.1, read on the forward strand.
TACATTTTCCTTTTTTTGTTTTTTTCTGTAGTTAGAGTCACACACAAAAAAATAGAAACTTTTTTTTATGATAAATGTTGCCCATAATTCTCATCTAAAAATTCCAAAAAAAAAAATAAAAAACAAACAAAAGAATTCGTTCAATTTTTTGGTACCTTAGAGATTTCAGTTCAGATCAAAGAATTTTGTTTTTGTTTTTTTTTTTTTGCTCCTATCTATATGGTACCCACGAAAAACAGTAGACACAGACATTATATATCATTTCTCATCTTTCAGATATTTTTAAGTTCTGAGTTTGATATAAATGGATTATTTTTGGAAAAGAGCTCCTAAGGAGCAATCCAAAAAAAAAAAATGAAAGGAAGTTGAAAAAATATTCAAAAAAATTGGTGGTGGTAGTTGTTGGATATTTTGAACTTTTTGTATTATTTCTTTATTCTTGTTTTTTAGATATTTTTGGGGAATGTTGTGCAATCGATTTATAAATCCAAAAAAAAGAAGAAGGAAAAAAAAGAAAATTTGGAAAACCAAAAAAGACAATCTTTTTCCAAAATCAATTTTTTATTTTTTTTGCTTTTCTTATTTACAAAATCGGCCATTTTTGAATTATAAATAGAAGAAATATACAAGATAACTTTGAGATTTTTTTTATTGAAATTGTATTTTGAAAATCTTTTGTGGTTTTTGGATAACGGTAAAAATGTATAATTTTTTTTTGGTTTATCTGATGTTTTTTTTTTTGACTGAAGGGCTTTGAAATATTTCAAAAAAAAAAATTGTAATGGGCTTTGAAGATTATATGAAATGGGTTCTGCTTTAAAAATAGAAGACTTGTTAAAAATCTTAATTATTCCTTAGAAATTTACAATTTGAAAGTTTAACAGTTGTGAAAAGGCGTTGAGAGAGAAAAATGCATAATTCAGATTAAATGGGGCATTGTTGGGTATACTGGGAATTGGAGCCAGGTTTCTGTTACCTCTTTTGAATTGAATATGTGTAGAAAATCACTACAGGAATCAATAGAAATGAAATCAAAGTACTAGGAATCCAATTTTTGGGAAAAAGAAACCTTTAATTATCTTCTTTCGAGAAACTTTGTACTTCGTTTTGGAAGATTAAGAAGAGGTTTAATTTAAAATTAAGTAATAAACTTTGTTAATATTCTGCAATATGAATTTTTAAAAAGGGTAAGTGAAAATATAAAAAGGTCATCGAAATTTTAGTCAATCCCGAGATTTAATAATAAATGACTGTATTTTTCAAAAGTATGTTATAAATTTTCAGAATCTCCTAAACTTAAATCTCCAAGATCCTTTCATATGCTTAATCTCAAAACTAAACTAAGTTTTTGAAAATTTTGGATTTTTTAATTAAGGTGGGACCTTCAAGTTTGAATCAAAAAGGGCGTGGTTATAATCTGTTAATGTTGGCTGTTATGGGTGGCTTTTAAAGCTTTCTTCTGTTCCACGCACAAAAAGAAACAGTTAAAGAACTTTCGATTCTTAAGAAATCTTTATAAATTTCAATTTCAGTTCAAAATTTCGGTAGTCTAAAGGAGTATAATCGCGAATTTCAAAAAAATAAAATTACAAAATCATCTTTAAAAATCTAATTCCTTAATCACCCTATTCCAGGTGACTTATTAAACAATGATGTAGCCATTCAACTGGAACGTCTCGGGTTCAAACCCCGGTAATAACTTATCTAATTCATTTATTTGAGTAAAGTGACTTTGAATTTGACCCATGACGTAGTAGCTAAGACGCCGACCATTCAAGTGAAAGGTCTCGGTTTCAAACCCGGTTCAGATCATATATAATTAAAAAATATCGTAAGATTGTAAAGTTATATTGTATTAGTTGATGACGTTATATAAAATAAGATTTTATAAAAATATATATATAAATAACTCTAATGTAACGTAATCTTATAGAGTAGCTCCAGCTGACTGATCAACGGCTTTGTGTATATAGCCATCAAAATAACTGAAGTATTAATCTAAATAACTTAGTGAATACTTGGCTCTCTGCTCCTTAACGCAGTGAAGAATTAAAATTTTAGAAATAGAATTTTCAAAATAGTTGTTAAATTTATTTAAATTTTTTAAAGTGTATATTTGGTAACTCCTTTCATAAATCTTTCTAATTAATACATAATGTCATTTCTGAGTTTTACTCAAAGAAATTGTATTTTTTAATTATAAAAATGGAAAAATAATGAAATATATATAAGATAATACTTTAAAAATTTATTCTTAAATTTTTATTTAAAATTAAATTTTAAGAAAATTTTTCTTTTAATTTTCTAGGATTCAAAATATACATATATATAGTTCCCAATTTCCCATTTTATAATATAAAATAATTGTATTAATGCGCACTTCTTTATGATAATATAAATAAACTATTTTTTGTATATATATATATATGTATATATAGATTTTTAAATAATCACACATATGACATATGTAGATGTTTTGTATAAGTGAAGTATTAGACAAAATAAGAAGTAAAGTATTAGTGGATAGAGTAAATTTTAGGTCAAAATCTTGTATTAGGGCCATAATTCAAGACCTCATAACTATTTTATAGAGTACTACAACGTGACAAAACATTGCAGATTTAAAAGTAATAATTTCCTGTAACTTTTACTAGATAAAAGGAGATTACGTTAACATCGGTAATATATAGGGTTACTTACTATATTGTATTTCAAAAACAACTCCCTTGGTTCTAAAAGTACCATTGATGTTCTAAGATTAAAAACGTGTATTATAAATATAAATTGTAGCACCACAGTTCGTCAGAAGCTTTTGGTTTTTTAATAATTGCTAAAGTCTAGTTAGTGCAATCCAAAATTTTTTGAAAATTTGGAGGAAGCATGGGGAAATTAATAGGATTGTTTTAACCCTTACTATAAACGTAAAAGCCTTTCTGTTTTAACTATTTTTTAATTTCAAGGTGACTGTATATGGTATATAACAACAGAAAGTCGTATTAAGTCTTCCACCCAAAATAACTATAAAACAAAACACAGGGAGTCGACATTTATTACGGATTCGACCGGGGAAGGTCTGATGCACAAAAATAATAGAGTATGATCAAGTTTACATTGAATATAATAACACAAGACAGATTAAAAAAATTTTAATTCAAACTTTATAACTCACAAAAGAAGTTGTTCCGTGCTTGAGTACATTTGAATTGAGGAGCTGAACTGATGGTACTGGAATAATACTGCAATAGTACTTGTATGGTACTGGTGATGGTAATGGTACTGCAATAGTACTGGTATGGTACTGGTATGGTACTGGTGGTGTTGCTTAAGTAATGATGACATGGAGTACCAGTACTTGTACTGAAATATCAGTACAACCAGTACTTTCCAGTACTAGGACCAGTATAAACCTAATCAGTACATACCAGTACTACTAGTACTTACGAGTACTACCACTGCTTACGAGTACTATCAGTATCAACCAGTACCAAACTCAATATGGAAATGTTTAATGGAAAAATTTACTAATAAAAGTACTCAAGGTAAAGGTAATTGTAAAGTACTGATATTTTAAATCATACAACACTGGTTATTAAAAAATCATTACTTTCTTTTGATGTTAAATTTTCGAAGTGTTATATATGGTTTTTTATTGGAATTGAAATATTTTGATTTTTAGAAGGAACATAATTCCTATAGATGGTCACATTTAACAATTACAATTGTTTTATCCAATACTGTAATAAGTACACATAATATAAACTTTTCTATTATAATAATTTGTACTTAGAACTTTGTACCCTTTATTTCAAATTTAATTTTCAAATTATCAAAAAAACAAAAATAATAAAAAAATTTCTTATAATTTTCATATATACTTATATATGTACAAAAATTATATGTGTCTATTTACACATAGATTTGTAAATAATTATTATAATAATACCACCCAAAATATATTATTATTTTTTGTGTATATGGGTTGAATATATAATGATGTGTCTGGGTAGGGGTATGAAAGGTGTTTGGGAATTCTTTTTCTTATAAAATTGCATTTCATCATATCAATATAAAATGTTGTACAATTGCATTCAACTCAACAATAATAGAATAGTTGCATTATTAACATAAATAATTACAAATATATATACTTATATACACATATCTATATATATTAATAAAGAGATATAATGATAAAAGAAGTTATGCAATTATTTAATGGAGTGAGAAAGCACCAGGAAGTTATAATTACTTATATATATATATATATGTATATAAAATATAGGTATATAATAAATATTTACTACTCAAACCATCCAGAGAAAAATATCATGTTTTTTGGTACTTATTTATCATTATTTATGTATACATATATATGTATATTATGTATATATATAAAATTATAAAAAGTATAATATTACGTAAATTTATATATATATATATAAATGAATATATAATAATATGAATGAAATTAAATACATGCTTTTATGTATATATATATATATAGATATATGAATACATATATAAAAGGACAATGCAGTAAGTAGGATTTTAATACCCTTTAAATTAGAGAATGTCTTTAATTTTCTTAAAATTTTCTTATGTTGCATTCCAATAATTTTCTTAAAATAGTTTTTCATTTTTTTTTATTTTATTTTTCTTATGCATCTTTTGTTTTGTATTTTAAGAACACAATATGTATTATATAATATAATAAAGATTTAAATATAAATTATATAGATACTATTTTTTAAATTATAAAAAATATGCCAAAAAAACAAAATATTTTAAAGATTTAATAAAATTTTTCAAGAATCATTTAATAAAAAGTTTTTTTAATTAAGGACTTTGCAATTTTCTAAAAGTCCTTTTCCGATTTTTAGGCTTAGAAAAAGTATGGAAATTCACCTAATGAAACGATTCGGAATTTCTTTCAATAGCATGATACTTTAACACACTTTTAAATTAAATTTTAGGATGGGCTTTAATATATTCATATATATATACATATAGTTTGATTTTAAGGATTTCCACCAATTTTTTTTAAAATTTTATTTGGGTTCACAACATTTTGTAAAGTTTGATAAGCTTTTGAAGACTTGCAGCTAACTTTATAATAAAATAAATAGTTTTTTAAGCTTTTAATAATCTACATATAAAATAGGGTTAATTTGCTTTGTAGATCGAACAGGAGTATATTAACTTCGGGTCTGGAATTCGTAACTATAAAAAAGAAGTTAAATTAAGTTATAAAAATGCATATATATTTTCTAACAGCGTTACTTTTTGAGTCGATTTAAAGTGGTCTATTCGTCCGTTCATCTGTGTGTACCCCCCACAACTCAAGAATTATAGTTATATAATTATAGCTTTTTTGATGAAATTTTTACTGCAGGTTACTAACGAAGAGAAGCCAAAGAGAGTCCAAAATCTCCAGAGAAAGGCGGGAATTCAAATAAATGAAAACAAACTATGGGTTCTAAAGGTGTATAATATTAGGGAATGAAATTGGAGTTGCAGCTCAGATTGCTAACACACGCTTCCTTACACCTTACTGCCGGATTTTCAAAATTCGTAAAGATAGAAATTTAAATAAAATAATAAAATTTATTTTAGGAATTTATAAAAATTGTAAAAGAAGGACAACAAAAGATTTCTTCAGCACACTTGGCAACTACATACTTCAAAAGTAGACTTGTGATCTGTGACAATTGGAAAATTTTAATGAACACTAAACAACAGTTATAATTTATATATTAATATAAAGATATTTTCCAAATTAGAAAAAAATTGAAAATTAAAATGTTCAATGTAGGTATATAAAACTCCTTAAGGTTCCTTAAATTTAATATGAAGTTTCTCAAAGTTAGTTTCTTCTGTATATTTAAATTGGAAGCAGGAGGTGGCAAGTAGATCTAGTATTATACAAAAATAATAGAAAAATCTAAAGCACTCAATTCCTTCCTTCATGCGGGGTAAACCCAAAATAAAATTTTCAAAAAAAAACTAGTAAGAATTTAAAAAAAAAATTTGTCTAATATGATTTTTAAAATTATTTAAGATCTAATTGAGGATATATCTGACCAATAGGACAGTGATAAAAACGCCGCCTCTCATATGGAAGGTCTCGGGTTCAAACCCCGGTTAGAACCCCGGTATTCATAATCTTATTCAATACCTACAGTTGAGTGATAAACGGCTTAGTGAATATAGCAATTAAAGACACTGTAGCCTAGTCTAAATAGACTTGGTGAATGTCCTATACTCCTTAAAAAAGTGGAGAAGTAAAAAAAAAGCAAACAAAAAAAATTAAGGATATAAATGCCACTAACAAACATATTCAAATTGTGTATGAGTATATAATTTAATTAGTATATAGGTATGAGTTAACTTTTAAATAATTTTGGATGCATCTTATTTTTTTTTTAAAATGCTAAAATGTATTTAACATTATTGTCAAATTAAAAAAAAAAATCAAAAAAAAAACTTACACCACTACATTAGTACAATAATAAAAAAGAAATATATATATATATATATATATATATATATATATATATATATATATTTATAGATAGTATAAATGAAATAATAAATGAAGACATGAAAATAAACAAAATGTGTATATAAATTTTCTATAATATTATATTAATATAAGGATAATAAATAATCATATATTATATTATATAATCTATATATACTTCTTATAGTTACAATTATACATAAATATATATATAAAAATGTAAGATTAAATAATTTTATATATACTTAGTATTTCTTAGAAAATACTATCCAGTTCCATTACCACTCATATTTAATATGTCCCCCATTGACATGTAATAAATATGAATATTGTTGATGGGTGATTTTAATTTTTTTTTTTGTGTTTTTTTTTCTTGTTTTGTTTTTCTTTCTTTTATAACTTTAGTGTTATTATTATTATAAACTACTATACTAGTAAGGCATATGTTCTTATATATATGTATTTTTATATATATATATAAATATACTTATATAAATATACGTCGATATATAATAAATAACATAATTTACTAATATATTCTATGTATATATATAAAGATATTCTTATTGATAATCTACCAGGGGGTAAAAAATCTTTTCAACATATATATATGTATAAACATACATATATATATACATGTATAAAGGAGGGTGGCAAACCCAAAAAAAATTTTTTTCAACAATAATGTAAAAATAATAATAGCAAAACTAAATTTTATTCTCATTATACACATTTTTAGACGCCTTTAAGCCATAGATACTCAATAATATAATATTAAGGAATTGTTTTTTAATACATTATCAAAAAAAAAACAACAAAAAACTTAAAATAAAAAAAATATATGTCCTTCTTGCAATCTTTCTTTAATATTTAAAAAAAAAAAAAAAAAAAAACAATAACAATAACAATATCTAAAATTTTGAAACTAAATATTATATAAATTACAAAAAACGTATTAAGATAAAAAAATTTAAAAAATTTAGTTGGACATTAGTGGAGGTTTGGAAGTCTCAACTTTAAAAAAAACTTAAACCTCCGAATATTTTCAAACCTTTTATTTATAATTCAGAAACAAAAAAAATAGTTCTGAGGTTCAAATAAAACAAGGGTTCTGAGTTATTTAAAAGGATACCAGCAATTGGTTGAAGCTATTTCAATAAAAACTGCATGATTTTGAAAATAATGTATCTAAACAATGTTTCTTGATGTGCTTAATCAACTCAGGTAAAAGTGAAAATACTTTAGTAATCATTCTTTATTGAATTTAAAAAGAAGCTACAATTTTACAAAGCCCAGAATAGTGATGTGTCAGAAGTTCTCAGTACTTTTCATTTCATGGAGTTTCATGGACCTTAGTCTTTGACCTTGGGTGTTCTTCCGCAGAGAGGACCCAAAATATTAAGATGACATCATCATATAACGGTACTTTATTCTAAATTTTCGAACATATATTTCATTAGTACCGATGGCGCCATCTAGTGATCGAAAAATGCATTACAAAATTTTTTAATTTTTTGTAAAGCAATATTAAGCCCTATATAATTGTATATAATTTGTTTCCTGTATATTATCTTAAGTCAAAAATATGATTTTTTACGTAAAATACTATCAAAAGTTAAGAAAATTTTGTATTGCATTTTTCTACCACTAGATGGCACAATCGGTACTAATGACTTATATATTCGAAAACTTGCAGATATAAAGTACCGATTTGTGTAAGGTTATCTCGATATTTTGAGTGCCCTCTTCGGAAAAAAATCCTTAGACCTCTTTTAGGTGAATTTTCCATCAGAATTAAGTGAGTCAGATTTCAAAAGTCCCATTGAACTGAATATAACGAAAAAAAATTTTACAAAATGAAAATTAAATCTTTCCAAATACAAGTACCATAAATAGATACGTAATCCCAAGTACAAAATCTCAAACACAAAATCCTAAAAAATTGGTCTTCTTATTACAAAATCCTAAAATTGGAAATTTTTAATGTAAAAGTTTGAATTGGTCTTTTTCTAGAATATAATTTGTAATTTTGGGATTTTGGGATTTTGTGATTTAAGATTATCGAATCTTGTAATTTGAGATTATCATACGTTTTCGATTGGTACATATAGATATTTATAGGTATGTAAATTTTGCAACATATTCTAAAAAAAGTGTATAATGTCGCCTTATTAATCGACTATAAAATCCGAATATTTTTAAGTTCCTTACGATCGGGTTCTTTCGTTCTGCGAACCAGAATTCTAAAAATATTAATGCTTCTTTAATTGGATCATACATAACCAAATTGCTTTTTTTTATATTAAGTTTATAAAAGTTATAATATTACATTTTTAATATACTGTACTTGCTCTACTGTCCTATTGAAATTCATTAGTTATGGAGGTCTGAAGCAATTTCTTTGATATTAAGTTTCCTCCTATAAAAAAGGTTTAAAAATTAAAGTGCCACAACCCTCTTAAAAAAATTTAGTTTTAAATTTTCATTAAAAAACGAAAAATTTAGTTGATATTAAATAGGGCTGTGTACTTGAGAAAATCAATTTCCTGATGCACGTCCTTTGTTATTTTGTTGGCTTAACCCATTCTTAATTTTTTTTAGTGCCAAATTTATCTTACTCTCCTGATTTTTTTTTTAAATTTTTTATGGGTAAAGCTCCTTTTAGATATCAGCCCCTCGTTAGTTAAATTTAAATACACTCGTTAATTAAAATTGATCCTAGAATCAATATAGCATATATTTGATACTTTTTGTATCAAAGAATAATAATGCAAAATTCTTATTTGCTACCCCAAATGTACTTCTCAATTAATATAACTTCATTTTAATTTTATATAATCAAAAAAATTTACTTACCATATAGAAGTCAAACTGTGTCTTTAAGATGCAACTTTTTATAAAAATTATTTCTTCAAATATCAAAAACAGAATATTATCATCCAAAGAAATCTAAACTATTGAAAAGAACAGTTTACAGCTCCTTCTCCTTCACAGTTAGCAGATAACATATTCAGATTTTATAAAATTTTAATAAATAAATCCCCACCCGAAAACTTTCAAAACGAAACTATTCAGCAAATTTTATGCAATCATTTTTTTTTACAATTTCCAATCACCCGTCAAAAAAATGTACCTGCAAAGTCATGATATTCTAATTTTTAATCAAAGACCCATAAATTTTTATATTAACTATTTTTCAAAAACATTGAAAATCTTCAAAGAGAACCAAAAGAAACCAATAAACTATACTGGAACTATCTGTTATCTGTTACTATATTTCATATTTGGTGAAATTTAATTAAAAGAATAAAGAATCAGTAGTGCACACACAGCTTTGCTGCTCTTGTTGCAAAAGTTAAGATAATTGTTAGATTAATTTGTAAAATTCTAAGATATTAACCTCAAACCTACACACATATTCCCCCAAAATTTTTTTTATGTTTGTTAACTAAAATGTCAAAAAAAAACGAAGTGCTTCTGTTTTTATAATTGGTTTCATATTTTTTTTTGTTGTTTTTGTAATTTAACAAAAAAAACAACAACAACAACAAAATAGAGTAAAATCCTTTATGGTATTGTTGTTTTTGGTTATGGTGTGTGTGTAAAGTAAAAACGCATCCTTTTGACCCTATGACTGATCAAAAAAAAGAAACAGAAAAAAAAACAAAAATAAAAAAAAAATAAATGAAATGTCAATTTCTTTTTGAAAGCAAAAAAAAAAAACAAAAAAAAACAAAAAAAAAGTAAAAACTATCACCCTTATTCCTTTAAGAAAAGCAAATTCATTAGTCATTCAATTTTCTGCCAACTTCATATTTCAAGAATAATGAAATAATAAGATATACAGGGTGTTTATGTAGTTTAGTTTAGATTCTTTCTGAAATGTTGAACAAATTTGATGAAAAGTCATGAATAGGTAAAGGAATCGGATGAGTATCGAAGATTTCGGTTAAAGTTCGGTTCACTTGTTCGAAAAACCCAATTTCGAATTACAAAATACTTAATGTACCCTAAGAAACCAGAATTGTTGGAAAACTTTTTTCCGAATCTTTATAAACTAAGAGGGATTTTATAGAATTTTTTATTAAAATTTGAGTTTCCCCCTTCTATGGAATATTAATACATTTGTATATGCAATATTCTGACCCAGATAGATCAATATAGATTTTAAATTACAAATTATTTTATAAAGTAGTAAATTAATGCAGAAGAAAATTTACTATTGGTAATTAATCGAATTAATGGCAATGTTGTGTTGGTAAGGTCGTTTAATTTCAAAAGCTCAAATCTTAATCCCAGGAAAAATTTGGATCAAGCTTAAATCCCAGTAGAAATTGTGTTCTAATAAACCGTAATTTTTGTATAAGCATATTGTACTCTACAACAATATAAACCTAGTCAGGAGATTACAAATAACAAGACTGCGTTGGCTAGGATATGTTGTAAGAAGGGAAGAAAATTGTCCGGTGAAAATGGTTTTTCAATTCAACCCATATATGATGTACGTAGCAGAGGATGACCAAAACTAAGATGGAAAGAAGGAAAAAAAACCTAATTATTAAAATTTGGGTTTGTTGGGCTAATGCAGAACAGCTGCGCAGGATAGAGACCAATGGCGAAATTAGCTGAAGTCGGCCATTTATATATATTTATATATTATATATTGCAATATGAATACAATTGAATATAAATAAATTACAATATATAAAAACATTTTTACTTATGCTTATAACTCACTGATATTTAAATGAGAATAAATGTATAATAAATCTTAAAGTTCAAATACAAAATTGTATTATTGTAATACAATATATATGTAATAATAATAAAAATTGTAATATATATAAATTAAATTACATATATCCATTTCAGTTTAAGATATTTCGCAGGGGTTTAGAGGTAATGTTGTCTTATATATAAGTCATTTATGGTGAGTTCATGAAAATCTGAACTTAAAATAGCAATATTATTTTTCCAGTATATTTCTATTACTCTCCATTTTTTTTTATTGATGATTCAAGGTGTACCTATTTTTGACCCTTTTATTAATAAGTAAAAAAAATTAAAACATGAACTGGCAATGAAAAAGCTGAAGAAAGCCAGGAAAATCGATTAGGTCTTATATACATAGAATTTTAAGTCGATTTTTTTAAGGAAACAAAAATCAAATTTATTAAGAGAGTAAGTCCTGGATTACCTAAAGTAGCTCTAGAGTAAATCTATAGTAAGTCTAGAGTTGGTTTGGAGCAAGTCTAGAGTAAGTTTGGGGCGAGTCTAGAGTAAGTGTGGAGTAAGTTTAAAGTAAGTTTTGAATAAGTCTAGAATACTCGCCTCCTTCATCGATTCCTTGCTTTTTATACAACTGCATAATAAGTTTTAAATACAAATGAATTAAACAGTAATTCAGAACGTATTCACTTGAAGAAAATTTTAAAGGAAGTACCGTTATTAGCTAAAGACTATAAGACTTACGAATTCCAAATATTATCTATATAATATGTGAGTAATAATTTTGATAAAATTTGTTTCTTAAATACGTGTCATTGTTTTTTGGTTACTCCTTCACCTGATTCAATTAATAACCACCATGTATTTACTTCTACATACATATATATATATAAATACATACATACATAATACAATTTCTTCATACATTTTAATCTATAGATTCATATTTATAGATTCGAAAACAACACACTTTTTTTTTTGAAAAATTTGAAGAGATCTTTCTTTTACTAAAATTTTTGTTTTATTAGAATTGTTTTTTTCTTTTTTTCTTATTTTTTTTTATCAGGACTAAAAAAAAAAAATCGTTTTTTTCATTATTATCCTTTTTGAAGGAACAAAATGTTCCCGTTATTTTTTGTTTACATTCTCCTTATACTTCTGACTGTACATACAAAAAAAAAAAAACGTATTACACACATATAAATATTTATGGGATGGGGTAAAAGAGACGTAAAGTACTCACGTTATGGTATAATAAAAAAAAAAAAACACAAAAAAAAATCCTTAGGACGACAATAATATTAATACTGAGTGACTGTGACTAGGACTAAAACGACGACGACGACGACGATGACGACGACGACACAATAACAATATTGACGTCTTCTAGGCTTAAATCATAAAAAAAAAAATACAACAAAAAAATTACTTACTGTTTTATAACGGGTAAATGTATGTATATATATGTGATGTATGTACTTAGATAATAGTAACTGTAATAATAAAAAGAAAAAAAAGTCCCCCACTGATGATAACTAAAAAACATTATAAAAAAAAAAAAAAACAAAAAGAAAGAGAAAGAGACAGAAAAAAAGGACCATTATAGCCAAGTAAAGGATTTTTAGTTTTATTTTTCAAAAATTTAGTCGTTACCGTAATGTGTTTTTTCATTCTTTTATTAAAAGAGGGTACCGTTAATTGTACTCTATATATATATGAAATTTTTATGTATAAATATAATGTTCTTGTTTTTCAATATATATATATATATAATATATATATATATATATATATATATGTATATATTATACATCTAATGTATACATAAATAAATGAAAATAAGGTTCGTTTCTTAGTTTGCCCATTGGAAATTTGTTGTTGTTGTTTTTGTTTTTTTGTTTAATATTTTCTTTTGTTCTCGTTTGAACCGTTATCTATTTTTTTGTTTGTTTTTTTTTTTATTTTTTTTTATTTTGTGTTTTTGATGAGTAAATTGCGTTTTGTCTGTATATTTGTTTTCAATAAGAATATGTATGTATGTACTTATGTACATTTAACTGTTATAGATATATGTATATATATATATATATATATATGAAAAAGTTCTATTTTGATGTGATGTGTATATTGATTTCGTTCTTTTTATTTTATGCAATGCCTTCTGTCTCAAGAGTTTCGAAAAAATTGAGTTTTCATATTTTGTAAAACTAATTTTATGTATAACTATTCTATAATTTTAATAGTTTAATTTTTATTTTAATAGGTCTGTTAAAATTCCAAATTGTAGTTACCGTGTGGGGTGTCAAAGGGTGTGAAGGCATTAAAGATTGTTTTTTTATAAGATACATGTACAACTAACAAAATTATATTAAATTGTAAAGTTAAAAAGTATGTTTTTTCGAAATTTAATAGAATTGATCTAATATTAATCATTATATTAAAAATTGACCGCCTTATTTAAGAAATCATGCTATCAGTAGAGGCAGATTTGCTAGAGTGAATGCAGAGGCTGTAGACAAGAAGATTAAACACATGAAGAACAAAAGTGTAACTTTAGAATATATATAAGATTAAATGCTATAGGAAGAACATACTGATAAGAGTTCACTGATGTGAAAGAGTTCGAACTGGGAAGCTTAATCCAGTTTTTTAAAGGTATAGACTTATGTAAGACTAGGTGCTTTAGATATACTTGCAGCTCTGCAGGTAGGGTTCACAACAGTTTTCATGAGGGTAGAATTCAAATAGGATCATTCATCCCATCTTAAAAATTACAACAACAAAATGAGACCTTTTATAATACATTTATTTATTGTAAAATCTGGACCCTTTGGTACCAACCCCTTATCAAACTCCCAATTCAAATAATCTAATTATAATTGTTTTGATAAATTTTTATTGCATTAAAACCATATTTGACAATAGATTAATTAAGTTCGATTAATAAAAATATTCACTTATCGAAAATTTGATTATTTGATAAGTAATATGTCAGCCCTGGGTTCTTTCATTGAGTCTTCATGAGTCTTTCAATGGTGACTGAACAAACAATCTTTTTTGTATCCTTATAAGTTTTTGTTGCATAAAAACCATATTTGATAAAGCCTTTGTTAAGTTTTGATTAGTTAAAAACGAAGAAGAGGCAGCTTTTCGAACTTCTTTCACTACACCAACTTTATTTTATTCAGATGTTGGCCATTAAAGTTAACTATTGTTGAAAAAATTTCAAACTTCCACCTGCATTAGGTATAGAGTAATGTTCATATAAAAGGTGAAATTGTATGGCAACCACACGAACCCACTGCACTAGATCAACACAATTTTGGAGCGGAGCAAAACGGCTGGATTTCAATTTCGATGACAGCTATGGCATAAACATGAATATGTGAAAATTTCGAAATACTTGCTACTTCATTTTTTGAGTTATCGTGCGGACGGAAAGACGGATGGACATAGATAAATCGGTTTATTTTTCGATTCTGATCCGATCCATATCTTTGAGTCTATATCTACCCCACCTCCTTCTCTATTTCGCAAATTTTGTATACCCTTTTGACTAATAGTCGTATAGGTATAAAAATAACTTATCAAGAAAATGATTTTTGATTTTTTGGTTGATAATAAGTGGCTGGTGGTGCTATAATAACTGGTGTTTAATATGGTATGCTAGGTAACTATTACTAAGTTAGGTTATTTATCTACTTAAATACGAATCAAAACACTATAAAATATCAGTTTTTCTAGCCTTATTCTTCCACCATTAAAAACTATAACATTTTCCATATTTAAGATTTTGTAAGAACCCTACAGCTCTGTATAAAAGATATGGCATTTTAAACAAGGTTCAAGTTTACAACCAGTTAGCTTAAGTTAATAACATATTAAACCTTCCATAAATATCAAATTGGTTTCCACATTCTTTATAAACAAATTTTAAAATTTTAAAAAATATCTATAGATATTTGTAATTTTTTTTTCATATTTTATCATATTTTTTATGAATTTAAACCCTTAAGAGTCACAACCCACGAAACAAGTAAAAATTCAGAAAATTCTCAAAAATACAAAAAGTGAAGGTAAAATGAAGAAAAAGAAATACTCATTGTCCCGTGAATTTCTTACATATCCACTATAATTTTTTCTATTTCTTCTTATTTGTCTAACTTTTTATGTAAAAGTTATATGAATGGCATGTGTTGTATAGCATATGTGTTATATGTCATATGTTATATATTCATTTAGTTGAAAAAATTATATTTCACATGCATATTAGATACTTTTTGTTATGAAAAGCGAAAGAAGGTTTATTTTATGGAGTTTGTATATTTTAGAAAAGATGTGGATAAAACTTTATTGCTTGGAGGATGTTATAAAGGATTTATTGGAATCTAATACAGATTATCCTTTGACTCATAGTCATGCTTGAATAAAAATAAAACTTTTATATACCAGATTTGTTTTCTTAAATTAGGTGTTGACCTTCAAAAGGCTATAGAAAATCTCGACTCTGTATCGATTTGAAGGTTCACTCTCTACCTCTTACCTCCATTCGTATCCCGAGTACGATGCCAGTGGAGTAATCTTCAAAACGACTACCACTGTATAAAGACTACGATTTATTTTCCTAAATGAGGTGGAAACCTTTAAAAGGCTATGGAAAATCTAGACTGTGTATCGATTTGAAGGTTCACTCTCTACCTCTTACCTCCATTTATATCCCGAGTACGATGCCAGTGGAGTAATCCTCAAAACGACTACCACTGTATAAAGACTATGTACGGTAGAAAAGGTTTTACTCATTAAAGCTAACTTCCCCTTGTGTAGTGAAAATTATGGGTTAATTCCTCAAACAATTTGCTTGGTATAAAGGTTGAGGAATCAGGATAGACAAGGGCTGGAATGATACGATTACTGCCCTTCCTTTGGTACGGTAAATAACTAAAAAAATAATGATTCCACCTTAATAAAATTAATTCCTTAGGTTACTAATGATAAAAGTCAGGCGGGAATATTAAATGGGGGAAATCGAACTATTGGCTTGGATTCTGGAAACTTTTTGAATCAATTAAATCAAGCTCAAACGAGGTTAAAGATTGAAACTACTGAATTGGAAGTTTTGGGATCCCTCTGACAGCAGTAAAAATATAAATAGTCTTGGAATGAATTGGAGTTATGTTTTGGGCATCCCCCGATACACCTTTGGAGGTATATGGTGAGATACATAATATATAATTGTATAATAAACTTCGAAATTAATAAAGAAATATCTTCGATTAGATTTTTAAAAGATAGGGAGGCCAAGGTTCGACAACGGACTGTAGCACAATAGAAGAAGATTAACTTGATATTTGGTAGATATGTTTTTTGTTTTTGTATCAGACAATTGTTTAAATTAACCATCAGTAAATGTGTTGCTCCCTTACTGAACCATCACAATAAACTGAAAATCATCATTTACAAGGGTTAGTGTGTTAGTAAAATGACGCTACTCTACTATTAAACTAATAGTTAATAAAAATTAAGTTATTAAAACAAAATAAAATAAACTTAAAAGTCATGCCAACATGTCCCACTTGTACTTTTCTTTAAAATTTTGGTGGAAATAATTGAAGTGGTGGTTAATGTACCTAAAACGCATCTTCAAATTATTGATCTAGCAATTATTGAAAGTTTACAACTTTAAATTAAATAAAAATGTATTGGAATTAGATATTTTTTTAAGAATCTTAAGCATAGTATTTTATTTAAATTACTTTGAGAATCTATTGACTGGAACTCTTCGATTTTCCCATTTCAAATTTAAATGTCATACGTAATTTCCATGAATAAGAGATATATATTTTCACCAAAAATATTCTATTCTTTTACTTAACCCACTATATGTGAGTACATGTTATTTGTCTCTTTTTTATTGTTGTTTTTGTTTTTTTTTTGGTTTTCTTTTAGTCAAAATTTATGTGGAGGACAAAAATGGTAAAAAAAAACAAAAACAAAAGAACAAAAAAAAAACATAAAACATAATAAAAATTGTGAATAAAGTTAGACGTCAATCTTCCTATCCAATTCGTTATTCGTGGAAAATATACAATTTTTTTTTTTTATACTTCTTTATATTTGTTATTAGTTTTTGTTTTTATTTCTTGTTTTTTCTTATTTTTTTTTTATGATTTCTTTTGTTTGAAAAGACAAAATAATAAAAAAAAAAAAAAAAAAAACCAAAAGACAAAACAAAAAGCTCTTCTATCATATGTAAACGTTGTTAATAGAACACATAAAAAAAAAAAACAAAATAAAAACGACCCCCCTACTGTCATTTATGTAAGTCATTTTCTTTAGACATCATACAGTGTGTGTGCCATCAAAAAAACAAAAAAAACAACAAAAGAAACATAAAAAACAAAAAAAATGAGAATATAAAAACGACACCAACTCCCAAATGGAAAATTTGTGATTAGGCTGGAGGATAAGAGCGTATAATAAACTATACGATATGTCAGAATACATTTTTATTTCACAGAAAAAAAAATATATTTTTTTATATGTCACCCTCTATATCACTTCACTCCACCCCCCCTACTATCGCCACATTATACACGATTTGGTTTACCTAATGTCATTTACTTTTTTTTTTGTTTATCATGTGCTTATTTCCTCAGTCCAGTTTACGTACACAACCCCCCCTCTCAATTATTCAACTTTCTTTCATTTATTTTCTGGTTTAGATAAAACTTTTTTGTCGTTTTTTTTTTCAAATGTATGTGTGTATGTGATATAGATTGATAGAAAAAAACCCTGAAAAACCTTAGAAATATTTGTTACTATGTTATACCTCGTTTGGTTGTCTCAATACTATAAATTTCGATATTGGGTCTGGTATCCCCCCCATTCCAAAATAATTTTCCCCATTCTTTTTTTAAATTTATTCTATAATTTTTCTATATGCATTAGACGAGGAGTGGGTTGGGAGATTGTTAATGATAGGATAGGCTCCTTGTTTATATCTAGAAAAGTTTCGATTTTTTTTTTTAGGGTGTTTATTTTGGGATTGAGCAAAGAGGTTTAGTTAGAAGTTATGTTAGTAACAAAAGAATAAAATGAAATATTGTAATTTACAAGAAACAATGTATTTGATGACGGCCTATACCATTCCAAAGGTTGCCAGTTTATTATTGTTTTTTTTTTCTTTAAGGAGGGACATGGAAGCTTCCTATTGGAACTGTCTGCGTAGTTCTTAAAGGTAGGATGCAATATTAACACACTAAAAAACCCCAATCCATTTTGAACCAAACTTTAGGAGGTGATCTGTGATACAAATGCACAGCTTGGTTTCGTGAATAGGTGTGTGTGTAGGTGCGTGAATAGGGTTTGGGAAATATAGGATTCTAGGATTAGAGGGATGAGAAAAATTGGATGGGATATTTGGAAGATGTTAATGTTCTTCTGAAACGTTTCAAATTGTACAAATATACCAATTTGGAAACACATTTGGTGGGATATGATTACATATGCGCGATGAGCTTATTAAAAAAAAATTCCATAATCTGTGTTTCGTCACCTGGATAATTCAATTGTGTAGGGCATATGTTTATGTTTATATATGTCATACTTTAAAATTTGTGAAAATTTATTAGTAATAAGAAATTTTTAGAGATCTAAATTTATTACTTCAGTGAATTTAAATGTTTACCAAATGCCTTACCACGTGCATTACCAAATGTTGCTTTAAAGTTATGGTAACATGAGGATAAAAGGTAGGTGAAGTGTATAATTTTATATATTAATTTTCTACTATATTTTTAACCGAAGGATTAAAACTATTGAAGAAGTTATTTACTTAATTCAACCAACACCTTAACAAATTCATTATGCTTCAAGTATTTTATAAATTCTTAAATTGTGGACCCCTAAAAACTCATTAATGCCACAATTGTACTTTGATTTTGTAAGTATTGAAGTACGATAGCGAAGTAAGTGTTGTAGTTAGCCCCCTTGATTGTTCAGCACCAAATAGGATAAAATAAGGTGACATAGTGGCATGATGGGGTACCGAATACTATATATGCGAGCATTCTTTACTGCAGTCGAAAGCTGTGGAAAGTTCAAGTGGTTGGAAAAGTTTGTTTTAAACAAACTAGGCATTTTAAATTTATGATCTATTATAACCCTTATGTAATAGATCTATTACATAATTGCGGCTCTTGGAACTTCAATTTTAAATTATTAATATGTTAGAAATTTATATGTTAAATAAAAATTGTAAGAAAAGTCCAAGTTGTAACCCTTATGGTCAATACTTTGCTTTCATTTTGAAACTCTTTTATATTTCAGTTACTATTCATTTGTTTTTTTACCCACCATTAACAACACCACCTCCATCTTCAATTCCATAGCCATTGTCAGGCTGTCTAATTTTTATACGGGGATCGCTATATATATATATATATATATATCCATACTCCGTAGTCAATTTTAGTATTAAAAAAAAAAAAATAAAAGAAAAAAAAACAATAAAGCTGCTTACGATTATACTAGGAATGGCACACAATATCCATAAACCGTTATAAAAACCGAAGTATATATATACCGTTACATTATAGATAGAAAGGATAAAAAAAATAAATTTAAATAGAAAAAAAAAAACAAAAGGATAACATTCAGGAATACGAAAACGGAAAAAAAAAAAATATGAAAAAGTACACACAAAAAATATCTAAAGATATGCTCATACCATATACCCATATTCTACCACCCCATAAGTTCTATATAGTCCCATTATTAACTCATTCCATTTTTGTCTATATTGATGAACGGCGATATGTATTCCACAATTTTCTTAATGTTTTTTTTTTTTTTTTTTTATTATTTTGTGTGGGCTGTTTTTTTTTTTCATTTCTTTGTTGTAATTTTTTTTGAAATGATTCCAATAAGGGTGGGGTGTATAGTATTGTATCTATAGATATAATATGGTGGTATGGTATATATGATTAAATTGTTAGTTTTTTTTTTATTATTATTCCTTAAAACCATTTTGATGTTGATGACAACAACGATGGGTAGTGGGTAATATATAGTAACAATGATTCGGAAGACATGGATAGGAAATTAGAAACTAAAACCAATGCTTCAATAGTTCAATACAAGGCAAGGCAAGGCGAGCCACAAAATTATTAATAATGAAGGGAATGTAAAGAGGGGAGGGGGTAGATATAGAAAATTTATAATTTTTTTACTTTTATATTGTAAGTATATCAAAATAATAAAATATAGATAGAGTTGGGGAGGATTTCAATATTTTGATAATCATTGAACCAAAAATAGAATTCTATGTTTCTAGTCCTAACATTTGGTTCTTCGTTTTGTTTTTTTCTTTTTGTTTCATTGTGGGGGTATCTCTTATAAATATAGTTTTTATTTTTTTTTTATTGTCTTGTGGTTTTAATAATTTTTTTTTGTTTATTTCCACTGATGATGATTTGTATTCTATTTAATGCATGGAATTGAACAAGGGGTAAGGCACAACATTATAGAATACAAAATAAAATACAAAACCCCCTTCTTTAATAATCAAAAATAAAAAAAAAAATATTCCACAATGGTCTATATATACTATTCGTCCTTCCTGATGTTTTAATGAAAAAAAAAAAAAAACAAAAAAAACAAGAAAAATAAATTACTGAAAAAAAAAACAAAACTTTCCTATCCATAGACTTTCGTAGTGCAGTCGATGTAAATTGAACACAAATTAAGTTTGTAGAAGTAATACACCCACAGAAAGGGGGAGTTGAAGAAGATTCTTGATCAAAACAATATATGGATAAGATACTAAAAATAAATATATAAGTAGAATAAGTAATATATATATATGTATTGTTTTGAAATTCTAAGATGGAAAAAAAAAATTTGGAATTAGAATTGGAATCGAAAAAAATATAGTGTATTCTGTCCTGAATTTTATGGTACCAGAGTCCTTCAGTGTATCTACTAACATTTATATAGACATGGGGTAGAAAATAATACCGATAAAAAAGAAAAAAGAGAAAAACAAACTAGAACTTTAAGTAAACTATTTTTATATTATATATTTGTATTAGTTAATTAAGGCGGATAACATGACTTAGACTTACAAAACAGCAAGATTTGGATTGATAATGAAGTTTTAAAGTTAGTCATGAGTATACAAGATTCAGTTATGGAATTATGTGATGGAATAAGTATCTTTTCCAAGGATCGAAAAACCTAGATATTTGGGAAGATATAGATTTTGAATATCTAGTATTAAGTGTAATTGTATATATATATATAAATTCAATTTGTATCACATTTTCTTGGATCTATTTATTATAAATGCACAAAAGATATAGCATGCTTCAAGTAATTCCATTTAGCTGCCTCAAATTTTTACATCTACCAAAATTCCATTTACATAGTTAGTCATTATTTTTTAGCAAATTGATGGGTAAGTTTCATCTTTTTATTTAAATATATACTTGAGTACAATACTTGAGTACAATATCTATGACTAAGTTTATTGCTGTTCATAATTATTTTAAACTTTATGGACCGGTGAGTCTTCATGAATGTAGATCTTTCCATTCAAGTCTGGTAAAATGTTGTTTGCTTTCATTCTCTCAGACAACACTAGTATTAATTCACTCCTATTGTAATAGATCAACCTATAATTACATTATTTATTTCACCTCTAGTTTCCTTTTCACCTTTGATTCATCACTGACTCTTCTCTCATAATATTCCAAAAAACGCTATTCTTATTTCATAAAACGGTATTCTTATCACATAAAACGCTATTCTTATCACATAAAATGGTAAGCATATTCTTCAATAAATTCTGATACAATTATTTTTAAATTATTGTTGCCTACTATTTGAAATGCTGATGTAGATTCTGTGGAAGTTCAGATATCGTTTCAAGGACTACTCTTGAGTTCTTTACAACTGATAGGAAGATCTTAATGTACATTGTTTTTAGAGATCCTCCCTATGACATTTAACCATTTAAAACATTCTCTAATTATTTTTCGTCTGTTTTTGTAATAATTTTAGGAACAGCGCCTACGAGGATTAGTTGGGACTATTACCCCCAAAATTTAAATTTATTATTTTCTACATTGAAAATTTTGAAACCGAGTTTGGCACATAAAATGATTTCTCTTTAGTTGTTCTTAGTATAATACTTTCTAATGTATGTTACCTAGAATTAGGAATCCTATTAAATCCCTCCGACATATAGATTTAATCAATATGAAGGGATTTCAAAATATTCCTTCAAATTGATTAAATCCTAAGAATTGACAACTGTACAATTTTGAAAATTGTAGGAAATTTTTTTTGTAGAATTAAGGAAAATATCTTCCTGGAACAGTAAAATAGATTCAAACTAAATAAAGGTGTGGTGGATTGAAATTACAGTATGAATAGGAGATCTAATAACTTACATACCCCATATACATGTACAAACAAATGGATATAATGGATACCAGGAAAAATATATTAAGACGGAGAAAAAAAAAAGATCATAATCCAGGAGCAATAACAATATACATATATATATATATATATATACATATATATATACAAAATATATTTTTATATAGATATAAATATAAAAGTAAACTAGAAGGCAAAAGTATAAGAAAATCTTTAAGAATAAAAATAGATGTATGTATATATATATATATAACTCAGTATGGTGCCTTAAAAACTCATTCTTTGTTTGCTCTTTCTGTCCTGTATGTTTTTGTCCTTCAAAAATTTCTTCTGTTTCCGTTTTTAGTTTAGTTTATTTCCAATGTTTTTATTTCATCATTTTTTTGTTTTTCTTCTTATTTTCTTTTTGGCTAATGTAGGAGAGTTCTCTGTTTGTCGTTCATCTAATAAAGAAGAGCGGGGAAGGAGGTACTCATCCTGTATAGGGTTGGTATACAAAATATCTAATGTTCATTCGAAAAAAATAAAATTTGTTTTTATGCTTTCCTTTTGTATGTTTCTGTTTTTGATTTTATTTGCGTTCTGTGCTATTTTTGATCCTTTTTATATTTCTGTTTTTTTTTTTTGTATCCTGAAAGAAGAAGGATACAGGAGTTTTGTTTTTTTTTAGGATATTCTTGTCATTTTGAGAAAAACAAAATAATTCAAGTTGCTTTTCATGACTGTTATAGATCTTGTTGCTGTTGTTGTAGTTGATGTTGTTGTTATTGTTGTTGTTGTTGTTACTACTGTTGTTGCTATGTGAATTTTTTCAATTCAAAAAAAAAAAAAAAACAAAAATTCGAAGGCAAAAATAAAAACATAAAGGAAATTCTTTATAATATCGCTTTACTCTTCTATTTCTTGGAGGTTCCTTTTTAGTTGTAAGTGTTTTGTTATTTTGATTTTTAAAAATATTTCAGTAATTTCCAGGATTTTTTGTTTTTTAAAATTGTAAATGGTAAAAGTCTTAGTAGATAGGTATGTAAAGTTGAAAATCTTTAGCAAATAATAAGTAATACAATTTTATTTGATTTTATCAAAAAGCTGAAGAATACTTTGGTTGGAAGTCACTATGTGAATATATTGTAATTCTTGCTCAATCTCAATGAATATATTATGAGTCTAAACTAAATAGGATCTTGATGTAACTTAATCCTTTCGAAGTATGAATTTCTACAATGTGTTAAACATGTTAATACTTTTTTGGATTTTCTGGTCATTGAATTTGGAGAAAAAAAATAAAAATTTTTAATTTTTGAATCGTAACTATTGCTCTATTCTACTATATTATCTCCTATTATTTACTAAGATACATTCTTACGAAAAATTATCAAACTCAATGAATTTCCTTTACAACTGAAATAAATGTTTTATAATCATTTGACATTCGATCAAGATGTCAAAAGACCCAACTATTTTAAAATAGCAGTCTTTTAATAATTTTAAAATAAAAATTCTACAATAACTAAGAAAGGCCAAGGTTAAAAAGGGCTAGAAAGGGATTGAGAGGTTTTCAACTAATAAAACAAATATATTTGTATGTCAATATAAATTGTGAAAGGTTAAATATCGGTGTTTGGACAATCTCTCACTCAAGGATTCGAACATGAGTAAAAGTTAATAAAATCTTTTATCTTGTTTGTAGCTTGAGATTCAGCTGATTTTTGTAATTGGGGTTCAATTGAAAGCAAAATAAAGAATTAATATTGTTGTGAAGAATTAATATTTTTAAATGAATGACTGAGTGATGAAATGTCCGGGTTTGAATCCCAGTAAAAACGATATAAAAACATTTATCTGGATTACTACTAATATATATGAGCAGAATTTATATTATAAATGCTGGGTGTCACAGTGGTTAGAGTTTTGAGCTTTCATTTGAAAGGTCCGAGTTCGAATCCCAGTAAAAGTGGAAGAAAAACTTTAATCTAGTTTTCGACTCGACTTCCATTTGCCTTCCACTCGCAATTGCCCTCAAAATATTGGCATTGATCAATAACTAATAGTTCTATATCAATTTTATTAATTTAATTTATAATATATTTTAATTATAATAATTTAATTTTAAAAAATGGTAAAATCCTTATTCAAATTAATATTATCATATATAACAAAATAAAATTGCATCTAAAAGGGAATTTAATGATGTTATGACATTTGATAAAGCCCACAATTGTTACATGTAGAAAATGTGTGAAGATTATTATAAATATGTTGAGGACGTTCCTTCCAAGAGAATCTTCAGAGTTATACATTTGATGAAGCTCATTATTGTTTCGTGTAGTAAGTGTATAAAGATTATTATATATCCACAACATTCCTACCTTTTCCAGTATATAACTAAGCTAAAGACAGACTTGTTAGTCTAACACTTAAAGAGTTAGCATTTATAAAAATAAAATAATTATCACAGATACATAAAATTTTTTTACAGAAATAATATGAACTTAATTGTTAGATATGGGAGCTATAATTTTTTAATAATTCGATTTTTTAATTAATTTTAATTGGTGTCAAAATTCGAGCGATTGGTGCGACATAATTCGGGAGACCGAATAGGCCGATGAATATATATGATCTAATGTATAATATATATGAAAACTAGTTATGGAAACTCATTTGTTGTGAGAATCGCTAAGATATGGAACATGCTCCCATCTAATGTGTTCCCCTCTATTAATAACACTCCATACTACAACTTGGAAAAATTCAAAAAAAATCTTTTAAGATTTATTTGCAATCTACCCTCAAATTCCAAATTCCACTTTAATTTTCTTTTTCCCTCCCCCTTTCAACTAAACCTATATATTATGTATAAAAGAATCCATTCCTAGTGTTTACAAAAATGAACTATGAATGTAATTAATTTTAAATTTTTACTTCTTAAATGGAGTTCATTAGTTTCAAATTTGTATTTAATATGTATAAGTACATTAATTTTTTAAAAACGTTTTAAATACGTTCTATTACTATATCTTTAACAAGTACTTCAAAATTTATATATATAATTACTTTTTCAATGCCAATTTATACTTTTTTATAAATAAATTTTACTGTTTCAATTTTACAAAAATTATTCTATCCTATTTCTTAATTTTTCATTCCTTTCCTTTTTTTTTTGCAAATCTTCCCCTACCTTAGAAAAATCCAAAAAAAAAATACAAAAAAAAACAGCATAACGTCGGAAATCTTTTTCAAGTGCAATGAATTGAAACGCATGCATATATTGAATTAAATATATATAAATATAAGATTTATAATAATAATATATAAGATATTTAATATAATTTTTATAACTTTTAAATGTATCCTGAATTGTAGCAAAAAAAAAAAAAAATAAAAACAACAAAAAATAAGAAACATAATAAAATCACAATTAAATGCCTTTTAAATGCACACACACACAGTGTATACATAATATGTTAACATATCAAATTGTATTCGGGGTTAAAATTTATTATTAAACTGTACTTATACAATAAAAAAAAAAAATCTCAAAGGATATACAAAGATTAGAAAAAAATTTTTTTTTTACAAAAAAGGATATACAAAGATTGAAAATTATTGAAAAAAAAGATAATTTATTATTTTGTTGTTTTTTTTTGTTTTTTTTTTCACTTTAACTTAATTTCTAAAAAAAAAAAAAGGAAATGCATTTATTGAAGTTCAATGGTATAAAGGATATGATAAAAGTATGGTTTAAGGAATATTACCGTTAAAAAAAAATATATTAAAAGTATTTTGAATAGAGTTGTTTTATTGGCTTTAGGTTATTTTTATTATAAGTCTGAGAATTATTTATTTATTTGAAAATTTATAAAGGGTGGGGGAAATTTTTGACAAGACATGATATATATATATATATATATATATATATAATGAAAACAAAAATATAAGTCATAGCTCTTAAATAAATAATATTAATTGATTTTTAATTAAAAGTTAAAAAAAAATTAAGTTATAATGAATAATAATAAAAAGTAGGGGAAAATTTGATTTGTAATTGTTCTTCAGTTGAAAGGGGAAAGAAATCATATATATAATAGGTACAAGTTGTACAAAAAGTTGTTAAATTGTAATAAATGATTATTTTTATTAAAATTTGATTTATACAGTCTGGTCTTAAGTTGTAGGTATATATATATAAAGGTGCAAATAAAATTGTTGCATTTTGAAATTTGTTATATATTTCACACATACATTGAACTAAAAATAGATATTAATAAGGATATATATGGGAGTATTAAATATATCAAATACAAATACTTCAATGGTACATGTATACAAAACTACAAATTTAATTACATTTGAAACCGTTTATAAAATAACAGTCAAATAGTGATTAATTAATTTAAAATTTTAAAAATAATAAACTTAATGGGTTGGGCACGAGATTTCAGAGACAAAATATCTTAAGAAAAAATCTTTAAAGATAAAATATCTAAAGACAAAATCTCTAAAGACAAAATCCCCATGAATGAATATTTTAGCTTAGTACATTTCGTCTTTCAGGATTCTGGTTTAGGAGATTTTGTGTTTGCGGAATTTATTTTAGTATTGAATTTGTAGTAAGGAACTTTATGATGATCCAAATTTAGCACTATCTATTGCTAAATCTATTAGCACTACATAGGCGGTTTAGTTAAATAGCTATATATATAATATGTATGATGCAAATAATTTAACGTAAATGTATTAAAAGCTGTAAATTCATTTGTTGCATTGCAGGTGATCATTCTCCAGCAGCATCAAACAGATATAATGTTTGAAAGTGATTATATGCAATAGAAATACTTGTGTGGTTTAAATGTCCTAAACACATATATAAGAAAGTTTAAAATCAATCGAACCTAAAAACTTTTATACAAGAAAAGTAAAAAGAAAATTTAATTTAAACTATGAATTCAAAATTGAGTTGGATTCCTTTGTACACAGTCTCTCTCAAAAATATCTTTTAATGTCTAAAGCTATCAATCATCATATTGTAACACCTACAGGAAATGCAATTTATTGAATTTATATTAAATCATATTATTTATATGTAAAATCCCCTACTGCATATGATAAATGTGATAACTGTGTGGGTCAGTTTGCCTTTCTTCAGATTTAGTAGTATTTATATAATACAATATTTTTGGTAATGGAACTTGGTGGTTACTTTGGCACTCGGTTATAGTAAAAAAATAATATTAATAAAATGGAGGGGATGCTGACTTATAATTATTATTAATA
Organism: Dolichopus griseipennis; assembly: GCA_963082915.1. NCBI lineage: Eukaryota > Metazoa > Arthropoda > Insecta > Diptera > Dolichopodidae > Dolichopus > Dolichopus griseipennis. Next base: position 29,920,544 of record OY720444.1, read on the forward strand.
TTATTGGTATTGATACACACTTGATATAAATTATAAAATATATTTTTTTATATTTGATTTGATCCGACTAGGATTTGACTCTTAGGTCCTTCGATTGAAATGCCGAAATTAAATAAAAATATACTGTAAAAAAGTTGAATATGATAAGTTTAGTGAATGAGTTATTTCTGATCGAAATTTTTGAGTACATTTTACATTTTTATTTTATATTTCTATATTAATCAAAAGATTGTAGCTAATCCTTAAATTTTCCTTTTTTAAACTTTTCTGGACTGCGGTAATTCTGCCTTCCCCTAAACTACGTTTTCTTTCATGATTTTTAATTGAAAGAACTGATGTTATATCAGTACCACAATTTTCCAATCTGTTCATTTATATAAATTAATATTCAGTAAAAGTTTCCCAGAAGTAAAAGATATACACTTATTTACAACTTATAATTAATATATACTAAATAACAAACATACGCTAATAGATATTTAAATAAAACAAAATATAAATACAACAATGATATTGACATAAAAAATAATACTTAAAAAAAACTATTCAAATTGAAAAAATTACGAAATATAACTTTAAAACAAATCAAAAATAAGAAGTAAAAAAGCAAGAATATAAAATAAGAAGTAACAAAATTGTTGAACAATTAAACACAAATTGAAGAAGAAGAAGAACAACAACAACAACAACAACAATTAGAATAATAAAATATACAAATAAAATACAATAGTTTGTATAAAATATAAATACTTATTATAGCTATCAAATAAAATAAAAAAAAAAATAAAATAAATTTAATAAATAAAAAAAAACAACAAAATAAAAATAAATCAAAATTTAACACTTCATAAAAATAATGATAATAGTATATAAAAAATCAACAAACAACAATCATAATAAAAGTCAATAATACAATTTTTTACTCATTTTATAACTTTAAGTTGTTTTCTTTTTTTTTTTACTTCTCTTTCTTTCTTATTCTGTTTTTTTCTTCTGTTTAAATGTTTCTCTTCTGTTATCTTTTTTCTATTTTATAATTTTCATTCGTATTTTGTATAATATTGTTTTTTTTTCATTTTTATTTTTCAATTTTTTTTTTATTTTTTTTTTATTTTACCCTATAAATAATAAATCCTGACAAATTACAAGTGAAAAGAAATAAACAATATAATAATATAAAAGAAAAAAATGAAATAAAGATAAAATAATAAGATAATAATAATAAAGAAAGAACAAAATTTCAAAAAAAAAGAAAAACCAAAAAAAAACACCACAGTGAAAAAATAAAAAAAATTGAAAATGACAATTCAAAAAAAATAAAATATCATATGTACATATAAAATAATAATACATAATAATATATAATATAACAATTCAACCAAAATACAAACAAAAATAAGAAAATAATAAGAAAAAAGATATTGGAAGAAAAGTAATAAAAAATCATAAAATTTGAACAAAACGAAATGAAAGAAAGAGTAAGAAAAGTAAATACTAAATAAATAGTAAAGAAAATAACAAAACAATGTAATAAATAAAAAGAAAAACAAGCAAAAAAAAAATATAAAGAAATACAAATAACAAAAAAAAGAAAACAAAAAAAGGTTGAAAAAAGAAAAGAAAAATATAAAAAGAAAAAAAAAACATAACAAAATATTTTAACATTTAAATTTTATTCAAACATTTTAAACACCTGTTGAATATACATTTAAATAAAAAATATATATATATATATATATATATATATATATATAAACTGGTTTTTTCATTTTTTTATATTCTTTCTTTTTTATTACTTATATATATATATATAATATATATATATATATATATTTATATATATTAATATTAGTAATTTAGAAAATATTATGACTGTAAGTACTTTTATGTATAATTTAGTTTAAATTTAAGTAGCATAATATCAATTTAAACAAACAATTCATTTATATTTGAAAAGTATTTATTAAATATTTTTTAACTTTTCCTTTTATCTTGTATTCATAATCCATGACTTCCAATCTTCATTCCTTTACTTGTTTTGTCCTTGAATCTTCAACCCAATTTCCTTTCTCCAATTTTCATTAAAATGTGAATAAATTTTTGTATAAAAGGCGAAGTCCTTGGATTTGTTTTAAAAAAAAAACATTTTTAGGCGTTTTACGTCAAACAGAAGTCAGAGACATCTTGGGGTATTTTAAGTGACTTTTGACATTTCAACACATCTATTGTTGGCTTAAATCTCTGATTTATTTTGACTGGAGATTGTATTCGAACCTCCAGTCGATTTTCATCTTATTTCTATATAAAAAGATTTTTATTCTAAAAAACAGTAATTTGATTTTAATAACGATTCTTTTGAACTGAATTTTGTATTTTTGTGTAAAATACTTGAAAAACGGTACTTTTGATTTTAATAACGGTTTTTGTGAATTGATTTAGTGGAACCCCCATTTAGACTATTGTAACTAACTATAATATGAATAATTAGAACACTTATTAATCCCTAAGCACATGGTTTATAAATTAAAGAGAGAATGGGTTAGAATCCTGATTACAATATTGAAAACGCATACACTTGTTTGAGATTAAGAGTTCAGTACGAGCTTAGATGCTACTACTTAGATCCTAATACTTCCAAAATTTTCCAAATATAATTCAAAGTATAATAAATATTTGGAAACTATAAATGAGTGTTGAAAATACAAGAACGAATAAATATTGACAGTAGGCCGTAGGGACATATATAGATATATATATATATATATATATATAAAACATAAGAAATGAGAAACATACAAAGTGCTTAAAAACGGATAATAAGTAGAAGAATCAAAGATAAGTAGATAGAAGAAGAGAAACTAAGTAAAATATAAAAAGAGTTTCACTTTTTATAATCTCATATTATGTATATACTAAATATATAATTTCTAGTTAGTCATTAAAACATAACTATATTTTACATTAATTAATATATCTTATTTTTATATACTTATACATAAAAAAAAATGATTGTTTGTGTGATTAGAAATTTGATTATTTTGAATGATGAAATGAACTTCTGACATTACTAATAAATATTAGAATAACTGATGAAAAGAGTCTCCCTTTTAAATATTTAATTTTTTTTTTTTACAAAATTCTACAAACATACAAACATATTTATATATACTACACAAAATATTATATATATTTAATATATGTATGTATGTACAAATATTGAACTAGATTCATTTACACCTAATCATTTTATTCACGTTTTTTAAAAAAAAATTAACTGTAACTTAAAAAAATTACAGTTAAATTCTTATAAATATATATATAAATATTTGTATATGTGTACACGTATGAAAACTCTCAATTAATATAACTGAAGGCGAAACAATTTTTAAAGACCGGAAAAATACTTAAACATTTACAAATTGACAAGTGTACATGACTTGAAAGTATTTTCCTTTTTTTTTTGTGCTTTTTTTATTTATTTAAATTTTTTACTGTTATTTTGATTTTCAATTCATTTTAATCATTTTCACGTAGTTATTATATTAAGGTTAAATTTTCTCTCTCTCTCTCACTCTCACTCTCAGTCTTTTTCTCTTACTTTGCTTTCATTCAGAGTTTGATTTCTCTATTATTGTCTCGAGTTTAAAAAATTTAATGAATAAACGTATGGATGTGTTTAAAAATCATTTTTACAGTTAGATAGTGTAAACTACCACATATACTCGTGTGTGCGGTAAGTGTTCCGCAATAATAATAACTGTGTGTGATGTCAACGTTTATTAAACCGTTAGTGAATATTTTTTAAAGGAGACAGTTAACTTTCATTGTATTAGTGATAATTTTCCACTTGAAATTGTGAAAATTTGAGAAGAGAAGATTTTATAACAAAAGAGAGTGATGGATTAAGCGAGAGAGAGAATAAAAGCGAACAATGTAGAAAGCGGAAATGACGGTTATATAGAAATAAGAAAAGGAAATTAGAAAACTAACGCGATTGATAGAGAATTTTAATTTTCGATTGCTTGTGTGTATTTGTGTTTAGAAATGTGAATTCAATAAAATGGAAAATAACGAAAGAATAGGTTATTCATTTTTTTTTTTTGATTTTAAATACTAGTATACTTAAAAAATGCATTGAAATCTATAAAATACTTAAATGCCGTACATAGGTACTCTTTAAATTCTTATAATATACTAATAAAAAATAGCGTATTTGTTCTCTTCAAGTGGAATATTATTATTTGGAGAGTACTTTTTTTTTAAGTTAAGGAGATATTTTGATTGTATTGTAATGTTAAGAGATATGTATTTTTGAGGATTAAAAGGAATTCAAATGTGAGAAGAATAAAAAGCAAAATAATAAATTACTAAAAAACAGTATGAAGCAGTAATAAAGTACTGAAGTTTTTCAAAATTGTTTGATCTTTTATGAAAATTGTACTCTCGTGAAATTTTGAATTAAGTTTTAAATGTTTTATTTCAGAAATGTAAGAAATCCTTGTTGTATCATATTGTACTTGTATAGTATAATAATCTACTTTATATTATCATTTTCCAATTTTAATCTATCAGATATTAGATAGTTACATTTTAAATTGAAGAACGAATATTTCATTTTAGAAAATAATATAGTTCTACAACAATGATAAAGTACAACAAATTAGGAAATAATTAAAATACACAAGAAGATTCTATAATTACCTAAATTAGTTAAAAATCGAATAAGCAAACAACGGTAAGTCGATGCAACCGACTAAGTAATGTCCTACATCTATTGACAGTTACACAACCTTACACTTCAACTCATATTATATTTCAGAAATAAATTTCAATTTTATTTTTTTACTAATTCTAAAAATTTTCTGTTTAGGTCTAAAAAAACGTGGGGTAGCTATCCGAACAACTTCTTTCATTCCACTCAAACTTCAGAAACATAAAGAGAAGAGGATAGATAACCCTTATATTTAATTTCAAGTTTCTATTTTTATTAATTTTGAACACTTGCTTCTGAGTTCTTGAGATGTGTTCGGTGCCCGACTTTCTATGTTAGAAGGAGCTTTAATTTCAGTTGTGACAATTTTTTTTATATTCAGTATTAATATTTTGATTTTAACAAAAAAAGCCTTTCAGTTATTTTCAATGAAGAATGATATTAAATGTTAAATAAAATTAAAACCCGGTCATCAACGGTGCTTAATACTCTTTTCTTAATTAATTTCAAATAACGGATTATAGGATTTTATATACAAGTTTATAACGGGAAAATTAAATAATAAAAATAATACATATCTAAATATTTTGCAAAATTACATCAATAATTACTAGTATTTATGTCTCAATAATATACACAAAATCAAAAACAATTTAATATAATTCATAATAAATGTTATTGCATACATTTAGGCGCGTCATTTTTTTTTTTTTTTTTGATTTTCTTCTTTTTCATTCATTCATAATTTTCATGTATATACGAAATACTTGAAAATTTTTGCCGACGGTACTCTTGAATATTTATAATTTGTTTTTTTTTTTTTTTTTTTTTTTTCTGATTACATTATCGCAATTGCAAAAATTATTTACGTCTGTATATGTATGAATGTGTGTACCTTTAATATATAAATGTATAATAAAATTGTATTAAACATTATTTACAATGTTTTGACATTTACATATTATCCTTGTTTTGTGTGAAAATTCTAGAAATTTTTTTATTTTTTTTTTTATTTTAATAGAATGTGTGTATGTAAATAGACATTTTATGTATAATGAATGTGTATATATATATATTCAAATGCGTATGTAAGTATATAATATTCACAATCTACAATTTAGATGTGTTATGATGATTTTAAAATTGACCTCATTTTATTATATGCTTGTTTTTTCTTATTATTATTTTGTTTTTTTATTGAATTATTATAGAAGTAATAGGCTTTGACGTTTTTGATGTTTTTCTTTTTTTATTTCGCAATTCTTAAAAAAAAAAGGAATATTGCTTTTATATATTACGTGTGTATATGTGTGTATGTATGCAAATGAAAATAAACAAATAAATAAAATGAAAAATATGATTGTTTATGGGTATATAATAAAAATAAAAATAAAATAAAAAAAATGTGATTAAGATTGATAAAAGGCGAAATAAAAATAAAAATAAAAATAACAAACAATAAAAAAGTACAAGGACATAAGAAAAATTATTATTGTTTTTTTTTGTGCTTTTTTTTTTAATTTTTAATACAGACATAAATCTTTACATATATACTTATAATTTTTTTTTATCATTTTTTTTTTGCTACTTTTATCAATATTATATGAAACGGAAAAACAACCTGTTGCAAAACCATTTGAATAACGGTAAAAGAGAAATATTTAAATATAATCATAAAAATAAAACAACAAATAAAATGTTTTTTTAAGTGTATTAAAAAAAAAGGATATAAGATTTGTAATTTTGTATTATGGTATTGTAATATTGAATAACGGTATTATGTTAAATTAAATGATATTTTAACATTTTGAGAAAAATTTAGGTAAAGCATTTTTTAAAATTGATTTTGATTAGAATTTTTGATTTGTAATTTTGGAGTGGGAGGGGTTAGATACTCAATTAGTTAGTTGTGTTACTTCTTATTGTAGTATTAAAACATTATAGAGAACGTAATACTAAAATAAAGTATTTTCGAATTAAAAGTATAGAAGCTCTGTAACTTGTAAAATTTTAAAAGATTAAAAGAATGTGAAAAATGAGTTATGATTAAATAGGTTTTATTAAACGGATGTATGAGACTTTCATAAATAGTGTACCATTCTCCGGTACGATCCAGTACTTTCCTTCCGTACGAGAAGAAGCTTCACTTAATAAATTTTCACCCTAGTCATAACCTCTTTTCGTACTAGTGGCCATTCTTTGAATGCAGGAATTTAGTAATCGATATCTCTTTCATTTATCAATTAATACTGGGAGTATATTGGCTCCAAAACATTTATAAGACAAGTGTATGTATCAAGGGAATTCGAATAAGCTTAGATTATTGAAATGCTTAATATCGTAAAGAACCAATTACACAAATGGTACATGAGGCTTATTTTAGGTTTTCTTAATTTAATTTAAGGTATCAAAATTGATTACATTACCTAGTACAAACAATAGTTTAATGATAAGTACCTAATTGGTTTATAATTAAATTTAGTCTTGTTATACAATCTTTAATTACTTTACTTATTTATAGATAGTAGTTGCATGTATAGTTTACAGTAACAATTTAGTAATTTAACTTTTTTTTATAATAATTAATTTTCTTTTATATTGAGTTTTTCAACATGCTAGCTCATTAAAATAAGACGATATATTGCTTACTAAGTGTTAGTAATGACTCGTTAGGAATTCTATCTTAGTGATTTTATTATAATTGTATATTGTATTAAGTAATTGCAGGATCCAAAAATTTATTATAATCTCATAATTGTAATATTTTTTCATATGTCATAATACAGGAATCATAAGTCCTCCTAGAGCCATGTTTTACTTTTTGAGTCCCGGATGAATTTTTACTACGACACTTTTGTTTTATCACTGCATAACAGCTATTTCATAATTTTCAATTTGCAGACCATCGTTATTTTTTGTCTTATGTGGAATCTACTTAATTACTCGAAAAGTAATAGAGTATCAAAAAATAATTACAAAAGTAATTAAACTCCAAATGTAATTACTTTCTAGGTATTAGAAGTAATTACTTTATTCTTTTACTTATCTTAAATTTTTTGAGTATCGAAGTCCAAGTAATACTGGTCCTTGATAAAGTAATGAGTATCAACTAATGGTACTTACAACAGAACTTAAGTACCATTTTATTCCGTATTAAAGTGGTCTGATTAAGTTTAAAATTGGTTTAAAATTACCTTTTACTATTTATAACCTTAATTCAGGGCGATTCGTGAGCTTAACAATAATTCCTTAGTTGATTTCTTTGAATAATGTAATCAAATGGAATAGAAATAAGAAATTATCAAAATATATTGAATTACCTCATGCTTAAGATATCACGAACCCATTTTCTTTAACAATATTTGCTTCTATTTAAAAAAAAACAACAAAAATAAAAAGCAGTTGAGAAAAAATTGAAGAACATTATAACCATTACATCTAATTGAAACTCATAAACTTTTTTACTTCAAGTTTTCTTTTATTTTTTTTTTTTACTCTTGGAATCAAACAAGAAGGATAATGGAAAAGAAAGGATAAGTATACATGAAAATATAAGACAAATGAAAAGAAATATATAAAAAAATATACATACATACATATATATACATATTTGAACTTTTTTCCTTTTTTTGATTCTCTACGAATTCATTATAGTTCAAAAAATCCTTACACATTATCCTTATAAATTTTTTTTTTAGTTTTTCTTCTACTTTCTATTTAAAAAAAACGCATTCACTAAATTATATACATATATACCTATATATGTATACCTATAAATATATCTATATATTATATTAGATTATGTATATTGAAGATCTCAAAAAATATTTTTTTGTTTTATTCATTTCCAAGTTTTCATGACAGAAATTTTTCATTTTTTTACTTTTATTTTTCTCAATTCCATCTCCGCCCTTTCTTTATAATCCTATTTCTTTCTCTTTCTAATATGGTTTTTTCCTTCTTTATTCATTTTGTTTTTTGACAAAAACGGATCTCTCCTTTTTCAAATACAAAAAAAAAAATGAAAAAAATTTTTTGTGAAATGTATTTTTCCATAACAACATCAGAAAATAAAAAAAAAAAAAATAAGAATGTTAACGGAGCCAGAAAATGATCCTTTATATTTTAGGAAAAAGAAGAAAACAACAACAATAAGAATTCTGAAAATTTTCTGAAAAACATCATCTAAAAAAAGAAAAATCAAAACGAAAATGAAAATGAAAAAAAAAAAAGATGAAACCATCAGAGGAACCTAAAGCATATTTTATATACCCAAGGATATAACCTTCAACGTTTCTAACTCTAAAACCTCTTTCTCTTACCACTATTCCTTTTTTTTTTGAATATTTTTATACGTTTTTATATCCCCACTCCTGATCATTTGTTGTTTTTTTTTTTTTCATCCACAGTTTTATATATGCTTTTATAAAATTTATATTTTTGTTTTTTTATTTGTAGGTAGTTGAATATAGGGTAAAGTGACCAGTATAGTGCTAATAAGATTTTCTTCGTTTAAATTGTTTGTTTAAAGCATACAAGTTGGGAAGTCAAAAATTTAAATTAAAATAAATGCATTTTTGTAGATTAAGGACATTAAACTGAAAATTTTAAATTTAAAAGGACGAACAATAATAGGGTAAAGTACTTGGGCTTTTTGTCATACGCAGTAATTATAAAATTTAGAATGAAGGATGATTATTGGATTATTTTTAATCAAAAAGTGAAATTAAATGATAATAAGTTATGGTAGATTTGCAGGCAAAATAGGGTCTTTTTATCACACAGTTTGTATAGGGTAATCGTTAGTTTAGTCAAGGGTCTAAGACAAAGCTATAGTTGAGTAAAATCCCATTAGATTTTTAATATTTTTTTAATCATCGAAGCACACTATAATTTTTTTGCATTCTTCCCTGAAAAGGTTCAACATTAATCACAAAATTGGATGTGGTGGAGGAAATAGTTTAACAAAATGCGTTGTCCGAAGAATAGAGTCTGTTTAGCAATAATTATAAAAACGACTTTAAGATCCAAAAATAAGAAAGGAATTACTTAAATGCATAGAGAACTTTAATTACAAGGGGTTTTTTTTTGGAAGATTAAGGAGTTTGTAGATAAGATCTAAAAATTTTTGTTTTAAAAATGAATTTCGGAATAAAGTTCCGATCAATAATTTTTAATTGTTTTTGTCCTGAATTAAACATCGCTAAAGGACTTTTGATGTTCTTTTGTTTCGTATTCGTACAAGTTTCATTAATTTTAATCAATTTTATTTAATTATTAGAGAAAGGAATAAAGTTAAGGTAATAGGGTAAAGTTAAGAAAGTTAGGAATATTTATATCTATTTTTTATTTAACACGGTTTCAGATATTTAGTCGAATTATTCAAATAAACTATGAGTTATTCAAGTCTCCATTTTTGATTTTGATTATTGAGTTCAAACACAATTTAATACATTCAAACCAATGACTATCTGGACAATTTACAAGGGGATAATTCATAATAGTAATTTAATCAAAGTTTAGAGAAATCTGAGTTTTTCCAAAAACAGTACCTGGCCTGGATTAGAATTCTTTTACAACTAATTGAATTTTCATTGTTAAAACCCCTGTGTGTGTACTGTATTAACTCAAGAGTTATATGGTCATAATAGATTCAATGAATGGATATATATTTGTCAGAATACGGTCATGGAGCGAGAAAATTCTAAGACAACAGCAGAAGAACATCGAATTATTTTTTTTTTTTCAGTAATTTTTAGAATTTATTTTTTGGTTTTCTTTTCTTGGTTTTTTTTTTTTTTGGATTCGGGCACAAGACTCATCTTTCCTTATTATTTTTTATTTTTGTATTTTTTTTTTCATTTTTGTTAAAAGATAATTTTCGTTCAATGCCAAAGTATCCGCATTAAATCTTTTTCTCTGTTTTTCATTTTATTTTTTTTTTTATTTTTATTTTCTGGTAACTCATGATGTTCCTCTGGTTTTTTAAGTTTTTCTTTTTGTGTTTTTCCAGTTTTTCTTTTTTTTCTGGTGAACTCTATAGTCAGAGTTTTTCCATTTATTCTTCCTTTGCTCCCTGTCGTTTTTTTGATATTTCGTTTTTATAGTTACGAGCTTACGATTATATGGAATCATAATCATTATCCTATACTTTCACCCTTACTACCACTACCATCATATATTTTGACATTAATTTCTATACACTTTTCTTTCAAAAAAAAAAAAAAGGACGAAATTATAGACAGTTTTATACTTAAAATAAAAAAAAAAAATTTCTCTGCATCATATACAAGAAAAAACAAATTTTATATAGAAATGATAATAGTAATGAGTTTTCTTGTATATAGTTTTTAGTATATTTTATATTAAAAACCGTTATATTTTAGTTTTTCTTTCAAGAAAAAAGGAAAGCAGAAGAAAATTAAGAAAATATTTTTGTGAAAACGTTTTGGATAACTTTTCTTTTCTCGCATATATCAGAACAGAACACGAATAACAATACAATATACAATTTATACATATAGGAATATCCTTTTGTACAATAAAGGATAATGTTATGTGCTTCTATGGGTAATTTTTGTTTTTATACTCGTATGTTGTAAGGGTATAATAAATTTGAGATTATGTTTATGATGTTGTAAATGGAAGGAGGTAGATATAGACTGAATAATCCTTTCATATCCTTATCCTTGGAACCAAGCTGTGGATCTGAATCACAGGTTTTATTCCAAAGTTTGCTTCAAAAGACTTTATAGTTTTGCTGTGTTAAAGCTTCACAGTCTCAATAGGATCTACTACATACCTTCCATAGGCGGCTTCCGAAACTTCCATGTCCTTCGTTAGAAAAATCTTATCGGTTTGGAATTTCGATCTTGGTATATGTGTCCGTCTGTCCCTCCGTTTACCTGCACGATAACTCATGACAACTGATGATAAATATTGATACAAGGACCGTGTTTACTATTGAAAACCGGACAGTTTTATAAGCTGGTTTAAGTAGCTGCCATACAACGTCTATTTTCAGCCAAGCATTCCTGTACAGTTAAAAAATCTGGATATTTGAAAGTATTTGTCTTAAGTATTTGTGTTTTTTAGCCAGCACCTGCCCAAGTTATTGTTGGTGTATAGCAAGAGGTGCCATACAACTCTTATTCATAACTCAGTGCCTCTTGCGTTGCAAAACTAAATTAACAGGATGGTATAAGGTTTATATTACATTCATCCTTACATTCATCATAGATTGTATCCTAGAGTTGACACAGTCTACTCAAGACAGTTCCTCATTTCTTATTATTTTTAACTATAACTGGTGACTGGTAAACTGCTACTGATGCTCCCAAAATGAAGATGAAGAAACTTTATATTGAGCCCGGATGATTCAAAGAAAATTTTCTTAAAAATTTAAGATTTTCTCTTTTAAGTTTTTTCATTATTTTGTTTATTTTTAATTTCTTATAGAATATTTTTCGTTATCCTTTGCTTTGATCCTGTTGTTTTTTCGTCCATTTTTGTTTTATTATATCTTGTTGTTTTGGTTGGGAAAAAATGAGTTCTGGTGTTTATCATCATGAAACTATTAAAAATAAAATAAGAAAAAACAACGAACATTAAAATTTGAATTAAGAGCAACGAAATTGCAATAAGGACGAAAAATTAATTTACCTTAACTTGTATGTATGCGCTAGTTATAAAGTTTTGATATTTTTTAATATAGAATAATACTATGATTGCTCTTCACAATAATATATTTGTATTTAGATGAATGGTAGTAGAGTTCAGAACTAAATGCGAAGGAGCAAATAATCAAATTGGTGAAAATATGTTGATTACTAAGAGCTTAATAGGTTTCCGAATTAAAGCTTAACTTGAAAGAAATGAAACAGTAAGGAATATACGATGCTATGGGATCCATTATTAAATTAACAGTTCCTCGAGTTAAGTATCTTAAATAAAATAGTTGAAGGCATTTTAAAAAGAATAGTGATGTCATTTTACAACACCCATAAAGTAGTTTTGGTGGTAATCTACTAGGTGCACCAAATTTTGTGTGTCGCTGTCGTTGATTTTGTTGCTAACTTTTATAACCATTCGAATCTAGAATTTCACATACACATATATACATAAAAATATTCCAGGAATGGAAACCCTTAATTCTCTTATAAACGCAATTAATCGATACGCTGCTTAATAAAATTTTTGTCCACATTTGAGGACTATTTTAAATCTCTTTTGGGTACTTTTATAAAAATAGTATTTTGGAAACCGCTTGCGTTTAAAAATATCCCCATAACCTTTCCAAAGCCTTGGGAACGGTTTTCGTACCGCTTTTGAAAGTTTGATCACTTAAATATGAACGGATGCAATTGATTTTTATAAGTAAATCATAAGTCAATGCAACTTAATGACTTTATTTTCAATTAAGTTAAAAAGATTATCTTAAAGCTCAATTGAAGGCGCAATGTATTGCAACTTGTTTCAAAAAACATTATAAAGTAAATTAACCCCTCGGAAGGATAAAAGATAGTTTTAAATACATAATTTACAATGGGGTTATGATAAACTAACTTACGGATGAGCTAACAAGCCTACTAATACCGTAATTTTCTTCAATTATTTTAAACTATAAGTTTCTAATGTTTCGTCCTTTTGAATCTAGAAAAATGTCTGCAGCTGAACGTTCATTAAAAAAAATTTATAAAACTATAAGCTTTTCATAGCAGCTCCAGTTAATATAAAGATAGATTAAAACGTCTGCAGCTATGTTCAACTTTTTATAAATAAAAATTTTTTAAACATTTCATAATCAAAAAGTTGCACTTCACATAATATGTCTTGTGTTTAGCATGCAAACTTACATTTGATTGACAGTTTTGAACCGTTGTATTCAAAAGCATCATCATAATATTTGAGAAGATTTTTTAGAAGATACAGCTGTTATAATATTTTTTCATCTTTATTTTCAAATATTACGTCTGATACAGTATCACAAAGATTAAAAGAGTGAAAGAGCACTTTCTACTATTATCTATTTAAATAGTTTGAATATAACGTATACCTATGTTACTTTTTAATTATTATGCTTCCATCTTCCATTTCTCTCTCTTCCTTCAAAGAATTATTGAGATGCAGTGCTTCAGTATTCTTTTATATTAAGAAATATTAATGAAAGGATGGATATTTTGTGTTATGAACCAAATGCAATGAAAAACAACAACAAAATATATTCCAAAAACTTAAAATATAGATACGTTAAAATTTTATTGTTTTAGGATGGTTCCTCTGGTTCTGGTTATACTTGTAAGAATGTTGTTTTAAAGGTATAATAAATTTGTCATTACGTTTGTGATGTTGTAAAGAAGAGAATTACAGATATTGCCCTAAGTGTAGGCATCGAATCAGAATAAAAAAGTGAGTCGGTTTAGTTAATAGTCAGCCGTTATTTTCGCACAATTACTAACTAACATTTAAAAGCCTTCTTTTCTATTCAAATTGAAGAAGTTTTGTTCAATGGGTTCAAGGAGCTTTCATACTATGTTCTTATTCAATTTATGGGGATGCGACTGTATATTTAATTACTCTAAGTAATTGAAATTTTCATAAAAAAAGATTAGATTCAACTTTACACAAATTTTAATTTAACTGGCGTTAGAGTTTTGACTAGTTGCAATACAACTTTTATTCCTTTTTGGATGTATAACTCAAAGTTTAACTCAGCCTGGTGCTAAAAACTTTGTTAAAATAACTTAAGTTATGTGTCAATCTGTCAAATTGGTGTTTCTGTATATGCAACTGTATAATCTTTAATTTGGATAATTTTTTCCCTCTTATTCCACTAAGTCTTCAATTCGACGCTTTTTCTTGGATTATGTTCCAGATCAGAACATCGTAGCCGCACGACTTAATTCTTGTAGGACAGTCAAGCGCAGCCATGTCATTCTGGGTCTACTCTTTGCTCTTGTAGAATCTTCTAATTATCGTATTTTCGTCTTTTCTTAATGCGTGTTCAATCTACTTCCACCTTCAATTTAGATGATATTGTGTTTATATTACGTTTGGCGCATATCTTAGAGTTGGCAAACTCTTCTCTACTCTCTTACCCATTTAAGATAAAATTCGAAACAAAAATAAACAAATACAACAACAACAACTATAGAAAAAGGATAATGGAACAAAATAATGAAAAACCTTTCTTGACACAGTGTGTAAGATTCTTTAGTTTAAGTTCAGTTTAAGTTTTTAAAATTTTTGTTTTTGTATGCCATGTTGAAAGGAAGTCCTTAAGGATGGGGTGACGATACAAGAAAGAGTAAAAATATTTTATAAGTCATGTGTTTCTTATTTCTTTTTATTGGGTATTTCATTTTATTTTATTTAGAAAATTTTTTTGGTAGATAGTTTTTGTTCTTTTTGTTTTGGAAGGTTTTTAGATAGTTTATAATGTATATATAAATATATAAAATATATCTATATATATATTTGAATGTATAATATTTATAATATAACAAGGATTAATTTATATCAAACTTATATTCCAAGGATGCTACACATATTATAAAATATATTGAATATTTTAATGTATATATATATGTATATAATATGTGTATTTATGTATGTATATGTATGTGAGTAGTTTTAAGCAATCAAAAAGGATGACTGCTGTGTTATTCCTTTTTTAAAAAAAAATTGTGTTTGGTTTCTTGTCTTTCTTGAACTTCTTAAGGAAAATGAAGTCTTTGTAAAGAAAAGAAGTTAAGTACAGTGGATTTTAAAAATTTTGGTCGAAATTTATAAACTGGGTTGTATTGTCGTATTATATAGTTTTCTCTTATTACAAAAACTAATAAATCGGGACTTATCATGAGGCTTGTAAATTGGATGAATTTTATAAATAGCAATTGAAAAATGTTAAGGAAGGCAGCTTCTGGAAAGGCAAACAGATTCCAATATTGTCCTAAAGACCCTAACAGTTTTTTATTTGTGATGAATCGGAACATTCATAATTTTTATAAACTAGATAGTTCTTATAAGTTTCAATTAGGCAATCTTTAGGAAGGAATCCTCTGGGAAGGTATAAGGATTATTAAAAATGTGGCACTAGCTGTTTTTCATCTGGAAGCTTTTAATTAAAACGCCAAGTATATACTAATGCTTTTGATTAAATACATGAATAATAAACACTTTAAAGTTAATTCGTTGTCCTAAAGGATGGGTTGAAGATACAGACACGGAGTCATAAGTCTCAGCGAGTTATAACTCAGGATGAGTGAACTAAAAGTGACGTAATGACTTAATATAATCCTCGGTTTCGAATGCTACTCTTCATAAATTTTTATCAATCAAATACAATTAACAATAAAAGTAATCTCATTGTAAAATTTTTAGACAGTTGATAAAATTGGAGTTAGATACTCATATTGACATAGGGATTTTGAGATTCTTAGCGAAATAAATATGCAACAAAACATAAGACCCGCTTATAAGGTCATATAAACATAGAAGCGTCAAAACTCCTAGGATCTTCAAATGTCAATAAAAGGATTAAAAAAACTAGGCTCCTCAAGTGTGTAAAAGTCAATTATTCCAGTGTCTTAAAGTCACACATAACTTTGGTTGCGGGCTGAATCTTTGGAAGACTTTCACCAACCTCACCCTAAGAGAAAATTGGGACAAACTTCACGCTATACATTAAAAAAAGTTTTAGTAGCATAAAGGAGCTCTTGAAATAACTGTAACAAAACAACGGAATCATTAACTGCAAGGATCGAAATCATGCAATGCTAGCCGTGCATAAACTTTGACATTAATTAAATAAAGTTTTGGTGCCGTATGCAAGTGCTTTATATTATATAGTAATTCTTCTTTCAACACCCTGTAATAAATTCTTTCAAAAATCCTCCAAATAATGCTTTCCACGTTTCTTTTTGAGATTTTCCAGCAGATTTTAGTTTGACTGAAGTTTCTATACTAACTGTTAAATAATAAAATAAACAGGAAAAGTACGTTCAGTTCTTTCAACGTTCCAATGAAAAGAAAAATGTTGGTCCTCTCGTATCCTGTTTAAGTTCCTTTCTGGTTTTTATAGTTTTCTTTTGGAACATAGTACACGGAAACATTCTATCCTAGTGTTTTAATTTTTTATACAGTTATTTAATAAAGGATAATATCAACAAAAGTATCTAATAGATATATGTGATATTTTAATATGAATCCTTAAAAAAAAAAAGTGAAAAACAAAAGACTGGTTCCTTGTTTTTTATTTACAAACTGAATAATAAGAATACTGGGGTGACTATATAGTACTGGTATAGTAGTAGTGATGATTATTTTGAAGAATTTTATTTTTGTATTTGTTTTTTTTTTGCAAAAACCAAAAAATCTTGATAAGTTTCTTTCCGTGTTCGGTTTGATATGAATGTATTGTGTCTGCAGAAACTTATTCTAATAAGTTTCTTTTATAATCAAGAAAATTTCCTTAAAAAATATTCTTTGTTTTGGGGCATCTGTAGTATCTTCATAGGGAATATTATAGTTCCTTGTTTGAATGGAACAGAGATAAGTAAAAATTTCTAAAACTTCTCATAAGTTATAGAAGACAAAACAACCAAAATTTAAAACCAAATTAAAAATGATGTATTGAAAAAAAAAAAAATATTTATCAAATTCTTAAAGGATATAAAATATCTTAAATCTTTATCTATCATATATATAGTATATATACTTAAATATTTAATATGGGTAACCAATATCTTAAGTTTATAAAAAGAAAGTAAAATAATAAAAATGAGTTTAAAATGAAAATTTAGATACAGGAAACATCTTTTAATGGGGAAGATATAGATTAAAAATTGAGATTCTATATTATTTTGTAAGATCTATTCGTACATCAATATATAAGTACATACACGTGGCTACATATATTAGTATTTAATGAGTGCATTCATATGTACATGTGCATATGTACATAATATTGCATTGTTCAATATTTTATCAATTTTATTACTTTTAATTACTTAAAAATTTGATACAATCAATTTCTGGGGTAAAATATTTTTATACCAGTATGACTATAGGTGAAAGGGTATAATAAATTTGCCATTATGTTTTTGACGCAGAGAAGGAGCGGGGTAGATATAGACTCAAATGTATGGATCGGATCAGAATCGAAAAAAAATCGATTTAGCTATGTATGTCCGTCCGTCCGGCCGTTCGCACGATAACTCAAAAACTAAAAGAGCTACGATCCTGAAATTTTCGCAAATTCGTTTTTTTACAATAGCCGTCATCGTTATTTAAAATCAGCCACTTTGGTCTATGGGTTCGGGTAGCTGCCATACAACTTCTATTTTTATATGATCATTACTCTGTACCTAGCTCTGTAACAGCTGCTGTTACTCTGTAACAGCTCTGTAACAGCTGCGTGTCTGAAATTTTGCCAAAAATAGTTTAGTGTAATGGCCAAAGTTACTGCAAAATTTGGTTGGTCTACTGCAGAGGGTTCGAGTAGCTGCCATACAAACTCCTTCTTTTATATGAGCATTACACTACACCTAATAAAGCTGTATGTTTGAAATTTTGCCAAAAGTAATTAACGGGATAATATAATGGTTATATTACGGTCAAACGGGTATCCCAGAGTTGACACAGTCTACTCTGACACACTCTTCCTCGTTTTGAATAATTTTCTACAAATATAGGACCAGGGAGGTGCAATATAGTAATAATAACCAAAAGTTTCAAACGGATTGTAGGTCGGAGGAATATTTTTCAAATTTAGCAGAGCGACATCTTTAAAAACACTTTTAAAAATAATTCTAGAAGTTAGAATTGAAGTTATAACTAAATTTTAAACTTTTTTTTATCTAACTAGCGCCCTAAAATTGAAAGATCGAGTTACTGATGCAGATTTGGAATAGCCATCACTACATTTGATTAAAAATTATAAGAATAAATTATAAAAAAAAAAGTATGGACCGAACGAATTTTCACTTCGATCTAATGCCCAGATCAAATAATTATTAAAAGGAAATAAAGGACTCCTTTTTTTTTAAATCTCTTTTGTTTATAGTTTTAAAACTTAATAATTGAATGACTGTGTTAGCACAATGGTTAGCTTGCTGAACAAGGCCTGGCTGCAAATACAGTAAATGTGAAAAATCTTTAACTTAGGTTACGATTCGACTAGAAATAATTAGAAATTCAATACTATAATAGAAGATATATATCCATAATAACATAAGCAAATTCAAAATTCACAAATACAGAAATACCGTATAATTCAGATGTGTAAGATTATGAAAATATGCTCTATTCACATGAACTTGATCCTTTTTCGCAATAAATGTGTTTAGTTTTTTTTTGTGAAGTTTTAAAAACGCTCTAGTACCTTGCCACTCAGAAGTCAAGTAACATTTTTTGAAAAACCTAGTCCCCAATTCAGAAAAAGGGGAAGGTTGAACTTTTTAAATTTTTATTTCTGTATTTAAGTTATACCATTAAAGAGCTAGGTATCTTTTTTCAAATATGATAATCATAACACTAATGTTTGATATAAATATATTGTATCTGATACTATTCAACTTTGTATTAATACTAGTATCTACAGGAACTTATTCTAATAGTCAAAAAAATGGGTCTGATTAAAAAAAAATCAAACTATTCGTATTTGACTAAGACTATTTGTATCTTTAAAAACTTTTTGTATAATTGAACAAATTTCATATGAAAAGGACCAAGTTATTGTGTAAAGAGTATATTAATAACAAAAAGATATGTATTGCAAATATTTCTACATGTTATAATGTCTAGTAAAATCTCAAGTATTAATTGTATGTAGAATTCATTAACATCAATATTCAATCCGATAATAATAAGAATATAATATGTAAAGAACGTTCCCTTCTGTTCCTTCAACATCTACCAATGAAATATACAGGGTTATTAGCCTAACGTTTGAAGGGGTAGCACTTAAAAAATACATATATAACATTTTATTCATTGATTGACGTTACCTCATAAATTCTTCAACATTAAAATATTTTATAGTAACCTTTAGAAAAATGTTAGACTTTATCTACTAGATAATGAATTTAATATTAAAACCCATTAAATATAAATATTCAGTTATATTTTTCTCATATTTTAAAATATAATTTTCCAACGTTTACAATTCATTACTCCACCTTTAGTCTGAATTTTTTTTTGTTTTTGCTCTCCAAATTAAAAATCAACTCTACAGACAGGACAATCCAAAAAAAAAAAAAAACAGTTATACAACAAGATAAACGAAATGATGAGTGAATGGGAGAAAAAATTATCCCAAAAAAATATAAATTAAATTTTTTCAAAACTTAAATAATCTAGACAACAATTTTCGTAAATACTTTGGTTTTTTTTTTAATACTTAAAAAAAAATTCATTACTATGTATATATGTATTTATTAACGTGTATATATATATATATATATAAGAAATAAAAAAAATATTTATTTTCGTAAATTTATTTTTAATTAGACTTCAATATACTTAAAACGTTGGAGGAGGAAATTCCCTGACTCCTTGTTTTGAAAAACTGCTTTTTTTTATAACATCCGTCCAATATAATTTTTTATATAATTGTCCTTTTTTTGTTATTTTATGTTTTTACTTTTTTTTTATACTTTTGATAACTTAACCCCATTAAATCCTCTAAAATTCTCTTCCAAAATAAAATAATATTAAAAATTTTTTTTTTTTATTTTTATCTATCGTTCTTAGATTTTTTTTTTTTTCATTTTTTGGGTCCCATTTTATGATAAAGGTTACTTGTTTTCTTGTAATTCTGAGAAGTATGTGTATACGTATGTAAAAAAAAAGAGTTGTCCTCCAAAAAAATTTTATACACATATAAAGTACATATTTAAAATATATTTTTCTAAAAATTTGATGAAAAAAAAATTTTAAGTACGAACCGAACACACTTTCAAAATACCACACTATAATCAGGGTCTAGCAACCTAAAGGCATTCTATGCATATCATTTAAATTTTATATCTTCTTGTTTTTGTTTTTTTTTCCTACTCTATCTTCTGATATCATTTTTCTACTGTCTTTCATCATCACTTATGTTTTCTGTTTTTGTTATCATCAGTTGAGTTTAGGGTTAAGCTATATGAAAAATTGTATATATATATATTTTGCATATATATTTTGTATCCTTTCCATATATCCTTTTTTTTTTGGAATATTTCAAAAACAAATTTTTTTCTTATATCCTTTTAAATGGAATTTTTTTTCTTCAACTCACCGAATTTTAGCAATTGAAAACAATGTCGTGGTGAATATAATATATGTATCATGTATAAGTATTAAGAATGTATACTTTAATGAAGGTGGAAGGAGTAAAATATAAAAACAAAAAAACAAAAAAGGATGATAAAAATGGGAACACGATTTTTTTTTTAGATAAAATAAAAAAAATCAGGATGATTTTATAATAAACCTTAAAAATGTTTTTTGTATTTTGCGAGACCTTTAGTGTGTCTCGAGATAAAAAAAAGGATATTGGATTATATTATGTATATATGTATGTATATAAATACAAATTTTTTTTTGAAGAACTGAGACACACAAAAAATTGGGTGTTAGATGGACATCTAAAGGATCTTCAGTTAGTCATGGTATTGCAAAAAAAAACAAAAAAAACTATACAATCTTTAGAATAAAATGAAGGAAACAATATTCGCAAAAATTTTCATAAATTTTTTTTTATTTTTGGGATCCAAAAAAAAAAAAAAAATATATAACGGTAAATTTAATATTTTCTGGGTTTTTCTTTTCTCTGGTTTTTATTTTGGTGCAGTGGGATCAGAAAAAAAATTGTTTATTTCCAAAATTCTGTTTTTTATTTTGTTTTTTTTTTTTTATGAAAAAAAGGGTCTACTTTGTGGGTACATAGTTTAGAGACAACCAAAATTTATAAAAATGGTGCAAGAAAAAGGCGACAATCAACACTGTTATACAATCATTAATATTATATTTTTTTTTTTCAAAAAGGAAAACTGTGAGACACAGTGAAAAAGAAAATCATTATAATAAAAAAAAAAAAAAAAAAAAACAAAAAAGGAAAATTTTTGGCAAAGGAAACCAAAAAAGAACTGAATCTAAAATATAAATTTTTCCTTTTTTAATGTATTCAGTCCTTTACATCCTTAAATTTTTTTTTCAAATTTTTATTTCGGTTTTTTTTTATTTTTTGTGTTTTACTGTTATTGTTATTTAATTTTTATACAAATAAGGATTAACTCAAAGAAATAAGTTTGGTTTTGTCCCTGATTTGTTTCTTGTTTTTTTTACCTCTGCAATAAAAATTGTCCTGATTTTGGGTCTTTGGTAGGTATTTAAAAAAAAAAAAAATGAAAATTAAATATAATTAAATACTGTGAAAATTGTTTTTTTTATAAAATATTCAGATAAATAGATTTTTGATTAATATATAAGTGAATGTATATAAGGTTTAATACAGTATAATTGGTTTTGGAGACATTTTTATAATTTATATATAGAAATTTGGACTGGAAATGAGAATTTTATTTATATATTTATTAATAATACAGATTAGCATAAATGATAATTAAATATTTTTTTAAACCATCAGTCACTGAGATTATTATATGTTAGACTACTTTTATTAGATTTTTGAAAATTTTTTTTACTTCTCCCCTTCTTTAAGGAGTATTGGGGATTCACCAAGTCTATTTAGACAAGGCTTGAGTTTTTTTACTTATTTTATTCACTAAGCCGTTGATTATTTGGCTGAAGCTATTGTAAAAGATTATGATTATACAAATTTTTGTGTGCCATCTTACACATATGGATGCATATGGACCGGGGTTTGCTCAAAGACCTTTACCTGAAAAGGCCGTCATCTGATCCTCTACGCCATTTTTCTGATAGATTATACCAATACTATTTATTATATATTTACTTAATTATATTGTCCTGTTAAAATATGGATCACTTGTGCTGTTAAAATGTGGATTTATTGTTTATTTACTTAATTATATTGTACTATTAAAATATGGATCTCCAATTATGGCAAATCAAATATTGAAAAAAATTGCATACATTTAGGATGATATTTGTTTAAATGAATATTTACAAGTTTTTCAAGGATTACAAAATATATTGATATTAATATTATTTGAAAACATTACTTATACCTTTTTTGTAAACTTCATTTGACTATTTGAAATACCTAGGAGAAAATTGGTTAAAACATGTGTTAGTTAACAAAACAAATGTAAAAAACCATTCTTGATATCTAAAAGAATTTTCTACTCAAAACAACTTAGAAGAAGAGTAGCTAATAAAATGTTTTCCCACCTAAACAATATAATGTATTTTGCTCTTTGCTTTTCAATCAAAACAATGTGAGTATTTGAGAATAAAAGTCTGTCAACCTATTCTAAAGAAATACGATCGATATCATCAGAATATTAATCAAAAGAAACTATTACTATAGATCTGCAACGGCATTTAAGAAATCTTTTTCTCTTTTAAATTTATTTCATAAAATTTAAATCAGTAACTTACATACCCTAAGAGTCCCTAATAATTGATTTGCTTTTCCCGCTTGAATATTTTAAATATCTTAGTAATAAATATTCCAAGTAATTAAAAATGGTTATTGAAAAATTTAACTAAAATGTAAATTCCGAGCAAGGATCAGGGTTTTGCTAATAAATTCTATATAAATAAAAATAATTGTCACTTTATATTTGGTTTTCCACTAGTAGGTTTTTGATTAAACTTAAATGCAATATTAAATTTACATTATAAGTTCAGATCTCACTGTTTTGCATATCTTGTAACAGAAAGAAGGGCCTTGATGGTATAATATGTGTTAGCACCCTGCTAAATAAATCAGGGAATGCGAATTTAGCTACTTAAATGCTCGTGATGGGCTACTAATTGGGATTCACAACGCGTCTCTTTGACGGTAAGATAGCACACTCATCCCCCACTAATAAAACGGAAAATATTAAATAAAGATATATTAAAATCTCAAAATAAAGTTATATTTATTAAATAAAAGTCTTAAGAAATTTCCCAAAACGAAATTCCAGATATACAATTTTTCAAACTATACTTTACTTTGCGGATCACTGTATGCAAACTTAATAATGCAAAACATTTGATTCAAAACTAATGAATTTCAAAACCATTGTTAAGAACTGAATTGTGAAAGTTCTAAGAAGATTGGGAATAAGTTGAGAACTTAATTTCCTTGAAACATTTAAATTAAATTCGGCAGTCACAAGTTTATAAAAATGAAGAATCGGTTAATTAAATTTTAAGGATATAAAAATAGATGTATTCAAACTTCAATTTGTCTAATTGATTGGAATTTCTACTGTATATTATACAAAATTTTATTTTAAGTTTCATCAGCATTGAATTTAAACATTACAACAAATACTCATTCTCATACACATTTATACAAATATGTATGTACTTGCATACATTATATACTTAACCATTTTCTTGTTTTTTATTTTTAGCATTTTCTTATATAAGAATAAATTTCACTATATTAATCTATTCAGCTATTAAGTTCATGTTTTCTATCACTGTCTACTACAAATCCTTCAATGCACCCAAAATCCTTCTCCACCCTTTTCCTTTATTTTCTTATATTCTGTAACTCTAAGCTAAAAAAAAAATAAACAGTTAAAAACGAAACTATACTAAGTATAAACGCAGGAAGGATATAGTCTATTAAATAACATGAAACTATACCTAATTTTAACTTATTAAAAAAACAACAACAACAACAACAACAACAACTTCAACAACTACAACAAAATATTAAAACGTTGATTTTATTGCAATGGAAATTTTTTATTTTTCATTTTAACATTCTTTTGTAACAGAACTATAGTTGATATATGTTGTTTTTTAAGTATAAACCGTTACTCGTTACACACCTTATCGTACACCGTTATACAAATTAAAAAAAAAAAAACAAAAAAACGCAAAAAAACAAAAAGAACAAAATATAAAAAAAAAAAACAAGTATGAATAACAACATTTCAATGGTAAATTTCTTTAATATCAAGTTTTAAGATCTAACAACAACAGCTACAACAGTAACAACAACAACAACAACAACAACAACAACAAACAACAAAAGAAAATTACACAAAAAAAAAAAAATAGCATAAAATAGAGGAATAAAACAAAATAAAAATAAAAAGTAAAGTAAAAATTACAAAAGAAGGACTCATTTTGTCGACATCGTCGTCATCGTTATTTTTTTTTTTTTTGTTTTTTTTTTCTTTTTCGTCTTTTGTTTTGTTCCTTATTACTGTCTTTTTGATTATTATTTGTGCAAAAGGAAAAATCATAACAACAACAACAACAAACAAAGAAAATTTAGAAAAAACAAAAACGAGTTTTTTCATCATTGTGAAAGGGCTAAAAATGGATTTTTGGTAAACAACATCGACAAAGATAGCGAAATAATAAAAAATAAACAAAAACAACAACAAAAAAACAAGAAGAAGGAAAAATATAAAAAAAAAAAATAATAAAAAAGGAGAAAGGATTATATCCAACCCTTATCATATATATAAGAGAGACAAGAAAAATTGAAAAGAACGCATAAAATTTTATTTTCTGTTTTTCTTTTCTGTTTGTTTTTTTTCTGTATTTTCTCATTTTCTAACGGTAACAAAATTTCATCAAACATTCAATATTACTTTTACAATACTATACCGTTATTTTGTATTTTCTATTAATATAAACTGCTACTGTTTCTGCCACCATTATTTCAATCACCACCACCACCATAACCACCCCCAAAATGAACACCCCCAATATATTGGATTGTAATCAAAAGAAAATTGGAATTTATAAGAGTTCAAGTATGGTAACATTTTTAAGGATATATTTTGAAGTACTTATTTTGATATACATATATATATATATATATATATATACATATTTTTTATTTTTTGTTTTCTTATATTTTATATTATTTTATATTTATACCGTTACTGCCAACACCAATTTTCTGATATTACCCGTTATTTATAAAAATTTTTATATATTTTCCATTGTTTTGTTGTTGTTTTTTTATTTTTACTTTTTTTGTATCCTTTCAATTCCATTTAACGTAAGTATTATGATCATCATCAAGAGTACAGTAGTAACAAACAACAACAACAACAATACTAATGTTGCCGCCACCGTTTTTATACCGAAGAAGAAAAATAAAAAACAAATTTTAAAATTTTCTTATTATTTTTGTTTTCATTTGTTTTTTATATTTTTATAGTTTTTGATTCAAAAATTTATACCACACCAATATACGTACCTCCACACATTTCCAATATCATCATATTAAAATGAAAAGAAAATGGTAGGAGGGAGGAGGAGGAAAACAAAAAAAAAAATACAATAAGAAATCATAAAATAAATTCTTAACTATGTGAAATTTTCATTTGAAAATTTTTAACTGTCACAATATTACCGTACAATAGAAAAAGAACCCCCCCCAAATACATTCTAACTGTACTTACTATATATATATATTTTACTCTCAACTTCCAATTCAATCTTAATATTTATATCTATCCAATATGTATGTATGTATTATGTGTATATTTATTTATATATATATATATATATATATATGTATATATAGCTGCATATAAATGTATATATATATATATATATATATATATATATATCTGCATATAATACATATAATCATATATACTTCACATTTATCATCCCGTTTCAGATTCGATCCTTTTTACTTCAGTTTTTAACTATACAAAATTTAACCTAAATTTTTTATTATTGTGTTTGTAATTTTTTTTTTTTATTTTCAAAATAAAATTATTCACCACACCTCCATACCCCCACCACCTTCTTGCACTCGTTCTTTTTTTTTTTTTGAATCATCGTTAAACACAATTCTCACAAAAGTTCTTATTAATGTGAAGAAATAAAAAACAACAAATAAATAACAAGAAGAAAGAAAGAGAAAGAAAATGTGCAAAATAAAAATAAAAAATGAAAAACAAAATAAGACAAAGAATACTACCGTCATCATTTTAACATTTTTATCTGTTAGTATGTATGTATGTATGTATATGTTCATTATATGTTCATCATTTTAACATCCTTTCACACACAAAATATAAAAAAAAAAAAAAAAAAAAATTATGAGAATTATTTTAACTGTAAAGCAGCTCCACTCCTTTTAATATTCTCTTCTTCTTATTTTTTTGTTATTTTATGTTTTGTTTTTGTTGTTGTTATTATTTTTCTCTAATTTTGTTCATTTTTAGATGATTCTTCTTCTCATTTATACTTTGATGGCGTTGTTGTCGGCAGCAGTACAAAACATTAATTTTTTTTTTCTTATATTTTTTTTTGGTTTGTTTTGTTGTTGTTGTTATTTTTATTCAATGTATCCAATGTTACTGTATATGCCAGAGAGAAATTTCTTTTACTGCTTGTGTTTTTTTGTGCTTTTTGTTGTTGCTGTTCTTATTTTGTACAACACGAAAAATGGATTGAAACCTTCAACCCTTCAAAAAATAACGGCATAACAGAAAACAAAAAAAAAAAAAAAATAAATTCTTTTTTTTTTTTCCAGAAAAAGAAAATTACTCGTTCACTCGACAAGAACTGTATAAACTTGTTTTTATTTTCTTCTTGTTTTTTTTTTTTATTTTTATTTTTATTTTGAGAATTTCTAAAAGGAAAGTATTAGACGTATAAGAAAATGATTTTTTAAATGAAGGGGACTTGAAGAAGTTTTTGTAAATTAAATTTTTTTAAACTTAAACTATTATAAGAGCGTAAAAGGAGGTGCATTTATAATACAGTTGCGATAAGTGATAAGAGCATAGAGAAGACAACTTTCTATCTTTCTATCAATTACAGTCATTATCGACGCTCTTATCATTTATCGCAAATGCAATATAAACGCACCCTAAAATAATTTTATAAGATGTACCAATTATTGTCACGTATCATTAACACAAATATTTCTTGAGCTACTACGCACTCATGAGAACGAATCAAAGATATAAAATACAGTAGAATATTATAGATTAATTTTGGTAACTGCAGCTAATTTCTCTAATGTAGGTCATATCATCAATAAGAAATGGCTTTATGGATAAAATATGCTATGGCTACTTCAGAATCAACCACTATTACAGGAAAAGCGTAAATTAAAAGTTTTTTCAAAGATTTCTTAACTAAATGCTTTATATAACTTTTATCAAAACTATATAACGTTTAATAATTATAAATTTTTTATCATACCTAACTGCATCTAATACGGTATTTATTCGAAGCAAAGTAACTCGTTATTGTGTTAATTTTTAACTGGATTTTTAAAAGCTTCTAATATATGCAACGCAACATGTTTTATTGAATTTAATTAAGAGGACCATAAAGTTCGCCGGTTCAAATAACTTTCTATACCAAAATTGTAGCTTTTTAATTGTGTTTAACTTTTATATAATAAGTTTGTTAGTCCTATTTTTGGTTTACGAAAAATTTACAATAAATTTTCTCTTAAAGCTTATCAGTTCAAGTTATTAACTGTAAAATCTTTTATATAAAATTTGAAAACAGTTTCTGCAAAACTGGTTAGGCTGTACACGTGTGCCCAAACAGACAGACGTACAAACACTCTGGGAAACATGATAAAAAACTGGTTTTTTTTTTATTTCTGCACACCGGAGTAAATTTTATTTGCAAAAATCTCAGATTGCAATTTTTAATGCGAAATCAATACCTACGACCTTCTTTTTTTCATATATAACGGTTGGCAAAAAAATTAGAAAGAAGTTGGTATATGTTTCAAATTTGAATTACACCCGAGATTTTAAGGGTATAAAGCAAGAAGTTGTATATAAAAAAAGGATTACGATTAAAAATAAACCACTAACCAATCGAAACCTATCATTGATTGAATAATTACAATCTAATTACTATAATTAATAAGATATAAACGCTCGTTTCTCTAAAACTCAATTATAAGCACTAAGTAAATAATAACTATAGAATTATAACTGATTTTGAAGTTCACCAACATAAATAACTGATACTGAAACTATTACTTAAACTTCTCTCAGACCCCTTTTACAAATAGTTCATAATCATAAAATAAAAATAAAAAAAAAAAAACCAAACATAAAAACACATGAAAAAATAAAATGAAAAACCCTAACAATTTTACAAAATTTTATACATACGTACAAAATTCATATGTATATATATATATATTGAAAAATGGGGCTTTTCAGATATAAAAGAAAAGACAAAAAAAAAGAAGAAGAAAAATAAAAAAAAAAAAAAAACAGTCGACGTCGCCTTTTCTAAAACGAAGCATTAAATAGAAGCAATAGTAATACCAGTAGCAATAAAAGCAACAATAACAACAATAAAATTAAAAATAGACTATAACTAAAATGAGGATGATGATTACGTAGACTACGACGACGACAACAACGATGTTATAAAATATATTTTTTTTTCTTCATCCTTATTTGCTACTTTTTTTTTGTTGTTTTTTTTCTGATAAATTCTCTTTCTAAACGTAAGCATAACTTTCAGTCTTAAATATTTTTTTTTATTTTTTTTTTTTTTTTTAACTCCTTTACCGTGTGTTTTGTGTATTTTGATGGGGGTTTAATGTTAAAAAAAAAAACAAAAAATAAAACAAAAAAATTATACATGTACCTTTCGATAAGACCAAAAAAAAAAAAAACAAAAACAGAAGTATACAAAACCAACAAATAGAATAAAATAGGAACAGTGGAAAAAAAAAATATCCGTAGACCCGCAAGGATTTATCAAAAAGATACGAAATTGTATGGTGGCTATAGAAACATAAAAACAAGAAAATAAAATATGAATTGTGTATGTGTATCCTAAATAGGACTTGCTATATTTCCAATTTTGTTACAATTGAAATGGAAAATTCTAAAGGTCCTTTTAAAACCCTCGAAGGGTATGTTATTCTTTGAAGAAACGGAGTAATCCTGCAAACTAATCAGAAATAGATGAAGACATATAATAGAATACAAAGCCGCTACTAAAAATTCAAAATATTTGACATTTATAATAGAACCCCTTTAGTTAGCCAAAAGTGTTCTATAAAACCTCTTCTGTTCTTTAAGAACTATGCAATTGGTAGATTAACAATTCAGACAATTCGTTTTAGAAAAATTTAGAATACTTTAATTTCGTCTAAACTGGCTTGTAGTAGACTATGCTCCTAATAGACTACCTTTAGACAAAAGTGTTAATAGTTCTCTTTAACACAAAACTGTAAATCTAATATTTGGTTAAAAGCTAAACTTAAGAAATGGTAAATCAATAAAATGAAGTTAAGAATAATCTGTAGTCTGTTCCTTCCCTATTTGGAAGGACTGCAAACATAATAAGCTGACTGTTTAAAAGTTTTAGCATTATAAGATAAGAAACAGAAGAACTTTATCTTATCCAATGCTTTAATTTAAATTCGTACCCTTTATGAATATGAATATTTACACATTAAATTATGTAGAAATTAAAAAACATTAAAGAGTAATTTAATTTAAAATTATAACTTACAGACAGAAAGAATTTTTTGAATTTAAGTTTAAAACATTCTTCAAATAAGCATAGCTTTGAGCATAAGTCCTAATATACTATCTAATGTTCAAGTCCTAATGTACTAAAAATTTTCAAAATGTCTACTCCCAAAATATAGACTTGGTCTAAATTTCGATTAAAAAAATGCCCACTTGGATAATATATTTTACAGAAAAATGCGGCAATCCTGATTTTGAATCCATTTCTTCAATCAATTTTAGTATCTGCGATATATCCTTTTACATTAACTCCTGTAGCCTATTAAATCATACCAGTTTTTAAAATAAAAAAAAGCTATTTAAAATCTAAACTACATAGTTTTCTACATAAAATTATAAAGTCGACATTTTAGAAGTCAACATTTTGGGAAATCAGCAGTTTGGGAGATGAATATTTTGAAAATCCCAATTAAGTTCCATATCCTGTTGTAATCGTATGTTACATTCATTAAAATCAATTCTACTTATAACAATATTATAAATTCACTACCTTTCTTCTTATCACAACATAGAGCAAAAACAGTCTTCTTAATCCAACATGGTATATAGAGGCTTGTTAATCCAAAAGTTGAAATACGAGCACTTAAAATATACCGAAAGTTGAAAATTTAAAACATATATAACACTCGCCTCCACTCATATTTGATTTCGTACCATTTATGTAACACACTTCTTTTAAAAACCTTGACTATGTTTAGGACTTTTCAGTTAAAAAAAACAACAACAATAAAACTAAACGAAAAAATTTTTAACAAAACGATATATATATATACATAAAAACTCTTAAAAAGGCTGAAAACAACAGAACGGTGGTACCTAGAGAAAAAAAAAAATAAATTTTAAAGAAGGACGAATAATAATAACAAAAAAAAAATTGAGAACAAAAATAAAAACAAAAAAAAACCCTTTTTCCAAGAAGAAGAATGATAGAAAATTTAAAAACAAAAAATAAAAATCTATAAAAATAAAAAAACCTAACTACTTCTTTTCTTTCCTTCTTCAGTTATGCTTTTTTTTTTATTTTTTATTTTACGTTTTTTCCATTTTCTCCTCAACTTCGTTTTTCGTTCCTTCACTTTTTTAAAAACTGCTAAAAGGGTTTCCAATTTTTTTTTTTTTTTTTTTTTTAAAAACACGAAAATGAGGACATACTTTTCAAATAATCCCACACTTTTTCAATTTCTGCACATCACTCCATATTTCCACCCCAATATATCCACCCCATCATCATCAACTTTCATCAAAAAAAATAAAAACAAGACCAGAAAAAAAATGAGGGTAGATTAATCCGCACAAACAGCAAAAAATAAAAAAAAAAATTTCAACCCTTTTTTTTTTGCCAAGGAAGTAATAACGGTAACAAAAACAGTGAAAGAAAAATTAAAAAAATAAGAAAAAAAAAAATAAAAAAAAAACGCGCCGAATAGACTCAACTTCTATTGTTTTGTTCTCTTGTTTTTTTTTGTTTTCATTATTTCTAAGGTTGGTTGCTGATATTTATATCCTTTACAATGGTGAATATTTTCTTTTGATTTTTTTTTTTTTTTGCTTTTTTTTTCCACGAAAGAATTGCCAGAGACATTAAAAATAAAGAAAGAAAGAAAAAAAAAAAAAAACAAAAAAAAAGGCCTTAAAAGGAATACCCAGTAATAACTAGAATAGAATAAAATGATAGGACTTTTATTTTTTTAGTTTTGTTTTTTATTTTTAATTTTAATATTGGGGTATAACGGTAAACATCAGATAATGAACGAAATGAATAATAATAAAAACCAAACAAACAAACAAATATACAAAAATAAAGAAAAAAAAAAGTCCTTGAATATATTATATATATATATATATGTGAATGTTCTCTAAAACATTAAAACAGTGTCGTTTTGCCCATCCTTTCTTTATTATTTTGTTACTCTGTAATTTTTTATTTTTAAAAAAATGTGTGGTGTTCCGTTATCCCACTTTTTATAGTGTTATCTTAATATCTCTAAATATATATAAATAGGGTGTAGGGAGCAGCTATTGGCAAGTTGTTTTTAGGAATTGTAAAATAAAAATGTTTAAAAGTAATTATGTTTTAGAAATTATATAGTTGAATTAGATGGATTTAAGGATTTTTTTTGCACATATTCTCCAGGCGATCTGCCTTCTATATTATTTTTAGGGAAACGAATGGCTATACGAAAAATGTCCCCAAAAGAAGGAAAAAAGTCCCCAATTTTATTTCAAGATAGGTGACTTTTTTCATTTTTATTTATAACAAACATTTTATTAAAATTTAAATCAGAAGTCGAAACAAGTCAATGGCATTTTTGAGGAGATAAAGGTTTTCCCCTTTTTCCAGAACAATTATTTACATTCATAGGTAAATAAGAGATCCTGTATTCGGAGAGATTTAAGAATATTAGGGTTACAATCTGAAAAAAGTCCCCAGAGAATTAATTATGGAAGTTGCAACAATATGATATTTGTTTTTGAGTTATCCATTAATGTTTTTCAGTACTTATATGTCAAAAGATTTCAGTTAGGCAATAGCACCTCTTTCAGCAACCGAATATAGCACCTCTTTCATTATTTTTTTGAATATAGAATGCGACTTAAAGTTTAAATTTTCTTAAACTTAGCCCTTTAGGATATATATTTAGGACTCCTACAATAAAAACTACTATTCACCGTCCTAAGGTTCCTCAATTGTATATGCTTTTAAAAAACGCGAGCAATAGATTCTAAAAACATGGTAGATCAACAATTCAAGTATTAACTACGAATTATATTGTCGGACGCTATTTTTGCAAAGTTCGTAATATAAATTTCGAAAAATTATTTAAATACCTAATATTTCGAAAGTCGTACCTAAAATATAAGTTTTCATAGCCTAGCATTGAATTAAAAGCAATTATCTTCGAATAAATAAATTCAACAAAATTATTTATCGACAGATTTGTAACAGAGTTTAAAAAGCTCAAATTCCGACCTAACTTATCGTTCAACTAAAATGTTGATTTTAATCATACTTTTAACGATACAATGTCCTCACAAGTAAAGCGTACTCAAATTGAGCTGATTCAAATATTGAGCTGACTTAATTTTTGACTGCCTTAAAAACACATGCCTTCGCTGGCTTAGCAATTTCAAACTTTAGAAGACGTAGAGCGCATTAAAGGTTAAGCGACTCAAATTCTAAAATGAGGAATTGTTGAATTCTAATTCGTATCATAAAATCATTAGTTTTTAATATATTTGACCAAATATTGGAATATTGAATAAACATTTTTCAAGTCACACATCTTTTGTGCTATTCTGATCTCTGATGCAATAGAGTATCTATAGTATCTATAGTATAGAGTACGTTTCCAAACATTTTCTCAGATATTCCATTTCACTACAATATTTCTTTTGAAACTTCTTATATGGTCAACTATTTTTTAGTTTACCCTATTTACATACATAATTATACACCTTCCTAACTCATTTCAATATTAAAATATCTTATATATATATATATATATACATATTTTTTTTTTATTTATTATACTTTCTTTCGCATTTATGGACTTACTTTTATACTAAAAAACAAACAAACAAACAAAAAAAAAAATAAAAGTAAAAATGTCCTGACGGAATTATAAAAGACAGCAATACTGAATTTTCTTTTTTTCTATAATTTTTTTTTTTCTTTTTGAAAAACCATTTAATTTTTTTTTTTTTTTGTTTTTTGTTTTTTTTTTGTTGTCATACAATATTTGAAAGTTCATTTTAGTCGCCGCTTTATAATATATTATATACCTATGTACCTATCTACCTATATATATAAATTGTAAATGATTAAAAGGAATATAATGAGCTCCCCTTTGGATAAAAAAATATAAAATAAAGGATAACACAATAACAACGATAACAAAAAACAATAACAACAACAACAAATATTAAAAATAGGTCCAACAATACTTTATAATGAAAAAAAAGTAGAGACTCGCTCATTTATTTTCATGGAGACATCAGGCAAAACGTTAAAATAAAAAAAAAAAATAAAATAACAAAAGATAAAAAAAAAAAATAAAACCGCTATTTTACCGTTATTTTAATTCTTTTTTTTTTATAGTTAAGTTGTTGTTGTTATTTCTTTTGAAAAGCAAAGAATTTAGATTTTAATATAAATAAACTCAATGTTATTTCTTTGGCTGGGTTCCATTGGGTTAACAATTTTTTTTTTTAATTTTCATTCCCATTTTGTTTTTTTTTTGTTTATTTTTTAGTCCTTTGGTCCTTAGTCAGAATAACTAAAATATTTCTTTGATGTCTAGAACGTTTATGCTCTTGTTGTTTTTCTTTTTTTTTTAATTTGTAACTTTTCTTAAATTTGGTGAGTTTTTTGACTGTGTCCTGTTTCTGAAACTTGTATGGTTTTTTGTTTTTTTTTTTTTTTTTTTGGGTATATCCTTTCTTCAACTGACCCGTAAGATATAATTTAATTTTTTTTTTTCTTTTGTTATTGTGTTTTTCTTGTATTCTTTTCTCCTCTCTTCGGATTTTTAATATAAATTTTAAGTTTCGGTTTCAAAACTTGTGACGTAATCCTATGGGAGAGTAGTTGAAAAAAAATCTTAAGATACCCCCCGCCATAAAATCGAAACTATTAAAAACTAATATAAGTTTTTGAATAGTAATGTAATATATAGATGAAAAGAAAGCAGGACGTTGATCATATATCTTTCAATAAAGATGTGTCCGAATTAAATAAAAGAAATATATATATATAAATAAATATCCAATTATTTATTGCTATTGGTAATCCCCTCCGTTTTATTTTAGAAGTATATCGAGATATAAGAATATTAAAGATATATAACTTTAAGAGTTATTACTTATTTTTTCAATTCGAACATCAATTGAATTTGATAAGTATGGGGATTCGAAAAGAATCTTTTATTAAGGAAGGGAAGTGAGGCGCTCAATACAATAGGGTAAAAATTATTAAATATCTTGTTTTATGGATTAAAATTATGTTTCAAAAAAATAAAATTATTTTATAATAGAAGACAAAATGATATTTATGGCAATGTCAATTTACGTTTGATAATTTTTTTTTTTTATTATTTGACTGCAATAAGGGGTAAACGTCTTATTAAAGGATGAATATTTGTAATCGGATTTTTTTGAAGGGATTTTATTTTTTTTTTTATTAAATACAATTTATATTGAAGGGGTGAATGTAATCCTTTTAATAGATGGGAAATTTTTAACTGCTTTAAACTGGTAGACATTTCGTTTTGGTATTGTTTCATTGATAAGTAAATGAATTTAAAATTAAAAGATAAGAGTCATATAAAACTTTTAAAAATATATTAAAATGATATTAAGCTCATTAAGTGAGATTAAAATTCAAAATTACTTTTAATTTTTTTTGTTAAAGTATTTGCGATGATTTAGTACTGGTTTTACTCCTTTAAGTCGGTCTTATGATGCAATACGTGTTTCTAATAACTGCTTACCACTAGATTACTCTACTGAATTCTACTTTCATTGCACATTATTCGTGCAACTTGATTGCATATTGTTAGGATGATTTTTGTAACCAAAAGTATGCAATAACAAAAACTTTATTTATTAAATTAAATATAAGGATTGCAAGTCCTTGGTTTTAAGATGGTAAATGCTATCTCTGGTCATCTGTAGAGGATTTAAACATAACAATTTTTTACTTTGATATAATTTGGTATTTATAAATACTGGTATACTCTACTGTATAAATTGCACTGCATTATTTGCATTATGCTCTCTAATACATATTGTTTGTATAATTTTATTGCATATTTTTTTTAGGATTATATATTTAAACTAAAAGTATGCAATAATAAAATTTTTCAATAATTAAAGAAACATATGGGTTCCAAGGCCTAGGTATTAAGACAGTATATTCTATCAATGCTCGCCGAATTTAAGCATAACAACTATCTCCTTAGATACAATCGATACTTACAAACCAGTGATCTACTCTACTGCATTCTATTCTCTACTAAATATTCTTTTTGTAATTTTATTGCATATATTCAGGATGATTTATTTTAACTAAAAGTATGCAATAATAAAATTTTTCATTTATTAAAACAAAACTATCCGATTATAAGGCCTAAGTGTTCGAAAGGCGATGAAATCCCTAACATATATAAAATTATAATAGTAGGAAAGTGAACGCTGGACCTGAAGTATTAATTTAGATAAAACTTAACTAAGATATTATTACTTAAT
Organism: Dolichopus griseipennis; assembly: GCA_963082915.1. Lineage (NCBI taxonomy): Eukaryota > Metazoa > Arthropoda > Insecta > Diptera > Dolichopodidae > Dolichopus > Dolichopus griseipennis. The sequence goes on from OY720444.1 coordinate 29,957,147, forward strand.
TAATAAAATATGTTTAAAGAAAGTAAGCGTTAAATAACAATTTTTATACTAATTAATGAAAGACATTTTGTATTCTATAAAAATATTATATAAAAAAAAAATAACAGATGAGTAATCAAAGTAATCCATATCGACTACGAATTATCTACTGTATATAGTATTTTTTCATAAATTTGAATCTAAATAAGTAATTGTGAAAGTTTTCTACATCAACTTCTTCTATCATAATGTCAATTAAGTAAAACAATTATTCTAATGGAAATTATTTGTAATGCAGATATTTCTTATTTTTAACAGTTTGGTTTAACAAGGGTATTTAAGAATTTGAGCAATCAGCCAGAATATGCCAAAACATCCTTAAGATGGTATTCTTGAATAAGTTTTCTAAAAAAGAAAAGAAGAGAGTAATTTTTTAATAGATTTAGTTAATTTGGTTATTACATTGGATTCTCCAATATTTCTAACTCTATTTCTAGTTGCAGATACGATGTATAAAGATCTGTTGTAAGTTCTGAACCTACACTCCTCAGTTATTAACAAATGTGCTTGAATTCCTACGCCACCGAGTTTCTTAGTTTGGATTTATACAAATCACTCAAATAACACATCAATTATTTTATATAAACAATGGGTTAATGAAGAAGGAGTTCATTTTTGTAAGAGGTTTACATACATAAATTTATTAAAATTATTTTATTAACCCAAAAACCATTTACAAAAATTAATTTAGAAATCTAATAATATATATACAGATAAGTGAGTCCTTTTATAAGAAATCAAATTTCGAAAAGTTTAAATTATTACAGGACTCATTTAATATTGCAGTACTTTCCAAGTACCTTTGTCATGGTTTCACGCGTTCAAAATTTCGATTACATGGAATGAACTGAGTATAAAAATGATATTAAATAAAATGACATGCTTCGTTGACTATCGTTTTTCATTTTTCATTTATTTTGTTTTCGTTTTTACCGTTATGTTTTCCAATAAAAATTTTTAGAAAATGTTGAAGAAAACAATTTAACAATAAAATTGTAAAAATAAGAAATAAATTTTTTTATGTGTCTTCTTTTTAGACCATTTTCAAAAGATTCTGTAAAAATGTGCTTATATATTTTAAGTCTGTTCGTCCGTCCGTGTGTTTACAAAAACTTTTATACCGTTTGAAATAGAAAGAAGAAATTTTAACTACGGGTATCTACCCTATTAAAAAAAACTTTATGAAACTTTTGAAATGCAAATTCATAGGGTTGCCATTCGGCACTAAAAAGAACCGTTTTGTGAAACTCAATTTTTGGAAAATTTTTGGCCCCCTTTATTTTCTGACGTTAGAAATTTTGGGAGAAGTTAGATCGTCAGAAATTAGTAGGAGCTAGTAGGAATTAATTTGCGTACGACTCCTGTTTAGGAGCTGTAAGGGATTGAAAATTTTTGGCTATTTTAAAGCACCTGTACCTTAATCATCCAAACTTTTTTTTGTAATATACAAAATTTAAAGCTCCAATATTATATTTTAACATGTGTTAACATCCTTATATTTAAAGAAGTATTTTAGATTGACGAAAGTGTCACTTCACACAATTTAATTCCCAAAACCTCAACATTTTGGAGGGGAGAAGGTGGTGTTAGATACTCAAAAATCATCATAAGTTTAATTAGTAAAAATTTGGAAACCTTCCTCACTGAAGGGCTATTAGGACTTAAAAATTTCCCAATTTTATACATAAGTAACTTAGTCATTAGTATATATATTTCCTAAACTAAACTCAGCATGAAACACTATATATTTTTGAAAATGTGCTTTTTTAAAAAACCCTTGGTTTCTTCATCACTTGCTTTTTTTATTCTATTTCTATTTAACATTTTTGTATGAAGGAATAAAAAAACAAAAAGCCCTGTGGGTTAAGGAATAAAAAGAACACACTTCATTTTAAATTGGTGTAAATAATCATTTCAATTTTTTTTTTTTATTTTATTTATATTTATATAAAAATTATTTTTCTATGAAATAAAATGAAAAATTTTATTTTTTTTATATATTTCCCTTCTTTCACGACTCTTTAATTCAGAAACAAACAAAAAAATGTCATATTATCTATCAGAACAAAGGTGAAAGCGACACTTTATTCAAGTAGACACTTTAGCTTTGCTCTTTTTTTCCCATTTTTCAGTGGAATTTTTTTTTTCTGATTCTTTGTGAGTTTCTTTTACTTTAAAAACATTTTTAAATGACAATTTTTTAAAATATTTTATTGAAATAAAATGATTTAAAGACTGAAAAACATTAATTTAATTATGAATTCGTACAAATTCATTCCGAAACATTTAAGGGTAAGTCTGTTTGGTAACCGAGGTTATTTTAAATATCTGATAATATTACACATTTGATCTAATTGAGTGGCAGCTCTGGTTGAGTTCAATCGAAAAGTCTTGGGTTCAAATTTTGGTCAGATCATATCTACATATTTGATCTAGAGCGCTTCGAATGGTTCTGAAATATTTCGATAAAATGTAAAATAGAGCGTTTTTTTAATGATTCTACTGTCAACTCAACACTAATAGTGAGGCTGTTTACTATGTTTTATAGATACCTAGGTGGTATTAACTATTAGGCGGTATTACTATAAAGATATAAAACAATTAATGTAAAAAGTTTTGCCCCATAAAATTAAGCAGGGCAACATCTCATTTCTATACACATTTGAAGTATCACGTGGCGCAACACAGTGCTTGTAAAAAACCTTGTCATCCACGCAATTGCGTTCATAGAACCATATTCAATCCAATGTTGTCCTTAAAATTGTTAATCATTTGTGTATGTAAGAATTTTTTTATTAAGTTCAGGAAGACCCTTCATAAATTTAATTTAGCAGTTATATTATATCCAAATTCTCAATTCCAACTTTCCCGAATCTAATTTCCTTATCCATTCCATATCCTTATCCTCGAAGTCAAACTATAAATTTGTATCAAAGTTTCAATCTAAAAGCATATTTTTAAAAGGGGATATTTTAGTACTGTATGCAGTCGCATTAAGAAACTCCGCACAATGGTTGGCCAATAAGTATTTTGTACCTTTCCGGAATACCTTTAAGAATACAAAATTTTTCTGATCATTGGTTTTAAAAATTTTGGATCTAAAAAAGTAAATTTAAAAGTTTTTAAATGTTTCTGCAAAACTTCTAAATTAAAATTATCTCCAGATTTTTGGGCCTAATTTTCTTTTAATCTTGTATAACTTTCCTTTAAAAGTAATCAGCGAACTAGTTAATCTTACGTACGATACTATAATAAGAACTGAAGAAAAATTAATATAATTTTTTCTTAAATAGACAATAGACATATTTTTCAAAAAACCCTTATAACACTTATAACCTAAATTGTATTATATGCCATGTAGTTACCATGGTAACAAATCAAATTTGTAGTAAATATTGAAGGACATATAATTCCAAACTAAGAAACCTAATAGTTTAAGCACTTTAACCCACATTTAACCCACACTAAAGCCTATAAACTGAAACATAGAAGTTTTTTTCTAAGAAATTAGTAATTAACTTAATTTGACAACAACCTTTCGAACAAATTTCGAAATCTTTTTTCTAGGATTAAAAAACTGTTTATTTTATTTTTTTAAACCTATTTAAATTAATTTAAATAAATCCAATTTGAAGGTAACAGATTAAAATTGTAGGAATAAAACTAAAAAAAATATTTTTTTACTTTTAAAATTTAATAACTGTTTTTTCAAGGTAAAAATAGGAAAATGTTCAAGGTAAATATTTTTATTTAAGTAATTGTAGTTTGTTGTTATGTTTTATTTTTAAGAATTTATATCTTCTATGTATGTTAAAGGAAGTTCATTAGTTTTGAAATAGTTTCCCCATCCGTTCCCATAAAAAATAGGAGTATTTATATTTATGTATATACAGGGTGATTAATTTTGGGTTTTGAACATTTATATTGCATATTTAGGAAATTCCAAAAGGGAAGAAAATAGTGTCGTGGTTTTTGAAATAATAGGTCCTAAGGCTTTCTTATATCTCGGAAAATTGCCCATCACACGGTTAGAAAGCCCAAATTATATCAAATACCTTAAGATAAATATAACAAAATCGATTTAGTAATAATAAAAGAATTGAATTTAAGCTTTCTAAAATTTGTTTTACATATTACTTCGGTTTAATTATATGCGAAATAAGAGGTATATAACCTAAAAAACCCCTTCGGAAAAAGACCCAAATCCTCGCGTTTTAATCCCTAAAATACATTACATAAATATACAAAACAAAAATGGGAACCATCCTGTATACATATACATGCATATAAATAATAATTATTATATACTTTAGATTAACTACAAATAGTTAAATTATAATTTAAATATAATATTATCCTAAATACAATCACATGTACTTAATACACACATTCATACAAACAAACACACATCAAATATAAAAATATAAAAAAGAAGAAAAAAATTGATAGTGAGTAGAATTGTATAGATTCGAACTAAATATTAGGATTATTATTTTATAAATAATGTATAATAATTCTATACACAACTTACCCCTCACAAAAGGCGCTTCCTATTTTATTATTAACACCCATCTTCCTTTTAATAAAACTTTTACTTATTTTCATTTTTAACCCAAACTCATTAATATAATAGATTTATGCCTTTTATAAATGTATACACATATATGTAATATCTATACATATATAAAAGAACTCCTTTTTTATAATTTTAATGTACCTAACATATAAAGATAAAAGGAGGTAGAGGGAATGGAAAATGAATTATTGAATCTAAAAAATAAAAAAAGAAAAAAAAAAAAATTAGGTAGGCATTTTGACTTAAGGATCATCACGTAAGTCATATATAATAAAAAAATGTTAGTCTATACAATGTATTTGAAAATATAGGCTTATATACAGTATATCCTTCTTTGTTGAATATCCTTTTTCAATACTTATTTATCTATGTGTATATCTATTAATGTATATCAATCTATATCTATCTATATTTATATATATATTAATATTTTTAGAATTTATGTATTATGTATGGAACAGATCTAAATATTGTCTTTTTATATTCCTTTGAATATAATACAATGAAAAAAATTGTCAGCCTACATTCAGATTTTTGGAAAAGAATTTTTTGTTTTGGTTTTTCTTTTTTTCTAGAAACATTTTTCACTTATTTTCCAAACAAATGTGATGATAATATTCTATTTTTAGTCAAATATATATCCGTCAATCAATCCAGTTTGTCATAAAAAATTTTGTTTTGAAAAAAAGAAAATAGAAAAGGTGTCAAGTTCTATTTCAAGAATTTCTAATATATCTGTGTATGTGCTAGGTATATAATACACAATATTGGAAGTTAAATGGGAGTCTAAAACCTCCATCATATTCCGTTTTTTAAAATTTATTAAAAAAAATTTGTTTTGAAAAACCATTTATGATTTCTTCGAATACTTTGTAATTACAGTATAATTTTTACCTACAAAAGTTTCAAAGCTCGTACATAGATGTAGTATATATGAATAATAATTATAATCTCAAGAGAACTTGAGTCTTAAGAACTATTTTTTAATATTTTTATAATTTTAATTTTATTTGATGACAAAAGCGGTATAGGTAATATTGAAATTAATTCAGAAGATGTTTGTTGCAGATATTATGGAAGTTTTAGGTATTACGGAGTACATATGTATGTTTTTCTACCCCAAAAATATAGTTTACTATAGATAAGTAGTTAAGAGCGGCCGGAAACCCAAAAAAGGATAATAAAAAACACATATCAAAAGTTTGATAAATAAAAGTTTAATTTAATTTAAACCTTAATTGAGGGATCGTATAAGATATGAGTTTTTATTTTTAAGCGCTAACTATTCAACTAATAAGTCTGTCTATACCATAGGTACATGTTGGAGCAGGGGGTCATATTATATCCGTGTTATTAGAATTCGGTTAATTGATTGATTATGCCATTAATTTGAACCCAATGGCGAATGGTAGCTGAGTCGAGTCGAAAACCAGAAAAGTTTTTTCACTTTCACTAGGATTCGAACCCGGGGTTTGCATGAAACGTCGGCACTCAACCACTGTGCCACCCAGCTGTTGAGTATTATTATAAATTGAAGTTATAACTTGCTATGGTAACGTATTTACTGTAATATGAAATTTTTTAACTTTGGGGGGAAACTGTTTAAACTTTCCCGAGTGCTTAAATAACGTATTCAACAGATAATCTTCGACTCTATTCTATTCAGTTCTACGCAATTAACAATCTTAAATCTAAACTCTTATTCCCGCTTTTCTACAAATGGTTTTCAGTTACCATTATTCAATACCAGATAACTTATCCTACACATAATATACATATATATCTTAACAATTGCATGGTGGTTAAGATGGTGAAAGTTCTCGGGTTCAAACCCTAATTAGATGTATACCTAATAAAAAAAATATATTGTAAAAGTTATATAATTAAATCGTAATATAAAATAAGATTATATAACAAATATAACTGTTGTTTAAGATAAAAGATGGCGCAACTAATCAACCAATCAATCAACGGATTAGTGAATATAACGAGTAATAAAACTAAAGCCCGTTCTAAATAGACTTGGTGAATATATTAACACTTGGTGGAGTGTACAGTTACAATAGTGAAAAAGGAATAAAAAACAAACAACAAAATTAATAACGTATTATTTGCAACTCTGACTACAATACAACTTTTAACTTATATTGTCATTTTAAAAGAAAAAAACTAAAAACAAAAGAGGTTTTTTCGATTTTCTATAACTTCCAAAAAATGTATAGATGGAAAAAACCTTTAGTCTTAAATCCCTTTCAATCCTAGTTCACATTTTATATCATCATATTGACTCAAACTATATGTATTATAGATTGAAAAAAAAAGAATAGGATCTAAATTTTTGTTCCTATTTTACCTAAGAGTTTTTTTTTTCTTATTTTTTTTTTTTGGGGTTTACAAATACTCCTTCAGTTTTTACTGGAAAATTACAAAAAAAACAACAACCAAAAAAACACAAAAATTATCAAAAAAAAAAAAACTCAAGGAAAAACCAAGAAAAACAAAAAAAAAAAGGAAAATGAAAAATATTAAAACTTAGAAAGAATACAAAAAAAAAAATAAAAAAAAGTTGTGAAGATTATTTTTCCCAACAACACAATAAGAAAAATTTTCCAATTTCTTATGTTTTCTTTGGGTTTTTCTTTAAGTACTCTATACTACTTTCCTCGTATCTTTTTGTTTTTTATTATGGATCCTTTTCTAGGATTTGGGTTTTTAAAAAATTTTTTTGGATTCATTCTGGTTTTGTTGTTGTTTTGTTTTTTTTTTGATATTTTTCGTTATGTGGAGGGGATCAAGGAAATATAAAAAGAAAAACAGAAAATACTGAAAAAATACAGTTTTGTGTCAGAGAGGTTTCTCTTATGCAAGAGAAGAGTAAAGAAAAGCAGCCTTGTCAGTTTCAATCTATATATTTCAAAAACATTGAAATAAAAATATAAAAAATAAGAACAAGAAAAACAAAAATAAGAAAAAAATAACCAAAAAAATAAAAAAAAAAATTCATAACGGAAAATGAGAACGGAAAATTTTTTGGCATACAGAACATATCCTTTTATTTTTTTTTTTATTTTCCATTTTTTGTTTTTTGTTTATTTTTCATATTTTTTTGTTATGTTTGTTATTTGGTATACATAGGGTGGTAAAAATGGTTGTGGAATGGGTGGGGTGGTGTGTTACACTGGGTAATAGTGGCAATATTATAGTAAAGTATATTTCTATTTCAAAAGAAACTATATATATATATTTGAGTTAAAAAATAAATATTAGACAAAGTCTTCCGTTTAGGATAGGGTACACAAAATATTCTTTTCTATTTACTAATATAATATATATATACAATATACATATACATTTTATTTACTAAAAGATATGAAGTATATATATATACTTATTGTTATTACTACTATTATTCTAACAATTTCTTATTATCCTTTCTTATAAAATGCTACTACCATTTGCTTTTAACAAATTTCTTCTACTACTCGTATATCCTTTCTTAGAAAAAAATAAAAAAAAAGAATATTCAAAAGAAAAGATATAACAGTAAAATAACAATAACAGTAAAAAATAACAATAACAAGAAAAAAAAATAATACAAATAAACTAAAATAATGAGAATGAGAATAAAAAAAAAAAAATTCAAAAAAGAAAAATATCGTAGTTTTAAGAAGGAAAAAAAAAGGATATCATAGGACTTGACATTTCAAAAATAAAAAAAACACAACAACAACAACAACAACAGCCAAAATAATAGTTCTGAAAAATCAGAATGTCTTGAACATATAATACATATAACTTAAAAAATAATACTGTGTATATGTTACATGTACTGAAATTCTATTGAATTTTAAAAAAATTCGAAAATTGAGAAGAGAAAGAAAGTGTAATAGACTGCATTAACTGTGGGAGGCACGATATAAGTTCTAAGGTTCAGATTGATTTTTTCACATGAAACTAGCTGTTTTATAAAATAAATCTTCTATTCGAGAAACAAAGATCTTCTATCCATGACCTCTAACAAAATCCATACCTTTGATGATGACAGAATTATTGATTGATCTTATGTTTTTGAGATAGCAACTGATGCTACCTCAAATTCAACAAAATATGACTGAACCTAAGTTTAAAATTCTTTAAATAATGACCTAATAAAATATTTCAAGAGTGGGGAAATGTGAACAGGGTAAGTTTTAATGATTCAAAAACCCAAAGTTATATGTAATCAACCAAGCGAATCTGATTTTCGCACCTCGTATTTTCTTTCGGAATGTAAGTTTTTAAAACTCCGAATCCTTAAGGATTTTTGGTATAGAAATTTTACTTTAGATCTCCAAATCTACTTCAAATTATAAAAAATATATTCGGCTGAGACTTGAATATAATTCTAAGATATGTCCTGGGGCACCCAGCACTGCTCTCTAATAAGCTATATACACAAAAAAATATACACAAAAAAAAAAATTGTTCGTATTATCAATGATATAATGACGTCACAATTAACTTAATGTCTTTAAGATATCGCAGATATATTGGAGCTGCTTGTCTGTTCTATGAAGATCTACTAGATAATACTTGAGAATACCCGCTTAAAAGCTCAATCTTATTCATTACAGTATATGTAGAGCTCTTTGGAACTAAAACAATGAAATATAGGAACTGTTTTAAAGGTCGAACCTTGAAATACACAAAACACGTTATCCCCCCCCCCCCCATTTATACGCCATCCAATACCTATGATTTAGAAAAATTCAAAAATTAAGTCAACTTATAACTTTTGGGTTTCTCATTTAACCCGTGATGGCATTATTTGGATCATTATTACTCTTCAGCAATTATATTAAAGCAGATTGGATGTTTATCCCATTACTTTAGCTACCGGAGGAGGTTTTTTTAAAGAGTATAAATAGCAAAATGCTGGAAGTTTAATATTTCAGGTGCTTTTTCTAGGTTTTCTTCTTCTTCAGGACAAGAAGTTACACGAACATGTCACCTTAGCTTAGACTAACCAAATGTGGCAGAAGTCGTTGGTTTTGAACTCAACTTTTTTGAGAAAATTTCAGATATTGAATGGTCATATAAAAAATAAGTTGTATAACAACTATTCGAACCCCATGCACTGCATTATTTATATTTTATGCAGATATCAATCAAAAAACTTAAACTCTTTTGGCGGAATTTGGGAAACTTATATGAAGTTGAACCTGAATTGTGCATATAAAAAAGAAGTTGGTGGCAGATATTTGAAACTTTTGCGTTGAGTTAATTAAATTTTATGTGAGGTTGGCTTTAAAACTTAACTATTTTCGACAAAATTTCAGGCACCAATATTTACTATTAATAGAGTAATGCTTGTATAAAAAATTAAATTGTAAATGGCAACTATTTGAACCCATTGAGCGATGAGGGTTAATTGAATTTCAATAGCAAAAATGAATTTGGAAGGATGGATCTATTGTTCTTATTCTTATATCTTTTACAGCGTCACAAACGTAATACCAAATTTAATATACCCTTAGAATAAAGTTTATACGGGAAGAATAGTGCACATACCTACAAAATTATATCACATCCTTAAATTAATTTTTTATTCAATATACACTGAAATCTCAATATATAATTCTAAATCGATACTATTTAAGTAAATAAAAAGAAATAAAATGTATGTATTTAATATTTTGGTAAAGACAGGTACATGTTACAGGTAAGTAATACTCTTTATTTTCGCCAATATTTTCTTTAATGATACATATACATAGATATATGGGGTTATTAAAAGGCAGGAAGTTTTAATCAACTAAAAGTAGTTTCAATTGAATGATTAATAGTGGCATTTTCATCTTGGATAGTGGATACGAAAGGTTATTATTAAAAAAATGTACTTGAAGATGTTTGACTGGATATTTCGGGAAAATGTATGATGGATGAAAAATGTAGTTTTAATTTGTCAGTTAAATTGAAAAACATATATATATATATATGTATATAATGTATTTATTTCGGAAATGTAATATTATTCATTTTAGAGTAATTTATTAAATGACTCTAGTTTGAAATGAATAAAATAATGTTTGATTATCTGTCAATATTGATTAAGAACTGTTCTAGCAATTGGTATTGATGCCAATTTATAGATCTATTATGGATACAAAAATTCCGACGCAAGCTGATTAAAAATCTTAACACTAACTCTGGCTATTGGTATTAGTATCAAGTAACTTTTCCATTTTGGATTGGTTAGGATACAGAAATTCGGAAACAAATCGATTAAATACCTTTAGATGTAGAACCTCCAGATAATATATTGCTAGCCTTTAAATAACGACATGTTTGTGTTTATGCATGTGTGTTTGTAAACACGATACTTGCATAAATTTCAACCGATTTTGATGAAATTGGATATGAATGACGAAATTTGGTAAGGAAGGTTAAGTTCGTAGGTGGGCCAAATCGAACCATGGGATCGGCAGGCTGCAATACAATATCACCAGACTTTCTGAGCAAAATTTCGGGTTCTAACCGTTGGAATGAGATTAAATAAGATATAGAGAGCTATTAATGGGTACCTATGAAGAGCAGTTTTCACAAATTGATTCTAGTACCATGGCGTCTAGAAATGAAATTTGGTGAAAGACAAAAGGACTTTGCAGATAAGCCAAAACGGATGGGATTGGGGACTTTCACATATAACATCCAGGCTTTAAAAACTACATTATTCAAGAAGAAAAGCTAAAACAATCCATTTTGGATTTATTTCTACGTTTTCTAAGTAACGATTTGTATAGATAGAATATCCTCATTTAATATTCCCTAAATTTTGAACAGATAATACTAACTAAAATATATCAAATTTTGAAAATAATTTTTCTAGAAATGGTCTAACTAGAAGTACCTAGGTCTAAATTTATCTGATCCGATAATTAATTTTGTTTAAATCTGAATCTATTTCTTCAAGTAATTGAAAAATTAAAAATGTAACATCAATAGACTAATTTAGATGCAAGATGGTACTACTGTGATAATAAATAGAACAAGTTTAATAGCATAGGTCATCTTTTTATTGAATAGTTAACTTATAGACTATGTTAATTCTTAATCAAAGACCAAATTGATAGTCAATATAATCCAATCTATTTCTGGAGTATTTGTTTATACATAATCTTATGTTCACACTCTACTGTCTTTTAAATTCCTAATTTCATTCATAAGACTGGCTCTTATATTATACCAAACGTTTATATCATATGTTAATACTGGCCTGGATCAATGAAAGATATGCAATGATTTTCACTATTACTTAAATTACTATAACTCTTCGATTACTACTACCTCATTATCTTCTACTCCACATAAAATACAGTTTACCTTCATAAAACATACAACTTAACATTAAAAGATAAAAATTATATATTATGCATTTAATGTGAAATAATATTACATTATTATAAAATAATATGATGACAAATTTAATGTGATTTACTAAAGAGACCCCAAGGTATTTCAAGTATTTTAAAAGCCGTCATGTTGTGAGATTAATTTTTCCCTATACAGTTTAAAAAAAAAGAGCCACGCTCCAGTTTTGAAATTGTAATTATAAAAGTTTTAGTATGCCGGCACCCTTTTATAAAGAGTTATACATTGTATAACTATAGTATAATTGGTTAAACCAAAGATATATTCCAGCTTTAATGTTACAAGTATTCTTTACCACAAAGAAGACACTCGTTTAAATTCTTATTTTGTTTTAAAATACAATTTCTGTTTCTTATATATATGACAAGCCAAAAATTATAAAACAAAAGGGCTCCCAAAAAAAACAAAGAAATGTTTAAGAAAGCACATAAAAACAATCTTAAAAACCATACCACTATTTTAATTTTAAAGATTATAAGGACAACAGTATGTGGGCTTTTCTTTATGTTTTCTTTTATTTCATTGGTATCTTCTTTATAATATATTCTCTCACATGTGTATTATTCTTATATTTTATCTTCTCTTATATATATATGTGTACATTAGTATATATATATAAATATATATATTTATACATAATATTTATTCTTAACTGTGCTTTACTTCCCTGGTTTATGAGCAAATGCTAAAAAAAAAAAATTTAAAAAAGAAAATAAAAATTGGAATCGACATAGACTTGGCGCCATTACCTTACCCTCATTTTGCTTATTAAGAATAGAAATTCTGGAGGAAAAACTTAATGTTATTTTTTCTTATTTTTTTTTCTTTCTAACCCGAAAAAAAATTTTTCCATTCCGATTTTATTTTAGATCTTAAGACATGCATGAACCTACATTTAAATAGGAAAATTTCCCTTACATTGGTACTGGAACACAGTTCTGAACAGTATAAAATATTTTTTGTTTTCAGGTCCTTGAAAGCTTAGAAAGCCAAAACTTGAAGCCGTGCATAGTTCCTATAGGTAGTGGGACATTACCACATCAAAACCACACCTCAAACTTTAGAATAAAAACTGAGATACGAATGTTCAACTTGCTTTCTGAAATATAGAACACTGGGATTATGGAGAATTAGGGAAATTGAATTCGATACTTAGAAGAAAGATTTTAAAGTTCTTCCTAAACTTTTCTAAATCGTATCTTATCATAATGGGGAACACAATTGATAGGATATGGTTCCATATATACGATGAGCATTTATCTCATAGAGATACGGAGAGCTGTGTTGCGCTATATGCATAGTTAAAGTCATACTAATACAAAAGTTACAAATACGAGATGTGAGAACAAACTACTAAGCAAATTTACTATCCTCAAAATCAACTACTAAGTTTTTGAGGATTATTTAATTAAGATAACATACTGATTAGAAAAACACTTAGAATTAGACGACATATATGAAACTATGATTTTAGACTGGTTGTTGAAAAGGGACTGCTATAATAGTAAAAGTTTGACTTTGAAATATATTGACTTAGAACTCATATTTTGTCCTAATTTGTGTTCTCACCTGTTTAATCTGGGCCCATCATTTCATTGACATACCTTCTCTATTCTTAAAAATTTTTGCAGCATTAAAATACGAATCAACCCAAGATTATTTGTTTGGATACTGTCGACTTGTATATCTACATATGATTCCTTGAAATTTCTAAATATAATACACATCCTTTTTTTTAAGGATATTTGTGAAAGGATATTATGGTTAAATATATATTTTTTATCAAGAAGCATTTATCTATACACATCTTTCAGACTTTATAACATGCACATATATTTATTTTTATTATGCTTTATACTTTATAATATATCTATAGATACATATCCATATAAATGTATATAAAATATAACCCTAAGTATAATCATTTGGTTTTTCTTTTAAGAAAAAATCCAAAAAACCAAATAGAAAAACACAAAAAAAATTTTCCATCGTCTTTTAAACAAAACTGAATTTTATTTTTTTTTTTATATTCAGAAAAGTTGTATATTTTTTGTTATTATTGTTTTTTTCTTATATTTCCTAAAACCAAACAATTATTTCGAATGGTGTAGTGTCATAACTTGTAGGGTCATAAGTCCTTTAGGAGCTTATAACTCATTTAGTGGTACACAAGTCCCTAAGGGACCTTCGTCTCACTTTAAAATATTTACGTGAGACATAAGTCCCTTGACAAGTGGGTCATAAGTTCCCTTTAGAAGTTATGATTCATTAAGTGAGTTACAACTGCTTTTACTAATTTTTAATGATATTTATAACATTATATAACTAAAATTTTGTGATTCAGCGTAAACATAGTCAAGTCACCCTGAAGGTTTGAAAGTCTACTCCGAGTTTTTCGAGACTTTGGTTAAAAAATAATCAGGATTGCCCTTTTTTCAGGATTGCCTTTCAAATGTAATGTAAATGTAAAATTATTGGTTTTTTCATAATTTTTGGAAGTGTAGCTCAAGAAAGTATGTATATATTCGTATACCCGTCACTGATGTTATATAACTAAAAATTAATTAATTTGTTTCAATGTTACTAATAACCTTTCAAGCTGGCTTAGAACTGTTTAAGGAAGTTATGACCCACCTTTCTCAGTCAAAACTCTAATGGTCATAAGTCATCTAAAGAGTTATGGCCGAATGCTATGAGTCTTAAGTCCTTTATGGACTAATGTCCCATTAAATGAGTCATAAGTCCCTAAGAAAATTATGACCCTGGGAATTATGAACTTGCACCCATTTCGAATATACTACTATTCTATATTTTTACCTACCTCCTGAAAATTATCTTACCACCTTTAATTTTAACCCTCTAGTCTCTCTACTGTTCCAACTATTTAATGCCTTCAAAAGAAAAATTATATTTTGTGTTTTTTTTTGGTTTTGTTTCAAAATTTTCTTTAAGAAAACCATGAATTTTATTCGGATGATTGTGATCTGATGATGATAATGATTGTTTTTGTGATAACTATGATGATGAGATGTACAAAAATTGTTGGTGTTATTGTTTTTCTTGTTTTTATTTTTCATAATCCTACTACCACCTTCTAAAATTGTAATCCTCAAATTTTTATTTTTTTTTTTATTTTCCAATTCAGTTACCTCCGACTTGATCTCCATCAACTTCTATTCCTATTTGTATTATGTATGTTATATATATACCTATATCATTATATGGGTTTATATATAGATATATATTTATCTTTACCCACCCCTTTAATATCCTCTCATATACAATTGTATATACCTAATATCGAATCATAAATATAATGCAAGGATGAGTTTAACAAGATACAAAAAAAAAAAAAAAAAAAAAAATTGACATTTGAATGTAGAAATGGAAATGGAAATGGATGATGGGTTGATTGGGTGGCAGTGGTTATTATATCCTGTTAAAAATAAATGGAAAGAAGGGGTGTAATGGTATTTAAGGAAGTTTTATATATTTCAAAAAAAAAAAAAAAAATTCAAAAGAAGGAGAAGATGAGAATTGATATTATTTTCTCTAGTTGTGTTTTGGGTTTTTGTATTTTTTTTTTATAATCACAAATGAAGCAAGCGATGGGTACAACATCAGAAAAAAACAAAACAAAAAAAAAATATCAGTGGCAACAACAATAGGAAGGAAAATAAAAAAAAAGGGAAAAAGAAAAAAAACTGCTAATGGTTGAAAATTCTTAGAAGTGTTTTTTTTTTTTTTTTTTTTTGGTACGATTTTGTATGTCAGAAGGATGAATGACAGGAAAGGGCGTTTGAAGGGAGCTCAAAAATGTATTTCTTATGATATTAAGTATAAGAAATATAATAAATGACGATGGGGGAAGACGGATGAGACAACAGAAGTAAAGTAAGTATTCGTGCAGTCAAATAAAATTCAGTTGAACCTGACGTTTATTTTGAGTTTTATATTTTCTTGTTTTTTTTTTTTTTTTTATTACTTATGATGATGATGATAATGATGGTTTTTGAAGGATTTCTTGATCCCCGAGGGCAGTTGTTATTTCGATATATAAATATATGTATACATAAGAATATTTAAAAATATATTAATGTATACAGATAATGTATATGTATATATATATAATATTTGAAGGGGCGATGTTAGAATATTGTTGTTTTGTGCAAAAAATCTTAAGATGTTTTACAGAAGAAATGAAAAACAAAAATAAGAAAAAAACAAAAACGGAACGGAAAGCAAAGGAAAAAAATATAGGAATAAAAAATAAGAAAAATTGAAGTAGAATATTTTGGATGAAATTTTTATATTTGGTTTTTTTGTAAGTTTTTGTTTTATTTTTTACTTTTGATAACTTGTGCTCGTTTTTCTCATCATCTTGGTAACCTTGTCTTATTTTTTTTGTTGTTCTTTTTTTTTGTTTTTATTTTTTTTTGTATTTTTAAGGATATTTTTCAATGTACATTTTAGTTTTTTGTTTTTGAAAAGTGATTGAAAAGACTTTAGAATAAATTGTATTTGACTGTTTTAGTATTCAAAAATATCTTAAAGTGATAGAAAGTAGATGGAAGAGGAATAACGGTATTTCCTTGTTGAAGGTAGCTGCTAACTGTTATAGTTTAGGTTAGATATAATTGTCGTGGGAGTAAGATATATTTATGTACTAAGAGTTAGAACTACTTTTAAAAGGTTAGGTAAGAGTTTTAGGGGATTATCAGATTACATGGTAGTTATTGATAACATACGGAAACACATGGGATAAAGAAAATTATATTTCATTTTAGACTAGTTTGTGAAAGGAGTTGGTAAAACAGTAATAGTTTGACTTGGAAATAATTGTTTTGGAAGTAAGAAATAATTATGTCTTCCGTCTAGGAGGAGAATGCCATGACAATTATAGGTAGTAACCAACCGTTTGTGAGACTGTCTTAGTTGGTTCGTATAAATGACTGTTTCGGTTCTCATTATCGTGTCTGATCCTTATAATTTAAGCAGCGCTTTAGTACCATTCTGCTGACACTTCTGCTGACATACAAAGATTATATTAAAATTGATATATATTTCAGTTTTATTTTCGAACTATTTCATCTTTACAAGTTACTAACTGCATGATAATTTGTATCAATGATTCCTTGCAACCTAGAGATATTTTATTTGATCCCATGAGCTGTGAAAGACTTAGTAAAATAAATTTTAGATATATGGGTTGGGTACGCTTATTGTGTGTGATTATGCTCTTATTACAATTCCTTTATTTTACAAAATAACTTGTTACAATTTAAGTTCTTTGTAGGTTTTCCAATTCAGTTTGACGTTCTTTTTATTTTTTTTTTTTTTCAAACTCGTCGTTGTCTTGATATGGTTGTGAAATCATTTTCTTTTCTTTGTTTTGTATTTTTTTATACCCTACACCTATAGAATAGGTAAAGGGGTATATTAACTTTGGTATGGTGTTTGTAACCACCTAAAGAAAGCGAGCTAGGTATGGAAAAGTATATATATTTGTGATCAGCGTGACCGCCTTAGTCGATATAGCCATGTCCGTCCGTCCGTCCGTCCGTCCGTCCGTAGGCACGATAACTCAAAAAATAATGGAGCTATCTTGATGAAATTTTAACTGTAGGTTACCAGGACTGAAAGTACGGCGGGGATTGCATTTGGGCGAAATCGGCCCATGGGTTCGGATTCTGGACCTTTTAATCGTTTTCAGGGCTAACGAACAAATATAAAAAATCACGATAACTCAACAACTAATGACGCTATCTTCATCAAATTTGTGCTGTAGGTTAATAGTAATGAAGCAACTTCGGGAATTGCGTAAGGTCGGGATTGGACCATGGGTTCGGAACCTAGAACTTTTTGATCGAATTTAGGCCAAACGAGCATAATTCCGAAACCAATAAAGATAGAATCTCCAAATTTGGTATCAGGGTGTCCTTTCCTATTTCCTAAGTGTCTTTGAAATATGGGCCCCATTGGAGTTGGGGGTCGGGGACCAGCCACACATATCCAAAGACATTAAAGCATATCTTTAAAATTAATAAAGATAGCAACTTGAAAAAATGTAGAAGCTTCAAATTAGGTGTTCTTTACTATCTCTTGCTTGCCCCCCTAATTTGGGATCAATTGGAGTGGTGGTTCAGTACCTCTCTCAAACCTCCCAAGTTTTAAAAGCTTATACTCGAAATTACTAAAAATAGTAACTTAAAATTAAGATAGAATGTTTAAATTTTGTACAAGGGTTAACTAGTACTTAAAGTACAGCGCGGACTGTACAAAACCGAAATCAGCCCAAGGGTTCGGATTCTGAACCTTTGAATCGGTTACAGGACTAACGAACATATGTAAAAAATCACGATAACTTAACAACTAATGACGCTATCTTCATGAAATTTGTGCTGTAGGTTATTGGTAATGAAACTACTGCGCCAATTGCGCACGGTGAGGTTTGGACAATGGGTTCGGAACTTAGAACTTTTTGATCGAATTTAGGCCAAACTAGCATAATTCCGTAACCAATGAAGATAGAACCTCCAAATTTGGTATCAGAGTGTCGCTTTCGATTTCCTTAGTCTCCTTCAAGTTTGAGCCCAATTGGAGTAGTGGGTGGGGACCAGCCACTCAGTTCCGAGGACCTTAAAGGATATTTTCGAAAATAATAAAAATAATAACTTGAAACAAAAGTAGAAGCTTCAAATTTGGCACATGCGTGTTCTTTACTATTTCCTGCGTGTCCCTCTAATTTTGGATCAATTGGAGTGGTGGTTCAGTACCTCTCTTAGACCCACAAATGTGTAAAAGCTTACCATCGAAATTACTAAAACTAGTAACTTAAAATTAAGATAACACGTTCCAATAGTGTACAAGAGTTAACTTGTATTGAAAGTATGACGGGGACTGCATATGGGCGAAATCGTACCATGGTTTCGAGTTTTTGAAACCCTTGAAAAGCTCAAGGGCTAACAAACATATATCTTAAAACACGTCATAACTCAAAAAATAATGCCGGTATTTTGATGAAATTTAAACTCTAGGTTACTAGTAATGAAAGTACAATGGGAATTGGTTCTGGTCGAGTTTAATTTCGAAGCCAAAGAATATATTTGCTATTTCCTATGTGTCTCCGAAATTTTGACTTAATTGTAGTGGTTCAGCTATGTTCAAAGGTACTTGCTGCATTTATGTAAAATTTATTTTTATATTTAAATGAATTATATGATAAGGTCTAAATTTGTATATGTATTTTAGAAGTACATTTATTGCATATTTTGCGTATAAGCTTTTCTATTAGGTATATTAACTAGCCATTTAAAATAATTGCAATTTTAAAAAATTTGGTTTATTAAATATATAATGCTTTGATTAGCTTTTTATCACAAAATTTAATAACTAGAATTTTTTCATTTTGTAATTGAATTGGAATAAATATATTTTCATTTATTTCAAGTTTTTTTGTTTTAATATTTTTAAATAAATAAATTAGTAAGAATTTGTAATATCTTTTAATAAATAGAGTAATTAGAAAATGTTTTAGTATTAAAAAGTTAATTTGGTTAGCTATGTCTTACGATCAAATTAATAACAGCTCTTATGGTGTTTAAGCGACTTATGGATATGTCCTTAAATTTGAACCAAATAGGTGTAGGGTATTTCTAAGTCGGTTGCACCGACTGACTGTTTCTTTACTTGTTTTTTTTATATTTTATATTTTGGAATTTGTTATTAAGGCCAAAGTCCATTTTCTTATTTCTATTTTATTTTTTTTTTTATTTTCTTACAAT
This sequence comes from Dolichopus griseipennis, assembly GCA_963082915.1. Taxonomy (NCBI): domain Eukaryota; kingdom Metazoa; phylum Arthropoda; class Insecta; order Diptera; family Dolichopodidae; genus Dolichopus; species Dolichopus griseipennis. Next base: position 29,976,956 of record OY720444.1, read on the forward strand.
GTAATAGAGTATGAAGAAGAAAAAAACAACGAATTTATAAGATTTTCTTCAGTTTTTGTTTTTTTTTCGTTCGTAATTTTTTTTTGTGTTTGTCCTTTCTTAATGTTTATAACAAAGAAATGGGTATAGACTCCAGGATATTTTTGTTTTTCTTATTGTTGTTTTGGTTTTTCATACTTAAGATCGGATTAATGGATATATAAAAAGCTATGTCTTGTTGAATATATTTTTGTTATAGTTGGTTTTTTTTTTGGAATATATTTTCATAATGTCTAGGCAAGCTATGAAAGTTTTCTACTAACTTTATATTGCCTTTCATTCCGTTTTTTTTTCTTTTTTTGTATTTTTTTTTTTTTTTTTTCTCATTTGTACTTGTAGTTATTTTCTCTGTTCTGTACTCTATGAAGTGCTTTTCTTTTGATTAAATTATTTCAAAGATTCTTAAAGAAAATTATAACAAAAAAACAACAAAAATAGGCAGAAAATAACATGAAGGATGAAAAATCGTAAGAAATATGTAAGCAAAAAAAGCATAAAAACAAAAAAAAAACTCAAAAACTGATGAGCAACAAAAGATTCATGGAATTTATTTTTTAACTCATGTCCAACAAAAAATCAAAAAAATAAGAAGAAAAAAAAGTCGCTTGTTATTCACTTGTTATTTAAAAAATAAAAAAAAATAAAATACTTAAAATCTTAGAAAAGAAAGGGTTTAAAAGTTGAGCTGGAGTACTGAAAAAAAAAACTGCCCAAAGGCTTTTTAAAAATATTCTCAAAAAGAAGAAATGAACAAAAGATTTAAAATTACAAAAATAGTACTAAAAAAAAAATGTAAAGAAAAAAAAAAATGCGTTTAAAATTGTAAATGAAAATTTCATTTAAAGGAATTTTTTCTGAGTAAAATTTGGATTACAAAAAAAAATTTTAAAAGATTTGGGTTGGATTTGTTTTTATGTAAGTTGATGTTTTAAAATTTATTTTTGGTATTAGAATTCTGTAAAATGTTCATTTTTAAAAGGTACTTTCTTAATTCAGATCTAAAGATAGGCCATGCTTTGGTTTTCGGATCTTAGAATTTTCCAAATGGGTAAAAACCTATATCAATTCATTATAAAACTAAAAAAACAAGTAATTTATGAATTTGATATTAGATTAACACACTTCTTTATTAGACACCTTGCTGAGGAAGACTTAAGTTACATCAAAAGGATTTATTTATGATAAAAAATTCTAAAAAGACAATAATGTAAAAGCCTTAGTTATATAATCCCGAAAGGACCTAGAAATAAGAATATAAGAATTAGGAGTAATAATCATACTATATAATCCCTAAATCTTGAAATAAAAGGATTAATAAACTAACAATTCTATACAAAAAACTAAAAATGTGACTTGCTGTATTCTAATTTCAGTCTAATGAATGTATTAGTATTAGAATTTGGCTTATTGTAATTTACACAACTATTTCTCAAAATGAGATGGTATAAAGCTCTTATAAGAACGAACTAAGAGTTAAGGCTAATTTTACTGAATTAATTAGTTTAAAATAAAGTTTTTACAAGAATTGCACTTACAATAGAGTTAGTTGCTCAAGAAACTATTATTTAGATCTTTAAGTACTATCTTTAATTATGTATTATGGCCTAGTAATTAATAACCTTAAATGGGAATATCAACAGATTTAAATTTAGATTTTTAAGATCATTTTTTAAAATACAATCAGATTTCTTTAATTAATTAATTATAGCTTTAAAAGTTTTGTATAATTGTTTAAACTTAAAATTTGTACCTACTTTTTTTTAATAAAATGCATATTTTATTTATATTCCTCATATAGAAACCATTTCGTTTTTCAATTTATTCAAATTTACTATAAGATTGTATGAAAAAGATCATTTTCTTTTATTTTTCAATTTAATTAAAAAAAAAGATAGGTATAAACCAAAAAAAGAATTAATCTAAAAGCTTCTTTTACTTTCTTTCAATCTACTATTGTATGAAATTGTGCATTTCTGTAGAAAGAATTCAAAAAGTTCTTCAAAAACAAAAATTTACCATTTGTCGGACATTATAATAGTAAACCGTACCAACTGAAAAAAAATAAAGACCAAAAAATTTAAGTATTCATAGGAAGCAAATAAAAAAGAGAGTACCTGTAATATAAAAAAACAATCCTTTTAACAAAACTAAAAAACCAACCAACATGGAGGAATACATTTTAAAATTTTTCTTTATTAAAAATAGATTCGTCTTTGAAAAGATTTTGAAGAATTTTCAAGCATTCTTAAGTCCAAGAAAATCATCATGGCGTATATAAGAAAACAAAATATAAGTAAATTTTTATAGAAAAGAAAGAAATTTTAAGGGATGTAATGGAGATATTTTACAATTAAGCTGGAGAAACCATTAAAAAATGGATTAGAAAAGAAAACAATTTTATTCATTTCAAAAAAAATTTATAGTGACTAGAAATAATAGTCATTTTATGATATTAAAAGCATTTTCAATGATTTTAAGTCGAAGCGGATTGAAAAGAAATTTAAAATTTAAAAGACAAGAATCAATAAAAAATTATGAATAAGAAGTAATTGGTTTTGGATTTATTACCTTTAGTTATCATAATTAATATTAATTACTTAATTGTTTTTAAAAAATCAATGAAATTACTACAATATTTTTCTTTTGATAGTGGTTTTTTACCATTTTTCTTATTTCAATTGTAAATTTAAAAATTATTTCAATGGTAAAACAATTGTATAGAAAAATAAATAATACTTAAATCTAAAATTAAATTTATTTAGAACTAAAGAATATAACAATTATAATTAAAAATTCTTTATTTCTATTTTTAGATTTTGAACCTTTAATTAACTCTGACATTTTTGGATTTCAATATTAACAACCAATATTAAAATATTAAAAAGAATGCAGGAAGGTCGTAGTTTTATTCAACATTCCAACATTAATTATTTTAGCTAAACATATCTTTTAGAAAATTATAATAATAAGCTTGATTTATTAATTTAAGTCATAAAATTAAAGTTTTTATTTTAATTATCTAACCAAAATATAAATAAGATGAGCAATCGTCTAAAAACTACTAAAATTGGCAAAATGTGTAATTAAATAGAAAATTAAAGTGTTTAAAATATTATATAAGTATTATTACCTTTACTTAAACTAAAAATTCGTAGTTTAACAATATACAGCTCAAATCCATTTGAAAAAAATTTTATTTAAAATAATAGTTATGTACCTATATACTTATATATGAAGATTGAACATAAAAATTTATTGAGATATAAAATAACAAAATAAATTAATTTATAATGTACAAATATAATTTTAATTGTTTTGATAGGAATTAAAAATAAAAATAATATTTTTTGTAATAATTAAACTACATTATATATCTGATTTTAAATTTTATACATTTTTGTATATAAATCTACTTGTTTTTTCATTTTATTTATTAAAACTTGAACTTTTTATTTTACTTAGAAAAATAATTTTTGATAAGTTACTAATATGTATGATGTTGTCTGCAAAAGTAAAGTTAGAAACATAAAACCAAATACACATACATACATACTAACATAATTACCATAATTACAAATTAATAAAAATATTTATGTATTATCAAATAAAACATTTTTTTAATTAAATAAAATTAAACTTAATTTAAAACAAATGTTATAAGAAAATTAATATTAATTAAATGCATGCCTCACTTACCTTTGAAAATATTTCTGAATGTCAGTAACAATTATTGAAAACCCCAATATACGAGTAAATACATAATGCTGGTTTACAAACTTATAAAAATAATATGATTGAACTAAAATTATTAAATTTCTAAAATTAACAAAATGTTTAATATTAATTTGGATAACCACTTACTATACATAAGATTTGATGATGATGTAAAAACTCTTGAAAAATCCAATTAGTTTCTTTTATTCCTTTAAATTTCATGTTTAATTCCGTTATTACAATCTCCAATAATACCTTTGTGTTAAAATACATTTTATACATGTGTACATAGGTAGTACCTAGGAAAATTCGCAAATAAGCTATGATTAACAATACCATAGTTGTTGAATATTAAAATCTAAATATACCTTTTTAAATGTCACCAACCTTTGTATATTAAACAACAGTTTTCTGCAACAATAAATTTATTCATTTTGATTAATTTTGAATTTAATATTTATATGCGAATTCTTGCGTTCTTTCGTTTAACTGTCTGTTAAAATTCTTACTTCTTACCTTACTCCTGTTTTAATATATGTATGTTGTTGAAACTTTCTTAATTTGTTTTAAGAAAGTTATTTTATTGCGCTTTTATTGCCATTTAAAATAACCATTTCACTAAAATTAAATATGTATGTATATGTATGAATATAAAACGAAATGCAAAGTCACACAAAGTACAACTGATGATGATTAATAATACATACTTACATATATGAAATTTTAATACACTATTTCAACAGTTCCAGATTTTAATTGTACTAAAATTGAAAAAAAAATTTAAAATTAATAAATGTTAAATATTAATTTGTATACAAACTTACCTTATAAAATGTCTCCTAATATAAAAATTTTTAAAAAAATCCAATATTATTTTCTTTCTAATATAATTTTCAATTTCAAATTTCATCCAAAAAATATAATACACAAACCTATAAACATACATACATAGGTACCTACTAATAAATTAATATCCTCATCAAGAATGAACATGCACAAAAAATAGGTTTTTTTTTTTCAACATCGAAGTCTCAAATAAGACGCAAAAAAAAAATACCGTTACAAATTTTATTTTAATACATTTTGTTTCAAAAATTTTTGTATTTAAAATTACATTTTCTCCAATATCTGAAACTAATAATTTATAATAAATATTTTTATTTTAATATTGTACCCTATGCATTTTGATTTTTTAAATAATTTTAAAATGGATATTTAAAATATAATTTTTTATATTTAAATACGAGTATGTATTAAATATTAATAAAGTTTAATAGTTTTAATAGGGCGGCGTCTTTTGTTCAACTAAAAAGAAAAACGTAGTATTTAATTTATTTCCCCTCCCACATACCGCTCTCACAATATTTCATCACAAAATTCGAATTAAAATGAATTAACTTCGAATTATTAAAAATAAGAAGAGTAATAAAAACAACAACAATTTGTATTGTGATTGTGAATATTATGATTTGTTAATTGGTATGTGATTTTAGAAGTTTTTATTAAATATTTTATTAAATGCGATTAATATTCATTTATGAATAATTGCTCTTAATATTATTGTTTTTTTTTTTAAATAAATTTTAATTAATAATTAGTTAAATCTAAACTTTTTTTTAATTCCTATGGAAATCAAATTTTCCTTAATCTTATATTTTCTATTTTTAAAAATTTTTTTAAAACGTTTAAAGGTTTATTTTCAATTACGTACCTACCTATACATATTTCCATAATACAGTAAAATACGGTTAAGTGCATTACGTTTAAGTGCAAATCATGCTTATGTGCAATTAATTTTTTTGAGCCGCTTTTTCCATATAATATATTTTGTTTAAGCACACAATTCTGCTAGATGCACAAAACGGTTAAGTACACAAAATTTTACGTACTGAATTAAAGTTTTAATTTATTTATTAAAATCTACGTAAATACTTTTTGCAAAATTTTTAATACATTTACTGAAAAAACAAAAATTTTTTTGTTAGATATACCTATGTCAAAATGATATTTGAAAACTCTTTTGACAGTTGTATTTTTCAGTTTAGGTTTGTTTGATTTTCTTTACATGTTAATATTTTTGATTTAATGTAAGTTTAAATTTTTTTTTAATGTAAGTTTAAATAAATAAGGATTTAAGGATTTCAAATGACAGGCAGGAAATTACAAGCATAAGGCAGAAATTATATTAGATTGATTTTGTTAATTTATTCCGTTTTATATATGTATACTATTTAACCTAAGTTTTTATATAGATCTCTGTAAAATATATATTTTTCCGTCAATAAAATAATGTACGCATAATTTCACAATACGTTTTAGTGCACAAAATTTTCATACCTAATCGATGTGCACTTAACCGTGTTTTACTGTACATATTTATTTACCTATTAATTAATATTTACATATATACATACCTATAATTCTGTTTTATAAATACAACTAATTAAATATTTGAAAATACCCATTATCTAATTTCAAAGTTTCTTTTTAAATAGATTCATACATATGTAGTTATCATTGTAAATTAAAAATTATAAAAACTTAAAAAAATATAATATGAATAAATATATTTCGATTAAATAATTTTTTTTTTAAAAGAAATAGGTATAAACTCCTAAATCTTAATACATTAATACACCTACAATAATACATTATACATACCTATTTTCAAAACTTCGAATTTCTTCGAAAAATGAAAAACCAACAAAAATTAATTTCATAAATTTATATTAAAATAATTCATTATAATCGCACCCAAAATTCATTACGCACAATTATAACTACCTTTATATTTTATCGCGCACACCGCAGTACAATATTGCACACCAAATTTTATTTTCATAAATCTTAACATTATAATATTTACATGCAAAAATAATTCGCGCATGTGGATGCGTAAGATCGCTTACGCGTGTATTTTATAATTAGGAATGTTACAAATGAGAGAATTATGTTTCAATAATATATTTGTTGTTGTTTTTTTTTTAAATTTTTTTTTTTTTGTGCGAATTAAAAAAGGTTTTGTTTGTTTTTATTTTGTAGTTGTTTTACTGCATTATAAATTGGTTTTTTATAATATTTTAAAAATGTCGTTTCAAATGGTAATTAATTTTAAAATATTTTTATTTTGTAGTTAATAGCTATTAAAAATATTTTAAAAGTAATAAAAAATTGATAATAAGTGTTAGTTTTTAAAAATTTATAGTTTACAATAATTGTGTAAATTAAATATTTAATCACAACATCAACACTGTATTTCAAGGTTAAATTAATATTGCATTCAATTTGATTTCTAATAAAAAAATTTTCTTAGTTTAGAAAAAAAAGGAGAAATAAAAAAAAAAATTGAAATGATGAGAGAAGTACCGTTTAAAATTTTTTTTTTTTTCGATTTTTAATGTGGAATGATGGAAGTGGAATTGAATAAATGTATAAAATTAAATTAGTTTGGTTTAAATCGCGGCTTGACCGGCTCGTGAATTATGTAAGTAAAAATTAATCAATTTTATCCGGTTCGTTTTAAAATTTATTAGAAAAGAAAATTTCCAGCTTTAATATCATTTTATTTGTTATTTAACAATTAATTAAGAAAAATTATTATTTAATTTAAATAAAATATCAATTAAGTTAAAGAAAATCAAAGATTTATCAAAGTTAAATTATGGAATAAAGAAAAGATTTCAAGTATGTATAAAAAAGGACGCCAACTTTTTCAAAAAAAAAAAAACATGCACCGTTAGTACCTTGTCGTCGGTGGTACGATATTATTTATGTATGTATGCATTTATTAGAGGCGAATGATTATCAAATTAAATTGTATGAGTGTGTGAATTTAGTATTGGAGAAGAAAAGATTTTGTAGGTAGATGACTATAAAAGTAAGTTTTATTTAAAAATGTTTTTAAATAAATATTGAAAATATTAAATTTTATTTTTAGAGTTCAATTAATTGAAGTTGTGGTTTTAATTATAAGATAGCAAAATATGAACATTTTTATTAATATTTGAAAATCTTGAAAAGATGAAAAGCGGGAAAATTTAAAAATTCGCGGGAATCTTTAAGAAGGTATTTGCATATATATGTATTCGTAATTATTTATTGAAAAAATAAACGCTACACATACGTAATCAACCTTTCGAATTTATTTTATAAGAAAGTCATAAGCATTTAAGAAAAGTGACAGATAGATATGGAAAATTAATATAGAAGTATAGAAATATAAACAGGAGGTAGGTACCTAAGTAATATACTTAATGATTTTTTTTTTATTGAATTGTTTTTCTAAATAAAATTTTTTTGTAGAAAATTAAAAGAAAACAGTTTTGGTTTAAATAAGTTCTAGGATATTTATAAATGTGGACATGCAAGAATGTTAATCAAATCAAAAGAAATATTAGGTATATAATGCAGGTCCACTTTTCAACGTAAGTCAAGGCATGCTTTTATTTGAGTAGCTATTTTAGCAATTTTTATACCTACCTATTCAAAATTTTTAAATAATAAACCAGTAGGTGCCTATCTATAATTTTTAAAATAATTTAATATAGGATTTATATAAATTGTTATATGTATATAGTTACCTATAACTAAATACTGTTTATGTCATAATCATTTATTGAAAAGAAATCATAAACATAGAATAGGTACCTTATTCAATTATGGGAATCCCGTAGTTTAAATATGAAACTGATTTAAGAAAAAGCAAAAACAAAAGAAGTGGAAAACTGTTAGATAGAGAAAAAAAGATAGACATGTAAACAGTGAGTAACAACTTATTATTTTAATGATTTTATTCTTTATTCTAATTTTTTATTAAATTTTTTTTCAACAAAATTTTTTTGTAGAAAACAAGAAAACAATACTACCTAATTGGTTTGGATTTAAATAGTTCCCAAGATATGTATAAATGTGAACATGATCAAATCAAAAGAAATATTATTGAATACAGGATCACTTTTCAACGTAAGTCAAAGCATATTTTTAATCAAATAGCAACTTTAGCAATTTTTATATTCAAAATTTTTAAATAACAGACCAGTAGGTATACCTACCTACCTATAATTTTTAAAATAATTTATTCGGATTTATTTAAATTGTTATACATATTTACTTATAACTAAACACTGCTTATGTCATAATCATTTATTAAAAAGAAATCATAGATATAGAATAGGTACCTTATTCAATTAATGGAATCCCATAATTTAAATATTAAAATGATTTATGAAAATCAAAGACAAAAGAAGTGGAAAACTGTTAGACAGAGAAATAAAGATAGAAATGTAAACAGTGAGTAACAACTTATTATTTTAATGATTTTATTCTTTATTCTAATTTTTTATTAAATTTTTTTCCAATTAAAATTTTTTTGTAGAAAATAAAAAGAAAACAATACTAATTGGTTTCGATTTAATAAGGTCCTAGGATATGTAAAAATGTGAAAAAAAAGAAAGTTAACAGAAAGAACGTTAATCAAATGAAAAGAAATATTATATAGTACAGGATCACTTTTCAACGTAAGTCAAGGCATATTTTTAATCAAATAACAACCTTAGGAATTTTTATACATATTCAAAATTTAAAATAATTTAACAGGATTTATTTAATTTGTTATACCAATAATTTGTTTAAAATAGAAATAACACTGTTTATGTTATAATCATTTATTGAAAAGAAATCATAAACATCCTTATTCAATTATGGGAATCCCGTAGTTTAAATATTAAACTTATTTAAGAAAAAGACAAAAGAAGTGAAAAACTGTTTGATAGAAAAAGAAAGATAGAAATGTAAAAAGGTGAGTAACAAATTATTATTTTAATGATTTTATTCTTTATCCTAATTTTTTATTAAATTTTTTTCCAATTAAAATTTTTTTGTAGAAAACAAGAAAACAATACTAATTGGTTTTAATTTAAATAGGTCCTCCTAGGATATGTAAAAATGGTACATGTAAGAACGTTAATCAAATGAAAAGAAATATTATATAATACAAGGATCACTTTTCAACGTAAGTCAAGGCATATTTTTAATCAAATAGCAATTTTAGCAATTTTTATATTCAAAATTTTTAAATAATAGACCAGTAGATATACCTACCTACCTATAATTTTTAAAATAATTTATTCGGATTTATTTAAATTGTTATACATATTTACTTATAACTAAACACTGCTTATGTCATAATAATTTATTAAAAAGAAATCATAAACATAGAATACCTTATATAATTATTGGGATCTCATATTTAAAATAGCTATTAAACTTACCTATGTATGTATTTAAGAAAAGCAAAGACAAACGAAGTGGTCATTTGTTAGATAGAGATAGAATAATATAATGATAGATAGAAAGATAGAAATGTAAACAGTGAGTAACCAATTACTATTTTAATGGTTTAATTCTTAATTCTAATATTTTTTTAAATATTTTTTCTATAAATTAGGTACCTAGGTATAGAATATAAAAAAAAAGTACTCACTTTGATAATACTCACTTTGAATGTTGTAATTGTAATGAATGTAAAGTTGAAATGTCAACTATTTAATGATTGTTCACTAAAGGTAAGTGTGCATTATTAGTACTAAATTAGTAGTAAAAAATATGTTTTTTTTTGGAAATTTTTAAGTAATAGGCAAATTGTGTTACTTATAGATGTCTACCAATCAGCTTTTGGTAAAAGTTTATTAGGTTGTACATACAAAGTAGCTTTTGGTAAAAGTTTATTAAAATTTGTACCATATTTCATAACGAGTAAATATTTAAGCAAAAATTAAAAGAAGTGGAAACTAAAAACTCTAAGAGAGGTGTAAAAAAGTTAACAGTAAGTAATTTTAAGGTTTTTCAAATTTTCATTTTCTAATAATATTTTTTTTTTAGAAAATAAAAAGAAAACAGAAAATAATTTTTAATTGTTCAACGTTCTAAAAATGCATAAATTTGAATATCTAAAAAAAATAGATTTATGGATCGCTTAAGGTTAGTGCGCATGTTTTTATTATTAATAAATATATTATATAAAATTTATATTTAAAATTTTTGAATAAAATATAATTTTCAATATTATTTAATTATACATAAAATGCTGAGTGTATTTGGATTCATCATTAAAAATAAGACAAACAAAAAAAAACAAAAAAGTCGCAATACATCAATATAACGATCAAAAAAATTTTTTTCGAGCGACAAAAATTTATATAATGGCTAGTAGATAAAACATTTTATAAAATTTATTGTGGTTTACTCAGAAGATGGCAGTATTGAACAAAATTATTTCTGTGTGTTGTGTTATTGTTTGTAATGTGGTATGAATAATATGATATTCCCAATTCCGATTTATGTTAAATAAAATAGTTAAATAATATATATTATATTATGTATTTTGTTCTGTTATTTGATTTGGAGTTATAATTTTTAAATTATATATTATTAAATAAATGGTATGATCTTTTTCTTATAATTTGATTTTTTTCATACCTTTTTAATTTTGATATTCATATTGTTAGTAGATATTAAACATATTTATATACAATACCTATGTTAAATTTATATCATTGTTTTAATTATAATTCTTAAACTAAATTATTATACTTAATAGAAAAAATAGTCTTTTAAATTAAAATTAATTTGAAATGTTAGAAATAATTTTAGAATATCAACTCAAATCTTGTAAATCATATTTGTCTAAACTTTTAAATCTCATATATGACATATGAAAGCTTTGTAAAATATTTGCTTATACCTATCAAGAATAAAGAACAATAAAATATTGAATCCCGAAAAGAATGAAATTTTTTTACTGAAATACCGAGATTAAAAATCAAAATAGGGATACTTATGGACATGGTATGTTGTATTTAAAATTTGTATATATAAATAAAATCAAAACTTTTATAAATATTTTTCAAAATTCGTTAATAATTTAATGATTTATGAAACAATTCATGTATTAGCTTTCAAAATATAATTTATGTGATATTAAGGTTTTTAATCAATCTTTTGTAATAATTAAGTATATTAAAGAAGAAGTTATTCAAATAAAATTCCTAGACAAATTTCTAGTTAAACACTTTGAAATTAATTTCGATAAATGTATATTTATAAAGGTTTAGACAAAAGAGTTGTTGTTTAGTGAATTAGTTAGTTGAAACGTAAACAAAAGATTTCTGTTTTAATTATGTTTTAAAATGAAATTAAGCGAAATATATAGAATCAAGTTACATCTCAGCGCTTAGAAACAGGAAGATATAATTTTAATATAGAAGATGTAGAATATGACTGAAGGTTAATAGAAAATTTCAATTAACCTTCAGTCACATTACGAGCTAGAAAATTAAAATCAAAGACATATTTTATTTTATTATTGTACTTTAGGTAAAGAAAGTCGCAATTCTTATATTATTATAGGAGTCAAACAATAAACTTAAATTAAACTTTTTTTTTATTTTATGTACCTAACGTACTATTATAAAATAGTTTTATCTGAAATTAAATCATCTAAGAATGTTGATATGGCTATAATATATAATATAGATATCATTTCCATTTTAATTTGGTTTTAGTGAATTTATGCCATTCTAAAACCATTAATTTTATTTTAAATAATTTTGCCGTCTCTTTTACCCACTGTATATCCAGCCACTCAGATATTTTTGAAATATTTCACTAGAACTAATGATTAATGTTGTATTTTTATACGACCTTGATTACAAATTAATTTAAGGAGGTTTAAACTTGATACAGTTGTATTCTTTAATTCGTATTGTGTATCTATGATTATTTTATTTTGAACTTTTCTCAATAATTTATAAAAACTTAAGTACTCAAAAAAAATATTCGATTTTCTATATAATTAGATTTTCTAAATAACTGTGGATTGTTATATATTTGTGATGATAATACCCTATACCATATAATACCATACCCTGTACTAATTAATGGTTTTACTTACCTAATAAACTTCAGTATTTAGAATTACTGGGTTTTTATTTAGAATTACATTATTTTTTACCATTTCGCCATTTCGATGTCTGCCAAAACTGTTAAAATTCAAAAGCACATAATGAAAAATGAAGTTAAAAAGTGTTCTTCTATTTTAGGAACAAACGTAGTATTGAGAAACCTTTTTTTTTTAATTTTATTTTTGTGTTTCTATTTTAAAATCTTCTTTCAAAATCTTCAACTTTTACCCTGTTCTATAATTTTGTTTGTAAATATGTACAAATATGTGTATGTAGTAAATATGTGTTTTTTAAAAGAACTCCTATATTGAAACCAATGCCACCAACATTGGTTTTAGAAATTTTCTTATTTTGAACTGAAATAAAATAAAAATTAAGAATAAAACTTGAATATAAATTGTGTTGGTTAGTGTACAGGGTGAAGATATTATATAAATTTGCTAAACTTTTGTTATATATTTATATATAGATGTTTATGTTCATATTATAAAAACTTCCATAGTAACCAGTTACCATATCGGTTGTTCGGTTGTTTATTTTTTTATTAAATTTTTCTTTAATTTTATTTTTATTGTTTTTCTTATTTTCTTTCCTTTGAATGTATATGCCATTGGCTTTGTCTTCTCTTGACAGGGATATCGATGGTTTTTGTGATCAAAAAGCTTAAAAATATTTATCATAAAGTAAAAATTTTAAATTTAATTTAATCAAAGACGAATAGTTTTATAAAGGCCATCACATATATATATATTATATATATATATATATATATATATTATATATATATATATATATATATTATTTTTAAGTGCTATCTGTTCAATTGTTAGGCTAATAAGTCTGTCTATTACATAGGTAGTAAAGTTGGAACAAAGGAGGCTTATACACATAGGTAGTACAGTTGGAACAAAGGAGGCATATAATAATCTTATTATTAGAATTGATCAGGGAATCGAACCCTGGTCATTCGAATTAAAGCTTGTCACTCCAATCATAGTTTCATCCAGCCAATATAAGACTAGACTAGAGTTTTGACTAACAAGAGTTTTGTAACATTTATCAGAAAGAAGAAATAGTTCCTAAAGAATCCACGCAAACTATTAATCTATCATAAGAATGATGGCCACAGACTTCATATTGTAAACTTTAAAGTTTTAAAATAAAACCAATATTTCTTAACTACTTTCATAAATCCTATTTCTTAATTATTATGTTTAAGAATTTTGTATTCGATATTTTGTACCCACTCCAATATGTTTAAAAAAATATTCTTCTGTTTTTCTTGTTTTTTTCCTGTCAAATAATTTTACTTTTAACCTTCTAAGATGCCCTGCCATTCAAAATGTAGATTGATTCCAATGCCATCATTTTTTTGTTTTCTTTATATCCATATCTATTTGTCTATATACATATTCATACATATATATACATACATATATATCTATATATAAAAATAAAATATAATATCCTTAGAATATCCTTAGAGAAAAAAAAATAACACAAAAAATAAAACAAAATAAAATTATAAGAATAGAATTTCATCGTTACACTTCCGAATTTATTTGTAAGGACATCATGGGTACAAGAAGGAATCCTAAAGGAAAATAAAAACAAAAACAATAAGAAGAAAAAAAGAAAATAGAAGATAATATAACAAACATATAAAAAAGAAAATTTGGAAGAAAACTGTGGCTATGTCCTATTTTAATTTTGTATTTTTGTTTCTTTTTTTTTTTTTTGTTTTTTTTTTTATTTTATAGATTGATGACAGTGATGGGGGTGGTTTTTAGTCATGGTTTGTTTTTTTATATATATATATTTTTGCCAATTTTATTTTATTTTCTTTTTGAGGGGGCTGTGAAAGTTTCTGAGTATACGTTTCGTTTTTTTTTTACTTTGCTTTGTAGATTTTGATGTGTGGGATGGGAGGAAGGAACTGTTCCTTCGATCGCTTCTTTAGTTTTTTTTTTTTGGTAGCTGAATTATATTAGAAATGAAAATGTAAAAGAAAAAAACTAAAAATTGAAGGAGGAAGGATATATTCAGTTTTTCTTTCATTTGGATAGACATCGGACGTTTTTTCTTTCAATTTTTTGGTTTTTCTTTTAATATTGAAAAGAATAAAAGACGAAAAGTAAATTTAATGTAACTGAGGAGAATCCTTGGAATTTGGTTTTTGTGCTTTTAAAAATTAGTTGTAGATTTAATTTTTTTATACTCTTTAGTTATTGTTTAAGTTTATATATGATGCAGTTGAAGTCTTGCACTACAATATTTAAGTGTATTCAAATGATTAGGCTTAAAGGGTACTTAGAGATTTGCCCACATTTAAAGGCCGAATATACTTGAATTTGAACATGATTTATGAGCTTATGAAGTGAGATTTGCACAAGTCTTTTATCTCCTACGAATTAAAATTATCTCCCTTTCAGATTATTAAGTTGGCGGGCCAATGAATCATCTTTGAAAAAAAAAGGATGTGTTTAATTATTTAAAAGTTATAAATTAAGAGTTTCATTACTATTGAGAAATTCTTAGAATTATTTGAAACTGAAATGAAGATTATATATCTAAGTAACTTCTGTTATCATATTTAAAATTGTAGCTTTTAGTTAACATCGTCAAGCAGCTGTCAAGTAGTTTCAAGTAGCTTTAAAGAGTTGCTGATGTTAACGGTTTTTTTTCTGTTTTTTAAATTTCTTTGAGAAATTCATAAGATGAAATGAAAACTAATATAATCAAAAATATAATCATTCTATTAATTCTTAATGCTCTTGTAGCAGCTCAATGATATTAATATGCAAAAGAGCTTGTTTGAACTAGAACCCTGAAATATAGAATCTATATTTCAGGGTTCTAGATATAGTATCAGCTCAATAACATTAACATATGCAGCAGAGCTTGTCCGGACTAGAACTCTAAAATATAGAATCTCTTTCGCAAAATTGTATAAGTATAACAAATATCCAAAATTTGTTTCTCGATTTGAATAAATTATAAAACATCAAAGAAATCCAAAGAAAGCATCTATTTAGAGCTGCCCTGGTTTGTCTACGAGATTAGGAGAGTTTTGTGAGTTAAGTTTGACCCACTACCAAGGCTTCCAAGCTATCCTTCGATGGTTTCCAATACCATAGGAAAACAAATAAAAAACTGCTCAATTAAAAGAAGTTTAAAAAATCGAAATAGGTACTTTAATTAGTAAAATATGAAGGGTCGAAAGATTTCAACCTAAGGCCGAATTTACCGAAATTATTCAAAAAAATTAAAAATTTTTATGTATTTTGAATTTTTGTTCAGAAAATTCGCTAAGAAATTTTAAATTGCCCTGATCTACTTCTTATCTTTCTAATCAGTAAAGCGTACATTTTGTTTTCATTCTCCTACATGTACATGGTTCAACTTTCCAATTTTTCATATTTTCATTTTCTTTCTTTTTGTTTTTTGTGGAAAATTTTTGTTTTATTTTTTAGACATTTTAGGGTGCGCTTTCAATATCTTCGGTTTTTCTTTTTTTTTTTTATTGTATAGAAGGAGCCCTTACAATATATAATATGTTCACTGGCTGTTAAATTTCTAAGGATGAATATATATATATATCAGTGACGGAGTGTGACATTTTCAATTGGAGAAGCACTTTCAGTAATTCAGTATTTAATAGGGTTACAAAATGAAATACCGTTTTTTTTTGTTTTTTTAAGTTTTTTCTATAGATATCATATTTTTTTTAATATCTTTTATAAAAATATATTTTAACATTTTTTTTTTTATAAAATTTTAATAAATAATATGTACAAAAAAAAAACAAAATAATGAATCAAGTAAATCAAAAAACAAAACAAACATGAAATAAACTGACAAAATAAAACAAAATAAAAATAAAATAAATAATTTGACTTCAAATGCCTTCAAATGTAATAAAGATGAAATATTTACTAGTTAAATTAATATTTAAAAACTTAAAAATTACTTATTATATAATTAGGTTTTATAACTTAAATCTATTCTACGTTCTTTTAAAATAAAATTTTTAATTACTTTATCATAAAAATCACCCCTACTTTTCAAGTTTTTCCACAACTCTCTTTCAATTGAAATTTGAGCTAAGTTCGATAATCTAAATTGCTCACATTTATTTCTTAAGGTTGTTTTTATTCTACTTAAGCAGGAAAATGATCTTTCAACCGAAGCTGTTGTTACCGGTAGGGTTAGAATTAAATTGCACAATTTAAAAAATTCTTTGAAAGAAGTGGTTAAATCTGTTTCAATTAAAAATTCTAGAATTTTCGTAATATCTTTTTTCGATGTAAAATTATCATCAGAAAAAACAACTTTCAGCTCTGATTTCAATGAGAAAATATCGAGCTGGGATATGATTTTTCTAAATTTTTTAATAAGTTATCCGGAAAATTAGTATTAAAATGTCTATATTGTGACACATCAGATAATTTTAAAAATTCGAAGAATGGTAGGCTAGCAAATCGATTATTCAATTCTTTAATAATGTTGTTCACAATATCGACTAGTAAAATCAGAAAATCTTCTTTGCTATTTAAATTTTTATTGCCACGAGTTTGAATAAATTCTTTCCCTTCAAAATTTTCTTTTTCTTTAATATTATTCCAAAATATTTCAAAGTTTTGTACAGATTGTTCAATTTTTAATTTAAACTGTCTAATATTATTTAAACAAGATTGGATATCAGTCGATTTAGATTGTAATATCTTGAACAATACATCTGTTTGTGGAAAAAATTCATTAAAAAAGTATAACAGTACCAAAAATTTCTTATCATTTAAAATATGTAGCAGTCCTTTAGCTTGTAAAACTGTATCATTATCCCAATTTTCATCATCATCAATAATATCTTCAAAAAATTCTTCAAGAGAACTTTTTACTTGGAATATTGTCTGAACTATTCTACCATTATATTCCCAGCGTGTTGTAGAAGCTGTTGGAATTTTTCTTTTAACAACAAGGTTAAACGCCGCTAGCCGTTTTGATGAATGATTGAAAAAACTAACAAAACTATGTAAACTTTTGAAAAATGCTGCGCAATGTTTAATTTTTGAGCAAGAATGTGATAATACTAAATTTAATTTGTGGGCAAAACAGTGGATATAATGTGCACTCGGAATAACTTCCTTTACTTTAGTTTGCAAACCATTAGTATTCCCAGACATAACAGCAGCACCGTCATAGCTCTGACACACCAATTTGCTTAATACAGTAAGTTTTTGTAAATATGGCATGACAAAATCAAAAAGAGATTGGCTTGATCTACCCAAAGATACGTCAACAAACTCCATAAATCGCTCGACTACTTTACCATTTTTATTAACATATCGAAACATTATTGAAAGCTGCGACTTATTTGAAACATCTGTAGTTTCATCTATCATAATTGCAACGTAATTAGCACTTTTAATTTCATTTTTAATTTCATCTGTTAAAACGAATGCAATAGATGAAATCAATTTGAATGGCACCAGAAAGTCCAGAAAAAACTGTCGCATTTTCCAAATGAGCTTTTAATAAAGGATTATATGAAGCTAACAAATTTAAGGTTTCCACATAGTTCCCTTTATTCAAAGAATCAGATGATTCATTATCACCTCTAAAAGCAAGTTCTTGGCACGCTAAATGACAAGTGACATCAATTAAACATTTCATAATTTTTCTATTTTGAGACACCTTTTCGTTATATTTTTCAATCGACAATGTTCGAGCTGAATCTAAAACATTTTCGATCCGAACTTTTCCAAACGTTTTCAACGAAATCATTGCTGCTAAATGACAACCTATTAATTTTTAAAAATTAAAGAAAAAAAAACTTTTTAAATTCTATATGATAATACCAGACTCTGCATGTTTTTTTGCTGCTTTTGATAAATTGTTCATATCGTTAAAACCCAATGCAGTCCAAGTAGATTTATTATTTGAAAATAAAAGGCACGGCCAGCAATATAGTTTCATAGTTGCTTTACAACCCGTTAACCATGTGTAGATCTCATAAAATTTAACGGCAAAATGCCGAATACAACGCTGTATTTTTGTTGTTATTAAAAGAGTAGGAATTGGCCTACCATCTTTTATAATGTTTAATTTTTCCTCAAAATTTTGCGAAGAAAATGACTGTTGTATTAATTTTTCAATAATGCAATTGCAGCTTTCCATTTTATAATAAAAAATAAATCTTAAAATTATTGACACTAACGATATAATTCCTAAAATAAACGTGACTTATTTATCTATCTAAAACACTATAATTTTTCTACAGTAGTGAACAAATTCAAAACTACATATTCCAAAAATAATTAAAACGTGCGTCTAAAATCGTATCATAAAAAATTCAATATATAAAAGTAGAGAGCTCATGTAAAAGAAAATCGTCGCATATCATTATTCTCAAATTTTCAATATCGCAAAGAAAATAATACAATATAAAACCCTCAACTCCGCAATAATGATAAAAATAAATCATTCTTTGTGGCTATTATTTTTCTTACATTTATTTATTATCTTATAAACATTATGTGTGTTCGTTTGTTTGTATTGTACAGAAAAAATAATATCAAAGCAAAACTACATGTCCATCACATATTTCAAATAATGCATCAAAAGAAATCATTATTCGTACTACATTTTACTGTGTAAATTGATTTTGTTTTTTTAATTTGTTTCTTATTATTACATTTGAATTGTAGTTATGTCGCGGAAAGTTTTATTGCATATTTGCGACTCAATATTCAATAAATAATTTCAAGTGGTTTGCTTTGTTTGTTATTTCTCTTGTTTCCATGGTGCTTAACAATGAAAAAGTGTGTGTAGTTTATTCGTATCATAGATAATTTATTGTATGCCTGAATAATGTATATTAAATCAAAATCATATGTATTGAATTTTTAGCTGGATTTTTTGTTCTATTCTATATGGCTACTTGATCAAATAGAATAGTTTAGATATTAGAAACTTAGGAAAATAAAAATTGCTATTGACGATTTTTTTGGATTTTTTACTTGGAGAAGCACTCAATCTAATCAATACATGACGATTCGTCCCTGATATATATATATATATATTTAGAGAACGTTTCTATAGATACATTAGGTAAATAATAATATGTTTGAAGGTTTTCTACTACAATATTTCTATCTATTTTTCATTTTTATTTCTTTTTCTTTTTTTATTTTGTTTTTATTTTTTTTTTTATTTGGTCGTCAGTATCCCCTTCAAAGATTTCTTTTGTAATATATCCAGTTCGAAGGTTCTTTTGGGTTATACATTCTGTAAGAAAATTTCTAATGAAATTTTATTTTTTATTATTGTTATTATTTTTTACTTTAATCAGGATGACTTAGTTTGTACTCGTAATATAATATATAACATATATGTTTAATATGTATATTTATATATATATATATATGACATATATATGTATATATATATATCTCATATATATAATCTTATAATTTCGTATCGGACATGGTACAAAAATACTTAGATGAGAGATGTTAAGTCTTAAAAAAAACATAAAAGAAAAACCAAAATTAAAACTAAGAAGTATATATTCAGTCAAGATTCAGGATATGTACCACTACTACAACAACAACAAAAATTAAAAGAAAATGTAGTTTTTTTTTTATCTTAATTTTACTTTAGTCCTTTTTATTTTTCAAAGTTAATGTTTTTTGTTTTTTTTTTTTCTTGGAGCCAAAATAAGAATAAGAGCATGCATATAGTGATATATATATATATAATATATATATATATATATATATGTATTTAAAATATAGTTTTGTGTCTTAGGAGATTCTACCATGGTTCTCCTTAATTTAAGAGTAATTCTGGTACACAATATTTTGAAGATGGGTTTTTTTTTAAGAAAGATTTTCAAAGAAATTATTGAGTTGAACGAAACAGAGCACCTTCGTTAAATGGAATTGTGAATGATTTAGTTAAATTTAATTCAATTGAATAATATTCCATTGGTATACAATTACTATTATTCATGAAACCTGTTTTACTTGTTGTAAATTATTGAAATTTCTGTTCTACATTTAGTCTTGTAGAACCTTAGAAAGTTAACCATGCGTTATGTAGCATTCCTTGATTTTGATCAGAATATTTCATTAGGTTTATAGTTGGAAAGTGGATTGGAATTCTTTATATAAATTCTAAGTATTCTAAAAAAATTAAACTGTAAAACTGAAGAAACGTTTTAATAACTTCGGAACTTTGGAAAAGGAAAGGTTTGAATACATTTGTTAAACCTGCATCGAAGAGTAGGGAAAACCTCATTAGCTACTTATGAATAACTGTGTGTGGGAGTGCGGAGTGTATAATGTAATAGCGATCTTGTAAACCTTAAATTATGAGATCTTAGCCACACACAAATTATGAGACCTTAGAAGGTTTAAATTTGGTGATTTAGATTATAAAGGTTATTTTATTAAATGATGATTGCACAACAGATTGTTAATGTATGGAATAATTTGAAGGGGTTTAGAAGATGTATATTAATGATCTTCTTAAACTTTTTTTAATTCATATATATGAGTATTATGAACTTAGGTTGGTAATTTAATAAAATATGTTCTTTAAGAAAACATTCCACGAATTTTGGGACTAAGGTGACTATTTAGGATTTAGGATTTTAGGATAATTCTGTCATAAATCTGATGGTGGACCTTGAAATAATTTAAATAGCAATCTTTATAGAAGATCTGTAAAGTAATTATTAAAAACTTAAATACTTTGTTAAGTGCCATTACTTTGTAATCATTACTTCTTAATTACTATTTAAAAATTTTTTGTAATTTTACTTTGAAAATTCGATTACCAGTTTTACTTGATTATTCCTAGAAAGTAATTAAAATTGATTTAAAATACTAATGTAATTACTTACTTACTTACTGGATCCTAGAACCCCTGGTGGGCATGGAGTGTCAACAAATCCCCTCCACCTTTCATGATCCTTAACAATTCCTTTTAGCTGTAATCACGTTTTGCGTTGCGCTTCTGCCTCTTTCAAAACAGTACTTCTCCATGTTTTCCTTGGTCTACCCACTCGTCGTCTGCCTTGTTGATTCCATTCAAAACATTTGCCTTGCAATGTTTTCTTCTGGTTTCCTCAAGGTCCGATGTCCGATCCATCGCCATTTTCTCTCTCGGATCTCGAATTCAATCATCTTTTGGTTCGTTTTTTGCCACAGGTGTGTTGGTAATGATCAACGAACTCTTAAGCTGCGGCTTAGACATGGGTTTATAAACGTCTGCAACTTTTCGGTGATATTGGCGGTTACCTTCCATGTTTCACAGCCGTATAGAAGTACTGATTTGACGTTTGTTTCAAATATTTTTGTCTTTGTACGCAGGGCGATATTATTTGACTGCCATATGTTTGAGAGAGTTCCAAAAGCAGCTCTAGTTTTATTTATTCTGCTTAATAAATGATAATTGAATTCTCAAAGTACCATTACAAAATTTTTTTAATGTTAATTAGCAAGTAATAATTACTAAATAATGGTAATGGTAATTGTAATGACACTTGAATTTTACAGGTCTTCTTAGTTAACCTTTTTTTAAAATAATTTGATCTTTAATACAAATATGTTAAATTAATTTGAAGGTCCAAATTTTTAAGAAAGAATTGGATTTCTAAGGGGCATATTTCTAAAGGAACTTATTTAACACTTTTTTATTACAAAATCAAATATAGCCTTTGATTGATTATTATATCTCACATTCGACTGTAAGTCCAAGTATTAGATTTCTATTTTCTGCTCTTAATTCAATAAAAGGATGTGTTACTGTCTTTGAATTTGTTTTTTTTTTTGTTGTTTCGTTTTTTTTTTCTCAAAATAAATTTTTTATTACCCTAAGTATGCTGCTGTTGATAGTCGATCGGTAATATCTAAAGAATTAAAGAAAATAATAAAAAAAAAAACAAAAAAAAAATGCCAAAGAAGAAGTTAAAGAAAAACTAAAAAAAAAAAAAGGATTTTTGAAGGATTTTATGTCTAGTTTTTTTATCTTTTTATCATTTTATTTTATGAAATAAATATTTTCTTATTCTTTAGATGGATGAAGAGTCCTTTCATTCTCGTCCTTATATCCTTTTTTTTTGTGTTTGCTTGATATTACTTGGTTTTCTAAAAATGGCTTGTGGATATGTTTTGTTTCTAATTTTTTTTATTTTTTTTTCAATAAAATAAAGATGAGAAGGAAAGGGCTTATTTATTAAATATACTTTTATGTACGTATATATATATGTATGTTCTATTAAAATATTGTACATCTATAGATTAAAAATAAGAAAATATAAAAATAGAAAAGAAAAAAAAAGTAGACTACTTAAGAAAAAAAACAAAACTATTGCATCCTTTATAGACTTCTTCTGGATAATGTCCATTTTTATGAAATGAAAGTTTGATTTTTTTTATGTTTTTGTTTTTTATGTTTCTGTCAATTTTTATTTTGTTTTCTATTCTTCATTTCTTTTCAAAAACGTCGAAATAGAATTTAGGGTGGGGAAGATCAATGACAGTTTTCAAAAAATTCATGAATTTCGATGTGATGCGATGTACACTGAGTTGAATATTGTTAAGAATATATTTCAGTATTTTAACAACTATAAGTTGATTACTTGATTACTTACGAGTACTAGTGTTTTAGAGTTCTTACGAGTATTTATATTTTAGAGTATGTACTGTAAGTTAGAGTTTTTACGAGTACTAGTATGTTAGAGTACATACGATTACAAGTATTTTAGAATATATACGAGTATACTAGTATGTTAGAGTACATACAAAAATTAGTATGTTAAAATACATACGAGTACTGGTATGTTAGAGTACTTATGAAAATTAGTCTGTACATACGAGTACTAGTTTAAAGATTAGTCTGTTATAATTGTACTAAATCAGATGGTGCGTCTGGAAATAATTAGAGACAAAATAGAATACTTGTATTAACATACGAGTATTAATATGTTGGATTAAAGGTAATGGTATGTTAGAGTACTAACGAGTACTTATATAATAGAGTACTTTCGAGGCTTAGTATATTAAAGTACATATAAGAATTAGTATTTTGGAGTACTTACGAGAATTAGTATGTTAGAGTACATAAGAGTAATGGTATGTTAGAGTACTTACGAGTACTAGTATGTTAGAGTACTTACGAGAACTAGTTTGTTAAAGTACAAACAAGAATTTCAGAATTCATACGAGTACTAATATGTCTAAGATACTAATACGAGAACTAGTATGTTAGAGTACTTACGAGAGTACTAGTACTAGTTTAAGTAGTTATGGATTTCAAACTTTCTGCAAAGCAAATCATCGATAGCCTGTGTATTGATTCATTATAAAATTATGGGAATATATGTATATAGTAACTAGTATTTGGTGTAATCTAAATTCTTTTTTTTGTATATTTTTTTTTTATTATTTTGGAAAATTTTTTTGGAACAATATATGTCAATTAATATATTTATATATTACGCATGTAATACATGGTATTAATCCATTTATATTTGCTTAAAATATTAAAAGTTAAACAGTGGGAAGCAAAACTGTTCGGCTGAGTTATACTTTGATTATTTAAAAGTAATTTTGTATTAAATTATTTAAAAATTCTATGATAGAAATTATTTATCTTAAATTTTTAATATTTTTTACAGTCTTTAACATTCAATTTTTGTATTTATATGCGACAACTTGTACTCAGAATTATTTTTTAGTTAGGCCAACTATTGCCATATGTGGGTGTTTGTTTTTTTATTTATGTATTGAGAATGGGCAGATATTGCAATATCATTTAAGGTAATTATTATTTAGGGTTAGTTTTTTATAAAAAAAATGTTTTACCTTCGTCTAGGCGTATGAGATCGAGTTTTTCGTTTTACTCATTTTTTTTTTTATTACTATTGATTATTCAGCGATTACTCACTCACTTAGTGAGTAATTTATTATGCTCTACTTATATGTACTTATTAGTACAACATAATGAATTATAAATAATATGTGTGAACTGTGTGTAATCAAATATTAAAAAATTTTGCAATCAAGTGAATATTGCAGAATTAAGAATGTCAAAACTTCATAAGATATGATTCTTAATCTATAAGTTGTATTCAATAAGTTACCTGTAACAACGTATATGGAGTGCTATGATATTTTTATGGATTAAAGATGAAAAAATAAGAAATTTTGTATTTTACATACTTGAAGTAAATATTCAAATTAATCCCTTCTTTCTTTATATCATAAAATGGCCCAAGGAATTACTTTCAAAAGCTTTGATAATCTGAAAAGTAATCACCCTGTTTTTATACATTTCAATATAAATGATATATGAAAAAGTATATAATGAAATATATAAAAAAAATAAAATTAAATAGAATAGAGTCTTAAGTTATCAATCTGAAAAGAAACTAGAAAAAAAAACCAAAAAAAGTATAACTAAAATAAAAATTCGTAGAAATGGAATACTTTTGAAGGGTATGCAATTACTTATGCCTTTTGATTTCTATTATTTATTTGTTCAATTTTTTTATTTTCAAATAAAATCTAATACTGCCATTATAATTTAATATATTATATATATATATATAAAAAATATATATATATTATATATATATATATATAAAAATATATTATATTTAGGTTTTGTTTTTGCTATTTGTAGTTTTTGACATATTTAAAAATTAATTTAGTAGTTTTATAGAATTTCAGGAAGTACTACTAAAGGATTTGTTAGAATCGTAAAAATATATAGTTTAAGAAATGAATTTTTTCAGGTGAGCTAGGCTCTGCAAATCAGTTGAGCTTGTAGTCATAATTTTTACCTACATTATAAGATTCAAAGTAGAACTAAAAGTTCCAATTGTTCTCGTAATATATCTTTAATCGTTTTCAGGGTTGTAAAAAACGCTTAGTTTAAAAAATTAAATCTTATTCCTTTTCTACTGTACTTTTAAAATAATAAAGTGTTATATGAGCCTGGGTCACATATTTTTTATTAAATTTAAAATTTTGAAAGACTCCTTAACTTATTTTCACGGAAAAATTTTTTTAAACTCATATGCCTTTCTAGGATCACCTATTTGATCTGATTTGGTAACTCAAAATTCCTGAATGGTTTCGAAGTCTCCCTGTTCTAGATTTAATTTTCTGAGATCAAGTATGCAATATTTTTATTCGTCCTCCTAAAGTTTCTTGTTACTTGCTTAATTATTTTAAACTCTATTTATACATTAGATTTTCCAGGGATTTTCCAGGAGAGAACTACTTGCACAATATTTTAAAATTTTCTATAATATAATTTAATATAATATAAGTCTGTCTAATCTTTTAAAATGAACCTCTCAGCTGAGGAGCAGAGTTAAACGATTATTTTTTAAAAAACATATTTTATTTTATTTTATATATATATATATGTATATTACATATATATATTTTCATAATCACATTCTTATAGAGGAGAAATTCCATCCAAATGTTCAACTCTAATAAAATTGTTCTAATATATACTAAATCTAGGTTCGTAAAAACGTACTACTTATAGAATAGAAGATAATTCAATTCTAATTGTTCCTTCAGAGCCGGATTATTGTGTATTGGTACGTTTTTAATTTCAAAAGGTTTCAACAAATTTAAACTCTTATCTTATTTAGCGGTGTAGGTTTCTTACTTCCAAGGTCATAGGTCCTTTAAGAAATTCATGGATGGCTCATTTATTGGGAATAAGTTCGTAAGAGACCTTTGAGTCTTTTTAAAATATTTACATGGGACGTAACTTTCTTGACATTAAGTGACCCTTTACTAATATTTGAGTTATAACATCATATATCTAAAATTTCGTGATTGACCGTATACATTACTAATATATGTAAGTCGAAATTTATTTTGAAATAATTTCTGAAAGTCTTTTCCGATCTTCATAAGTTGTTTAAAAAATGGAAGTTGATCCTTTTTCCAGAGTATTTATGAATTCATGAATGCGATACTTTTGTTACAAAATTAGGATTGCCCTTTTTTTGAAAATATTCTTTTAAAATGTAGTTTATATGCAAAATTATTATTTTTTTCTTAATTTTGGAAATACTCTGATTTTGAATTCTACTCCAAAGTATGTGCTAATTATTTTTGTTATTATAGTTCAAGAAAGTCTGTATATATTAATTCGTTACCTACCGTCACTGACGTTATACAAATAAAAGTAATTTTTGTTTTAATATAGACCCCTAGTTGAGGACTGTATAAGGGAGTTATAACCCACTGCTCCAAGTTAAAACTCTCAGGGCAATAAGTCCTCTAGGAAAGTATGACTCATTGCTCTTAAGTGCCTTAGGGACTTGTGCTTCACTAAATGAGTTATAAGTTCCTTAGGGTATTATGATTCTGCACCTACTTAGCAACTTGGTATACTTTTAGGTTACTAAAATTAGATTTTAAATAGTGTTTGTTAAATTTTATATCTCTAATATATCTTCAAAATATGGAACTGTGAATTTGGTTCTTTTTCAAATTAAATTGATTGCAGATTTTTAAATGAATCTTTGATCTTTTATCAAATCAATTTGTTTTTTTTTTTTAAATGCCCTCGTATTTTGCGATCAAGAACCGAAGTCTTCACTTCTGAAATAGATGCTAAGAAAGAAAAAAAAATTAAGATATGTCCCAAAATATAGCACATAAATGTTTGATGGATAATTTTTTGGAACGGTCCTTAAGAGTTAAACTTTTTCAACTTTTCTTGGTGTATTTAGGCTTTTAACAAAACAGGAGAGTCTTTAATTTAAAATATGTTGAAAGAAACAGAAACAAGGTCCAAAAAATGAGCCTAATCAAAAGATCAAATTTACTAGTAAATAGAAAAACTTTATTCGAAAAAAGGACTAAGTTTATGTGAAAAGAGTTTGTTATCAAATAAATAGTTTTTCTTACTTATTAATTAGCATATCTCCAATATTTGGAACTTTGGTTAATTATTTAATTTCTATATTCACTTTTTTACATTTTCATTAAAATGAGATGAATTTATCTTTTAAATATATTCTATAGACTCTTCATATTAATTATTTTCAAGGTCCGTTTATACCTCAATCTAAAATCCACGAAGGATGTATTTTCAAAAATGTTCAAAAGTGTTCATTATTCAAATATTCTGGTAGGTCCTTTCTAAAATATTGAATTATTTAAGGTTTAAAATATTTTCCATCCTAAAATAATTCGTTTGAACTCAAAATTAACAGAAAAATTTGAAGCCAAATTCATTATTCACTCATGCTTTACATAAAAGAGTAGAATTTTAATTGTTTATTAATTCATTAAGGAATCCCTGGAATTAATTCATTTAACTTAAACCACAGAAAAAAAATTTATTATAATTATATATAAAGTTAAACTTTTTTTTTTACAGTAGCCTCCATTCAAATTCTCTCTTAATTCAGACTCACTTATTCAAAAAAACCAAAAAAAATTGGACAAGGAGGAATTTTTTTTTTTAGACGCGATTATTTAATGTTTTTCCTTATTTCCAAAAAAAAATTTCCTCAAACCATTCAGAAAATGTTTATATTTACAGTAATTGTCTTCAGCTGAAAAAAAACCCAACTTAATTGCTGTAGAAATTTAAAAATTTTGTTTTTATTTTGATTTTTCTACGTTTTTTTTTTACTTTCAACTTCTTATAAGCACCGCTTTTCTCCTCCTTTTTAGAAAATTTTTAAAAAAAATTGGGAATAAATGTGATCACATGCAGTTTTACTTTGTCCGTCTGTTCTTTGGGGTGCTACCAAAAGTGACAGTTTAAAATTAGACAATTAAATTTGTATATGTACTGGAAAAAAAATTAGTTTTGGGGAACTACTGTTTTGTGTAGTCCCATTCGTTACGGAGCTACAGCCCTTAAACTTTCGAAAGAGCTCCAGGTATATCATTTTTACTTAACCTAAGGACTTTTAAAGTTTGATTAAAGAATTTGTTAATTCGAAGGAATTTTTTGTAATTTGAAGATTTTTTAGTTTAAGTGAAGACATTTTTTTTTAATCAAAATTATTTTTTTCTGTAAATTATGCGAAGCAAACTCATTAAAGTATTATATATCAACTAAATTACTGGAATATTGAATCCTTATTGAAAAAATACGCGTTCACTTAAAATTAAAAATCCATATTGGAATATACAGGGCTTTTCCTAATAAAGTGCACTACTATATAGTACTGCATAACTGCATTGAAAAATGGAGTAAAACGGTAATTTCTTAAATCTATAAATAGTTTGAAAATTCCATTTAAGTCCCTACAACTTGAAAAGTAGAATAGCGTTGACTTAGCTCCTATACATAAAATTCATCTACTCATAAGTATCTATGCAGTGGTATATAGAAGTGAATTTAATTAGGAAACATTCTGTATATTTATTTATTTATTTATAACTAGTCCCTTACCTCACATAATCTGATAAAAGCGTGAAGCATGCCATTCCTTTTTAGGCGTGGAACTAGTATAAGTTATTAATTTTATAACTAATATTTATTTTATTTATAATTTACTTTTTTCTAAATTGTACTATATATATTTGGTCACGATGGGGATTTTTAAAGAGAAAATTATTTTTCAATAATATTTTTTCAATTAAAAATTCGTGACCCGCACGGCAATTGAACACCCAACCCTCTCGATTAGTAAGCCAAATGTTTACCCACAAACGCACCGAGGCCCACTCCTTATGTTTAATTATATTTCCAGATAAAATATAAAGTTTTCATTTAAAATAAAAATGTCTTCAGTTAAAATAAAAAAGTTCTTAGTTGAAGGAAAAATCTTGTAGGTATATTGCTATAACATAAGTTCTATAAGTTATATCTCAAATCTGGAGAAGGCAAACAGTGCCTGATTTTTTTAATCTTTATAAAATATATATGTAAAATAAATATAAATATAATGAAGGTGTATTGTATATAGTAGTATTTTAATTTACCGTTATATAGTCTTGCAAAATTTTTGACCCTCTTTATCTTTATCTTTCTATGCCTATATCCCTTATTCTCTTTAACGTAGAAACTTGAAATCAACTAAAAGGACCGTTGAGTATCTTTGATAATAAGTATTCGTAATTTTAGAAAATCTTTGAGTGGAACTTTCCATTTAAAAGCTATAAGGGCTCAAAAATTCAAAATTAGTTATGTTTTGAAGCTCCTATAACTCGAATGTCAGTTCTAATTTTTTTTTAAAGTCATAAAAAAAATAAAAGTTCCAACATTATATATTAGCCTGTTCCAACAGGTTTTTTTTAATTAAAACGATCCGACTGATGGGATCGTGGACAGATCATATTACAATCGAAGAAGTTCCACGTAGAGCAAACACGGAAAGAGAACTGCTTATTAGGCTGAAGAAAAAAAAAATCTTTAACTTTGGGCATATTATGCGTCGAGACAAATACGAGCAACTTCAGTTAATAGTTGAAGTGAAAATTGCGGGAAAAAGAGGTATTGGAAGGAAGCAATTAACATGGTTGTGCAACATTAGGAACTGGACAGGCATCAGAAACATTTAGCGATTTAATCCATTTACAACTGATCAAAACATCGTTCAGGACATCGTTGCCAATATCATATGACCGCTGACATTCAATTATGGATAGGTAACAAAAGAGGAAGATGAGATAGCGACGTGGTTCCATAGTCTCAAAATATATATTTTTTATATCTTAAGCTTATATCACATTTGTAAATTATAATATTTGCACACCTGAAAAGGAAAGACTGACTCACAAGCTTATCACATCGTGTCTGCTAGGGGATTGTAAGCAAATAATTTATAAATTAAATAAATCTATAAATTTAATTTTTATATAAACTTTTTTTAATACACTCTTATTACGGAACATTGTTTAATTATGCAAATGTCCTTTTTAAAAACCCTTGAGTTTTTTCATTATACATACTTGGTTTTTCTCTACCAACGTAAAGAATATTTTTTAATATAGTTCCCCATCTCCCACTCAGCTATTCTTTTTCTTCCCATTTTCTCAAACAGAATTTTCAGCCAAGTGAAAATGTTTTTCTTTTGGCTTTCCTTTTTTCCTTTTTTCTTAAATATAAAAAATATGGAAAGCGTTTAATATCCTGATTAACAAAATTTTATTTAAGTCTTTTGGTTTTTTTTTACTAATTTTTTTTTTTGTAACGGTTAAGGACTAAAAAGGAAAGTAAAATAAAAAAAACACAGTAAAAGATTAAGGTTTTTTTTCTAATTTTATATGTCACGGCGACGATACCGTTATTTTTGTATTTTTTTTTCTTTTTGTTGTTGTCATACGGTCTGTTGGGGCTGCAAAAAAAAGAAACGAATAACAAAAAAATGGAGCGTACAGAGAATAAGAAAAAAACCAAAAAGGTCGTTTTTAAAAGAGTCCTTTTTCATACCAGCAAAATTTTGTTTTTATTTTTTTTTGGAAAAAATTCCTTTTTACAATTTTGTCTTTACCTTTTTGAAGGAAAGTAAATATGAAAGTGTATATCTAAAATAAAAAAAAAAAGTTTCCTTTAAGAGATTTAGGACCAATCTACCACAGATTGATCATAATTTTTAAAAAATTGTCTTCTATATTCTGTTTTTGTGTTTGTCGTTCCCAATACTTCTGTTTTTTTTTTTTGTAAAATCTTCATGGGGTTGTTGAAGGACATTTTAAATAATATTTTATATAAACATTTTACTAGTTGTTGTAACTTGTAAGGGGTTGGTTTTTTTGTGGCGGGAGACATGCAAAAAAAAAGGGGTTAAGTTCAAAATTAAATTGTATTTTTTCTAAATCATCACGAAATTTTGGGTTTTGCGAAAAATAATATAAGTTTTTAACTTCAGATTTTTTTCGTATTTTGTCTTGAGGGTGTCTTCAGTTTTAATAAAATTTTTATTTAAGGAATATTGGTAGTCAAGAAGAGAGGGTAAATTTTTATTTTATTTTATCAAATAGTTTAAAATCTTAATGACGTTATATAGAAGTAGAAGTAATTATAATATCAAGATCTAGATTATTTGGTATTAGAAAAGTTAATATACTTGTATTAACAACCACAATAGATTAAGATATTTAAATTTAAATTTCTTAAAATTATTTAATTATCACTTTTAAATAGCATACATATATATGTTAGATACAAAGTCAGAGTTGTCTCTTTTTTCAGTGTGTTTAGGAATTTAGAAAATTTAGTGTCTGAAGTCATAAATCCCTGGGAAACTTTTGATCTAAGTACTCGTTGTCATAATTTCCCGGAGACTTGTGGCTTATTTTTTGAGTCATAAATTCCCTGGGTACTTTTGACTGCAAAACTTTTGTCACTACGTTAAGTCAAGAGCCTCCTAATTCGAAGCCGTCGATGATTTGATTCATGTTTGATTTTAATTCAAGGAGTTAATTGATCCTCTTGGTGTTAATAAGTAATCTTTTGCAAAATTTGAGTTACGAAGGTATGACTATATTCATTGCTAATGAACATCAACCGCACTAGAGGTAGTTTTGGCTTTTTGCTTTTATGTACTAAGTATCAGTATAAATTCTAAAACTTTTTGCATTAAGTTACATGCAATGCAAATCAGTAATCACTGAATTCGAAAAAATTGTCGGAAGTATTTGAATTGTTCAAAAACGCTTATCTTATTTAAAGGTTTGCTGCACAATCTTATAGCTTACACAGCCTCAAAAATTATGTCCTTCTAAGCTAAAATTTATTATAACAACTTTTCAACAATACATTCACTTAAGTATTTTCAACTAATTACCATTTTTTTAAGGTTTGCATACATTTCAATCCTTGAATCCTTGAATTATTAAATCTTTTAGTTAATTTCATTTTAAAATCCAAATTTAGGAAAATTTTTCAAATTTTACACAAGGTTAGATTACTTTAGTAATAATAGTTACATTTAAAGTATAATTAGAAATTTCATTTTAATCCAGAGTGTAGAAAAGGTTGAAACCTAATCCGTATTTTGTAAGACGGAATAGAGTTAAATAATTTGAAAGGAATGTGAAAAACTTTACATGGAAATTTACATCTTTAACATTATTATATGTAAATTTAATTTTATTCCAGAATTAACTCATATTATACACATACATACATATCTATACACATACAAACGTAGGGAACATAGCGGGATAAAATAATCCATTAATATCGATTTTATAATTTCTTTAAAAAGTATATTTTCAAGGTTAGGAATGAATTGGGATAAATGTTTATACCCGTATGACTATATAGTCAAAGGGTATAATAAATTTGCCATTACGTTTGTGACGCTGAGAAGAGAGGGGGTAGATATAGACTCAAGTGTATGGATCGTATCAGAATCGAAAAATAAATCGATTTAGCTATGTATGTCCGTCCGTCCGTCCGTCTGTCCGTCCGTCCGTCCACACGATAACTCAAAAACTAAAGGAGCTAGGATCTTGAAATTTTCGCAAATTCGTTTTTTTGCAATAGCCGTCATCGCTATTTCAATCCAGCCATTTTGGTCCATGGGTTCGGGTAGCTGCCATACAACTTCTTTTTTTATATGAGCATTACTCTGTACCTATAACAGCTGCGTGTCTGAAATTTTGCCAAAAGTAGTTTAGTTTTATGGCCAAAGTTTCTGCAAAATTTGGTTTGTCTAGTAGAGTGGGCTCGAGTAGCTGCCATACAACTTCTTACTTTATATGAGCATTACTCTCCACCTAATGAAGCTGAGTGTCTAAAATTTTGCCAAAAATTGTTTAGTGTAATGGCCAAAGTTTCTGCAAAATTTGATTGGTCTGCTGCAGAGGGTTCGAGTAGCTGCCATACAACTCCTTCTTTTATATGAGCATTACACTACACCTAACAAAGCTGGGTGTCTGAAATTTTGCTAAAAATAGTTTAGTGTAATGGCCAAAGTTACAGCAAAATTTGGTTGGTCTACGGTAGAGGGTTCGAGTAGCTGCCATACAACCTCTTCATTTATATTAGTATTCCACTACACTTAATAAAGCTGTATGTTTGAAAATTTTGTCAAAAGTAATTAACCGGATGATATAATTTGTATATGTTACGGTCATACGGGTATCCCAGAGTTGACACAGTCTACTCTACTACACTCTTCCTCGTGTTTATCTAAATTTAAATTTTTTTTTTAACATTAACATAAATACACACACACACATACACACTTTTAAACCTACAGATTGTTTTTTATCTTAAAACAATTTTTTTTAAACATCTATTTTCATTTTATCAGATTTAAAGTTAAAGTGGGTGGTAAAAATTTCATATTTTATTTAAATGAGTGGGTGTATGTTTTCAACAGTTCTATCAAAAAAAATTTCCTATCCCATTTTGTAATCCATGACAATTTTCTATTTTTATAAATTCTAATAATGTGTGTGTGTTTTTTTTGTATCCTATAAGTATGCTACCAATCACATCACTCTGTTTAATCACAAAAGTTTAATTGAAAACTAAACATTGCACTTTAAAACTGTCAATTTCATTCATGACATACTCCATCTCAAATTGAATGTACAACATATATGTATATGCCAATTACCTTCTCTTTCACACATAAATTTTGGGTAAACACATCAGATTCAAAATAGAAGTTTACGTCATTAGTTGAAAAATTATTTAAAAACATTCAAAAAAAATTTAATATTTAGTGTAGTGGTTGGGTTTGGTAGGGAGCAGAAGGGTTTTAGTTGGTAGGTTATAGTTTTTGAAACTTTATATATGTATATATAATAATATGGGATCTACGAAAATATGGGATCTACGGGGGGAAGGAGATACAAGTTTAAAGTTTAAATTGCTTACTCAAGTGAAATAAAACAAATTGACAAAAACTTCAGAAAGGTACTAAATCCAAAGGAAGGAGAGTTAAGTAACAATTTTGTAGTAGATGATGGGTACACAATTATGTATTTATATATACGAGCATACATATTTACCCGAATCCTTCAAATTACCATCCCAATCCAATTTTTATTTATTTTGATTGTACTGTATCCTTAGATACGTATACTGTGCTTTTATTTTGAAATTATTTTATTGTTTTTTTTTCTATTTTGTTTTTCAAAAAAAACGAGGAAGATTATAGTTGCCCTTGTCAACTTTTAGATACCCGTGCATACCCACTATGGTGTATAAAATAAACCGTAATTTACTTCCCTTATACATTTAACTCATTACCCCATAATTTTGACGTAAAAAAAAAAAAAAAAATTAACAAAAAAAAAAAAAAATCACAAAACAAAAAACAAAATTTTCGTCCCATAACTTTAGCTTAAAAAAAAAAAAAAAAAAAATTAACAAAAAAAAAATAATCACAAAAAAAATAAACAAAATTTTCATTCATTGTCCCATAACTTTAGCTTAAAAAAAAAAAAAAAAAAATAAAAAAAACAAAAAAAAAAAAATTGGCCCACCCTAAAAGTCCGAAGGTCCGAGTGATGTCCAACTTCGCCAAGTAACTTGCCCTATTAATTTATCTGCCCAATTTTAATTTTAACCTTGTAGCTTCATTAGATTCAAAGTTATTGAATCGAAAACTTTGTATGGCAGCCCCCCGAAAATTGGGCCCGAAAATTTTGAAACTTCATATAAGTGCTCGATTCATTATATAACTAACCGTGTGTAATTTTCAGCCTCGTAGTATAATTAGTTTTGAAGAAATTCATATTGGTGCAAAGAAGTTGTATGGCAGCCCCCCGAAAATGGGGCCCTAACATTTTGAAACTTCATATAAGTGCTCGATTCATTATATAACTAACCGTGTGTAATTTTCATCCGCGTAGTATAAATAGTTTTGAAGAAATTCATATCGGTGCAAGGAAGTTGTATGGCAGTCCCCCGAAAATGGGGCCCTAACATTTTGAAACTTCATATAAGTGCCGGAGTCATTATAAAACTAACCGTGTGTAATTTTCATCCCCGTAGTATAAATAGTTTAGAAGAAATTCATATTGGTGCAAAAAAGTTGTATGGCAGCTCCCCGAAAATGGGGCCCTAACATTTTGAAACTTCATATAAGTGCTCGATTCATTATATAACTAACCGTGTGTAATTTTCAGCCTCGTAGTATAATTAGTTTTGAAGAAATTCATATTGGTGCAAAGAAGTTGTATGGCAGCCCCCCGAAAATGGGGCCCTAACATTTTGAAACTTCATATAAGTGCCGGAGTCATTATAAAACTAACCGTGTGTAATTTTCATTCTCGTAGTATAATTACTTTTGAAGAAATTCATATTGGTGCAAAAAAGTTGTATGGCAGCTCCCCGAAGACTTAGTCCGATTTTAACCAAAAACAATAGGGAACCTAGAAATTGCCTAAAAATTACTTTGTGAAAGTTTCAGAACTCTACGTCTTATAGTTTTTGAGTTATCGTGCTGACGGACGGACGGACGGACGGACGGACGGACGGACACACATAGCTAGATCGATTCACTTTTCGATGCTGATTCGATACGTACCCTTGACACTATATCTAGCTCTTATATTTCGATGCGTTACAAACGGAGGAGTAATTTTAATATACCCGATGTTCATATATGTATGCACGGGTATAAAAAGAAAAACAAAAGAAAAACAAAAAAAAGGGAAAATACAAAAAGAAAAACGAAAAGCTCGTCAACAACATCAGTCATAAAAATGAAGTATGAAAATTTAAAAAAAAAAAAAAAGATTTTCAAACCTTTCAAGACAAGACAATAAAAAAAATAATAGAAAATTTAACCATATATATATATATATAATATATATATATATATATATATATATATATATATACATATTCATACAAACATACCTACATACGTTAATACGTACATTAATGCCAACTCTCATTCCATTATATGTTGTCGAATTCAACATATAATCATCATTATTATCATTATCATCTACAAAAATCATCATCATCATCATTTTTTTATCAACATCATCATCAATAGCATACCAATGACTACAAAAATAATAATAATAGCAGAAGCAGTAGCATCAGAAGCAATATCATCACCGTCATTTAATGTTGTACTATTATATATATATATATATATATATATATGAGGCAACATCCTTCAGATACATGTAATACAATTTTCTGTTTATCACCATTTTCTACATAAAACGATTTTTTATTTTTATTTTTTCTTATTGTTTTTATCCCATACGAAAAGAGTGGAGGTAAGTAGAATGGGTGGTGGTGAGTTGAAAGGTTTAAAGATGATAGAACGTAAAAGAAGTCTTATATTTACTGTGGAGATATTGAAAAAAAAAGTTTAAGTATAAAATTTTGAGCTGATAAGAATTTTAGCTTTAGGGCCATTAAAAATTAGAATTAGAAGTTGATAAATTCCGTTTTGTATATGTATATATACTCTCAGATACAAAGTTGTGCAAAATAATCTAAAAATCAATTGATTTATGCGTCTGTTATCATCTATAAGAAAAGTCATTAAGAATTTGTTTCAAATATAGAGATTCAAGGGTTGATTCTAAAGAAATAGTATAAGGGCACATAGAGTAACAAGTTACAAGGGAAGGTTCAAATATAAAATTATAAAAAACTAAATGATTTAACACATTTTTGGTATATCAACGTCACCTTAATACTAGCCCAACTTAGTAAGTGACGTTGATAATATAAAGCACACTTTCTGAGTGACATTGATAATATTAAGGACACTTTGTGATTGACATTGATAGCATGAAGCACACTTTGTGAGTACTATTGATAATATGAAGACCACTTTGTGAATGATATTGATAATATTAAGGACGATTTGTGAGTGACATTGATAATGTCAAGGGCACTATGTGTGTGAGTGACATTGATATTTTACTTAAAAATATTTTAAAGCTGTGAAATTCGAAAATAAATTTAAAACTTAAAACTGCTACTGTCAAAAATGATGAAGGTGGATTCCAGGGGTAAAAGGATCGAATAGTGTAAGGAATTAGTCATAAAGAAGAAGACATTGATGTGAATGTTCTTATACAATCTTAAAAACAACAGATCCAACTATTTTTGTAACTAAGGAATAGATCAATATGAGTACAAAATTTATTAGTAGTCTTGTTGGATTTTCCTAAAATCTGAAAATCCTTATAAGGGGTTTTTCTTATTTCGAAACTAAAAGATGAATAAAATTAATCTAGGGTTAACTAGGGCTAACATTAAAGCATCGGACTAAATAATAAGAATATAATAAAAAGGGAAAGCTCTCTAAGTCATTTTTGTTTATTTAGCATCCGCTCTAATCCTGAAAAAGAATTAGAACTTTATTAGAGAAGCATCTTTAGTATCAATTTGTCCTAAGTTTTCGTTATCGTCAGAAGCAATATCATCACCGTCACCGTTATAATATATATTTTTGAATTCACAATTATGAAATAACGGGATATCGCAGTGTTTTTAAGTTTTTGCATCCCACTGTATATAAACACGTTTCACAACATGTACATAATTATATATATATAAGATTTCACTGATTTAGGAAAACGGTTTTCTGTTTTTTTTTTTTTTTTCAATATAAAAAAAAAGAAAACAATTTTTGAAAAAGGATTCATTTACTGCTACTTAAAAGGAGCACATAACAAAAATAATAACAACAAAAATCCTAAAGAGTTGATTGTCGTCGTAGTAAATGACAAAGACAAAAAAAAAAAAGAAAAATAAAAACCCAGCAAGTAAATAAATAAAATCGGGGTACAAGTAAAAGTTTTTTTTATTCTTCTTCCTTAAAATCCTTTTCTTCAAAAAAAAAAAAAAAACGAGGAAGAGAAAATGGAGCAAACAAAATTTCTGACTGCAATCACCATCAATACGAAACCACTTTTACGTATATCCTTTTTTTTTTATCTTTCACTTTATCTTTCTCCTTCTTGTTCCAACATCTTAGTTTGAATCCTTTTTTTTAAATAAAATTTATACTAGCGTACACCAACTTTTAAAAATTGTATTCAGTCCAAAAAAACAAAACCCACACACACTCAGATACACAGCACAACAGTGTTAAAAGAGTTAAAAAAGTGTTAAAAGTTGAGTCGGATATTAAAAAAAACAAAAGCAAAAATAACCCAAAAAAAAAATTTAAAACTATGTTTTCCATCGTTTTGTTCCGTTTTATTAACAGTTATGCCAATCCGAAATTTCACGAACTTAAAAATTTTAACTTCCATTTCTTTGCCATTTTTCATTTCTCAGTTTTTCTATGGACTCTGATTGGATACGATTGAATTGCATTCAAGTTTTTTTTTAAAAAAAAAAAACTAAAGTATAGTATGCATTTGAATGAATGTGTGTGCAAGTAAATGCAATTGAACAGTATATGTATAGGTTAACACTTACTGTTTTTTTTTTTTTGGAGAAGTTTTAAAGGATATGAACTCAATGTGTAATATTGAGTAGAGTTCCACTTTCAGAACAGAGTAGAACGTATAAAAGGAAGTAGAATAGAAGGAAGGAAAGATAATGACAGAGTACTAATAAATGTAATGGAGATTGAGATAAATAATGTGCAGCAGTACTTGCAGTAGCATTATTTTTAAAAAAAAATTTGAATTGAATTAGATAGTTTCTATTTAAATGCAAAAAAAAATTTTGAATTCCTTAAGAATTTTTGTATGGAGTGAACGAATACTTGAATCTCTAAAGGTTGAAAGAAATTCGGGAGTTTGTAAAATTTTACAACATTCCCACGCATAGGAATAATTTCAAAAAAGCTTGCAATTTCTATACTACATGTATGGAACTTTAAGTGAATAGGAGTTTGAGAATCCTAGAATAATGAAAAAAACATAAGATAAAGATGTTGGATCAAATGAGAATATAAAAATAAAAATTTCAAAGTTTTCACTTGAATTTGTACAAATTAAATGAGTTAGGCATCATGCAGATTCTAAATAATCTATATACATATTTATATATGAGATTGTTTTAGTATTTTCAAATACGATAGAAGGATGCTGGATGAATTAGAGAGTTAATTAGAATTTTTTACTAAATATGATATAGATAACGTGATTACTAATGGCTCAATGGCTTGCCTTATCTCGAGTATTAAATGAATAAATGCTTTCATTAAAACACGGTTTAACCAAAGCCAAAGTCAAAAATTTCCGGAGTCTTGTTGCGTTCTTAAAAATTTTTTACCCCAATTTCCAAAATTTTTAAATTTAAGTTTCAAGGTATCATTTTCTTCTTGTCTAGGCAAACCTATTTGCTGTGCTATACTGGATGTTTCGCTGTACAATAACCTATCAGGAATTATTTTTGGGCTAAAATCAAAATTTCTTCTGGAGGTAGGGCTGATTCACATTAATTTCGAAGGCATACCCTATTGTAATTTTTTTTTTATGTCTATAAATTGTCAACCGTAGAAGGTAATATAAAATTACAAAAAAAAATCAAATTAAAAGGATTGATAAATAAAGTTTCCATTCGGAGTTTGACACTAGAAATTATTGCTCTTCTGCTCTAAAATAACCAGGGCAGGTTATTGGCGAAATACCTTGTATATTTTTATTTAATGTAAATTTGTTTAAAAATAAAAAAATTTTTTCTAATTAAATATTTTAAGATAGGTCCGGAAATTGAAATCGCCATCCCTCGGTTGATAAGCCAAACGATTACCCACTACACCGCCGACAAGGCTCCGTTATTTACGTATTGCCTAAATATAATTTTATAAAACAATTAACAATAATTTCAAAGCCATATGTATTTTATTTGATAACAACGGTAATAGCTAGGCGAGAGCATAGAAATGAAGCACAAGAGAAGAACAAGAGCCGATTGGGGCATCAAGAGTGATCTGCGGTTTAAAAATTTATAATATTTCTGATTATACCTACGTTTTACCAGTCCCTTTCTGTTTAAGAGTTTTATGAGCTCAAAATTTCCAAGGTTTACATTCTTATATAAGCCTTCATAGACCGTTACAGCAGCAGAATATACAGATGGTCAGTAAAATTTATTTAAGAACAAATAAATATGTTTAAAAATATATATATTTTTTTTATTCAAATATTTCAGAGTT
The DNA here is from genome assembly GCA_963082915.1 of Dolichopus griseipennis. NCBI lineage: Eukaryota > Metazoa > Arthropoda > Insecta > Diptera > Dolichopodidae > Dolichopus > Dolichopus griseipennis. Next base: position 30,017,738 of record OY720444.1, read on the forward strand.
ATGTTTTGCAAAAAAAAACTGAAGAGAATTTTATTAGACAAAGTCAAAAATTTTTTACTCCAGTTTTTTTTTTTTTGTTTTTATTGTTTTTTTTTTATTTTTATTTTCCTTCTGACTCTGGTTCAATTTTTTTTTTGATAAATTTCTGAAGTGATGAAATAGTCTGATGAATACAAAAAGGAATATAAAATTATTAAATTGGTTATTGGTTCAAAAAATAGTTTAAGCTTCTTGATATTTTTATATGATTTTTAAAAAAAAAAACAAAAAAAAAAACAAATTGAATTGAGTACGAGTATAACAATTTTTTTTATACATGTTAAAGGATATTTTGATCATTGGTTATAAAAATGTTATTATTGCTGTTGTAGTTGTTGTTGTTGTTGGTGTTTTCAATGATATACAAAATGTATATGCATGTATAAATTAAGTTATATTGAAAGAAAATTAAATCAAGTCAATACTATTGAGATTAAAAACGGATTAAAAGAGATTTAATTTCTTGCATTTTTTTTTTAATATGGTTAAAGATTAATTGGAGTAATTTTCAAGTTTTTGGTCTTTAAATGAATTAATCAGTTAAATGATTGGAGTGTGTATATTGTTTTTATACGAAGGATTAATTGAATATTTGAATATTGAATACAGGGTGGGTCCTTCAAAATAACGTCAGATAAATGACAATCATTTTCATCAATGCAAAGTTGAATTCTTAATTGGGCGTTTTGTATACAAGTTATCAGGCTCACAAGTTATCAGTTATCAGCATACAAGTTATCAGGCTCTGTTGCCCTATTCACAGTTTTAATATTGTGCTTTACCTGCTCTACAGTTTGAGGCTTCTTCACATATACTCGTTCATTGAGATAACCTCATAGGAAATAATCCGGCGCAATTTAATCATGAATTTCTTGACATAATTTGGTCATAAAAAAATTCATTTAGAAGAGTAATTGTGTCATGGATATATAGCCTTAAAGGGCGCACAAAATTATTAATCATAGTACGATATCTGTCCCCATTTACTGTCACAGCATTACCAACTTTATTCCTAAAGAAGTGTTGGGCTTTATAACCCTTTGTAATGAAACTCCATGTCTTTTGAGTACATTTGAGCGAATGCAATTATCGGTAGTAAACAACTTTAGAGCTTGCACTACCCCAAAATCGCAAATTTAGTTTATTCACATTTATTAAGATGGAAATATGCTTTATTACTCATAATTAAATTGTTAAGTAATTTTGTAGAAAAAAGTCAGTGAAATTGAATGGTTATTGGCCACGTATATTTTGGTCCGTTGCTAGTTGGTGTAACAAGCTTCGATTGATAAAATGAGAAAAAAAAATAATAAAAATATATATATATAAACAAAAAAGTTATTGATATAAACCCCATGTTGACTTGTGGCCCACCCTATACAAGATAAATTAGAGTGTCTAATTTTTTAAATAAATAAATTAATGGATTTAAATTGGTTAACAAGAAATAGGAAATAAGTAAAGATTTTATATACTTGTAAATTAAGGATCAAAGTATGTATAGAGGTAATATTGCAGCTTGACCTTATTACACCAACAACTTATACTAATCAAGTATGTAGTATATTTATAATTTTTTTGATAAGTTTTTGTTGCATTAAAACTACATTTTGTATAAATCCTTAATTATAATTGTGTAATATCAAACCCCTCGCCCCAAATACTTAATTTTTAATTATTTAATAACAACAAATATATAAATTGTACAGTTATTGTAAGCAATTCTTCAAACAATTTATTGTAAGCTTCATATGTCAGATCTTATAATTAATTATCAATGGTTGGTTACATTTTCTGCGTTTGTGCCGAAATCTATAGGGAATGCATAGCACAATTATAAATAGCATAATATTTTAACAAAATAAATAAGTCATACAGTTTTCAGCAAAATATTTATTTTTTATATAATCTATAATTTAAACAAATTTCTACTAGATAATAATAATGTGTTCCATTAAAACGTTAGCATCTAAGTAGGATAGGATTTGCCAGTTCTGTTTCATAAATTTCCAAAAAATTTTTGTGTTATTATCCTTCAAATAATGATAAATTATATATAATAACTTTATTTGTAATTAAATTCTTAAATGCCATTGTCGACTTTAAAGAATTGAATTAGAGCAAATCTAATTTATAAACTTAAATCAAGCTTTTAACAGTTGGTTAAAGGTTTTATTTTTCAAAAAAATTACTTGGATTATGTTTTAACTTGATTCACTTAAATATTATTATTAAATATATTAGACATCCGAATAATGGATGCCAAAATAAAAGATGATAAAATATAGTTTTTTTTTTTTTTTTTACCCTAAAAAAAAACTAAATAAATGTGTTAGTCTAATGGCCTAATGTATACTTTGCTTCGATAACTTCCTTTACATCAAAGTAAAACTAGCCAGTGTATAGAATAAATGAAACTTTGTGAAAATACTTTAACATTTTTTTAAAATAATTTTTATATTAATTTTGTAAATAAAATTAACGACATTTAGAAATAATAAATATTAATTTAAAATGCGGTAATAATAAGAGATTTTAAAATAAGTTAGGCATATTTTATATATGCATAATAAAAAAAAATAATTGTAAAACCGAATAAAATAAACTGTCAAGACTGTCAAAGTCAACAAAAGAAAAAATTGAAATAAGTATCCACCAAATCGTTACTTTGTTTCGTTTGATTACTTTGAACTTTTTGTGCATATAGTCAAGTGAAATAAGAAACAATGCATTCATTTTAATTGTCAAAGTTTTCAAAGGAAGTAAATTTGTGCGTTTACACGTTGTTGCAATCGTCAGTTGTCATTTCTTCTTTTTCTTTCCCACCTCCTCATTTCTCCTAAAAGAAAAGTTTTAAAATGATAAAAACTAACGAAAACGCGGTTAACACACGAAAATGTTGTTAACATTTTTGTTAACCAAAATTTATACCCTATTCTCCCTACCCGAAAGTAACATGTTATCTGCGTTAACGCGTTATTTAGCTGTTAAAATTTCTAAGTAACTAGAAATTTGTACGAAAAAAAGTTGTCAAAAGTATTGTGAAAATAACACGTTACTCAGTTTAACGTGTTATTTTTCAAGGTTGTGTACTTCAATTTTTTAATATAGTCGATATTTTTTCGATTTATCAATTTTTTATGAATTTTGATATCCCTTAATTTTAATCAATTTCAAATTTATTTTGAAATATAATTTTTTAAAAACAAATCAATACAAAAATGTAAAAAATTTTCTTTGATAAAAAGTATTAATAAATCAAACTGTCAAATTTAACAACTAAAAACGTATTCTGAAACGAATTGTTATTAAAATGAAATATGACGGCTATAACATGTTACTTTCGCGTAGTGTGAATAGGGTATTAGCTGCTTTAGTGTTGCATGTCACCGATACATCTAAAACAGCATTATAAAATCAAATTCATACCCTTCAAAAAAAAAGTTTTAATATTAACGAACACATATAAAGTTGCAACAGCAACTGACAACATAATGTAAATATTAAAAGCTTTTAAGCAGTACAACAACAAGTTGTGGTCACAACAAGTGTTAACACCGTGTAAACGAAGACAATGTAACAAAATTGGCAAGTATGAAAATATGCACCTTAAAGTATGCAATTTAAAGAAAAGTCACATTATAAATATTAAAAGGCTCTAAAAGTAAAATAAATAAATTGATTTTTTTTTAATTAATTAAATTAAATATTAAATAAAACTTCAAAAAAATATTTTTTTTTTTTTTTCGGAATATTTTGTTAATTTTTAATATTTTTTTTTTTTTTCCAGTTCTTATATGAATTGTTTTTTATATTTTTTTTTTTCTTTTTTATATTTTACATTTAATATTTCTTTTTTGTTTTGATGTTTGTTTTTATTGTTTTTTTTTTGTTTTTTGTTGTATAAAGTTTTAATTTTTTCATTTTCATTTCAAATTACAAAAACAAAAAAAAAAAACGAAAAACAAAAATAAAATAATGTAATTATTTAAAATTTTTTTTTTTATAAATGAAATTTTTGTAAATATAAAAAAACAAAAAAAAATTAATTTTAAAATAAACAATAGAAAATGTCAGTTATATGTGAATAGCAATTTTACAAATTGTATTTAACAATTTCAATTACATATATATATATACATATTATATGTATATATATATGTATATATATTTCTTTTAATTGTTGGAAATTTTTTTTTTAAAAATTTAAAAATAATTTTGTTGTTATAATTATTAATAATTTATTATAGAAAATTTATAGTGTTACCAAACTGTGTATATCTTATTAAATATTAATTTTCTATTTTTTTTTTTTAAAGTATTTGTAAAAAATTAAAATTGTATTTAAAGTTTTTAATTAAGAAATAAAATAAAATAAAATTAAATAAAATTAAAATTAAAAAAAAAATGTATATATAATATATAATATTTGATTTAGTATGTATAAAGGTACGTACATATATATTCATATGTATATAATATGTAGTTTTTATTTTTTGGTTAAAATTGAACTTGTAAATAATATTAGTATATATATATAAATATATATATAAATTATAATTATTTTTAATTATGTATATAAAACAAAATAAAAATAATTAAAAAAAAAAACTAATAAAATTAAAATAAAAAAAAACGTTTAATGAAAATTAAAAAAAAAAAAAATTAAAAATTAAAAAATAATATTTATATATATTTGTATATATATATATTTATCTTCTTTTTTTTTACTTTATTATTATAATTTATTTGAATATAGTATTTTGGTCTATTGACTTTGTACTTCATACAGGTAATTCGTTTATTTTTTTCATATTTATTTATATATTTATTTGTATGTTTGTTTGTTTGTTTGTTTGTTTTGTTTGTTAGTCATTTATTTATTTTATTTTATTTGTTTACAGTTATTTTTTTATATATTTCGTTTTTTTTTTATATTTTAATAGTAGATATATATATATATATATAATATATAAATTTTTTATTTCTGTCAAATAATATTTTCTTATATTTTATTATTATTATTATTTCATTTTGATTTTATTCCATCCATTTTATGTTGATTTGTTAATGGGTGTATGTGTTTATTTTGAAGTATCTTAATAATGAGCATGATATTCTTTTTTTTTTGGTTAAATATATTTTATTTTATCACACAGATCAAACGCATGCATATATATTTAAAATAATTATAAATATTTATTTTAATATTAAGAAAATTTAATTTTTAAAAATAACAGTACTTTTATTATTTGATTATTAATATTTTGATTGTAACATTTTTGAATTTATACATTAAATTAGAGTAACGGTAATTTAAACCTTAAATTTATATTAAGGTATTGAATTTGTTTAGCAATTAGTCATAGGTATTTTATATAGTTGTATAGATAATAAAACTTTGAATTTAGAGTTTTGTAATAACTTTGAATTTAGTGGTGTTATAAAAGTTATTTGAGAATATATTTTTTTCAATTAAATAATTTTGAATTGTATTTTGAATTTTAGTTACACTAATGATAAACAAATCTGTTTGAATTATGGTAAATTTACTAAATCAAACATTAATTTAAAATATTAATCAATTCACAATGATTATGATTATAAATGATTTAATACAGATCATCAATGAAGTTATTAAAGAAAATTTAATCTTTGCCAATTATATTATAAATTTTATGTATATTATTACCATATTATATAACTGGTTATATAATACCATATTAAATTACTACAAACAGTAATACTATAAATATTAATATTGCGATCGACTACTAGCACTGAAGAAGTCTGCGTGTCGTAGATGAAATACTGGTATTTGTCAAAATAAATAATTTTAGTGAAATTAAAAGGATACTACTCGTTTATTTGGAGCCACCGAATGAGTATATGATCTTTTAAATTCAGAAAATAGAAATCTAACAAAGAAAAAAATTAAATTTCTTGCATATGAATAAAATAATACATATAGAGAAAGACGTGTAGACAAATTAAAAAAAAAATAATGTAAATGTGTTTCAGTAAAACTCTTTACTATATTTAATCGAAGTCACGTGATTTATTTATATTTTTAACTCTCTTAAAAGCTTTTTTAATTTTTAACGTGTATGAATGTATGATGATATTAGACCCATATTAGGGTTTTATTTTTAAAAAAAAATTTTATATGAGAGTGCATATCTAGTTGTATTCATTATCTTTGACTATAGGTACATGTTGGAACAGGGGATTTACTAGTATAATTCTTATCCAACAATTATTTTGAATTTAATTTTTACAAATTTTGAGGTATTATTGCAATTAATAATTTTTGATGATTTTTTTTTTTATATTAATCTTATAAGAAACAAATTAACTTATATGTAGCTAAGTGTGTTTTTAGTTTTGCACTAATTTTAGTATTTAATAATAAGTTCAAATAATTAAAAATAACCTATTCAAATAATTTTCAATAATTATAAATCCAAAAAATGTAGGATAACTGTACTAAATATGGTTGTACCAACTAATTTCCAATTAAATAACAACTGCAGGACTTTTGGATTAAAGATAAATATTGATATGAAATTGAACATAAATCAGTGTAATAATTTTTTTGGAATTTAGTATAAAATCAGGGATTCCCTTTTTTCAAAAAAAATTAAAAAATAAACCTATCTTTTAAGATTAAGGATTTAATAATTGGGATTTAAAACATTGGGATTTTATATAAAAGATTTAAATAATTGGGATTTAAATAAATGGGATTTTTTATAAAGGATTTAAATATATGGGATTTAGGTTATGAATTTAAGTAAATGGCAGTTCTTTTTTTGGATCATTTTAATGATTAAATACACTATTTTGTAACGAGAAGGAGGCGGAGGAGGAGCTATCAATGAAGTTATTTATAATACTTTTATTTTTAGTATGTTTATTAATATATATGATAATATGATGGTATTCAAAATGTATCAAATTACTTTAAAGAATAATACTATAATTTTATTAGTATAATTCTTATCTAAGAATTAATTTGAATTTAATTTTTACGAATTTTGAGGTATTATTATTAAAATTAATAATTTTTGAATTGTTTTTTATATTATTCTTATAAGGAACAAACTAATTTATATTACTAAGTGTGTTTTTGGTTTTGTACTAATTTTAATATTTAATATATCTTTAAATTATTTGAATAATTTTCAATAATTATAAGTTCAAAAAATACATGTTAACTGTATGAAATATGGCTGTACGAAATAATTTCCAATGAAATAACAACTACCGAACTTTTGGGTTAAGGATAAATATGGATATGAAGTTAAATATAAATTGGTCTAATAATGTTTTTGAAATTTAATACAAAATCAGGGATTCCTTTATTTCAGAAAAATTAAGGATTAATAATAATTATTTAAATAATTGGGATTTAAGTAATTGGGACTTAAATAAATGGCAGTTATATTTTTGGATTTTGTTTTATTTTTATAAATCACTTTAATGAATAAAAACGATATTTTATAAAAGGAAGGAGGAGGAGGAGGAGGAGGAACAGAAGGAGGAGTTAAAATATTCTGATAAAAATCAAGATTAACTTTGGAACTTTATTCATTTTAACTTTATTTACTGTTTGGTTTTACTTTAATACACATAATAACATTCTAAATTTTTTTTAAGAAGTAGTACGAGTTATTTCAAAAATTTTAATTGGAGATATTTCATTTTGAATATTTTTTTAAAACTTTTGGAATTTAAAATAATGAAATAATAATTTCTGTCTTGATATTATGGATAAATATGGATTTGAAGTTAAACATAAATCGGTCTAATAATCAAGCAACACAAATGGAGGTTGTTTCAAAAATTTTAATGGGAAATATTTCATTGGAAGTTTTTTTGTAAAGCCAATTAAGAAGAATCTATTACAATATCTATTATCTAATAATTATCTTATAATAATATATAAATTGTGTGATAAAAAAAATATCATGCTATAATATTATTTGTATATTTTAAAATTCCATAATAATGAATTGTTGTTTTTGTTGTTTTGGTTGTTGTTGTTGTTGTTGTTTTTGCTGATAAATGATGAAAAGCCTGTGATTAAAAAGATTGCATAATGATGAAACATCATTTCATTTTGAAATGAATTTTTGTTTTTTTTTTTTTCGGACAGGAACTAAATATATATATATTTTATTTTTAAATATAATATATAATATATATATATTGATATATATATATTAATTATATATTTATATTTTTTATATATATTTATCTTCTTTTTTTGTAGAGAAAACTCTATATATTTTCAATATTCATTCTCTTTCTCTCCTTTTCTTTCACATTATATATATAAATAAATTTGTAATATTATTTATTTATTTTGTTTTTTTTTTTTGGTTTTGTTGTTTCTCATATATATGTATGTGTAAATACATAAGAAATGTATTTATAAGATGCTCATAGGTAACCGACCGTTATAATTGTTTGTTGTTTATTTCATTTTTAAGAAAAAAGAAAATTCAAACATTAAAAAAAAAAAAGTATTAAAAAAGTTATATTTTTGTTTATTTTATGTTATATATTGTTTTTTTTTTTTTAATTAAATAAAAATAATAATTTTTTTTTTTTTTTTTTTAAATAAAACAAAACAAAAACTTAAATTCTAAAAATTAATTAATTCAAAAAATTATTTAAAAAAAAAAAAATAAATAAAAATATAATAAATATTTATATAATAATTATATTAAAAATTAAAATTAAATAATCAATAACTTGATAAAACATAAAACAAAGCATCAAAGCAGAGAACGAAATCTCAAAGCGGGAATTTTTCTTTCGCTTGCAGCAGGCGCACAACAATTTAAAAAAAAAAAACAAAAGAAAAGAAAAAACATGAAAGAAAAATTTTAATAATTATTTTTATAAAAACAAAAGATATAAATAATTAAAAAAAAAAGATACGTTTATTATGAAAAAAAAATTTATTTGTCTGTAATAATTTTAAAAATTAAAAAAATGTATTTTTGTAGTTTTAAAAATAATTTCAATGTTAAATTTCCGAAAATTAAAATAAAATGATTAAAATAAAAAAAAATAATTAATTAAATATTTTTGATTAAAGAGAAATTTAAATTTTTGGTTTTTTATTAAGTTTAATAATAATTTTTTATATTTATATTAAAATTTTAAAAATTTGTAGTAATAATGATTATATTAATTTTAACTTAATTATGATTGTAATACCAAATTTTATTAAATAACTATACAACACAATTAGCATTGATCAATTTTCAAATAACCCAAATAACAAAACCAAAATGACAAAATCTCAAAATCTTAAGGCTTGAAAATTAAAAACCATTATATATATATATATAGACTCAAGAATTATCTATAAAATCAGGGAACTGTTTAAAAGAGATATGTATGTAGAATTAAAAGTGATTTTAGAGTTGGAATAAATATCAGAATATCAATAATTAGTATGGTGGGGGTTGGGGCTTTTTATTTTAATTGCTTTCTTTTGAAAAATTTTGGAAGGATTCAGAAAGTTTTATCAGTGTCGTCTAGTAATTTTACGGGGCTTTCATTTGTCTATTATTTGAATAAGGACTAAGTGACTAAAAACTATTGCTGTTGATTAAAATTATGTCACTCATATATATTTCGATCACACACATCATTCCATAGATGAACTATTCCAAAAACTAGTTTTATAGATATTTCACGGATTTACAGATAAAACTGAAGCCCAAGTTTATCTCAACCGATAAACGCTAGTCGCTACAGAGAAGATACTTCAGATGACGAAATGCTGAAGAACTTCTTTTTACTAAAAAAGAACATTTAGATGATATAATAGTTGGGTTCGAAAACAGAATATTCTTCGAGATTTTGAAATTTGGACTTTTGTATTTTGGGTTTTTTTACCACGACTTGTAAGAACTATTGCTTTCTTTAAATTCCTTAGCAATTCAAAAGTGTTAAAACGTTTCAACTTTTGTTCTTATAAAAAACAAACCACATTGATTGCTGATGGTTGTTATAGCATAAAATAAGGCTAAATGGACACCTTAGCATTTAAAATCACTTTTAATTGAAACAAGTTAAAAAAACTTAAAAAAAAAACTTTAATTAGTAATCTAAAATAAAAAAATTAGGCTAAAAATTACAACTTACAAAGATTAAAAAGCTTTTAACCAAATTCTAAGTTTAACAAAAGTTACAAGTTTATCTATATAGCGAATTTTAAAAATAGTCCCAATTTTCATAGAAACTCACACATTGCAAAAGTAGAGAGAAAAATCATCGACCCATTTTTACTATATAAAGTATTTATAACATACTTAAGCGCAACTAATAAAACAAAATTGAAGCGTATATATTTTATTTACAAATAACTAAGTGATTTTAAAATTAGTATAAATCATTAATAATACATCAATACAATTCAATTAAAAATAAATAGAAGTAGACCATTTGAAGACTTATTTTATGCTTTTACACTTTCAGCCTAAAAATATGTTTGAAAAATTTCATTTAATTTAAAATTGATAATTTTTATGTTCGATTCAATGTTTCCTTTTAATTTAATTGTATATTTTGATTGTAAAAATTTAAATTTCCCTCTAATCAAAAAAAGCAAAAAAAAAAAAAACAAAAAAATATTCAAAAATAATTTCTTATAAAAATTTTGAAAATTTATAATTTAAATTTCGAGAACAAATAATTTTAATTTTATTCTTAGACGATACAAATTTTGTTTCTATTCTATTCATTAATGTTGGTGAACTCATCCTTCCTCTATAAACTTAAAAATTGCATACTTTAATCCAAAATGGTATTTTTTTTTTTTTTATAATTAACTAAAATTAAAATTTTAATGTATGATTAAATTAAAATAATTTATAAAGTAGTTTTTATCCAAATAATTTAAAAAAAATATGTTTTCATTTTTAATTATATAACTTAGCGCTGATATTTAAGGGGGAATTCCTAATAAAATCCTTCATTAAGTTAAAATAATTAAATAATAATTAAAAATATTTAGAACTTTTTAGTAGCTGATTGATTCCGAAAATAAAAGCAAGCAATTTGAACTTTATTATTTAAAAAAAAAATTTAAAATTAATGTTAATTATATCAAAAAAAAAAAAAAAACAAAAAAATATGAATACGAATTATATGAATAATTTTTATTAAAAACTTAATTATAATTTTAAATTTATTTTATCAAAATAATAATTACTAATTATGTATGTACTATTTAAAACTAAATTTTGAAAAATTATTTTATAAATTTGTAGAATTTTTTTTAAATTTTAAAAATGGTAATTAAATGATTAATAAATAAGATTGATGTGAGTGAAATTTAAAGCTTTAATTTAAATCGGAGAATAGGACTATACTTTAATAATGAATAAACTTAATTTCTAACTTTAATTCAAATCATTATTTGAAAGATGGGTTTAAATTCATACATGGCATTTTAGCATTAGAATTAATTTATGAATGATATTTAAAATTGACTTTCATTAGAATTTAAAAATTCAATAATAATGAAAATTCATTTTTATTAGCATTAAAAATGGAAATATTGACTTTTATTAACATTATAATGAAAAATTGATTTTCATTAGCATTAAAAAATTCAATAATAATGAAAATTCATTTTTATTAGCATTAAAAATGGAAATATTGACTTTTATTAGCATTATAATGAAAAATTGATTTCATTAGCATTAAAAAATTCAATGATAATAAAAATTGATTTGAATTAGCATTAAAAAATTCAATAATAATGAATATTGATTTTCATTAGCATTAAAAAAGTCAATGATTTTCGTTAGCATTTAAAAATTTAATGCTAATACTAAATCAATTTAATTGACGATTTAATGCATTACTCCCATGTCTGTTTTAGATAATTCGAGAAGTCTGATTAGATAATTACCCAAAACTTTATTTTAAAATTACTATTCATTTAACTCCATCACTAAAAATTAAGAATTCCCAAAATAAAACCATGTTTTAGTTTAAGAATTCAAAGTTAACAATGTAATGTCGTTTAGGTCCGTAGTACTTGTTATCAATATTAAACGTCTAGTGAAACATCCAAGTTTCAACGCATTTTTAAGGATTATATAATTTTATTAAAGCCAAAAAAGTTTAATAATTGTATAAAGTATTATCTTTCAAAATTTAGTCTTTATTTACTTAAAATTTTGATAAAATTTATAATTACATTCTAAATTAAATAAACTGTGCCAAAATAAATTCTAATAATTAATTACTAATTTAAATCAAATCTTTTCTGAAAATTTCTCAAATATAAAAATAAATTAATTTCATTATTTATATAAAATTTAAAAATAAAAGTATATTTAATTAAATAATTTAAATAAAATAAAGTATGCAATTTTTCCAAAAATCTTCTTCCAACATTAATTTAATTTTAAAAATTACTAAAATTTTGTATTAAAAATAACCAAAAGTTTTTTTTTCAAAAAATTATCAAATTAAAAAAACCAAAGAGAAAATTTATATTTTTTCTGTTAATAAAAAAAAAAAAAAAAGAAGCGGATAGAAAGCGATAAAAGAGTGGCCTTAAAAAAACTAGCAAAGCTTTAAGCTAGTAATTATCCACGAATTTTATTTTTTTTTTTCATTATTATTTGCCCTTTTTTCCAAAATTCTTGAATCAAGAGAAACAAAAAAAAAATTCCCAGGATAATTACTCACTTAAATTGAATATTTAAAATCTTTACTCACCAGATCATCAAATTTCAATGCATCTTCATCACTTAATCCCATACTGCGGGTCAATGTTAAATATGTTGATGTAATAGGTTTAACTTTCATCAAATCAATTTTATTTAAATTTTTATTACTATCATCAATATCATTATCATATTCAATATCATCATCATCATCATTATCAGAACTAACATCATTATTATCAACAGCACTAACAGTAGTAGTACCAGTAATAGTTGAAGTAGATGCAACAATATCATTATTATCTTCCTCATCACTGTTATTATCCTTTCTATTATAATCTTTTTCATATTTTCCTTTTCTTTCGGAAAAGTAAATATTACCGCTATGTTGATTACTACTACCACCACCACCACCACTACTAATACTATCACCATTACCAGTAAAAATATCACAAGCTTTATATGAATGTAATATTGATGCTGTAGATGATGATGATGGTATTGGTAATGATAGATTTTTTAATGGTAATGTATGATGTTGTTGTTGTTGCTGTTGCTGTTGTTGTTGGTGTTGTTGATAGAATGCTGCAACTGATGTTGCTGGTATTGGGTTTGATTGTGATGTTATTGGCACTTGAATTATAGTACAATCAGTACTAGAACTATTACTCCCATTATTATTACTGTTATTCCCAGTCATTATCATTCCAATATCCTTATAATCGATTCCATAATAGGATGAGTATTCTTTTTTAATAGCTGGTGATATTCTAACTACTGATGGTGCTGCTGATGAAGATGATGAGGATGATGATGTTGATGATGATGATGAAGAAGATGATATTCTATTTTTGTTATTGTTGTTTGTACTGCTGCTGTTTTTAATTGTATTCAACATCATTAAAACATCTTCGTTCTCTTTATGAAATTCATATGAAATGAAATCCTTTTCATTTTTACCGTTAGTATTATGAGCTTTGCTTTTTTCAATGTTTTTGATTTTGCAGTCTTTTAAATTATCCTGAGATGGATTACCATTTGGATTTCCATCATCACAATATCTTTTTGTTTCATGAAATTTTTTACTTAAGTTGATTGCACAAGTTTGTCTATCACTAGTCATCAATATTGGTGGAGTAGAAGTGGAAGATGAAGGATATGAATATGAATGTGGAATAGATTTTGATATATTAGAAATAATTGTTTTTGCAGTTGATGTTGTTGCTGCTGTTGTTGTTGTTATTGCTGTTGTAGTTGAAGTTTTTAAATTTTTATTAGAAACTGATGTAAGACCAGCTAAAATTGATGGTGATATTAATGAAGTTGTATAATATATTGAATCGGAAGTTTGTGAATGCTGTTGTGGCATAAAAGACATTGGTTCATTTGGACAAGAAGTTGAAGTAACAAATGGTGGGGAAATATCAACAGAATCAGGTTTATATATTGTACGTTTTTCGTCACGAAAACATTTTTCATCATTTCTTAAATGTGATGTGGGTGTTGTATTTTGATTTAATTTATTTGTATTGGACGGAGTTTGAGTTGGTGTGGTTGGAGAGGCTGATGGTGGTGTAGTTTTACATGAAATTTTTAATTGATTTGAATCATTTGAAACATTAATAGAAACATCTAAAGAGTTAACCATTAAATTTGTATTATCTTTATTATTAGTACCAGTTTGTCCTAAATTATGATGATGATGATGATGGTGATGATTTGGTGGAGTTATTGTTAAATCTATTGAATCGGTTGACAAGTTTATTGCATTTTCAATATTTATGTTAATTTGTTTAGAATAGGAAGTAGGTGATATTTTTGTTTTTATATTATTTTTATCTTGTGGTGGTGTTATTTGAGTTGGTGATGTTCTTAAATCTATTTTGGGTGTTTCAGAATTTTGATTTGGTGATTTTTTTTTATTATTGGATTCATTTTCATTTAATGTATGTTGAAAATGTGGATTAGAAGTTCCGGTATATAAAATAGAAGATGGATTATATGACAATGGATTTGATATTTGTTGCATAGAATTGAAAAAATTATTTAAATCAGATTGTTGAAAATTTTGCATAGATGGAGATGGAAATATATTTGGACTATTTAAATTTGATGTTGAATCTTGATGTAATGGTTGCCATATTTGTGGTGGTCTATAATAAAATTTCTTTAACAATTGGAAATAATTGAATAGATTTTCTTGATTTTTATAAAAATCTGAATGAAATTCTAATGTTTTTGGTACTTTACAAAATGGTTCATAAGATTCTTTTGTAGTAGTTGGGGGACAAGATTCTTCAAGTGATTCACAAGATCTTTTTCTTGCTTTAAGTTTTTGAGCCAGAGATTCAGTTGGTAAATTTGTACTGGTTGGTGGTACTAAATAACCAGATAATGGAGATTTAATATCAGTTTTTTGGTTAACTTTTAATGATGATTCTTCCGGTATGGAAGTTCTATGGAATTCATGAGTTACAGTTTTAGGAATATTAAATTCAGCGGTTTGCATAATTGGAGATTTTGGTTTAATTGTTTGACTAGTATAACTTTGAATGTGTGAAGGGGCTGTATCACGTGATACATCATGATAAGAAATTGGAATATCTTCAATTTCTTCAGTTTTTAATTTTTTAGATTCTAAATTTGCACTTTCTTTAGAACTTTCAGTGTGAGAGGAGTAATTAAGAGCTTCTGTTGATTCAACAGAAATATCATTAATTGTTTGATCTTCAACTCTTGTATTTGGTGAATATGGTCGAAGATTTTTTTTACATTCTGGACATGTTGTTAGAAATTTTGTAACAGCTTCCCTCGGTAAAAATCCATAAGTTTCTGTAATCTATAAATTAAATGAATTTAGAAAGAGTTTTTTGAATAAATACTAAATATTTTAGAGTTATACTTACAATTCGATAGGTACGTTTTTGACCAGCATGTCTGCCACTTCTACCACCAAGATTAACATGAACATTATAAATTATATCAAAGAATTCTTCAACTACAGCTACCTTACGATAATATCTTTCTCCAAAATCCTGAAAAAAAAAAAAAAACAAATTTTCATTGGAAAAAATTTCAAATAAGAACAGTTTATTTTGAAAAAAAAATGTTTGTTTTCAATTTTTGTTTAGCAAACATAATACTTTAAAAAAATTAAATTTTTCTTTAGTGTTTAGTTTTTCTCTTTTTTTGTGTGGTTTTTTTTTTGTTTTTGTTTATAAATCGTGGTAAAATCGTCAAGTCAATGCCACAAGTTCAAACAAAATAAGAAAAAGTGTTAAAAAAAAAAAAAAAAGAAGACGAAAAATTTTTACTATGAAAGAAAATCTTAAAGTTATTCCAATTCGAACAAATCTTTTATCAACAGTTCCAAATCGTTTAAATAATCGTCGTGAAATAGAAACCCAAGGAAATCATAATAATTGTAGTGATAGCAGTACCAGCGTCAGTAGTAGCAGTAGAAGTACTATTAACAGTGATACAAGTGATATTTCTTATAATATAATGCATTCACCAACAAATTGTGGTGATTTTACATCAGATCAACATTTATATTCTATTCGAACTCAATTAAATACCGAAGAATTCATTTCGAATGTTGACAATATTGAAAAAACTTCTCAAAAATCTGAAAAATCTAAACAAAATATAGTTAAAGATTCATTTAAAGAATTTTTATTATTACATAAAATAAATACAAAAAATCTAATAAATCATTTCGAAAGACCAAATTCCGAAAAATATAAACCACATGATATTGAACGTAAAGAAGCCCGTTCAATATGGAATAAAATGAAACAAAAACAAAAATTACCATTTTATTTACAATCATATTTAAAATGGAAATTTCATTTGAATTCAGATGAAATTGATCAAATAATAAAAGCAAATGGTAATGGAGGAAATTATAGATCTGCATCATCTGATATTAGTTCACGAACTAAAAAAAGAAATAATAAAAATACTTCGAATAATTATCCAAGAATAAATCGGAATGCCTGTGGTGATTTTTATTCATGAAATTTTGAAATGAAAATTTTTATATGAAATGCTGCAGAATTAAAATACGAAAAAGAAAATATAAATATTTATTGTGATTCCAGATTGTAAAAAAAAATTTAAGAAAAAAAAAAAATTGGAAAAAAATATTAAAAAAATTAAAAAAATTTTAATAAAATTATATAAAGTTGAAATAGAATTAATAATATTATTTACCTTACTTGTTGAAGCCACATATAGATCAATATGATCCGTTGTTCCAATACGTTTATATTGCTCTTGTGTATCAACAAAACCTTCAGGTTTTCTTGTTGTAAATCCTTGAAAAAGACAAGAGTATTTAAAAAAAAAAAATAACAATCAAAATTTAAATCTGGGGGTTTATTTCACCGGCCACTTATCACTTACAAATTGTGTACCCAAACCATATTTTGACAGTTACTAAGCTTTGATTAATAAAATATGACTTTTCAAACAAATGATTGGGTAAATTTTAATCTGTCACTTATGACTAAACGATAAGTTTTCATACCCATGTTTAGAGTTATAATCAAATAAAGTATATTTAGCAAAAAAACGCTGTTCAGAATAAAATATTTATGTTTATTTGATAAGTGATAAGTGATTAGTGACAAAGATTCCTGTGCCCTATTGCACCAACCACTTATCACAAATCAAATAGTAATTTTCAGCTGATGTTTTCTACAGTTTTTTTTTTAACTTACTCGTGGTTAAAGTATCATGGAATCTTGGAAAAAATGTAGCTTGAGTTTTAAAACTTCGAATAGAGGTCCGATTCCAAT
Source organism: Dolichopus griseipennis (assembly GCA_963082915.1). Taxonomy (NCBI): domain Eukaryota; kingdom Metazoa; phylum Arthropoda; class Insecta; order Diptera; family Dolichopodidae; genus Dolichopus; species Dolichopus griseipennis. The sequence goes on from OY720444.1 coordinate 30,035,286, forward strand.
GGCTATATGTGATTTAAAATAACCCCATTTTTTTATAATAACAAAAACTATTAGAAAAAGTTAACTTAATAAACAAGATCATATATAAATAAAATTATACAAAATTTAGCCCCACTGATTTTAAAAATCACAAACTTAAGTTCTGTGGTCCGATTTAAGCAGTTAATGGCCTCTATTATGACAGTCAACTATCAACTTAATAGTTGAAAAGTAGTCAAACTTTTCAATGTTAAAAAAATTGTGAATCAACCATCAACTCAAAATTACTATTGTGAATTACAACTTAGTTGTCTTTTGTCAATTATTAAATCAATAGAAAAATTTTAGTTGTTAGATTGGAAAAAAAATTTTTGAGCAGAAAAAATGTGAGTTTAATGAAATAAAAGAAACAAATTTATATTGAACTTTTAAGTAATAAATTTTTAATTTTTTTAACGACGAAAGTAATAAGTAACAGGTGACAAATAAATAGGCTAGTAGAACTCATGGAGGAAGATTTATAAAATTCCAGAGGTGAGGTATGTATCTGCTTCGAAACTAGCTCTCTTATTTAAAAACAAAAAGTTGGACCTCCTTTTGGTTATTTAATTCCAAAGATTCAATATAACTCTAATGTTTCACCTAGTTAAGCTCATCTGCCTTATGGTTATTTTTCTGAGTCGCCGTCAGTATCCAATAGTTTGTGATGTGAACTTAAGTTTGTGATGTGAAGTCATTCATACATTTTTTTTTAATTTAATTCAAACTAGTAAATAATTTTAAAATTTTACAAATATCAAAATAATTGATCAAATTCACAATAGAAAATAATTTATCAATTTTTTTTTCAATTACATTTCACAATATTAAGATTTGTAATAGTTGATAAAAGTTTTCAACTGTCAACTAATTGATAGTTGATTGTCATAATAGGGTAAAATACCTCGTAAATTTTCTAAACAATTCTATCACTTTCTAAAAAATCTCATTTACTTTGCATCATAAAGCTTGTGAAATGTGAAATTAATATAAAAGCTAGAGACAATAAATGAGTTTTTAAACATTAAAATACATTCTAAAATTTTTTTCAACTTTTATATTGATTTCACAGGCTTTATAATATATGTATATTTGCTATAGCTCAATAATTCATTTGGTAACTTTTGTTTTAGATTTTAGAATTATCGATGCTTGCAAAGAAGATGTTTTTTTAAAAGTCCTATTTATTTTTACTAATCCAGACCTTTTGACTAATATGCCTTTTGACATTTTATATTTTATTATTTAATAAATGATTATTTGATTATTTGATAAGTAATAAGTGATAGGTGCATAGTCCCATGATTATATATATATTGGGACTCAAATTTAAAAATAAAATATAGTAATAATAACCTTTTGATTTGACCCAAAAACGAAATTTTGAACTATCCGGTCTACTATGCTCTTTACCATCTAATGCTTTTAATATTCGAGTTTTCTTTTTTAATGTAATAGTTTTGGTTTTAGCTTGATCTCCATAAGTTTTTAATGCCCATGGTTGAAAAATCTTAAGATATAAAAAATATAAAATAGTTTTTTTATTTTTTTAACATTATATTCTCTACTATTTCTACATCTCTACTATTTCTTTCTATTCTAAATTCTAATTTAACATAGGGAATACCTAAATATACACGAGTATACATATTGAAAACTAATATACAAGTATACATGTATATATACATATACATATATATTTTTAATATACCTGAAATAATTCATCCTTTTCTTCATCTTCACTCAATTTCTTTGTTTTAACATTAACATTTTTATCTAATAAATTCTCTTGTCCATTTGTATTTTTATTTTTACTCACCACCATAACGTTAATTTTCTCATATTCACCATGCTGTTGTTGTTGTTGCCCTTGTCCTTGTTGTTGTTGTTGTTCTTCAATATTTTCAAAATCTCTCTTTAGATTTTCTTTTACATTTATATCCTTTTTAATAATATCCTTATTATATTCACGAGTTACAGAATAATAATCTTGTTGTTGTTGTTGTTTTTGTTGAAGAAATTGTTGTTGCTGTTGTTGTTTTTGTTGTTGCTCTTGTTCTATATTCTGATGATGGTGTTGTTGTTGCTGTTGTTGCGGTTGATGGTGGTGGTAATAATGTGATTTTTCTCCATTTGATTTTTGTGTTAGACTACAACAACATCTAGTCATAATTTGATGTTGTAGATGATGTTGTTGTTGTTGTTGTTGCTGCGATTGCTGCGATTGTTGATATAATTGTAAATGCTCGTGATGTAATATTTGTTTTTGATTTTGTTGTTGTATTTGTTTTATATAATAATTATCATCGATAATTTTAACATTTCTATCAATATTCATTTTTTCATCTTTAATAAAAAATTTTAAATAATCATCATTATTATTATTTTCATTATTATAATATATATCATCATTATTATAATCATTTAAACTATCAATATCATTATTATCATTTTCATTATAATCATTTTTTTGACATACATAAATATCATTGAAAATATTTTGAGTACTTTTAATATAATTTACGTATTTTGGATCAACAAAATTTCTACGATTCTCTTTTAAACTTTTACTTTCATTTGTTGTATAGTAAAATTCATCATTATTATTTTCTTTTATATTTCTATTCTTCTTTAATTCATTATTATTGTTGTTGTTTCTACTGTTGTTCTACAACTTTTTGTATTATTATTTCTATTATCATCATTTTCTTTATCTTTCAATTTCATTTTACCGTTTTCTTTTATATTCAATTTTCCACAAGTATTGGAAAAATTTTCATAGCATTCGTTTAAATTCGTATCATTGAGACGATTTTGTTGACGATGTTGTGAATGATGATGATTATGATGTTGATGATGATTTTCATCATCAACGACCACGTGGTAATCCTTTTCAAATAATTTATTATTATATTGTGATTGTATTGGTATTATTGTATCCATGTAAAATGTATTTTCATTATGTTGTTTTAATTCGGATTGTTGTTGGAATTGATGATGATGTTGTTGTTCTTCAATATTTTGTTGATGTTGATAATGATTATGATGTTGATTTTGTTGTAAATTTTCATTATTATTAGGTAAAATCAGATGATTATATATGGAAGTTGAATTACCACTAGAAATTGAATTGTCTGTTAAATAAGAAACGGTTTTATTTGGAGATGTTGTTGTTGTTGTTGATGTTATTGATTTTGTTGTAGTATCAAAATATTTTAATGTTTCTGATGATGTTGCTGTTGATAATGATGAAGCAGAATTTGTAGATTGTATTGGTATTCTATTTAAAGAATTAAAATAGTTTAAATTTTCTTGTAATGATAATAGAGTTGATAAGAATGAAGGAGGGAAATTGTTTAACGGTATATGAGATGTTTTGGTTGTAGTTGTTGTTGTTGTTATTGGATTTGATAACTTTTCAGATATTATTGATTGTATATTAGTAAATGGTATTGTTGTATGTGTAGTTGATGATTTTAATGAAAATGGTATTGATGATAATGATGGTATAAATGATTGAATTGATAAATTTGATGGTAATATTTTAGATAATAATGATAATGATGATTGTATTGTATTTGTATCTTGTATAACGGTATTTTGTATTTTTTGATATTCATTGTTATTTTGAATATTTAATTGATTATTTATTATATTTAGATTATTTATTATATTGTTATTTAATATTTTACTATTATTATTATTAATATTATTACTAATACTATTACAACAATTTTCATTAATATTATTATTATTAGTTTTATTCATAATATTATTATTATTACAAATACTATTATTTAATTTACTACTATAATTATTATTATTATTATTATTTTCTAATGTTATAATCAAGTCACGTTTTTTGTTATTATCATATTGTTCGTGTTCTAATTGTTGTTCTTGTTGTAGTTGTTGTAATAGTGTCCTTGAAAATATTTTATTATTATTATCACTACTTTCACTAGTTTTCATACCACAATAAATTGGTATTTGAATTGATTTGATTTGATTATTTTCTGAATTAGATGCTGCTGTTGTTGTTGTTGTCGTTGCTGTTGTTACAGTTGTTGTAACAGTTGTTGTTGTTGCGGTTGATGTTATAGTTGCTGTTGTTTTTGGTATAGATGTTGTTGTTTTAATTATATTTTGTTGTTGTTGCTGTTGTGCGTGTTGTTGCTGTTGCATAGATTTTGTTAATTTATTAATATCATATTTTTTATTATATTCCATTATATGCTTATTATTTATTTTTTTTTTATATTTTTTTTTTTTTTTGTAAACTTTTTAAACTTTTCCTAACTTTTTTTTGTTTTCTTGAATATTTTTTAACAAACAATTTTTTAACATATTTATTTATACTTAAATAAATATTAATATTTTAATTATTTTTCATTTAAAATATAATTAAATTCAAAATCAAAAAATCAAATCAACATAATAAGAAAAAATAATTAAGCAACAACTAAAATAATTTAATTATAGGAAAAGTTAAACAAAAACAAATTAAATTAATTTTATTAATTAATTAATTAAAATAAAAAAAAATTAATAAAAAAAAAAAAAATTTAACACTAATTCAATTAAAAAAAAAAAAAAAAATTAAAACATTTTTTAATTTTAAACCGTATTTTAATTTTTCGGATCATATCAGTACGATTGTTGGTAATAAACTAAAATTTTACTTAAAAAATATCTTAAAGATACATTTTTTTTTCAGATATTTTTAAAGATAATTTGAAACAAACTTAAAGATACATATACGAAAAAAAATTTTTTTGAAAGAATTTTGAATTAAAAAAAAAAAATCAGGTTCTTCCCTCTTTTTTAAGATCTTCATTCATTTCCAAACTTAAAATCTTCCCTAATATCTAATAGATATTTACATAAAAAATTTTCAAACCAATTTTTGGGGAGGGAACATCTAATAAAATTACACATATTTTTTTCTTGAATGAAATTAATTTTTTTACTGGTTATTTTTTACCTATTTTGTATCTTTAAGATATATATTCATATATCTGCTTATATATTAAATATATATATATATATATATATATATGTAAATTATAAACTAAAACTTGTTTTCTAAATAATAACGAATAATAGAAGTAAATAGAAGAAAAGTATATATTGTTAAAAGTAAATAATTCAAACAAAACAAGAAATTAAAAATTAATGTTTCTTATGTTTAGAAAATATATTTTTTGAATTTCATTTTGAATTTTAATATCTTTAAGATACAATGCAATTAAAAACAAAAAAAAAAAAAAAAACAAAAATCTACAGAATTGATATTTATTTTTTTTTTGTATTATTCAGAGAATTTTTAAGAACTTTAGAAATTTTAGAATTGAAATAAATTATAACTGAATTTTAATATCTTAAGATACAATAAAAAAAATAGAGTTTAGAAATACGCGAAAATCCTTTGTTCTTTTTTTGTTTTTTTTTGGTAAAAAGGAGTAATTTGAAAAAATTTTATAAAATTTGAAAATTCAAAGAATATAGTGACTGTTAGATGGTAGGTGATGCTATTGTTGAATTTTAAAGAATAAAATACAAAATAATGGTTATTTGTTGAAAATTGTATTTTGAAACACCAGATGTTTAAGTTGACAATATTTTTGGTTTTTTTTAAACTTTACATATTAAAGTTTTTTAGAATAATATCTACTAGATATGTTTTTTTTTTAATAGAATAAGTAAATAAAAATTTTGAACAAGAATATCAAGTTTTTATAGTGAAATGCGTTAATAATTGAAAAAAAAAAACTTAAAATAAAATATGACATGTTCTTTTGAATAAAACATATATTTATTTGCTTTATTTTTAATTAAAGGAAAAAGAACATTTTAAAGCTATTGAAAATACTATATATAAAAAAATATTTAATAACATGCGGGAATTTAAGATTTTAGATTTTTTTTTTTAATTCTCTACCCATTTTCTACAAAATTAAAAAAATCCCACAATCATAAATAACTTTATAGATATTAGAAGATTATATAACCAAGGTTGAAAGGAAGAATTAGATATTTTTATGATCAGTATTTAAAATCCAATGTGGCAGTAGTTTTACTAAAATATTTTTTTTGAAGTTACGAAGTACGTTACTAAGTTTAATAGTTCTTTTCGTTAAATCCTTTTCTAAGTATTCAATCTTGTTCTTGATAAGCAGTAATCAATATTTATAGGTTATGTTTGAAAACTGGCAGTATAAATACGTTAAAGTCTGTTTAAAAAAAAAACAAGTTTTAACAGTATTTATATACTTTTAGCAGTATTTGACATTAAAACTTAGAGAAGCTTTATTTTGACTAACAGTTCATTAAAATTATCATACTTCAATCAAATTTTAATTTTAAAAAAAAAATTCATTCTCAAACTAGATATAGAGCCGTAGAGTAGACTAAAATAACTTAAGCATACCTGACGTTCAAGCAGTTAATATAGACATTTTAATAATATGATATCAACTGGTTAATTACTTTTGGCAAAATTTCAAGTACACATTTTATTAGTTTTTGACTTATATGTATAGCAGCTCTACGAACTTCTTACACTACATCAATTATATTTTGTGCAATTGTCCATTAAAATAACTATTTATGGTAAAATTTCAGACACTCTGCATTATTAGTCTATACTGTAATGCTTATATAAAAATGGAAGATATATGGCAAGAACTAGAGACCGCTGTACTATATGATACTATTTTATTATTGTTTTGATTTTGGTAAAAATTATAAGGCATAAATACTAATATGTTTAACATTTTTAAATTTACAACTTCGAAATGACAGAAGTACAACTTTATAAACTTTCTGAAATATTCTTACTTTCATAGTTATAATACTATATAATAATACTATAATATTAATTTATTAATCTTCATTTTTGAAAGGATGTAATGTTAACATTGATAAAACGTCAAAAAACCGCATTTATAATTTACCAAACGGTGACGGTGACTTTTAGTTTATAGGGAACTGTCATATTGAAATAAATGAACTAACTGAGATGAGGAATATCATTTAAAAATAACCTATTATGGCAATTCAATTACTGATTAGTAATAGTTATATATCTATGATTTACTACCGCTCTTTATAGCAATAATTCAAGTTATCAGTCGAAGTTAAATTTTTGTTGTTGGTAGTTGTATAGATCCTTAGGATTCTTGATTCTTAAAATTTTGCATTCCATTTTTTTACATAAAAATTGACTCTTAATATTTTCTATGAATTATGTGCACTTGACTGATACTTAATTGTCTAAATCTTCTAATTTTTTTATGATATTCCAATTAATACTATATCCCATAAAAACTTCGTCAATTATAATATTTAAAAGGATAGGAAAGAATGAGCATCCTTGTTTAACTTCCTGTTTGATACTGAAAGATTTGCTAAGTTTTCCATTTTGCAAAACTTGAGTTTCCGAATTTTTATACATGGTCCTGAATAGTCGTAGTATTTCATAGTGTATTAATTAAATCTAAATTATTATTTAAGTATATATTAATGTTCAAATACGTATATTTAAATCATAATATCAATCAAATATAAAGAGAAAATAATTAAATAATTTTATCTACAAATAAAACCCGTATAACAATTAGGTTTGATTTTTATTGTTTATTTTGGTTGACAGATCAATTCACAATAGAAACTGTATTTTATATTACTTGTCAAAATATTACTTGTTTTCATTCGCATGTTATTATTTGTTTTTAAAAGTATAAAATTCCGTTATTAGTAAAGGTGTTTTGTTCTTGATTATGATGTTATTTATTTTTATACCAGTGCATATAAGGCCAAGTGTATATTAAAAGTACTCCCCCGTTCGTAACGCATCGATCGCTAGACGAGCTAGATATAGTGTCAAAGATATATATCAGTTCATCATCGAAAAGTAAATCGATTCCGCAGAGTTTGTCTGTCTAACGCATCGATAACCAGACGAGTTAAATGTATCGGATCAGCATCGAAAAGAAATTGGTTTCGCAGAGTGTGTCTGTCCGTCCGTCCGTGTGTCAGGACGATAACTCAAAAACTAACAGGGCTAGACTTTTGCAATTCACGCAAAGACACTTTTAGGCAATTTCTTGGTTCCTTGTTGATTTTGGTTAAAAACGGACCAAGGTTTCGAGGATCTGCCATATAACTTTTTTGAAACAATATGAATTTCTAAAAACTAATAACATTGAGAGGATTAATGTTACACACGGCTTGTTATGTTATTAGATAAGCACTTTTATGAAATTTCAAAATGTTGAGGCTTAATTTTCAAGGAGCTACCATACAAAGTTGTCAAATCGATAACTGTGAATCAAATGAAGCTACGAGGTTAAAATTAAAACTGGGCATGTAATATAATAAGGTAAGTTACTAGACAAAGTTGATCATTACTCGGGCCAACTTTTAGGGTGGGTAAAATTTATTTTTAAAAGTTTTATTTTTTTAATTTAAGTTTTTTAATATAATAGCATAAGAGAATTAATAAGTGGTTTATTTTATTTCATACGTCATAGTGGGTATGAACGGGTATCTAAAAGTTGACAAGGACAACTACAATCTACCTCGTTCATTTTAGTTTAGCTGGCTTTAAAGGCCAATTTTTTATATTTTAATGTTAAATATCAGATTGATGAGAAAATGTGAGATTTATGAGAATGAAATGCATTTATAAATATAATTTTAAATTTTTAAAGAATACGAGTGGTAATATGTTAAGTAAAAAGCTGAGAATATTAAGATAAAAGTAAATGATAAAAGGCTTGGCAACATAATATTTGGCGATAAGGACATTGAACATGTCATCTTAGATTAAAAATGATTTCAAGAATAAGTAAAAAGTTTAAATTTTAGACATTTAACTAAAGAACTTTAAATTTATATTATTAGTGACATGAGCCAGGTGTGAAAAAACTTAACTGATTTTTACGCCATCTGTTTAATCATTATTTCTGAATTATTAAAATAAGAGTTTTGAATTATTAAAACAAGAGTTTTGAATAAATTACAACCAATTTTCCTAGGAAAATTATTAATTTTCTTTTTTTTTATTATATTCACTATAATTATTACTTAATAATCTTTGTTTTTGTTTTATTTTTTTTTTTTTTGTATAATTTTAAAATCATTAAAATTTACCTGAATACAAACTATTTTCTATACAACTTTATAAAAAAAAAAACAAAAACAAAAAAAAATTTCCAATTATAAAATGAGTTCAATAAACCAAATTATTAAAAATAACAAACGAAACTTTAATAAAATTTCCTCGGGTTAAAATGAAAAAAGTTTTTTATTTTTACTATCAAATAATTTACAAATCTATACAAATATATACATATACATTAATATATTTGTATAGAATGGGTCAATTAAACATTTTTCCAACTCCTTCAAAAAAAATATCCCTGTTTTTGTTTTTGTGTACAATTTTTTATACTATTATTTAATTTTTATTTTTCGAATTGTATTTATTGGTTCAGAATTGGTTCTGGTTCAGGATCAGGATTTTTATTTTTCAAAAAAAAATTATACAAAGAGAACAAATACATGGACAAAAAAAAAAAAAACAAAAACATCAGACAAAAAAAAAATATGAAATAATTTTTTCCTGCTTTGTAATTATTTTTTCACTTTTGATCCTAGAATTATAATAATAATTACACAGAAAGGAATTGGAATTGTAAAAAAAAAAGGAATCATTATATATATATACAAATATATAATATCTATATAATAATATTCAATTTTTTTATTTTAAAATCGAATTTTTTATTAATCAATATCATTAATTACAAAAAAAAAATAAATTATAATTTAAAAATAAAAATAAAAACAAAAGAATTAAATAAAATTGAAAATAAAAATGAAATTAAAATTGATATAGAATTTGTAAAGTATATATGAGGATGTGCAGGTTTTTCAGCACACTAAATTTAACAACGCAGAAATAACGCTTTACAGCAAAAAGTGAACATCTACAAAAATAGAATTTTTGGGTTAAATATGCCAAATTCAAGGGGAAATTTTAATATTAAATAATAAAAAAGATATTTAAAAAAAACTTCTTTCGAAAAGGAAGAAAACCCTAAAGTCAATAATTGATTATCTTCAAAGCCATACACTGTTTACAGTTGCAAAAACTTTGAAGACGTTTTTTAAAAAGCATGCTTTTTCAGATGGTCAGTTTTGGTTGTAAAGCGACGTATTGTAAAATCTGTAAATATTTCTTGTAAAGTCATCTTTGAAGTTGTTTTTTCTTTTGGCAAAAAAGGTCATATCAGGAGGAACATCTGTGCAACATTTCAAGTTAATCCAATGTTAAACCGTTTCGGCTCAACATCAAAAGATTTAAAAAAAATTTGCAGCGCCCTCCTGCCAAAACAGGTTAACTACAATCACCAAATTTGTTCCAGCCTCCTTTCTTTTGGACTGCAAAATCATCCTGTAAATTTTAATACAAATCGGAAACAAAAATTTTTTTGAAGCCTGCCGGGTCGAAATAGGTTAATATATTTCATCCAACTTTATACAGTTGATTCCGTTCGCTAAGAGGAACATTTGCGTAAGATTTCAAGTTAAAAAAGCATTCATACCAAATTTCATAAAAATCGTGTAGTGAAAGACACACATACAAACACAGGACGGAACAAACTCTATTTTTAGTACATTTTCAAAAAATTTTGTAAAAATGTACCTATATAGTTTCACTCTGTCCGTCCGTCCCTTTTTACGTACGATTGCCAAAAAAATATCAGCAACGGGTAGGTATTGCAATAAAAATAATTTAATGTTAAAACTTTTTTCTATTACCCCTCCCGTTACGAAGCTACAGCCTCTCAAAGTCGGAAAAAGCCCTATATTTAAATAGTTATAACAAGAGTTCTATAAGGTATATTTTCAACCTGAAAACGGTAAAAGACAGCTGCTTTTATAAGCTTTACGAACTTTTAAAAACCAAATGTATATGGTTACCATTTGGTATTAAAATTTACCGTTATCTAATACTAAGTTTTGCAAAATTTTTAGCTCTTCATAACTTCTGAACGGCTCAATCTAGAAACTTGAAATTTTAGGAGAAGCTAGATCCTTAGAAATAAGTAGGAGTCAGTTCAGAATTTTTTTTTGTTACGCCCCCTGTTTAAGAGCTGTAAGGGGTCCAAAACCTTAAATTTTGCTATAAATTTAGCTTTTAAACACCTATAGCTTGAACACCTGTCAATATTTTTTTTGATTTATATACAAAATTGAAAGCTCCAAAACGAAAGTTTCAACCAGTGTCAAAGGTTTTTCTTAATTTTGACTTTGTCTGTCCGTCTGTCTGTCCGTATGTTTACACAAAGTTTTACACCGTTTGAAATAGAGAGAAGAAATTTTTACTACGAGTAGGTATTGCAAAAAAAATAATTTCATGGAAGAACTTTTTTCTGTAGCCCCACCCGTTACGAAGCTACAGCCCCTCAAATTTGGAAGAAACTTTTTATTTAAAACGTTATAACAAAAATTCTATGATGTATTTTTTCAATCTGGAAACGGCGAAAGATAGCTGCTTTTATAAACTTTACAAACTGCTAAAAAACTTATTCATTGGGTTGCCATCGGTACTAAAATTTACCGTTATCCAATACTCAATTTTTCCAAAATTTTTGGCCCCACATAACTTCTGAACGGCTCAAGCTAGAAACTTGAAATTTTGGGAGATGTTAGATCCCCATAAATTAGTAGGAGTCGGTTAAGAAAATTTTTTTGTTGCGCCCCCCTTTTAAGAGCTGTAAGGGGTCCAAAATTGAAATTTGGCTTTTTTTGAGCACCTGTAACATGAATACCTGTCCAATTTTTTTTCTATTAATATACAAAATTTAAAGGTCCAACATTATATTTTAACATATGTTAAGTGTTTTTCTTAAATTCAAAAGCGGTTCTTTAAATTGAAGAAAGTGTCTCTCAGTTTTATCCATTTTTGCTTAGATAGTAAAATTCTAAGTAAAATTCCAAATTTTGGTTTAATTCCCAGAACCTAAAAAAATTGAGGGAGGGAGGGGGTGGTGAGTGAGATTAGATCCTTGAGAAATTTGGTAACCTTCCCCATTGAAGAGCTATTAGGACTTAAAAATTAAAAATTTACTATTTTTACAAGTAAGCAGTGACTTATTCCCCCATAGTATATAAGTATTTCCAAAATTAAACTGAGTTTTTAACACAATATAATTTTGAAAATGTACTTTTTTAAAAACCCTTGGTTTTTTTCATCACTTGTTCTTTTTACGGACGAACTTATAACCTTTCCTTCTATAGTATTTATACTGAAGGAAAGCTAAAGGCACACTAAACTAACTAATTCTTAAGTGCACTAAAGTAAAAAAAAAATTGGAAAGAGCTCAAGGTACTTTGAGAGAGTATTGGAAAATCTTTGACAAAAATAATACGATTAAACTAGAGTTAAAAATGAAAGATAACTAGAAGGGAAATCTTTTCCTCAGTTTGGGCATTTAATCCTCAGTAGGGGAGGAATGAAATTAGAAGTGTAGTTTTTAATACATAATTTCAATAATTCATAGAGTTATTAGTATTGATGTAATTGGATGAATTTATACAATTTTATAATTTAAGTTCTCTATTCTATCTAATAGTTCTCTAATCTATCCTTTCAGATCGGCAACAATTTCTGATTTTTTATAAGTATGGTTTGTATGGTTTAATGTGATAATTGCTAAACTTTTAGACTTAAAAACTTATATAGCAACACAATTACTCTATAGTCTTTTAATATTTAATTTAATACATGAGACATTACGACGGCTTGTTGTATTTTATCTGAGAAAGAGTTTTGTTTAATTTTTTAAGTTATATATTTACATGTATCATAAACTTAATTAGAGAAATTGAATACTTACTATTTTTTTTTGAAAAAAAAAATAAAATCAAAGATATTGAATTGTGCACTACTTTCAAAATAAGTTTCTGAATATTTTAATTCAAAAAAATAATACTTCTTCAACACTATGGTACGTTTGGATGAACAATATTAGTCTCACTAACAAGTACTATTGTATAATTTGTATTTTACATTTTTTAACAGAAAACTAATTAAGAAAAGGTTAAATTAGCATAAATAGTTAGCTTACATATTTTGCAATCAAACTTAGTATTACTTTACTTTATGTTCTATTATTAGGTTTTACGGAACTAAAAAGGGTGTTTAAGGAACATTTTTCTTTAATGACTTGTTAATACAGATCCTTCATTTGATTAATACTTTGGTAATATTACGCCTTAATAGTGTGCCTTTCTAAAATATTAAAATCTTGATTGTCTACTAAGGACTAATTAATGTGTACTTGCAACACTTGATCCTTTCAAATACATGTCTAGTCTTCATAAAATAAAAAAATTTTCATCTGTTTTAAATAATTTTTATTAAATTGTCATACTTGTAATTAAATGAATTTAATCAAGCAAAATTTTTAATTGGCTCTTATAACTCACAGAAGATTTTCGTAAAATTTTCTATAAATTATTAGAATCTATCAGATTTTAATCAGTAATTTGTCTAGGCAATGAAATACTAAAAGAATACTGAAGAGTCCATTAGAATTACAGGACGAAACAGGACATATTACAGGACGAAACACCCCTAAAAAATTTTAAGATAAAAATAGAAGATCAAAATTCAAAGTTATGCATACCTATTACCTTGAGATTAAAATTAATAAACCACAATATAAATAGTTATAAACTTATTCACTTTTCATTACTCACTGTATTATTTTGAATGTGATATTTAGGATTATCTCTTTTATTTTTGCACCCACTTAATCAAAAGCACCAAAAAGCTGAAAAAGAAAAACTATGAATAATTTCGCAATGTTTGAAAAAATCCATTTTTTCCACAAATACAATAAATAAACAAAAAAAAACAAAAAACAATTTTTTATGTACATAAAATTACCAACATAAATTATGTAAAAGTTTTTTTTATTTCAACTTTTTCTCTTTTTGTTTTTTTTTGTTTTTATTTTTTTTTTTTTTATTTAATTTTCAATTGAACAATCATCATCTTTTGAATTACAATTAATGTCCTACCTCAACATTAAAAATCTGTACAACATTGTGTATAGTGTACAGACGTAGGAAAAATAAAAAAACATAAACAACAACAACAATAACAAGAAAACAACAACAAAAATTAATCAATTTTCCGGAAAGTAGAAAGAGAGAAAAAGAAAGATAGAGACGAAGAGAAGTGAGAAAGTGTACAGACAGAAATGAAAAATTAAAAAAAATAATAAAAAAGAAATGTATATATATATATATATATTTATACATATATGTATATATTATATATATATATATACAAAAATTTTTTGTTTTAAAACATTGAAAACGCACATTTATACAAATTGAATTTTTTTTTTTCAGATTTATTTGTTGTTGTTGTTGTTTTTGTATAACAGTTTCATGAACATATCCTTTTCATTTTATCCTACTTCAGTCTTGTATTCCTTTATATTAACGTGTACAGTTCATTTCTATAAAAGGATATTTTATCTATACATATCATACCACACCATAGTGTACATACATCCTTTATAAAGATTTTGAAAATAAAATTCTATATGAGTAATTTAAAAAAAAATTTTGTATTTTTTTTTCTGCATATCTTTTTAACATTTGTCGTCCTTTTCTCATTTTCCATTTGTATTTCCGTACGCATCACAGGACAATTAACTATTGGCTAAAAAAAAAAACAAGATATTTTTTTTTGCAAATAAATATTTTAAAAAAATTGAGAGCAACAGGAAAAAAATATTTCAAAAAAAAAAAAAAGAGTATGAAAAATGTTAAGGATAATGTGAAAGGATATGAAGGATATTTGTATATATTTTTTTTGAAAGTTTTATCGTTATTTTAATTTTTTACGTTTTTTTTTTTTTAAATAAAGCAAATTTGATATTTATATTAACTTTGACCATTTGTGTTTTTGTTTTTTTTTTTTATGATGAGGAGATATATCCTTGTAAGGATAATAAAATTTATAACGTATCATTTTTGTCATTTTATTTTTTTTTTTGATATTGTTATTATTTTTTTTTTTATTTGATTACGTTTTTTTATTTTTTTTTTTTTAAGAAAATGTTGTTTACCGCAATTAAATACTTTTTGAGAATTTTAAGTACTTTTATATGAGTCTATACACATACAAATAAAAAAAAAACATACAAAAAAAAGAAGGAAAATTCGGAAAAATTTGTATAGACAAAGGTGTTATTTTAACATGATTAATTGGTTTGAAAATGTGTCTTTAAGTGATTCTTATTTTTTGAGTTTGTTTTTTGGATTTTGTTATTTTTTTTTTTTTTTTCTGAGTGTATGAAGTGGAAGAAAATATGATTAAAAAAAACATTGAGATTGTATAATAAGATTTTATAGTTAAAGAGTATAATGTAAATTTTTGATAAGTTATATATTGGGTAATTTTATAATTTTTAATTAGAAATGATAAGTTATTAAGAAATTTGAGGTTTTACGGAAACTATGATAAGAAATTGAAGTGATTTGGGCCTTATTACTTCATCCACAAGCCCTCTTCTACAAGCAGTAATCAAATTTCATTGGTTTGATGTCAACAGTCAAAAATAGTTGTGCTGCAACAATTTATCACAAAAATTATTAATTGATTAGTAATAAGTGATTGACATCCTGAAGGAGTAATATTTGAGCTTTTAATTCCTAAGGAATGTGCAATAAAAATAAAAAAGCCTAGGTTATATTTAAAAGAAAAATTAAATAAATGAAAAATTAAGAAATTATTAATTGAAATGTAGTAAGTCAAATAGAAATTCTTTATAATATGGTCTTATAGAAAGAAAAAAGTGTTTGTTAATCCTAGAAGTAGACTACGAGATTTGATTTTTGTTTTATTTGACTACTTAAGAGGACCCTTCTGGAATTTTGAAAAATATTTTGTTGAAGTTAAAATTTATATGTGAAAGTCGAAAATCCTTAAAGTTAATATGCGAAAATCGAGCATATTACTCACAAAACTTAATCACTGATTAAAACAGGGAATATTTGAAATTATAGTGAATTTTACAGAAGTAATTAATTCGAAAGGACTTTTTCACTGCATGCCGATGGCAGTTTTTAGTGAGCTTTATTTGCCTTCCCATTTATTGTTATTGGAAGTTGATGAAGCGTAAGTTTAAGAGGAAATTAGTATGATACTATACAAGTAGATCAATTGTTTAGTCCGACCATATCTAGCACTGTAGTGTTTAATTGCATACAATACACTTTTCACAGGAAGCTCAAAAGAGTGCAGAGCAGACTAACATAATGCTGTTTTACTATCTGATACTCAATACTTTATCAAGTACCTAACTTGAAAATACTTAAGTATCAAAAAAATAATTACAAAATTAATTAAACTCAAAATTTAATTACTTTCTGGCAATTACAAGTATTTTTACTTTATTCTTTTACTTCTTCTTAAATTTTGTAATTATCTAAACCTAATTAATATCAATTCCTGGCAAAGTAATTAATATTAGATAATGGTACTTGTAGTTGTACTGGTACTTGAAATATACAGGTCTAGTGCAAAGTTATTATCTTTTCCTTATTTAATTCTTTAAATACTGTAAAAATTGTTAAGTAATCTTTTAGACAATTCTTTAATATTATTTAACAAGGTTATTTATTTGAATAGATTAAATATTTAATAGTTAATGCAATAAAATAACAAAGCCTTGTTAATTGAGCCTTCAAAAAACGAGGAAATCAAGTTCAAATTTCTCAATAAAAATCAGGACATAATTCAATGATCAAGAACAATGGATTCTTTTATAAAATCAACATAACAGAAAACTATACTTTCCATTTTCATTATTTCCATTATTTAATTTTACTTTATATTCCTTTAATTAAATGTTAATACTTAGCCTAACACCTCAATTTGATTAATACTTTGAAAGTGTTACGTCTTAATATTGTACCTTTCTAAACTATAAAGTATCTTTAATTGCCTACTAATGGCTAATTAATGTGTACTTGCAATCCTTGATCCTTTCAAATATATTCCTAGTCTAATTTTTTTAAATTTTGTTTATTAAATTTTCATACTTTTTTTATTAAATAAGTTTTACAGTAGAAAATTTTTATTTGATTCTTATAACTCACAGAATATTTTCGAAAAATTTTCTATAAATTATAAAAATCAATCAAAGTTTAATCAGTAATTTGTCTTTGTAATGCATTACGAAAACCCTACTGATGAGTTCAATAGTATTACAGGACGAAACACTTATATAATATTATACATAAATGAAACTTATCAAATTGATGATTAGTCAAGTCCTTTCCTTTATCCTTTATCCTTTATATAACTCTTATTTCAAATATTTGAAAATCAACACAATTGTCACTTATTAACAAATTACAGTATATTTAAAAAGTTATATAAAGAAAATTGTACCTATATATCTAAATACTTTATGCATATACATTAATAAACATATACATAATCACTTCATAATTTTCCTAATAAAAAGAAAAAAAACAAGAAAAAACACGTGAATTATGAATTAATTTAATAAATAAAATGTTTTTCTTTTATTTCTTATATTTTCTATACATATCCTTAATCCTTAACCATTATATCCTTTTTCATTTAATACTTAATATTAATTTTACACATACATATATATATACATATATGTATATGTATTAATAAAATTTATTTTATTTTTTTTTAACAAAGATTTTCTTAACATTGTTTTCACTTTATTTTAATTTTATTATTTTTTTAAAGTCGACTAAAGACTATTAAGGATTTAATCTATAGAAAAAAAAACAACAAAAACAAAAAATTAAAATAAAAAAAAAAAATTAAAATAAGGATAAAAAAAAAAAATGTTTATATTATAGAGACGTCATCATTGTTGGCACGTGGTTTATTTCAAATTTTTTTTTTATATTTTTCATTTTATTATTTACTTAAATCCGTTTTTTTTATTTTTTTTAATCACACATTTGAATGTGTATTTATGTATATGTATGCATGTATATGTTTTTATAATATAAGTGTTTTGAATATTGAACTTGTATTCACTCTTTATTTATTTTAAATTGTTTATTTGTTTATTTTTTTTTTAATTTTGAATTTTGTTTTAAATATTTTTTGTATTTGCATTTGTATTTGTATTTGTGTAGACATTAAATACCGACAGATTCGACAGACTATGTGTAGTATTAAAATTAAACTAATCGACATACATATACATAGACAAATATAAGTTTTATTAGATTTTTTTTTTTTTTTTAATTATATTATAAATGGTTTTATTTTATAAATGTGAAACGTGTATATGTTATATATATATATATGTATGTGAAAATATATCTTTTGATATATGTGTTTCGATATAGATAAATTTTAATACACATACAAACATAATTCAAAGGATAATAAAAGAATAATGTGTTGTGTTAATGTTTTTTTTTGTAAGAAGAAGAAAAGGAGTTAAAGGAAATTTTTTTTTGCGAAAGGAATATTAGAAAGGAATAAAAAAGGATATTTAAAAAAATATGTATACTGTAATGTGTGTATATATATATATATATGTATTTAATGAAAATATATACATTTGTTTTTGTATTTAAACTGTTATAAAAAACAATGGATAGGAAAAAAATTAGGATAAAAAAAATTGGAAAAAGAATTGTAAAACATAATATTTTGTGGTGAGTTTACAATTCACATTTTTTTTTCACATTTTTAAGGAATCCTTTAAGGACCTTTATTTTATTGCATAGTTTATGTATATATTATATGGTTTTGTATATGCATTTGTGTTAATAAGCATAGATGCATATATACACATTCATATATTGAGTTAATATATTATTTTCTTTGTATTTGAATGTGAATTTACATGTATATGTATGTATGTATGCTTGTTTACTTATAAGATAAAAAATAAGAAATGTGTAATAGAAAAGGGGATAATTATCAATAGGGTGGATTACTTATATGCTGTTTTTTTTTTCTTGAATCGTAAAGATGACATACATTTTTCGATTATATAAATATGTATCTATTAATGTATGAATGTGTGTGTGTGTGTATGTGTATAAAATTTAATGAATCTTATAAAATTAATATATAAATATATTATATATAGGTATTCTATGTATATGTATATTATTTAGTTCTAAATCAAAAGAAATTAAAAAAGTATATTATATATCTTTTGTTGTTATGTGCATGTTTCTAAGGTTCTTGTTTTGTTTTTTTTTTTGTGGAGTTTTGGTTTTTGGTAACAATAATGATGATAAACTGGTATTGTTTTTATAATAAAAAAAAATACAAAAAAATGGGCTGTTTGTTATGTTCATTCATAATAAGATAAAAAAAAAAAAAAAAAAAAAACAAAAAAAATTAAATTAAAAGAAATAGGAGGTGACAAAATATAAAAGACAAATTCTTGAATAACTCGTCCCTATTTGATTTAAGGTAATTTTTTTTTATTTTATGTTTTTGTTGTTTTGTTTTTGTTTTTTTGTATAGTTTTAGGAAACCCCCTTTTATATTATATTTTACAATTTTATAAAAGATGTGAACTTTAATCGAATCATTTTTAGTTATTATTGTAATTAGATGAACAATAAAAAAAGACATATAAATAAGTACAGGATGTTTTCTAATGAAATGTGTTGTGCGTGAATACATTGGAAAGATGCCTAAGATGCAAGTAGTCTTATTTTTTCAAGATATAAAGCGTTAAATAGAATTTTAATGTAGTTTTCAAAAAGTAACAAATACGTACCCTTTTTTTGGGAATACTAAAATTCTGTAAATTCTGAGTTTGGAAGTCCAGAAAATCTAAAATTTATTCTATCTTTTGTTGTTTTAAAACTACGAGTTTCTAAAGTTGAGTCTAAAAAATTGTTGTAATTAATTTTAATAAAAATAAAAAAAATCTAAAATTTGTATGCTTCATAAATCCTAACTTTAAGTATTGATTAAAAGTGGTCTAGAAATACCGTTAGATACAAATTATGTAAACTGTATTAAAATTTGATGTGAGTCTGTATATATTAGAAACCAGAACTCTCTCACAATAATCCCATACCAAAAAAGTATTTATTGATGCTTGTATTTTGGGGTTATAAGCGCATTTTTGGAAACACCCTGTATGCATATATAAAAATCCAAGATTTGTGCTTTTTATCTAGTTAAAGATGAAACTGGATGTTTGGGTCTTTTTGTGCTGCCATACAGTCTATTCACTTACCCTGTTTTATGTAGAAACCTAGTTAGGACTACCACATGTTCTAATGAAAGAAAGTAATGAATACCTCCACTCAATGTTTTCTAATATGAAATAAAAAGTGCGACAGATGCTCATACCGACTGTGTTAAATTGATGAAGAAACACAGAGCTTAACGAACGTCGGGATTATGTAACTATATTGCGTCCCATGTATTTCCTAAAGGTGGCAATTCGTTTGTCATTTTATTATGAACTCCTGAATATCTTCCCAAATTTTCTCATTTATTCTAAATGATCCATTATCTCAATCCCTAATTTCTAAAGTTTCCCTTTCCAGTTTACATCCTTAGAGCAAAACGGTTCTTTCAACATTTCTATTAAAAGCTCCATTCTAAATTTTGGTTTTAAAAAGGTGTGGTCTTAATTTGTTAAAGTCACAAACAACTCAAAGGATCTGCGTACAGTTTTAATTGTGAGTTTCGAAGCTGTCCATGAATTTTAAAAACATTTCGTTAAACTTTTAACTGCAATACACATAACATCAAATTCAATCGCAAACCACCCTGTTAATATACATTATTTACATAAAAGATAATATTTTAAATTTTAATTTTCAAATATAATTTATTACAAATAATTATGAATTTTTCCATAAAATTTATTGTTTTTTTTTTATCTAACTCGCAATGAGAAAAACATTTTTCTTTAAAAGGAGGAGGATGAATTAACATAAAATTTACTTAAGAGATGGTGATACAATGGGGAAGTGTTAGAAGTTTTTTTTCAAAAGATGTTTTGTTAGAATATAACAAAACCGTTGGATTTCATTTTAAACATTTTTTATAACAAACAAACAAAACAAAACGAACTTTTAACAACAAAAAAAAAAAAATAAAAAAGATGTCCTTGACAATAAAATATAGAATTATTTGAGAAATAAAGTGAATAAAATTGCAAGTACATTAGTTTTTATTTTTTTGGTGGAAATTAAAATGACAATGTGTTATTTAAGAACAAGAATTAGAAGATAAGAAGTTTCTATAGAAATCCAGAAAAACCCTTTTGAAATTTTTTTGGGTACATTGTTTTTACTTTCCTAATATTCAAGGAGTAGATTTTTTAATCATTATTAATAGAAGCAATGTGATATTTATGTTCCTACCATACCACCTTATTTCAATCCTTGTCTCAAAACATTCTCACAAAAATTTTGAACTTTTTGAAGATTCAAATTTAGCACGTTATTTTTAACTCTAAACTATTTTTAAAACTAACATAAAAATTAATAATAATTAGATTTGATTAATTTTAAATTAAATATTTGCTTGTAAATTTTAAATGGCAAGATGTTTCTCTAATTATAGAGTGCTGGCCATACTCATTCTAATCAATCTCAAAAATTTCACCTACTTTTCGACTTGATTCAGTTGCCAAACAAATTTAAGTTTGAAATAATAAGCTTTTCTTCTTGTATTGTTAAGTCTCTAAAGTCTGTTAATATTCATTGAAAAGTCTGATAATAAGCTTTTCTTCTTGTATTGTTAAGTCTCTAAAGTCTGTTAATATTCCTTGTAAAGTCTGATTATTTTATTTGGGTTTCCATGATCAGATTTGGCCCATCTACGGAGTAATTTTTTCTTTTGGCAAAAAATGCGGTCATACCAAATTTCACGAGCTTAATCTTACTGTTACTTGACGGAGAAAGTATTCATACCATATTTTATCAAAATCAATTGAAATTTACCTGAAAATCGTGTTCAAAGACATATATTCCTACATACATAAACATTTAAATACACACACACTTGAAATACGAAATATTGCAATATATAACCATTAGAATTGTATTTAAGTCCAATTTCTAATCTTAGATATAAGTGATAAATAATTGTACCGTCTTCAATTTTACTATTAAGTACTATGGGGAATTAATAATAACTAATTTAAAATCAGTTTAATGTTATGAATATTATATGTTCAGTAACGAAAAAAGGGCAGAACATACCTTTGTGTTTAACAAACATTTATCACACAAACACTTTATTTTTTCACTTACTTTTCAAGTGTTAGACTAATAAGCCTCCTTATATCATTTTTAGATTTTGAACCAGAGAATACATTAATAAATTCCATATACAATTAATACATGAGATAGATTTAGTTTAACGTCAATTATTTCACGTAAAAATGGCATGTGGAATTATGTTGTATGTGTTAGATACGATGTGGAGACGCCTTAGATTTTTAACAATTTTTTATTTGAAATAAACATCAGATTGGTTTATATCTGTGAGTTATATTATTCAATTAAATTATTTGTTTATTCATTATATTATATTAATGTATTTTCTATTTAAGATTTTTAATTATTAGTTATTAGTTATTAATATGCCACAAATTGTAACCAATAGCAAATATATAGCTAAGCCGATTCAAAAACCAAATAAAAATTTAGCGCTCTAACTACTCTGCAATCCAGTCGTTTTAGTCAAGAAAATAAGGTTCTGTGTTATACATATTAATTTAAATATCCAAAACATTTATTTATTTAAAATGTAAAAAGGTCGATTGGGAGAAGAATGTAGAAGATTATATTTACCAATTTCGATGTAAGGACTACTAGCATTTAATAAATATTACTGTGCATTTGGCAATATCTAATGTGTAATAAAACTACATATTATATATTCTGTATTTTAGTATAATTTTTTTTTCTACTTAAAATTTTAAATTAATAATATTGTATTTTATTTAAATTTACCTTATATGAATATAAACATATGTCATCAAAAATAGATATCCATTAGATGTACATTAAAAATTACACTATTCCTATTAAAAATGGAATAAACATTAGTAATCTATTAAAAACACATATATTTTAAAAAAAAATTTGCATTAAAACCGTTTTTTTATATATTGTAGTTAATCTATCATCAATTCCTAAAAATGTTAGGGTCTAATTGTAAAATAAGTTTAAAATAGTTTTTCAATTACACAATAAAGAATAATTACACTAACCTAAATTAGTATATTTGTATTATAAAAAATTAAAATCATATATTTCATAGAATTTTATTTTTAAAAATAAAAATTTTAATAAATATTTACTATGAATCTAAAATCTAAATACAAAAAACCATCACTGACAGTTTAAAGTACCAAAGTTTTTTTATTTTATATTCCTTTTCCACTCCTTTAAGGAGTATTTGGCATTCACCAAGTCTGTTGATTACTCGGCTGTAGACTCGGCTTCAGTTTCTTTAATCGTTAAATTGATTAAGCCGTTGATTACTCGGATGTAGCTTTTGTATAAGATTATGAATAAATAAATGTTCATTTTGTGCGCCATCTATTATCCTACACAAGAGTAATTTATATATTTTTATTAAATCTTATCTTATATTACGATATAATTATACAATTTTACGATATTTTTTTATTATCTATATATAATCTGACCGGGATTTGAAAGTGAGACTTTCCATTTGAAAGGCGGCGTTTTTATCATTACACCATTTGTCAGATGAGTTCCCAAAGTAACTTAAATTAAACTGTTCCAAATTCCGTAAAGTTGCACCACCTTAGCTAATAGATATGCCTAGAATTTCCACATATGAAACATGTTTTTTTAACATCTATTGTGAACATGTGGTCGGATTTTATTACTTAATTTCAGATAACTTGATTTAAGTGAAAAAAATTGGATCCTTATAATCTTTTTTCAATCTTTTTGAATTAAACTTTAAAACATTTGAGCATCTTTGAAATGAAATGATTATCTTATGCTAAAATATCGATGACCTGAATTAAGGACCTGGGGTATTATTTCCCGTTTAATGAGAAATAATGCCCTGGGGTATTTTTCTCATTGTAATTGGTAATAGAGCCTCGGCGTTTTATTTCTCTTTTGAGTTGAACTACGACTTCTGTAAGAAATAAAGCATCGGAATTTAATTTATCTTTCAATTGAATCTTCCGCTTCTTGAGGAATAAAGCCCCGACTTATTATTTGTCATAATTATAACTTTATTTCCCATATTTTGGGCGCTTTATTTTTCAATTACTATGAAAAATAAAATCCCAGGGCATTATTTCTCCTTAAATGGGAAATAACACCCCGGGAGCCTTATTTCACAGGGCCTTAATTCAGGTCATGTAAAATATCTAATCAATGCTTTTTGAATAAAATTGGTTGTTCAAAAAACTGAACTAGAAAATCTCGAACAACACGGGTATAATTTTTCAAAATCTTTTAATCAATTGCTTTCTTTCTAATAACTGATCTTTATGCCTGATTATTTTAAGTGAGTTTTTCCAAAGAACCCTGAATATGTATGTCCAGATCTAATTTGTAAAAAATATAAATAATTAAAAAAATATTCAAAAACTTGATTTAAATATGTTTTTAAAAAAAACCATATATCACATGAGACTATCAGTATTATGTAAATTTATTTAATTTTTTACCCTTAAACAGTATATCTACTACCAACTTGACCAGTATCTTGTAGATTTTGTATCTTGTAGTATAATTACAGAATCATTTCATAAAATATCCTATTTGCAGATGTCCAAAAATAATATTTCATTAATTAACAGTACCTTATACTTCAAATATATATATATATATATATATACTATTAAAGATCTTGGTCATCTTCTTTTTAAAATATCATATTATATTTTGTTTATTCTAATTTATATCCTTGGTATCTCTTTCTGTACCAAAACTGACCGTTACAAAACCTTTGACATTTTTACCTTAAAAAACGCAAAATATCTTAAGATTCTAAAATTTCATTTTTTTTAAAAAATGTGTTTTTTTATTTTTTTTTTATTTTAAATTTCTTTAAAATTTTTTAATATTCCCAGATTCACATCAAATTCATTTTAAACCCTTTTTATTTTTTTGTATGTGATTAGAAAAAAAAAATTTCCTGAGAGAATTTCTTAATGTCCTTTCTATATTTACTACAACATAATAACTCCCCTCTCTTTCTAATATTATTTTAGAATTTTATCATTATTTTATCATGGAGCCAAAGATCATGAACTTCTTTTTTTTTTTTTTTATTATTATATTTCTATGGATGCTGATCCTGCATCCTTGGCTGTTTTACATATGTACACAAATATATATAGAAGAAAGGATAATAATAAATCTCTAATAAAATCTTCACTTATTTAAAAACAAAAAACATGAATGTCCACTATAAGAAAATAATTTTAAAAGAAAAATATTTGGTCAAGAACCTGTTTTTATTTTATTTTTTTGTTCTTGTTTTTTTTTTCTAATGCATAAGGATAATAAAATTGGTTTGGTATTTTATATTATTACTTTTGAAATACAAATACATATAGATTTATATTAAAAAATGTGCGTATATATATAAATAGAATATATAATATAACCATCAAGGATCATTAAGGTCAATTCAGTGTGTTGAATGAATTTTTTAAATGAAATTTTTTTTTGTTTTTGTTTTTTGAAAAAACTGACCAGACAAAAAGGATTTCTTTATAATTTTTTTTAAAGGAAGATTCAGTTAAAACGGTGATGTTCAAATAAAAAAAAAAAGATTGAGAAGAAAAATGTAAAAAGGATATTTAAAAAGAAAAAAATTTTTTTATGTATAAATTATCATCTTAAAAAATGAATAGAGTACAGTTAGAGAAAAGTATATTTCAACAAATGGGAGGCAGAGTGCTTGGATTGCTGATCTTTCATTCTAAAGACCTCGGTTTGATTCCTGGTAAATTTGGGAAAAATTTTTACATGCTTTTCGAAACCGAAATTGTATGTGCAATTCATTAGGATCAATTCTACTAGTAAATATATAATATGACCCACCTGTTCCAACATATTCAAATGGTATATAAAGAGGCTTATTTGCCAAGAATTTGTACAGTTAATACCTTAAAAAAATTTCGAGCCAAATTGTATTAAGTAAGAATTTAGTATTTCATTTAAAGAAGTTCAAAGAATGACTCTGTAAGGTACTTCCGTTCCCAAATTATCTTATATTAAGTAAGAAGTTAGTATTTAATTTAAAGAATTTACAAAGAATGACAGCCATTTAAAAAAGCACCGTTTTATTTGAATTTTTCATTTTGTTTCCTTGGAATACCTCAAAAATGGGGTAAAATATTACCAAATGGGTTTATTTGATTCGATTGAATATCGTTAATTTGGATTTACGACCAAAGTTTTCCAGTAATTTTCTTTAATATTACTCTACAACTAAAGCTTTTTTGTTTTTAACGTTTTCCTCCAACATAAGCTTGACATCTAATGTCATTCCTAGATATTTTGCAGTAAGTGTAACAGTTCCATAGGTTAAAAGTCCTTAATGAACTTAATGCCATTTAAAATTGAAATATGCTTTTAAAATAAAATTGTGGCTTTATTTCCCTTTTATATTTGGTTTTAGGACCAGAATTGATTAACCATAAAGCGCTAATTTTTTATTTTCTTTTAAATATTGTCCACACCCCCGCTTTGCGTCACTGCCCTCCCGCTCTTTATTTGATTGTTTAAAATGAAATTAATAGAGTTATATTAAAAAACGGGATAACTCTGATTTACAAAATATCAGAGAATATGGATTAGAAGGGATTTTAGAGATTTTAGCTAGGGAATTTCTCCTTTTCCAGTATATGTATATATTGACATGATTATATTATTATGATTAATATGCATATTTTATTAAAATTTCTTAATATATTGTAACGGAATAAGGTAATATGGCCCTAGTTAACAATGTAAAATAGAGTTAGGACCATAATTCTGTTTATAGTCTTAATTCCAATTAAATTTATTGTCCAAATTCCTATGGAACTGTTGATCCCTCCAGTTCTGCATATTTCACATAATTTTTGCATTTCAAAAGGGATAAAGTCTATAATTTTTAATTATAACCTAAACTCCTATAGAACTATTGAACCCCCTCTCATACTTTCTATTACATATATTATTGAAAATAATTATTATACAAAGGCAAAAATATATTTGTAATAAAATCTGAAGATTCTGTCCCAAAATTCTTAAATCACAATATCAATATCCATTTATTTTGTCCTTATTTCAGATTTTGGTTTTAAACTTACTGCAATCTCTACATACTGAGCTTTTCTACTCTCACCCTTTTTAGTTTAAATAAAAATATTTTATAAATTAATTATTAACCCTATTATCATTTATTTTCCATAACTGTAAAATGTAAATATATTTTAAAGGATGCTTCTATTAATATATACAATATACAAGTATAGTATATATGATGCTGTCTTACTGTTCATTCACTCTTTAGAATTGGTGGGAAATAATTCTAGTTTTAGTGCAATTTATGATAATCAAAAGTTTAAATTAAAAAAAAAAAAATAAAAAAAAAACCAGTGTTAAGATTGACCAGCACATTTTTTTTCCAACATTTAAGAAATTTTGTTGTTGTTGTTTTTCTGTATAAATAAATATTTAAAAAATAAGAAAAGGATAATAAATGGACCAGTCCAAGATCAAGAAAAGGGATAATATGTAACGAGTTAAAATTATGCAAATTTTTTTTTTTTGCTTTTTTATTAAAAAAAACGGGTTCCTTTTTCTTTTGAAATTTGGAGTTTCTTTCCGGGGAATTATTTAAAATTCTAGAATTCCTGTAAACTAATAAAAAAAAACTGGTAATGATAAAAAATTGTGCATTTTGCATTTTTATGACTCATATTTTATGTAATTTTTTTTCAAGGATTAATATAGGACATAAAAAACTGAATTGAAATTGCAATTTTTGAAAAACAAGCAGAAAATCAGAAAAACAAAACCAGATTTGAATTGCACAATATAGGATAAGATGTAAAAGGATGGAAAAAAGGATGTGTAAGGACTTGAATGACTGAATGCGGTTTTTGTATAATTTTGAGTTTTTTATTATATTTTTAAAGGAAATGACAATCTTGTTTTGTTATATTGTGTATTTTTTAAATAACTGTACAGGACTATAATAATGATCAACTGAAAATGATATTAATTATTAAAAACGGTCAATTTTGTCTGGTTTTTTTTATGAAAATTTATGTTGTACGTACGCGTGTTTCAAGCGTTATTGTATTGTGGCTAATGTTCTGAAAAGCTTCTTATTTGGATGGCTTTCTTATAAGTTAAGTTACTTTAATTTAATATGTATTATATACATTCTAGGGAAACTGTAATGTAATATAGTGCTTCGTTTAACTGGTAGCCTTGACTAAATTACTTCGGAAATTAATATTTCTTTTTTTTTTTTTTCTAAGGGAGGAATTCGTTAAGTCTTTTGTGACGTTACTATCATTGATAATACGAACAGCTTTCTTTTGTATCTTATCCATATATTGAAGAGTGGTGCTGGTTGCTCCAGCAAATATGTGAGAATTGTAGTCAAGTCTCGGGCGAATGTAGGTTTTATAAATTTTGAAGTAGATTTGAAGATGTAAACTATTTTCAACTCTTACTTAAGAAACCCATGCATTTCGCGGCCTCTTTGGCGACCTAAAGTTTGTGCTCGTTCTACGAAAGTTTTGTGTTTATTTCCATGCCTAGGATACTTAATGATTCGGAGTTTTGAATACTTACATTGTCAAAAGAAATGTTTGTTATAGAATCATTTCGTTTGGTTGATAACTGATAGCTTTGAGTTTTTGAAGCATTAAAACTTACCTTGTTCACGATTCCTCTATTTTGAATTATTTGGAGATCATTATTTAAGCAACTTAAAACTTTGGTTCGTTCATCATTAATCGATGTTGAGGTAGCATTAATCGATCAGCTGCTTCCTCAAAAAGGTAAGAATAATCAAGAGTGATGTCATGGATAGAAGGTCATTGTTAAAAATAGAAATAAAAATTTATAATATGTTTAGCAACTGCTTTATCTAAAATAATTATAAAATGCTGATAAAAACTATATGCGCATATTTTCTATATAACAGTTTACAGGCAACCGCTTTCTCCTATTCATAATACTGAAATATTCATTAATTAGTATGTTATATAAATATTTGTTTTACTTTTGCATTATTTGTATTGAAAACAATAGTACATTAGTGTAACATTAGTATATACATATCAATTAACAGACAACAGCTATATAATCTTTTTAATTATAAAAAGTACAACAGCTAATAATCAATACACAAAAAACAATCTTTTTAAATATATTTGTCTGTAGAATCTCTTTATTTGCAAAAAATATATGTGTTTTACTTTTTTACTTTATTCTGTATTTCCCAAGCTAACGTCCTAATTAAAAAGTCCAATAAACCGTTCAACTCTGCTCGATCATTATTTTCTATACCACAGAAATCATATAATTCAGTCCGATAGTTTTCTCAGAAAAGGGACCCGTAAAATGAAGTTAACCTTTCTATATAATGATGATTATAGGAGCATTCCCACAAAACTTATCAAGAATTTAAATTAAATAGAACACTTTTAATAATTCATTCATAATCAGTGAACTAACAGTTCAATTAAATACTGTTAACACTTTAGTTAAAAATTTATTAATCGTCCATATATTAGTATAGTTTATATGAAATTTAATTAAAATGTATCATTAAAACCATTTTGAATACAAATGAAAGATACACGCACAAGTTGTTAATTAGCTTTTAGCCTTCATTGAATCTAAGCGAACATAAAATAAGCTCTGTATTAAATATAAAATAATTATTTAAAATATTCACTCCGCATATCACATTGTATTACGAAATATCATATTGCTTTCATATAAATTTTTAATTGCTACTTAATAGAAGTTATCAACTAAATATTAATTAACTTAACATACATAAGGTTTAAATTTCTTGCGTAATCAATTTTATGTTATTTTAAATTCAGGGCAGGATTTTTGGGTGGAGTGAGGGAGCGACCGCTCCAGGCGCTAGAATCCATACTGGAAAACGCGCTTTTTTAAAAAAATTAATTTTTGTTGAAAAGATAATTTTTACAAAACTGTCAATTTGACTTGTTTAACCGCTTTTTTCTTCTTATACATAAATATTACAATATGTTATATTTCTGCTTTTACTTTAAAATTATAAATTTTAAATTTATTTAGATAGGTATTACAAATACTTCATTTTCTGGCGCTGCGATTAATACTTTGAAATTGGACATTTACGGCTCTGTATATTGTTTATTCGCTATCTTGACAACAACAATGTCATAGCTGAATTATAAAAATTTCTACTCTCTTTTTTTGTTACTAGATATCTCATCAATAAAATTTAATAATGTTGAATTAGTTAGATTTCTTTCTCCTCACGCGACTCCACTCTGCTAAATTTAATAAGTCAACGAACAAAATTCCAAAATTTTCACAAAATAAACATTGCTATTGAAATGTTTAACTGCCTTTTTCTTGGTGCCAAATCAAATTTAGACTTTTTTAAAAGAAAATTTGATTTTATTTATAGTAACCGTTGCTTTATATATATTGAAAAATATTGGAAAAACCAAATATCATTTTCAAGCTTTTGATTTCTGATTCAGATTTTTGTTTATGACAGAAGAATTCAGAGTTTTAATATAATTTTTATGTTTTTAAAGTATATATATTTGTTATTAATTAGTATTTCAATTAATTGTGTTAACTTGTATTAAAGATATCAGTTAATTGACTTGAACTATATAGGCGCCATTTTGAGAAGGTTCCTTCAGGTGCCAAAATGCCACCATCCGGCCCTGTTCAATTAAAATAAACTTATTAATTGCGCAATTGATGTAAGTCCAAGGTGTTGTAAGTCCATTAATATGTAAAATAAATTAATTGTATGCATTTAATATTTAATTATATTAATTTAAAGTGGAGTTATTAATTAATAAATCAATTAATAGAATCTTAATATTAATAAATAAATCAATTAATAGAACATAATAATATGCCCAAAAGTGACATTTTCATATTCACACCTACAATATACAGAACGCTATACTAATTTCGGTTCACGAAATAAAATATTAATTTGTTTCATAGTTCATTTCAATTCCAATCTTAATTCACTGCATTGGAATTTTCAATGAAGTAAATTTTAACTGGACCAAGGTTAATTTTACCTTTATTATTTAAATTTAATTATCAAAATCGGTGGCAGGCAAGCTTTTATCAAATTACTTACTATTAAGTATAGAAATTGCAGTTATTACTTAACAATCATCACTAATACTGAACTCAACACTTTAAAATATGATAACTAAAGATTTTTTAAAAAATTAAATTTAAAGTTTAATTTTAAAATATATACAAATTTATTTTATAAAACAAAAATAAAATAGAAAATAAGAAAAATACGAGGAAGATTATAGTTGCCCTTGTCAACTTTTAGATACCCGTGCATACCCACTATGGTGTATAAAATAAACCGTAATTTACTTCTCTTATACATTTAACTCATTACCCCATAATTTTGACGTAAAAAAAAAAAAAAAAATTAACAAAAAAAAAAAAAAAGTCACAAAACAAAAAACAAAATTTTCATTCATTGTCCCATAACTTTAGCTTAAAAAAAAAAAAAAAAATTAACAAAAAAAAAAAAAAATCACAAAAAAAAAAAAAAAGTTTTCATTCATTGTCCCATAACTTAAGCTTAAAAAAAAAAAAAAAAAAATAAAAAAAAAAAAAAACAAAGAAAAAAAAAACAAAAAAAAAAAATTGGCCCACCCTAAAAGTCCGATGGTCCGAGTGACTTTGCCAAGTAACTTGCCCTATTAATTTACCTGCCCAATTTTAATTTTAACCTTGTAGCTTTATTAGATTCACAGTTATTGAATCGAAAACTTTGTATGGCAGCCCTCCGAAAATGGGGCCCTAACATTTTGAAACTTCATATAAGTGCTCGATTCATTATATAACTAACCGTGTGTAATTTTCATCCGCGTAGTATAATTAGTTTTGAAGAAATTCATATTGGTGCAAGGAAGTTGTATGGCAGCCCCCCGAAAATGGGGCCCTAACATTTTGAAACTTCATATAAGTGCCGGAGTCAATATAAAACTAACCGTGTGTAATTTTCATCCCCGTAGTATAAATAGTTTTGAAGAAATTCATATTGGTGCAAAAAAGTTGTATGGCAGCTCCCCGAAGCCTTGGTCCGATTTTAACCAAAAACAATAGGGAACCTAGAAATTGTCTAAAAATGACTTTGTGTGAATTTCAAGACTCTAGCCCTTTTAGTTTTTGAGTTATCGTGATGACACACGGACGGACGGACGGACGGACGGACGGACGGACGGACAGACACACATAGCTAGATCGACTAATTTTTCGATTCTGAGCAGATACGTACCCTTGACACTATATCTAGCTCGTCTAGATCGATGCGTTACAAACGGAGGAGCAAATCTAATATACCCGATGTTCATATATATATGCACGGGTATAATAAAAATGACACAATTTATATTTTAATTTAATCAAATGCCTGTAAAAAAAAAATCAATGATTTTTACATGAATATAAAAAAAAGGAACAGAGGTTGGGACAACTCCTATATAAATTTTATTTCATTTTAATGTAATACTTCAATTTTATATAAATATTTTTTATTTTTTTTTAAATTGGGATCTATGTGTAGTACCAATACTCTATTTTAAACTCCATTTTTTTTGTTGTTGTTGTTGTTGTTGTTGTTTTTTTTTTTTGGTAATTTTGCACACCTAATACCAGTAATTCAATAGCATTTTAAACTATATAATATTTTCTTTATATAAAAATTTGTTATATAAATGTTTTTTATTTTATTTTATTTAATAAAAAATGTTTATATTTTTTTAAATAAATGTATATATATACTCAAAATATATAAAGTTATTCCTGAAAATTATAGGATATATAGAATATGATGTTTTTGAAAAATAAAAATATTAAAAATTATAATAATTAAATAATTTAGATTTTTATATTTAACTGTTGTTTAACGTGTTTTTTTCGCCTAAGAATGCGTTTAGCTGTGATAAGTGATAAGAGCATCGATAAAAGCATAGCATAGAAAATGTATATTGTTTATCGATGGTCAAAGCGATGCTCCATTATAAATACCTCTTTTTAGATCAGGTATATAGCTTACTACGCTATGCTATTATTGACACTCTTATCACTTATCGCAGCTCCAACATTTTTTTTTGTTATTTTATTATATTTAAATTACCTTAATTTTAATCTGATATTAAGATACTCTTTAACTCTTATTACTTTATTATGTGAAGTAATCTTAAGTTAATAAGCTACCTAGATGCCGCATCACGACTTATGGATGCGTGTCCATGCGTTCATCACGTTTGTAGAATGTATATAACCAAAAGTTATAATAATATATATGTATATCTTTTTTCAATTTTCCTCATCCCCAAAATCCAACAATCCTAAATAATCTAAAGCAAAATCCAAAAATCCTTTCATATACTCGTCCTAGTAACCAAGCTGCACATTAGTCGCACAGATCTCTTTCTAAAATTCCAAAAAGGGTATGCGGTTTTGGTGTGTTAAAGTGGCACACTTTGTTTGCAAAACCTTTTATTGGGGAAGATACTATTATGTAGACTTTTTCTAAATTGGTAACACAATTCTATTTATAAATGCTTTAATAAGTAATTTCAGCTCAGTGATATAAAATTCATAGAATTTATTTACTTTTTAAGTTCTAATTCTTTAACAACTAGGCAAATAAGCTTGTTTATACCATAGGTTGATATAAGAACAAGATGAACTTACTATATTGTTATTATTGGAAATGATCTTAATGAATTCCACATGCAATTTAAACATGAGATAGTACTAAGCCTAATAACATGTAGAAACGTTTAAAATTTTCAATAGATGCAATTATATTTTTTATGCATTATCATAATTTTATATTGGATTATAAGGATTTTCTAAATCTGTGAGTTATATTCTTCAATTAAATTATTTGTTTATATTGTTGTATGAGCGTCTTGCGTCCTTAATTTGAACCAAATGGCTTATGGTAGCTGAATCGAGGCGAAAACCATTTAAAAATTTTTTTACTTTTACTAAGACTCAAACACGGGGCTTAGGCACCCACTCTAATCACTATTTTAAACAACTGTTGAATTTTACTTGAATTTAATATTTTTATATTTAAATTGCAAATACATCGGTATATATATATATTTTATTTCTATTTTTTTTTCTTGCATTTGAAACATAAAGATGATGAAATTGATATTATTTCAATCTTACCAACTATTTTAAGATGGCAATCTTTGGAAATCAAAATAATTATTTTAATTATTATTTTTATAGTGGAATTTAGTGATCGTCAACTGTACGATCAGTAATGATTTTTCGTTTTTAATTTCCTGCCGATGTTTATCAGAATGAAATCTTAGTTTAATTGATTTTAGCGCGCCTATATAAGATTAGTTGGATTTTAGAAAATTTAGTTTATTTAAATCGAAGTCCCTTCAGCTGTTGCATTAAGAAATATTGAAACAAATTGCTTTAACTAGCAATTTTACAATTAATTAAAGAAAAACTTCTTTTAATTTTAATAATCTAAATTTCAGTAACTTCAAACCCTAACACGGTGTCAGAAGTTCCATGGCCAGAAACCCCATTGGGAGATTTGACTCATTTTATTGAGTCAAAAGTCTAATTTCAGTGCGTCAAAAGTCCCATTTGACTTGTGCAATTCTTTAATTGGACTTTGGTCTCACAGTGGTAAGACAGAAGCTACAATGGACTTTTGTCCACGGGACTTCTGACATGTCACCCTCTAATACTATTAATTTTAATTAAATGTTTGAAGTTTATTTACCCTTTCAATATTATAAAAGAAGTGATAATGTTATAATATCTCTATTAATTTGATTTATATTGAATATATATGTACAATTTTATTTATAATGTAATTTTATTTTTTATTTTATTACATTTTATTAGTTTTATGTACAAATATGTATATATGATCAAAATATTGATTAAACAATTGACCATTTTTTTTTTTGTTTTTTTTTTTTGTATTTTCAAACGCGAAAAAAAATTTAATTGGAAATTAATATATATAATATTTTTTTAGTTAAATTTTAAAATTATAACCTTTAATATATAAAATATTAAAAGGTTTCTGTTTAAACTATAATTAATTTATTAGTATAAAATTAAAAAAAAAACAGTAAGCTTAAGTCGCAATCAAACTCATGGAATCTAATCTTTACTAGAATTGAAAAAGTTAATCGCTAGATAATTGTTAAAAAGATTTAGAAAATTAAAAAACCTTTCTTGGACGCAATGATGCTATCATTAGGGGTTTCAATTAACTAAAATATGAAAAGAGTATATAAATAAGTTTATGGTTGCATGTTCTGATAAATTTTGAAAAAGCATTTAACACATATCTAATACCTAAATTTTTATTCCTATTACTTTGTTCTCCTATCCATTAACTTATTCATTAAGCTTCTTAGTATCTTTACAATATTGCTTAATAAATGTTATATAAATGTAATAGATATTAAACTTTTAATTCTACAAGATATTTAACTTAAAATAATTTTGTTTAGTAACACTAAATCTTTTCCAATAACTGTTTTTCCAATTTTATTCTAATTTATATAAAGGTTAAATTTTAATCTTTTATGGTGGGGGAACCGAACTCTATATTATCTATAAGTAAATTATAAATGATTTGTATATATTTCTTTAATTTTTAAAATTTTAATTTTAGTTTTAAATAACTTAAAATTGTTTCGTCCATCCAACACTATTGTACTACTCAGTGAGTAATACTAGTGTTGGACAACCCAGAAAACTTCAAAAAAATTTTTATCTAATAAATGTCTTTATATTAAAAATTATTAAGATCATCTGTGAGTTGTAACAATAGATCAAAGATTTATATAAATCAAAAAATCTAATTTAGGTGTTGATTTTAAGTTTTTTTTGTTAAAAAAAAGTATGAAATAATCAACTTAAATAAGTTCAGCTTGGGAAATATTATGTACATTTATGTACATTCCCCTACCGCAGTTATTGTGATTAGTGAGTAAATCTGCCTTTCCTTTTCAGTTTTGGAAGTTAAATTTATTTTATATTACGATATCAATTATAAAAAAATTAATTTGATTAATGTTTGGGATTTGAACCCAAGCCTTTCGATTCAAAAGCCGCCACTCTTAACACTGAGCTATCGGTCAGATATAATAATAGATATATTTTTCAAAAATGAAATGTTGAGAATTGTAAGTTTACTTTTCGGATAGTTTTTAGAATGCTTAAAGTATGCTGCACGAATTGATGTAAAAAAAACCCGAATATGCTTGAATTTTTTGAGTTTAACAAGCACTAGAAAATTCCCAAAACATTTAAAAATGATTTTTAAATTAAATTTCAAAATGTTTTTCTTAATATTTATCAAATTTTAAGATCAAAAATAAACTAAGATCAAATATTTACAATTTTAAGAAATTAGTTTTAAATGAGATGAATTTCTAAATCGCTACAAAACGTTTAACCGTTTTTTACAGTTTAGCCAAATTTTTCATTGTGGTTATGGCATATTTTCAAGAAATTTTTAAAAAATGTCTGGGATCAATATACACCAGGATCGTTAGAGCATTTAAGATATTTCTAAAAATTTAAGTTTATTAATTTTTTTGTCCTCGCCCCGATTTGTAATTTACTTTTATTATGATTTGATGTTTCCAAGCAGAGTTGAAATTCTCTGAAAATGTCTACGAAATATTGGCCTTAGAACCCTATTTTACTATAGGTAATCAAGCATTTAAAAACAAAATACTTATTTCATTGAATATCATAAAATCTAGCTAGAAATAATAAAATTTTTAATTAAAAATTCAAACAAGTCTTTTTGAGCCTGTTATGAAAATCGTTTTGGCAATTACAATAGAGACTTGAAATTAAGTTTGTTTTAAGTTTAATATATACTCTAACTGATTAGAGGCCAAATTAAAATGTTATTGATGATAAGATAAGCTTATTATAAGCCGTTTACATCCATTAAATTATTAATGTGATATTTAAAATTTTCAAGATTTGTAAAAATTTGTTTTATAAACCAGCACTTCAGATAAGGGGAGGAATAAATAAAAATTAGATTCAACTTAAATCCCACTTTTACAAAAAAAACCTATGCTTGTCGTACATTTTGTTTGAAAAAGTGATATTTTAGATGGAGTTAAGTTTTATATAGTCGAACGCATAAAAATGAGTTTTAACTCAAATCCCACTTTTCAAAAAAACCAACCTTTGCTTTAACTCGAACAACTAGTTTAAAAAAGTGAGATTTCAGATAGAGTTAAGTTTTATCCATTTAATTGAATTAGTCGAACGAATAAAAATGAGCTTGAACCCATAATTCGCTTTTTGGAATAAAAATTTAGGTTGTATACTCATAATTTTATTAAATAAAAATTCAACTCGAGTTCAAGTTCAGTTTTATGAATTCGACCATTTGTTTTTAGTAACCAAATTTTGTGTAATAAATTGTCTGAATTCGAAATACTCAATCAAGAGTCATATATAACAGCGCTTCATCCTCCGTATACCATTAAAAAAACTAAAATGATAGGTTGAGTATTTGATACGATATTACAAAAAATATATATAAATGTTTAACATCTATATCTATATATATATAATTTAATTTTTATAATAACTAATTTATTAATAAGGTTCGAGGATCGTTGGAAATCGTAAAAAGTGATCCTTTGAAATTGAAGTGATTGTTTATTTTTAATAAAATAGGATTTAAGTTGGAAAGTTTGTGAAATAAAAATTACAAATTGGTTTGGGGAAAATGGAAATGGTTTTGGAAAAAAAAGGGAAACCTTTTGCAAAAATAATGAAATCTTTTACAAATATATGAAAAACTTGTACATGAGGTTTCATTTTATTGAATTGAAAACATGTGGGGTATCAAAATTTTCTAGTGTAATAATTCATTTGTATTTTTAGTAGTTGTATTATATTTTTAGTATATATATATTATCAATAAACTATTTAATATTTATTTATTTGTTCGCAAAAGAAGATTTGTGAAGAAAATTCTATTAAATATAGGACATTTCTTACAATACTTACATACATACTTTGCAATACAGAAAACTACTTAAGCTCCTTAAGACTTCATATAGATACCAAATATTCTTTCAATATTTCAGCATCTTATTCTTTTAAATTTCTAAAATTAATTTATATTTAAAAATTAAAATTAAAATAAAATATAAAAATCTTAATTTTAGGTTCCAAAACTTAGTAAATTTTGAATTTACAAACATGCAAATTTTCTTTGAAAAAAAAAAGATAACACGCCCCTATTTAAAAAAATTAAAAAAAAATATTCCCAAATAATAACAAAAAAAAAAAAAAATAAAAAAAATTAAATATGCCCCTCCTTTTCCAATATGATATAAAAAATGAAAACAAATTTTATTTTTTGTTATTATTATATTTTGTTTATAGTGTTTTTTTTTTTTGTATTTGTGTTCTTGAATAAAAAAAAAATCTGTTATTATGTTTTTGTTGTTGTTGTTGTAATTGCAACATTCTGAATTGTTGCAATTTTCATGCTGCGCCAGTTGTCTGAAAAATTGCGTTATCTATATTATTTTTTTATTTTGATATACCTATAAAAAAGTTTTTTTTTTTTTATTTTTTACAATATAAATATTTTATCCTTTTTTAACACATTATTTTACACTCTCTCTCTCTCTCTTTCTTTCTCTCTTGTGCTATAGTTCTATACACATTCTCTCATGAAATTGTTTTTTTTTTTTTTTTTTAATTATGAATATTCGAATTTTATTTTTTTTACTAGTATAATTTCGCACTATTTTGTACCCACAGGATTTTAGGAATTGGTATTTTCGGGATGGTGGGGATGAGGTCAATTTAAAAAATTTTCCACTTTTATTGTATTTATTTTTGTTTTTGTTTTTTTTATGTGTGTTTTTTTAAAATTAAAGCTGGAATTTATTTAAAATTTGTATGATTTTAGTTGGGAGAGGGGGCGGGGAGGCAAATAGGCAGAAAATTAAAATAAATTTTTTTATGTTGAAAAAGTCGACAATTTTTTTTGTTTTATTTTTTTTTTTTTGTAGTTTTTATTTTTTTTGTTTTTGTTTTTTATTTGAATGTTAGGTTAGGAGTTGTTGTTGTTGTTTTATTTTGGTTTATGTTTATGTTTATGTTCATTTTTATTTTCTGATGTTGTTTTGTTTTGTTGCCGTTTTGTTGAATACGTTGTAATTATGTATCAGTTTTGTATTTAAAAAAAAAATTTTTTTTGCTGTGATGGATGATGCATTTTATAAAAAAAAAAAAAACAAAAACAACAACAATAATAACAAAATATTGCATAAAATTTTTTTTTAATATGTTACAAAAGATTTTTTGAAAAAAAAAAAAAAAACATTCCTAAAAAGTGCAAAAAGCTGATGGTAAAGTGTGTGATGAGGCGAAATGTTGTAATGCAAGTAATGCAACAACAACAACAACAGCAGCAACAAAAGTAAAAAACACGATGGATTTGAAATTAAAAAACAAAAAAAATAAAAAAAAAAACAAAAACATAATAACTAAATAAAAATTGCGTATTTAGTTTGAGTTGTTGTTGTTATTCTATGGCTAAATGATTGTAAAAGGATTTGAGGAGGATTGAGGATGATTTTGAGGGTTAAAAGTACATGCGATATATATATGTATGTATATATATGAAAAAAAAATTGAATTGAATCGGGTATACAAAAGGGTAACCTAAATAAAAATTTTTCAAGTTTTTTTTTTTTATTTTTTATTTAAATATTTATTCATCTATAGGATATACATACATATATTTATTTATTAAGTATGTTTGTTTATTTATTTGTTTATATACCAACTATGAAATGTTGTTATGTGTGCTGAATTAAGCCGGGAAATGAAATCAGGATACACACAATTATTTTTATATATTTTTAAATTTATGTACACATACATTTTGTATTTATATTTGATTCTCGATTCAATTGGTGAAAAAATGAAAA
This sequence comes from Dolichopus griseipennis, assembly GCA_963082915.1. NCBI lineage: Eukaryota > Metazoa > Arthropoda > Insecta > Diptera > Dolichopodidae > Dolichopus > Dolichopus griseipennis. The sequence goes on from OY720444.1 coordinate 30,075,632, forward strand.
AAAGAACCAAAGCGATAAATGAAAAAAAAAAATAACTGAGATGGTGTGAGAATTAATAATGGTTTGAGTACATATATATGTATATATATATATATATTGATTGTCAATGAGATGGGCAGGTGAAATAAATAGTATATTTAAAAAATATTGAAAAAAAATTAAAAAAAAAAGCAAACAAAAAATATAAAGTATTGCGGTAACACTGTGGGTGTTTTTGTATGCATGTGCATATGTATAATATATATATATATGTATATATGTATATTTATGTATATATATGTAGGTATATTATATATAAAAAGATAATGAGAAAAAAAAACCATTGCATATAATATGTTAACAAAAAATGTGGAAAAAAAAAACCATAATAATAAAAAATAAATATTTATTATTTTGATATGTTTATGTTGTTGTTGTTTTTGTTTTTTTTTTGAATTTTCACTTGATGGGTGATTTTAAATGAGTGGTTTGAAATTTTGAGTAGAAGTTTTGAAAAAAAAAAACAAAAAGTGTGTGTGTAAAAGACAAAAATGGTTTAAATGAAGTAACTTAAATATATGTACTATACTATATATATTATATAATAGTATATATACTTACATAATCTATATGTATATTTTTTTTATTGGAAGTATATGTATAAAAAAAAAATATTAAAAATCAGGGGCTTTTTTTTTATAAAAAAACAAATATATATATATAATATTATATGGGTATATAATTTTTATGTGAAATAATTACATATTTACCAAAGTGTATGTTACGCATGAGTTTTTTTTTTTTTTTTTTCAATTTTTGGTTTGTGAATTGAATATTATATTTTTATTAAGTACCTGTATACATATATATTTATATATATATATTCGATTTTCTGAAATATATATACTTATATATATATCTGAAAATGCACTTATATATTTATGTAATATTTTTACTGTTAAGATAGTTTTTAGTTTAGGAAAAAAAATGTTTTTTAAAATTTCAAAAAATTTTTAATTCTATAATTATATATGAATAATTTAACATATTTTATAATATAATTAATATATATATTTATTTATTATTTATTGTTAATATGAAGATATACATAAAATTTCATTTTTATTTAGTATCATGCTATGTGCATTCCTTTATAGAAAAGATGTGATATGATTAGGTACAAATTCTATATATATTATATAAATATTTTAAAAAGACTTCAGATTCTTTATAATATAATTATTATGTAGGTAGTGTAGGTCAGGTACTATAGTTAATTTTATATTAAATATTCTTTTATCTTTTTC
>OY720444.1:30077117-30197074 GCA_963082915.1 Dolichopus griseipennis
GTATAACAGTTTGTAACAATTTGAATAGATGTACTGAATGCAAAAACTTTATTAAAAAAGATGATTAGCATTTTCTAATTTTTTATATGTTCTATTTAGTCAACTTGGGATCTTATAGTAATGAGGAATTTTAATGATTTTTTTAATCACTTGTGTAAATATGGACTATCCGTCAGTTACCTATTCTGTCATTAATTTTGATGACTTTTTTTTATTTAAGCCCCTTGATTCAAAGTATATCCAAAATATTATTACTTACTTAGAGTCCAAATCATTAGTTCTATTTCCATTTTTTCATTCGGAAGCCCTTTGTAATAAAAGCTACCCAAAGGGAGAAGATAATCATTTTAATAAAGAGATAAAAACTCGAATAAGTTTCGCAGTACAACAACTGGAATGTAATAATGGTATATGTGGTTGAGGAGGGATAGATTCCTTTCTTTAAATGGAGGATCTAGAAGTGTGAACTTCCCTTTAGTTGTACGAAATATTTTTAACAAATAAATGTACCTCCAAGATACGCTTAATTATCGGAATGTAACTCTATCTGAACAATGGCTTAGTGGTAAAGACAACCGTCTTTCATGTGGAAAGTCTCGGGTTCAAACTACAGTGCCCTATTTCATAAAAATTGACAATCCACAATTTACAGGCGAAAAATTGTAAAACTTACAATTTAATCAAAATTCAGAATAATTAAAGGTTTTTAAAAATAAAATTGTCAGAATATATTGTGACAACTTTGTCAAATATTCGCTTGTCAATATTTATGAAATGGGGCCCTGTTCTTATAAAATCTAATAAAAAAAAATATTTTAAAATTGTATAATTATATCGTAATAGTTAATATCGTAATATTAGATAAGATTTAATATAAATATGTTAACAATTAACTCTTGTGTTGGATAATAGATGGCGCACAAAATTAACATTTGAAAAATTAATCTTAAAAAATAGGTACAGCCGAGTAATCAACGGTGAATAAAACGATTAAAGGAACTGAAACCCTATACCCCTTTCTTAAAGAATTGGAGCAGGAATAAAAGAAAACTCTATGGACAACAGGTCTAAGAACTTAAAAAAATCTTTGAAATTATGATAAATAAATTCAAAACCCTTTTTTGAACATTCCTTAATCAATTGAATAAGAAGTGTATTAAACATATACATATGCATTATGTATTTAACATGTAAAGGATATTTTTATTTTATATACACAATGTTTTTTTTTTTTGTACTTGATATAAATATTCATACATATTTTATATACAGATTTCATACATGTATGCATGCAATATATATATGCATTTTCATATGTTTATATATATATATATATATATATATATATTTATATGATGAAAATAAAATAGCGGTATTTAATAGCGGCAGACATAAAATTGGAGCCGATGAATTTCTAACTGTTGGTTGATGATGAGAATTGGGTCGGGTTCAGGTTAATGTTTTTTTTTTTTGTTTTTTTACATAAAATATGTACAATTTATTTATAGATATGTTTGTGTATATAATTTTTATTTTTGTTATTATTTTTATTATTATTTGTTTGCTGTGTACATTGTGAGTAAATAATAAAATAAAAAATAATCGACAATAATTTACAAACATAAAATAAAAAGTAAAAATAAAAAACAAACAAAAGAAAATCATTAAGTTACAGTCGAACTTTATTTTTATTACATTGATAACAGAAGAACTTTATATGTTAAGAACAAAATAGGTAATTTATTAAAATGTTTCGGATTTTTTCGATGTTTCCAGAGATTCATTTTGAATTGAAAATTAAAACTTTAATTTTAATTTATGTTATTATTTTGGAGGGGTTGTACGCATCTAAAATTTTCATATATGCCTTTAAAATGTTTATTTTATTTATTTTTATTAAATTATTAAGAACATATTTTTCTTTTCGAATTTACTTGTTATGCACAGTGTGCGGAATTCAAAGGTACCACGAAGAGCAGAGATTAGAAACAGACTGCTCCCACTATCAGAACAATTTTTCAATTTGAACTTCTCTTCGTGACCTTCGTGTTAAGGACACCCTGTATATTGCTCATTGCCCAAAAAACTCTTAATTTTATAAACAAAATTGCATGATACCTTAATCCTGTATTGATTGTGCAATAACCTATAAGGAGCCTAATTATTTGATTCTTTTAAATTATTAAATTTAATCACATACAGGGTGTTTCTTAATTAAGTGCACTACTATATACCACTGCATGCATACTTATGAGTAGATAAAAAAAATCACAAAAATAAAATGTGGTTTTTTAAAAATAAACATGCTAAAATTTCAACGTGTTTTAAATTTAAAAGCTCGCATTTAACTTTTGAAAGTCTAAACATAGAAAACGATAGAAAATTAAACGAGGCATCTTAAGCTTTCGAATAATACATTTTACAAAATTTTCATAAGTAGTCTAGAAATAGAGTTAAAAGTAAAATTATGAAAACTAACAAAAATATTTAAATCTCATTTAAGCCCCCATATCTTGGAAACTAGGAGGGCTCAACTTAGTCCCAACAAAAAAATTTTGCCTACTCATAAGTACCCATGCAGTGATATTTTGCAGTGCACTTAATTAGGAAGCAACCTTTATATGAATTTAAGTGTTCATTATAATTAAATTCTACTGTAGTAAGAAAAATACGAAAAAATAAAATAAGAATGTAAGAAAAAATAGTTGAAAAATAAAAAAAATAAAAAATGCACAAAAATTACAACAACAAAAATCAAAAAAAAAAACCGAAGCAGATACAAAAAAAGAAATTCATTTTTTCCCACATGGAAAATTTCTTTTTTTTTTTATTTTTTTTTTTTTTTGGTGTGGCAATGGCACTGACATACATACATGTACTATATAATATACTATATATACATATATAATATAGAATATATATATGTACTTATAAAGCAAATATACTTTTATCTACATTTGATATACATATTTTTGAATTGGTTTATATTAATATATATATATATTATATAGCTACACATATAATTCTGATATGTATATATCATTAATTTATAACGGTTTTAATAATATAGAAATATAGAACAGTTATAAATAAGTTTTGTTATTCCCAATTCGGTTGATAAAAAAAAAAACAAAATACAATGATGTTCAATTGGAAGGAGTTAGAAAAAGGTAGTAAACGAGGTTGTTAGGAGATTATTGCATTTCGGGATGTATATTTATATATAATATATACATATTTGTGTTTTTTTTTTTTATTTTTTACTATTTTGGAATGGGATTATTGTGTTGTCCTACTAGCAGTAGACTATATATATATATATACATTATTGTAGATATATGTATACATATGCTATCATAATGTATATATACACGAATATGTATGTTTAACTATTCATGTCAATAGTGATAGGACGATTGAAATGACGTTGTAAAAAATTATGTATTTTGATTTTTATTGTTGTTATCATTTTTGTATACTTTAAATATGTATATATATGTATATACATGTGCTTAAGTATATGTACAACAATGAATGTGCACATAAATTTATATTTATTTACATTTTATATGCATGGGACAGTGTTTTTGATGTATTTTAGATATATGTTAAATTGTATATGTAAATATGTATTTATATGTATATATATGTATATACTATATATATATATATATATTAATATATATGTATATATATGTCATATATGTCAAAATGATGGCGCGTAACGATTAAAAAGCCCACAAGGGGTGAAAAATAAACCAAAAATGAAAAAAAAACAAAAAAAAAAACAAAGAAAAACCAAAAGAAAAATTAAAATTAAAAAAAACAAAAAAAAAAGAAAAGTTAAAAATTAAGAAAAAAACGAATAAAAAAAATAAAAATTTTTTCTTTATATCTTTGCCTTTTGTTTTTTTGTACTTTAATATTTCAGAACGAGGTAAAATCGTTTTAATTTTTTATTTTTTTGTTTTTTTTTTTTTTTTGGTTTTATTTTTCTTCAGTTTTTTATTTTTTTTTTTTTATATGTACACGGTTAACGGAATTGTGTATGTTTTTTTTTTAATTTTTAATTTTTTATTTAGTATTTGGTTTTATTTTTCTTTTCGATTTTCTATTTTTGTTCTTTTAATTTTTGTTGTATTTGTTTTTATTGTTGTTATTGGTTTTTTACTATTCAGGGGGTTACCAGTGGGGCGACAAGTTATTACAAGGTAGTTTTGAATTATTTGAGCTTTTTTTGTTTTAAGAACATTAAAAACATTGCCAAACCCAAACCAAATAACAGAATAATAACAAACATGATGAAAACAAATATGTAAAACTAAACACCATACAGTATATGTATGTATATATGTATCAATTTATGTATAAACGTACATAACCAATATATATATATATAACCAATATCTATTGGAAAAAAACATGATGATCCTAAAGGGATGCAATTTATTTAAACTTATAATATAAAAAAATTATATATTTATTTAAATATATATATATATATATATATACTATGTTGGTATAATATATATATATATGTGTATGTTAGTTAGCAAAATATAACAAAATATAAAAAACATCAAGGATAATAGAAAAAAAAAATATATTGGGGGTTCATAATATAATAGACTATTGAAAAAAAAGTGTGTGTAGGTGCTTTAAAATACAAAAAAAAAAAATACAATAAAAATTCAAAAAAAAAAAAATTAAAAAACAAAAAAAAAATATATATATATTTATTTTAAATAAAATATAAAATAAATAATCGTGCCTAGAATCCAACACAATTAGAATGTACAAAATTTTGTTTTTTTTTTTTGGTATAGGTATATAATTGCATATATGTAGGCGCTCAATCATTTGCAAATGTTTTTTTTTTGTATTTAGGAATAAAACAATTTTTTAAAAATATAAAATAAATAGTTTTTCCTGCTTATTTTTTTATTTTTTGCTATAAATTTAATTTGATTTCATTGGTATATGGTTAAAGTGATAGATAATGGTACCACTTTACTTTAAAATTTAAATTAATAAAAACTATTGTACATAAATTATTATTAACAAAAGGGGTATCAAATAGAAGCTATTATTTAAAAAGTTTTATATTAATTTATAAAGCTACTTCTTTCTTAAAGTATTTCAAATACTTCTCACCAATTACTTTTTACTTTCAAATATCTTTCATTAATGTTTTTAATTGTTTTTAATTATATTTTTAAAATCAATATTAAGTTTAACCTTCAAATTCAAAATTACGTGCCTTCAATGGGTTCTTTAAGAGAAAGAAAATTAAAAATATAAAACATACATTTAAAAAACAGAACAGCTTGGAACATTAAAAGGAACGGAGACAAATAACAAGGTCAACCTAATAAGAATGTTCAAACTGTAAACGAATTGTTTTTCTTACAAAATTCTACTAAAAATATTTTGGATTTTTAAGTTTCAGCCTTTAAAGTACAGGGTTAATTTTTTGACGTAAGAATGCCTTTATGGAGCGTCACATAATCTCGGGTTCTTGGTAAATCCTCTTTTTTAAATTTTTTAGGAAATCTCACGTTTTTCAAAAATCTCCAATTCGAAAATTTTGTTTAGAAAAACTAGGTTTTTAATTACAAAATCAGAATTATCAACCTTTTCCAGAATATATAAAAAAAATAAATTTTAAAAACAGAGATTATATAAAACAAGATTTTCTAATTGTGAAAATGGGATTTACTAAAACGAGATTTCGACCCCAACTTATGCTTTTACTTAAACAACTGGTTGAAGGCATGGAATTGAGTTAAAACTCAAATGCTTGAACGGCGGATTAAAAAGAGGACTCGGAGTCAAAAGTCTCCGGTGAATACAATTTCAATTGTAAATTTTCCATATACGAATTTACAATACTTTCTAAATGCAGCTCAAAACTTAATCTTAGGTTTGAAAATATAATGGAGTGTAATGTCTAAATTTTAAGCGGATTTCATCCCACATCTAGTGAGTCATAATTTCCCGGGGACTTTTGGCTTGTTTCCTTGTCATACTTTTGTCATTTCTAATCCTACCTATTTTAAAATTTTTTTGATTGTTTAAAAATAATTAATTTTATCTAATTAAATTAATCATTCATTGAATTAATTTCATTCAATTTTTGCTTTGTAATCTTGTTAAATTTATATTTTTATATTTTAAACTACTAACTCTATTTTTTCCACTCTAGTTTTTTGATTTAGGGCTTTTTCTACAAAAATTAAATAGCCTTTACAGTTTAAGTAAAATCTTATATTTAAAATTTTGGAAACCATTGAAAATCTCGACTATTAAAGAAAAGACAATTGCACAATTTGTTAAATAAAAATAGTTTGAAAATGTGTTTATTTCAAATGCTTTCTTGTAAATGAACTTAATGAAAGAACAGGTCTTTTTTTTGGAGATTTATGATAATTATAGTCATTTTACGTTAATAACAACTAATTATTAAATGATTTGGAACATAAAAGTCGAATTGCTAAGGATTCTTACTTATAAGCAATACCTTGTTTATTAAATGTGGCTTAAATGTTTGAAATTTTCACTAAGAAAAATCGGGTTAAATGTTCAATAATATTCTGTAGTTCGCTTTGCCTTTCCACAGGCTTAGAAAAGCTCGAAATAAAGAATATTAGTCTGAGTTTTTAAACGAATGTAAAATGAGGTTTATCCCTCTAAACATTGTCCATAAGATTTAAATTTATACGTCAACAATACATACAAGATTTTATTTATTTATTTATTTATAAACAGTCCTCTACTACATGCAATATGATAAGCGAGGGGTTTAGCCTTCCTTTTCAGGCGCGGCAGGTATTTTAACTTAATATTATGATATAATTATAAATTATATTTTTTTTTTTGATGTGACCCAACCAGGGTTTGAAACCAAGACCCTTCGATTGAAAGGCAACGTCCTAGCCAACACGCCATCGATCAGATTACATACAAGATGTATCGTAATAAATTAATTTTATTTAGAAATTTCCAAATTCTAAAATCAAAACAAAATCCTAATAAAATTTCCTAATCTAAAATCAAAAATAAAAAAAAAACGGAAACCCTCAAAAAAATTAAATAAAAAACGAAGTGCATAGAAGCGTTCAAATAATTTTTGTAAATTGTCCAAAAAAAAAAAAAAGAAAACAACAATTAAATTTCAAAATAAACATTTTTTACCGTTCATTTTCAAACTACTAAACATAAAAGAACAAAAAACACCATATCAAAACATATATATATGAATGAGTTCCGTAACTGTAAAACACTCCAATTTATTCATGAGAACAAACATCAAAAAGTAAAATGGCAACTGCATTTTTTTTTTACCTTCATACCCTCTTACACTTATTTAGAAACCAAACGCAGGAATTTTCCATCATATAGATACCTTCATAAATATCAACATCAAACAGTTTCATTAAACTAGTCATTTTTCTGATTCACATTTTTTTGGGTCCCGATCATTTCTCCCCTTACCTCCACTTCATTAAAAACAAAAAAAGTGACATGCAATCCCATTTTGTTTCAATCCCATTTCCCATTCAACTAAATGGAAAATTTGGAACATTAGAAAAATAAAAAGTTTATTTTACGTGATGGTGGTGATTGGAGACTATAAAGGTTTGCGTTTTTTTTTATTCTATTTTTATTGTGTATATCATATATATATATATATATACCGTTATATTTTTGTAATCAAAACATTGTTTGTCCTTCTCCATCCTAATTCATTTTTGAATTTTTCTAAATTTATTTAAGTTATCCCAATTCCATTAGTTCACAATTTTGATAAGACCTGAAAAAATTTATAAAAAAAAATATATATATATATAAAATAAAACTAATTTTATCTATTTATGTGGGTGAGTATTAACTAATGGATACAAAACCCTTTCATGTATATATAAATAAAAATTAAATTAAATATTTAAAAATGTACCATCGGTATCAAAATATGTTAAAAAGGGCAAAAGATGTTCCTCATACAGTTTCGGTAATAATATATAGTTAAAATTTGATTCTTTAATTTAATTTAATTTATAAAAGATACTCATTTCCATTGCACTTTATAATATTTTATTTATAATATCAAGAAAAACTCATAAAAATCCAGAAGATCCATAGAAGTTCCAGAAAATGCATGCTGTTTATGCTAAGGGAGGACAAAACCTTGAAAAGACATGGTGGTAATGTGTTCCACGATTTCGATTGAAGTTGCGACTTATAAAAGAGTTTCTATATTTCAGAGTTCTGGTTTGTAAAAGCATTACAGTATATGAATCAGATTGGGCTGTTTAGCTGTATTCCGACTAGAAAGTTGGATTTTTAGCATATTTTTAAATTCTTAAGTATTAGAAAGTATTGGAGTATTATTTGATAGGTATTTCAACTACAGACAAGCATATAAATAATATAAATAAATGTTTTATCTATTTGAAGTAGCTGTGGCGATGTAAAACATTTCCTAATCCTGCTTAAGAATCGAAGACATTTCGCGGCATCTTTTGCAAACGAAAATATATGGTCGCTCCATGCAAGTTTTCCATTTACATACTTACTTGCCTTAGATTTTTACGGATTCACAGTTTTCGTTACTCACATTTACAAAAAAAAATTAGGTACAGAAAAGCTTCGCTTGGCTGATAACAGACAATTTTGTTCCATTCTTTTGCAGAAATAATAACTGAGCCTTTGAATTTCTGAAACTTCATTAGTTGCGCAATAAGCTTAAATTCAATACTAAAAAAGGTTTGAAGATTTTAAAGCTTTGATAAAATAAGATATTTACCCTCATGGAAGTGTTCTGCAGACTTTCCTAGCTTGTATATAATTACAGAAGAATTTTAACTGCGAAGAATTTATCTTGATCAATCAAGAAGTTTTTAAAAATGTTTCTGAGTATTTCTGAGCTAGTTCATAAAACTAACTTTAGCTGGGAAATTGGAGTATGCTTAGCTCGAAACAATATAACAGAGATTCTGTTACCTGAAAAAATTTACTTGGATAATATAATTAATTTATAAATTTGTGACTGATTATTATATAGCACAGTATTCAAATGTTTAATCGAATTTCCTCCTATTTATAAAGATCAAACAAGGGAAAGTTCCGCGCGCTTCGGTAGCTTTCGACAACTCTGTAAAAGGTAAAGACCTTAAATAATCTTTAGAATTAAATACATTAGAATTATGTAAATTTTTAATTTTGGTTTTACATAGATACATTCCAATTTCAAGCTCTTTGGTATAATAAAGACGTCTTGCTTAACTGATCCTTTTAAAATTTCCAAACTTAATTATTTTTTTAATAGTTCGTATAAAATTCGGTTAAAGTTTGATTAAAATCAAAGCCCTTAATATAATATGTAAGTACATCCTAATAATTAACTAATATAAAATCAAACAACTATAATAGCCACCCTCATATTGTATTAGTTTTTTGTTTCTATATATACAATATATATATATATAGATATATATTTGTATTATTCAAATTTAATTTCATGCACAGTTAAAATAAAAAAAAAAACTTACCCAACCTTTAAAAAACCAAATCAAATAAAATTTAAACCGAAAAGTAACCCAATTTTTTACGAGCCAAACCAAGTCAATCAACTAGTTAGAGAATGCACTTGTTTCCTTTCTTTTTGTTTTTTTTTTTGTGATCCAATACCTTTAATTATACATACGGATGTATAATATATCCGCGCTGATTTATATCTATATATTATGTACATTTACATTATGTTATATGTTATTTAATAGGAAACCAAATTATTTCTAAAAGTTTTATATACATATATATATATATATATATTTATATTTAGTATATGTATAAGTTTTATAAAAAAACGAATGAATGTTAGTATATTAATACACCGGTTTAGATTATAAAGGATTAGGGTGTTGGCTGTACACCATCAAAGGACAAATAATAAGAAAAAAAAAAATTATAAAGGAAAAATAGCAAAATTTGCAAAATTTGTATGTCCAAGAGAACAGTAGAACACACCTTGAGTATGTTGATTTAAAAATGTGAGTTAAACTTTTTATAAGTTGAAAATAAAAATAAATTATAACGGAAATTTTGTAGACCTTTAAATTTTCGAGTAGGCAATAAAAAAGGGACATATAAAAACTACTATATATAAGTTTCAAATAGAGAGATCGTAGAAAAGGCTTCTATATTAAAAAATCTTAAAAGGATCGAGTCCCTTAGGATAGAGTCGCTCATCATAATTAAACCTCATAACAAATTAAAATTTAAGATTTAGTAGAACAATTTTAATTAACAACCGGAGAGAACAATCGGTAGGTTGCTGATCGATCAGGTCTAGATCCCAGTAAAATCAAAAAAATCTTAATCGGATTATCGATTCAATTCAGCTACTATTTGCCATTGGGTTACAATTGATGGCACAACTAATAATTTAATTTAAGTCATAAGTCTGTCTAATGTATTATTTAAATTTATTTAAATGAATTCGAATTATAATAATATAATGGTGCAGGGTCAGAACTCCCAGGGTCATAAGTCCCTTTCGAATCCAACCCCAAAATGTGTACCCGTCATTTATATTATATAATTAGACATAATATTTTGTTTATAACATTACTAATAACCTCTCAGCTGAGAACTAAGAATCATAAGTCCCTTAGGGAGTCCCTTAGAATCCTTCATCTGGCTCTGTAGTATCCTTCAGTGTATTCCTTCAGATGTACCCTTCATTATGTTCTCGGTAGTAGCCTTTATCCTTTTACCTTCTTCAATGCGTGTTAGAAGTTGACGACCAAGACAAAAGAATTCATAATATATAAACTGTTCAAGATTGGTAAAAGTAATTTAAATTTTAACATTTGAGTTTTCGTATCCCGTTCCAAAAATTGTTTGTATAGACCATTAATAAAAATATCTTTTAAGCTTTATCTTTCTTTAATACTATATGTGCCGCGTCAAGAGTAAATATTAATGCTTTACTGTTATTGAATTCTTGTAATGTTTTTTTTGAAGAGCACTGCTTTATTTTAGAATTTCCATAGTTAATCTCGAATTTTATACCTAAAGTGTTGGTTTGAAGCTGGCTATGATGATCCAAAAATAAGTCAAAAGCTTCGGGAGAATTATGAGTCAAATCCTTTTTTTTCGAGTTATAAGTTATGCGAAGACTATTGAACCCGGGACTTTTATCATCTCGACTTTGAAGCTACATTCAAAAAAATCCCTGGGGGAGTTATGAGTCAAATCCCTTCTTTACCAAGTCATAATTTACCAGGGGACTAATGACCCAGGGACTTTTATTATATCGATTTTTAAGCTACATTTTAAAATGTTATATTTATCGGCTAAATTTTGCAAGTAATTCAAGTTTGTTTGTGTGCGTGTGTTGTACTAGAATTAAATGCGATTTAGTCTCTAGTAATATTTACAACAAGTTTCTCCTCGTTTAAACGGTTTTCCCGCAAACTTTTCCACTATAATTTGCTTTTAAGGCAATATTAAGTACTTTTTTTTCATTTTACTTTGATTTTTTTTTTACTTACTAACTGTAATTTTACTTTTCGTTATAACTTCTTTTTCAGTATTTTTCCTCTGTTATCCTGATTTTCCTTTCTTCCAAAGAGATTTTTTTTTTTTTAATTTTTATTCTTTTTGAGAAATAAGAGCAAATAAAAAGCAAAAATGAACTCAATAAAAAAAATGAGCCATATTGAAGAAAAGGATCCCGACCACCAACAAATATACAGAAAAAATTCTACTTAACATTTTTATGTATTTTTATATAAATTTTATTCCAAGGCAAATTTTGATTTATTTTTTTTATTTATTTTACTGAAGTTAAAATTCCGAAGTTGAAACGAAAATGAACTTTTCAAACTTTTTCAAAAAAAATCGTTGTCAGTGTCTGTAAGTTATTTTATTCCCATTTTTCTTTTACTTCTGTACTTTTTATTTTTACTTTGCTTTAGCCCCTCTTTTACATTTGCTTTTCTTTGACCCCTCTCTCTATTTTGTAAAACTTTTAGTAACACGCTCCATTTAAAATCTCTCTAGTGGGAATTATCGTATGTACGTATACTTCGTAGGACTTAAAATACTTTCTGGATCCAGAAAATTTTCCAGACTAGACATTTATTTATTTTTTTATTAAATGTATTTAGGACACAAAGTATTACAATCAATGGTTCCACACTCCCCTTCAAAAAAAGTAGGAGGCCAAAGATAGTGGGTGGAAGTATATACAGTCAAAACCTGGATATTAAGAGGAGGCTACGGAGGTACATAAAGGGGCATTTGGTGGATATCCAAATAACTCTCTATATGTGTTTAAAAACCTTACAAAAAGACTGCTGATTTTATTGAAATATTTTTTTGTTTTTTTCTTTTGTTATTGGTGCCAACTCCATATGCCACCCCCTTCCCCTCCTCAATCACTTCTATTTCAGCATGGAAAAAAAAACAAATGGAAACAAACAGAGTAAATTGAAGTGTTCTCGACATAAAGTTCTAACTAAAACTTATGCTTATCAACCTTATTTTTTTCCATTCAAACTATAAATACCAACACACACACACACACATACTGAAGTTTCAGAACAAAAAATGGGTGCTGATTCTAAAACTTTTTATTTTAGTTTTTTTTTTTTAAAGAATAAATGAACACGGGCTAACGAAATGAATTCGAAATGAATGAATGTCTGATGAGATCGGGGAGAGTGTATATAAAACTGGATGCAATGGATGAAATTTTTTAATTTTTCTGTTCTGATTGTAAAAACCAAAAAAAAAAAAACAAAAAATAAAAATGAAATGAGAGTTATAGAATTGGAAATCCTGATTTTATACTTTTTTTTTATGTGATTCAATTTTATTTTTGGTATATGAAAGTCCTGGATTACAAAAAACTATTTCGGTTATTTTAGGTTCTGTTCTTTTTTTTTTAAAAAGGTGCATTTAAAGTTGGACAATGATTTGTGTTTGGGGTTTTTTGATATTTGTTTTTGTTATTGTTATTATATGAATTTGTGGAGTGAGAACACAATTATGTAATATCCTTGATTTTAGTACTCATGTACTTTATTTATGTGAATAAAGTTGAAAATGTAATCAGTGGTGGAGTGTAAGGGGTTCGTATGTTTGAAGATGAAATATTCAAATTTAAAACTATGAATTTTAGAACTTAATCTAGTATAGACTCAAGTGTATGGATCGGATCAGAATCGAAAAATAAATCGATTTAGCGATGTATGTCCGTCCGTCCTTCCGTCATCACGATAACTCAAAAAGTAAAGGAGCTAGGATTATGAAATTTTCACAAATTCGTTTTTATGCAAAAACCGGAATCGATATTTAAATTCAGCCATTTCGGTCCATGGGTTCGGGTAGCTGCCATACAACTTCTTTTTATATATGAGTATTTCTCTGTACAATGATTTGCAGCTGCGTGCCAGAAATTTTGCCAAAAGTAGTTTAACTTTATGGCCAAAGTTTCCGCAAAATTTGGTTGGTCTACTAAAGAGGGTTCGTGTAGCTGCCATACAACTCTTTCTTTTATATGAGCTTTACACTACACCTGATGAAGCTGGGTGTCTGAAATTTTGCGAAAAATAGTTTAGTGTAATTGCCAAAGTTACTGCAAAGTTTGGTTGGTCTACTGCAAAGGGTTCGAGTAGCTGCCATACAACTCCTTCTTTTATATGAGGATTACACTACAGCAAATGAAGGTGGGTGTCTGAAAATTTGCCAAAAATAGTTTAGTGTAATGGCCAAAGTTACTGCAAAATTTGGTTGGTCTACTCCAAAGGGTTTGAGTAGCTGCCATACAACTCCTTCTTTTATATAAGCATTACTCTATACCTAATAAAGCTGAATATTTTAAATTTTGCCAAAAGTAAATAACCGCATGATATAATGTATATGTTACGGTCATGCGGGTATCCCAGAGTTGACACAGTCTACTCTACCACACTCTTCCTCGTTTTTTTTTTAAATGTAAACGATGAAGATTTTGAAAAGAGGTGCTTGGTACTTCAATTTTTGAGGGTTAACCTTATCAAACTTCAATAGAACAAATTGTAAAATATATATATATTCTAAAATAGAGTTCGGAATTTTTAAATAATCATAAATGTGTTAATAGTAGTCTATAAGATAAAGATGTAGAAATAGATGTATTTTGTTTCACAAGAGACACTGGTAAGTTTCAAAAGTCATCCATTGGAGTTGTGCGACGTTCCTATTGGGTAACGTATAATTTATCTTATGGAAAACACGCTTTTCTTGAACGAAACTTTAGGATAGGATATGTGTACATATTCTAATACATATACCAATACAAATGAACAGTTTGGTTTTGAAGTTAAGGGTGTGGAAGAGTTTAGGGATATGGGCTTAGGATATTTAGGATGAGGGATTAAGATTGTCTATATTTTCTATATTTTCTTAAGATTGATTCTGAGGGATAAGAAACATTATTTAGGACAATTGGAAGAAGATGAGTTATCTGAATTTTAAAATTATGCATAACTTTGTGAAACACAACACATTAAAAGAAAAAAGGATCATATATCCTTAAATACTTCGTTCAAGAGATTTCGTACTCAAAATAATTTAAATATCAATTGATTTTTTCAATTGCTTTTTATCGTTATACGAACCCACAAAATATTTCAATTATATCACCACTGTTTATCATCTGTGTACATGTTTAGGTACTCATATATATGTATATAATATTTATTTTTTTAAAAATAGAGAAAATGTAGATGGCATGTTATAGTTCTGACATCCGTATAATATATTTTTACTCTTGGAAATTATATCTAAAATACCATGACTTTATCTATGCACAGTGGTGCCGTACAGTTCTACTTGTTATTTTTATTTCTATATTTATATATATAATATGCTAGAAATATATATATAACGTTTATAAATGTCAATTGATATGAGTGAAATTTTATATACACACCTAAAATTAAAAAAAAAAAATTACAAAAAAAAAGAGTGGTGGATAAAGGATAACTCAATTTTTCTGCGTCCTTAAAAACGTTTTGTTTGAGGTTTAATTTCCCACCATGTTTTCAAATTGTGTTAAAACTTTTTTAGTTTGTCAAACAAAAAAAGAAAAACAAAAACAAGTTAGAAAAATTTTGATGTAATTTGTATATAATATACTATATTTGATTATAAAACTATAAGCAAATATATAGTTTAGGAATCACAACTATAAGCATCATCAGTGTGTAAACCGTGTAATGAGGATGATGTTCTTTTGTATAAATTTTGGTTTTTGGTTTAAAAAGGCGTAATGGTATTATAAAGTGGGGACTACTCATTTCTACCTGAAGGTTTGGTTGAATATATAAAAAAAGATCATACTACACTATTTATAAAATTGTTTAATTTTTTTTTTTGTAATTGTAAATTTGAATGTGTAGGAGAATTTTTTGAAAATTAATTCGGGGGGGTTTCCCTTTTTTTTAATATAGAAATTTTGAAACTCCTATAGTGTGAAAGTAAATGGCCCTGGACGTGCCGCATCTCAAATAAGATAATCCTTTGCTCTGATATTAAATGATCGTCTGTGTCGTATCTCAAATAAGATAGTCCATTGCTCTGATAATAAAGAGCTCTGTGTCGCATCTTAAATAATTTAGTCCTAGGTCCTGTATTGCATCTTACATAATATAGTCTTAGGCTCTGATAGTAAATGATCCTGTGTCGCATTTCTAATAATATAATTCAATGCTCTGATATAGTCCTAGGTCCTGTGTTGCATCTCGAATAAGCTCTAAAGAATCATTTACATCGCTCTGTAAGTAAAAAACGATAAACAATAAAAAATTCGGATAGAAAGAAGGGAAGGGACGCTTGTCAAAAGAAGTAGAATCATTTTTAGAATTTGCATTCCTTCCTGCCTACCTCTCTTCTCCCTGTAAAATCAAATATTCTTTTAACTTAACAAACAAATGTCAAAAAAAAAAAAATCAAAATAACAAAAAACAAAAATCATAAGGCATTCGATTGGAATCGTTTATCGTGTAACTGTATATATTAATTCGCGTTTGTATATGTGATAAATGGTGGTACATTGATTCCTGTATTTATCTGTTATAGAATATCCTTGATTTTATATAAAACTGCTGTACTCATAAAATTGTATTAGTAGAAAGGGCTAGAAAGGATATATATGCAGTGGGATTTGTAGAAATAAGTCTGTGAATTATAAAAAGCAAAATAAAACAAAAAATTATACAAAAAATGTGATATTGAAGTCAGAAATTGGATCTATTCATATTTTAGGTTCCATTCATTCAGTTTTTTTTTTTTTTAATTTGTCTTTGGGCTCAAATTTCTTTTCATGTATTGGGTTGATTTTGATGACAATGGTCTTTGGAATTGTGTAATGCGTTTTTGGTTTGCGTTTTTGTTGTGTATGATTTTTTTATTTGAAGTTTTGATGTTTTGAAAATTCCGCAATATTTTATTGTTTTTGGGGAGAGTAGTTTTTGTTTTTTTTAAATCTATGCATAAATCTATTGCATTCATCAAAATTGTTTGAATGTTTGAAAGGATCCTAGATGCATTTATTACATATATATATATATATATATATATATACATATATATTCTGAGATTGATAATCCTATTGCTGCTATTCAAAGCACTAGTGATAGGAACAATAAGATTATAAAGAAGAGCGTTATAATTCTTTTGAAATTTTTGAGGCAAATTTGATGAATGATTGTAGTTTATGGGTACAATTTGTTTGTTTTTTTTTTTATACTGTGAATGTTTCAATGTTTGAGTGTTTGATAGGAAGATTTTAAATATTTTTTTTAAAAAAGTTTTGATATGAATTGATTGCTAACTGTAAGAGAAACAAATTTTAGTTATAAGAACATGACATGCTTCAAGAATTGAATCGAATCGAAAAAACACGAAAAACAAACGTGTTTTGAATATGTATATAAATTTTTTGAAATGGGGGAAATTGATAATTCTGTTGGATATAACAAAATATGACAATCATTTTGGATTTAAAGATAACAGGACAAGAATAAAAATGTATTGAAGGGATGAAGAAAAGTTTTTTTTATTAAAGATATTGAAGTCTATCTTAGTTTATGAAAGTTTCAGACTTTGTGGAAGAAAAACTTTGCTTTAGAAATGGGTACCTCCTATTAAAAATTGTTGGACTTGGTTGGCCCGAGCATCTTAATAGCCGAGGTAAGCCTATGGAATAAAATGTAATTAAATATAATTAAATTCTAATTATAATGTTCAATATCGAGTGTTTCTTCTACAAAACTAGAGGTCCTTGTATTCTTTTCAAAAAAAAAATACTATGGTAAATTATTAGCAACATATCTAGGTTACCAAAACTTTGAATAACAATCCACCTAAAGTGTCTGGCATTAAACTTGTTAACCTAATGAAATATGGAATATTTAAATACTTTATGAAAGAATGAATCTAATAAAAATTGGAATTGGTCTTTGCCTTATGTAATTCCTTGGCTTTTGCCTAAATTATAACCACTAGAATATGTTATGAAAATCATGTTTCATAAGTTATTGGACATTAAATATCTTAACAATTATTTGGTTCCTTTTGTCTAGTAATTGTTTATCTAGAACTTATTTAAATTAATTGTAACTAGGTTATTGTAACTGGTTGTCCTATCATTTTAAATCAAAGAATAAGAAATTTGGAATTGTATAAGATTAAACAAATTTAGTCATACCATTAATTAATAATAATATTTAGAAAATTGAAGTTCAAACTAATAATTAAAAGCGGCTAAGTCGCGCAATTGTTAGAGCGTCGACTTTTCATGCCAAAAACCTTTATCTGGTTTTTAACTCGAAATAATACCATGGAGCTTTATTTCTCAAAGAAGACATAGTTCAACTTAAAGGAGAAATAAAGCCCTTTACGATTTTGTTTAAATAATTTTGCTAGGGCTTCCCAGTCTTGATAAAATAAAATCAAATAAACTAGGCAGTATCAAAATTTGAAACGTTTCACGATTTACCTCTATTAAAGTTTATAATCTCCCTTAGGAAAATTCCAAAAGATAAATTAACATTTTTTCTAAATTTCTAATTTAAGCCCATTTTACACACTCTTCTAGATACCCTGAATTTGTTCTAAATTCCTTTTTTCTCATTTAAAATTTATTGTTATTTTTTCCTAATGTCCTGTTTTTTAAAACAAAAAAAAAATCCAGTTGATGGAAGTCAAAAATATTTTAAACTTATATATAAAGTTTAATGAAAAAAAAAACTGCACCCTATATGACCTAAAGTTTATGACTTAATAAAATCCAATAGCGAAATGTTTTCTTCCTTTAATTTAAAAAATATTTAAATCATTTATCAAAACTTATTTATAAAACCTCATCCCTGCATTTTATATCTCTCTTTAGCTCCTTTACCATAATCTTTGCGATTTAATTAGACTCCCATCCCATTTCCATTCCAATTATTACTGAATAGAAATTGAGAAATTTTAAAATTACTTATAGTGAATGCCGAATGAGAGGATAAGAGAACGTGAAATGAGAAGAGAAGTAAAAAGAAAAGCAAAAAAAAAACAAAAACGCTTTGCTTGCATTATTTTTTATTATTTACTTTTGATTCTCTCATATAATTTGTTTTTGAGATTTGCTGTCAGTTCCATTTGAGGCTTAAAATAAAAAGGAACAGAATTAGGAAGCAGGGTTGTATTTTTAAAAACTTCATCAAATAGAAATAGAAGGACGCTGTTAATATCGAGAATTTTGAAGAGCACATTATCATCATTTATTAAGTTAAGATAAGCGTTTAGAATTTTTAAATTTGATTTACTTATAAGATTTAATAAAAGTTTAGAAGATTCCACCTGTATACCCAACCAAGGATTAATTAAATTGTTTCCAGGAGCCTTATTGACCATTTGATCTGTGGTGAGAATTAATTGAGTCATTGAAGAGCATTCCATCTGTTATTCATCAGCGGAGGTTAAGTTTCGAGTATCCTTTCTAGTATCCTTCGAAGAATTGGTTTCAGTCCTACCTATCAACTTTTTTGATTTGACGACATTGGCCCGAAGACATAGTACATACAGTAGTTGGAGTTATAGCTTTTTGAAGATTAGATATCTGAGGACCCTATCGTGTGCTAGGTTAATATTCAAAGAGGCCGATGACAGAATAATCCAGAACCAAATAATACATTAAATGAAGCATAAACTTATTTTCTGTTATCTCTAATGATTTAGAAGTTTTTATTTCAAACAAAAGGCAGATAGATAACCTAACAAACTTAATAAGTCTATTTGAACCAATTTATGATAACAAGAAGGAACTCTGTGTAAGTAGATGTTACCATTCGGAATACATAATTAATATCGCAGTTCTTTTAAAATTCTTTTAATGCAAGGGAAATTTAAATATTCGTCAGGAATAGATAATGTGTTTGATTTAAGAATAGGAAAATTCATGGGGAGTGGAAATGAAATGATTTTCACGACTTTATACCTCATAAAATTTTCCCAATAACACAACATGATTAAAAAATTTCCTGCATTTTTTCAGGATTTGGAACTCTATTTGGATGGATTTCGATTTTGATGATTCTAAAAGCAGACAAATATTATTTGCATATCGTATGTAGACTGTCTTCAAACTTTTAACAGCTTTTTTGTCCCATTTTTATTTAATTTTGGTTTTTTGTTTATGTAATGGACAAATTACGCCATGTTATTAAAGTGGGTGTTTATTGTAGATTTCCTTGAATTAAATTTGATAATGGGGATTGATGGTGGAGTGAGCAATACATAAATATGTAAAAAAAAAAAAAATTTGGTCAAAAGTTTTAGGGAGATGTTAAAAAAGCAAAATTGTAATTAATTTTGTCGTTGTTAGTTAAAATATATAGTTGTAAAAGTAAGGAAATGTGGAGTAGAAGTCAAGGGTATTCACATATTGCCTTCTAAAATGATAAATTAAATATTTTGCCTTGCATTTTTAAGAAGATCCAGGAATGGAAGAACAGATGAAGATAGGAAGGAAATTAATAGTTTAAATATATAATTAATATATGAAAAACTTACATAACTTCTTTATAACTTCTAACGGGGAATACTTAAAAGGAGTCTTAAAAATACATATTTATTTCAAAGGATCTAACTTCTCTCGAGGAGCCTCCAAGGATCTAACACTTATTTCCTCTAATATCTCTCGGGGAGACTCCAAAAATCTAATATTAATTTCCAACGAAATAGGTCTCTGAGTAGCTTTAATTGTTTGGAAGATATAAGGGATCCAGAATTTTGCAATCAAGGGATCAAGGAATGAAGAAAAAATTGAGTTGCGCTCTAAAATACCCTATATATTTGTGTTATATATATTTATAAAGCTCATATGAACCGCTATGCTTTGGTGGGATCATCGTCTAAATGTTGGCCTAAATTCCCATGGTAAACTTTATTGTAAATTTTTTGTTAAAAGTGATTTTCTAAGATTTTACAAGACACTTCGTCTATTACATGTATCCTCTTTTTCCCCAACCTCTTAGTTTTATAGATTAAAATCTTGAATTTTGCTCTTCGAATCAATCTTCAAACGTTTTTTGCAATTAGGAGCTAAACTTTAACAGCGAATATTAACTTAAGCTTTTAAATAACGTACAATTGTAACATTGATGAAAGAAAACTTACAAAAATAGTCTGAAAGTTAAAGAAGTGTTGTAGATCATGGGAAATTATTGGTATTGGACATCTGACACTTCTTTTGGCTCTGAGAAATAAGAAATACAATGTAAACCAATTATCAAAAGGAATATTTGGGAATTCTTTTAGTTAACAATATTATACAAACACATTAAAAAGTCTCAATATTTAAAAAAAAAATTAAAAAACCAGAGGCATGTGAACCATGTGAAATTGAAAGGCATGTGAACCGCCTTACATTAACTGACTGTATAAAATTAAAAAAAAAAAACATCAACTAATTTAAAGGATTAAAAAAAAGAATTATACAGATTTGTAATTGAAACATTTTTTATTTATTAGCGTAATTTTTGAGGCTTTTTAAGTGTCTATGTCGTACAAAACTGTAAACAAACCATTTTTTATAATACCCATTCACTTAAATTTTAAAATGAACCAATTGATGTGATATTGAACTTTGAGTAGATATTTAAGTGAATAGAATCATTAAAAAATAGAAGAAAATTCAAGGATTTATAAACAAGGATAACAAGGATAATGGATATGAATGCAACAGAATTTAGATTAATCAATGAAAAATTGGATTGAAATCGTAACCTTTTATTAATTTTTAATTTTCCATGTTATTCCCACTTAAAAGAGTTTTAATTGATTTTTTCTATTTAGTTTGTTTTTTATTTTTATTGAACTTCTATTTTATTTTTTTAAGAGTAAATTTGAGTGGCTTGATATTCGATGGTTGTATTTGAAATTTACTTTGAGGGTAGTTTGGGTAAACTGGAATAAACAATGTGAAATCTTTAATTAGAAGCTGTTGGTAGCTTTGTTGAGAAATTTATCGTGCTGCAACAGCTTAACTATTGATTTGCTAAGTTCCTAGCTATTGGATCAATATAATTGATTAAGAAATATCAGTACACTATTTTTAAATTAAATCAATACTCGTAATTATTAGATTTTAAATTCTTTAACTGTTTTAAATAGAAGCGGCCCGTAGTCCTGTCTAAAATCTCACTAAAACAAAAAGTCGCTTTCCTAAAATCCCGCTTTGTAAAATTAGGAAGGATTTTAAAGTTGAATACGAAATCAGTTTTTTCATATTTTGTTTAATGGGGGGTTTGGGGCTGGCAGCCCTCACTATTGAAACAGTTCTTTATTATTGAAAATATATATCAATATAAAATAAATTATCTAAGAGAATTTTAGAGTTGGTTACGAATCAGGATATTTTCCCTCGTTCCAAAATATTTATATATATATGTATAGGTGAGAAGACGAATTAAAAAGGATTTTAGAATTGGATTTAAAAATTAGGGTTTTTTAAGTTTTAAGTAAATAAAAAAAAAAACAACTGATAAACGGGATTACGTCTTGGCGGAATTTTCGAAAAGCTGGACTTGCTCAAACCGATTTTAAATAAATGCAGAAATTGAACTACTCTGTTATAAGAATTAGGATCTGTTTTCCAAAAACTTTCAAACCCCAATATTTGAGAATGGAATCTATAAGACTTCTTCCTCCTACTCCTCCCGAGTGCTCGACTTTAATTTACCAAATTAATTCACCTACTAGAATATTATGTTATTTGGATATGTGGATATTAATTTTTACCAAACGGTGAATACAAACCAATTTTTAATCATTTAAATTTTAAAATAATTAAATTAATAAATTGTATTTTAAAATTTACTTTTCTTAAATATATAAAATATAGAAAAGTTTTATAAGTTTTCAGAAGTTTAAGTGGAATATAGTGATTACTGTTATTAGTCATAATTTGGAATCCTAGATAGTGATTAAGCGAACGTTTATTTTGGAGCATTTATAAGTGATAAGAGCTTGGATGAGAGCACCGAAATCAGAAACATCAATTAAAAAACCTATATATCAAATCTTATAAGTTGCACTAATCTCAATGCTTTAATCGCTTATCTCCGCTTCAATATAATTTCAACCTTTAGTTAGTTTAGTTTAGTTCCCTCATCCCCTATAATCACAAAATCCTATATTTCCCAAACCCAATTTCCTATGGGAACCATTTCGCATAGTACCACACTCTCTATGGGAACTACACGAAATTCATAGATGTCTTTCAAAGCTTTCCATATCCCTCGAAAAAAAAAAATACGCAATATTGCTAATAGTTGTTGTTACTCTTGAGAACTATATATTAAAGAAATCAGAAAGCAAAAAGTTATTAAGGAACCTCTGTTGAATATACTGTTATACAAACTGTGTTCATACATTATTAATTGATAAAACAAATTATTACATAAAAGTGTAAACATTTAATACAATTTAATTCAATTAATTGTTAATGGTAGAAGTTGTTTTCTTTTATTACTCTTATTTATATTGCTATATTAAACTTTGTATAACACATTCATTTTGTATAACAGATTTATCTTTTAATTCTCATATTTTGTAGAAAACTTTTTAATAATAAAGGAACATTTGAAAATAGAATAATAAATTCTACAAATTTCACAATATATTATAATTTTCATTAATACTTACGGTTTGTGTCTTTGGTTACAATTTCAAACATAAAGGAAATATTTTGAAATTGAAACAAATTATTTTACCAAAGACTTTAACTCATTTTAAAAATATCCTTTCTTTCTATTTGTTTTGGCATGTGGATTTAATATGAACTAAATGGATTATCTGACCAATGGCGTAGTGGTAAAGACGCCGCCTTTCATGCGGAAGGTCTCGGGTTCAAACCCCGGTCAGATCATATCTAATAAAAAAATATCGTAAAATTGTATAATTATATCGTAATAGTTTATATCGTAAATAAGATTTAATAAAAATATATAAATAATTCTTGTGTAAGATAATAGATGGCGCACAAAGTTAACATTTGTGTATTCATATTACATAACCTTATACAATAGCTACAGCCGAGTAATCAACGGCTTAGTGAATATTATGATTAAAAAGAAACTGAAGCCAAGTTTAAAATAAACTTGGTGAATGCCCTATACTCCTTCAAGGAGTGGAAAAGGAATAAAAAAAAAAAAAAAATGGAAATAAACTGAAATTGAAATGGAATTGGCAATTTCAACATTCCAAATCGCATATCTGAATATCTTATTTGTTAGCTTTTTTTTTATGGTACTAGATGTCTCATCGTTAATATTTAATAAACGAAATTAGGTACATTTGTCTCTCACTACGCAGCGCCACCGCACTAAATTGTAATTGGAATTAGTTGAAAAAAAAAATGTATAAAGAAAAGATTTAAAAATTAAAAATTAAAAAAATACTAATTAAAAATTTTAAATTAAATAAATCAAATTTGAAAGTTAGTTTTTAAAAGAATTTAAGCGGACTTGATGAAAATGGATAATTTTTAGAGTTTTTAATAGATTTATAAAAAAATTTATCTGCGTGTTTCTCCATAATGAAATTTATTCGAATAATTTTGAATTAATTAAATAATTGTGGTACTAAACAATCTTTAGTAAAACTTAAATTTTTATTGGTATACATTTAAATTAGAGTATAAGGTTGACTTCATGGATAATATTACCTATAATATTAATTACAATTTTATTTAAATTATTTTCCTACTGATTTCCTTTATTGAAAACAATGTTAATAGTAGGATTGACTATAAGAAAGAGGGAGAATTGGAAGGGAAGTAGGATAATAAGGAGAGTTGTAGGGTAGTTTAGAAACAAACCCATATATGGTTTTAAAATGTAGAATATATATCAATGAGAAACACATTGGATGGAGGCATGTTTCATATGCAAGTAGTTCTCACAGTAAAAAAATTGTTAGGAATATTCAAGACCTAGGAATTTCCACAGTATAGATGGGCGCTTGATCCATATAGCCAATGTCTTTATTATGATTTTATTGATTATATTTTTGCTTCGGAGTTAACAAGGCAAATTTTATATTATCACTGTATTAAATCATAATTATCAGAACTTCCCTATTGATACTTAGTAATTCAACTTGTCATTGAATTAAAAGTTTAAAACTAGTATTTATACCCGTGCATATAATAAAGGCCACGGGTATTTTAAAATTCCTCCCCCGTTTTTATTAAAATTAGATGGCAAGTAAAGACTATCATTATAGCTGAAGGTCTTTTATATAGCCTCTAAATTTTACGACTTTACCTTATTGGGTCCTTCCCACTAACATTCTTTAGATTTATAATCATTTGATAGTAATAAATTTAACAATTGCTCCTTTCAAAGTTTTTAATTTACATAATATTGAAAAAGTTTATTTTTTATTCTGTTTTTTATTTTTTAAATTAAATTACTCTTTTTTTTTGACATTATCTTTGCGTAAGTTACATACACGTGTAGTGCACTTACTACTCATATACATATTTTTATACCAGTATGACTATATAGTCATTATACCCGTATGACTATATAGTCAAAGAGTATAATAAAATTGCCATTACGTTTGTGACGCAGAGAAGGAGGGGGGGTTAGATATAGACTCAAGTGTATGGATCGGATCAGAATCGAAAAGTAAATCGATTTAGCTATGTATGTCCGTCTGTCCGTCCTTCCGGCATCACGATAACTCAAAAAGTAAAGGAGCTAGGATTATGAAATTTTCACAAATTCGTTTTTATGCAAAAACCGGAATTGCTATTTAAATCCAGCCATTTTGTTCCACAGGTTCGAGTACCTGCCATACAACTTCTAATTTTATAAGAGCGTTACTCTATACCTATGGAAGCTGCGGTTCTGAAATTCTGCCAGAAATAGTTTAGTATGATGTCCAAAGTTACTACAAAATTTGGTTGATCTACTGCAGTGGGTTCGAGTAGCTGCCATACAACTCCTTCTTTTATATGAGCATTACTCTACACCTGATAAAGCTTAATGTTTGAAATTTTGCCAAAAGTAATTAACGGGATGATATAATGTATATGTTACGGTCATGCGGGTATCTCAGAGTTGACACAGTCTACTCTACTACACTCTTCCTCGTTTTTATTATTATTAAATTAACAATACATTCTCTAGTGTTTTTATAAGTTAACATCATATTTACGTACTTACACACAGAAACATATGTTAAATCTAATAATAGTAACACAAAACGCCTTCAAAGCTTTTTTTTATGACACTTATAATTTCCTGATTTCTTTTTTTTTCCCTGCCATTGTAAAATTTATTAAATAAACATTATCCTTATGATTTGTTTTTCTTCTGTTTTTTTTTTATCCTTTATTGTTATACAAACTTTTGTTATATTTTGTACACGAGTATGTCAAAATGATAAAAACTCATGTTATTTGTTTTTTTAATCGACCTTGAAAAAATTTTGTATATTTTTTTTTAACTAAAGGGAAAATATATAACGGTATATACAGCATCCTTTTATTTAAGGATAAAGGTACATGCATTACTAAAAAAAAAGTACTGTAAAAAAACAAGTACTGACAAAAAAAAAATGTTTATAATTAGTTTATTACATGTATATAACTTTGTTATCAGTTCAAGTAAAGTTATAACAGTTTGTTATTATCATTATTGTATACTCGTTTGAATGTAGTTGGAAGTAGGGTATAATGAAATTGTAATTACGTTTGTGAAGTCATTTTATCTTTAGAGTAGACAGTTAAGTATTACAGTAGTATGAGAGTACTTATAAATACTTGTATAAGAACTTATGTTTAATAGAGATGCAGGGGTTTGGGAACTTTGTTTAAAACAGTTATTATTTTTAACGTTTTCACAATTTGGTTCGTATGACACAAATGGTTTGAATAGCTTCCATACAACTGCTACTTCTTTATATGTATTTGTACATGCAATAAAGACAAATGAAATAACGCCAATTGACCTTATTTCATTATCATATTTTAAATAAAGACAAAAAACTAATTTTTAAATTTTGGACTTAATTCAATATGAAAAATTCAAATAAAGCCAATTTGATTTTAGTTCAAATTGCTAAGTTTTTTTTTATGTATATACAATTAAATTATTTTTCAGGAATTTTGTGAAAATTACATTTGTTATTGGTTGTACTCAATAGCAGGGTTGTACGCTTTTTCCAGAATACATATGTGTACATGAGATTCTGAATTAGGATAGATTTTTGAATTGGATTCAAAAGCAATGTTGTTCCCCTTTTACAGAATATTTATATATATTTGTGTATATGTGGGATTTAGAAGTTTGATTCAAAATCAGGGTATTCCCCTTTTCCCAGAATATTTATACATGTGTATATGTGGCATTCTGAATTAAGAGCGGTTTTAGAATTGGGTGTGTAATATACATATATATCACATCATCTGGATATAAATATTCTGGAAAAAATGGCAATAATAATTTAGATTTATCTCATGTTTAAAATATTTTTGGCTTTATTTATAAATAATTTTGGCATTATTTCTTTTTGAAAAATTTTTAAAAATTAAATAAAGCCGAAAATTAACTAATTATGATTTTGGTTTTATTTCAATGTTCAAATGTAGTATTGAAATAAAACCCAAAAAATTCAATTTGGTTTTATTTCATTTGATCTTATTGCATGTACCCGTATCTGCTCTATATCTAATAAGGCTGCAAACGTTCTGATAAATTAAAGTATTCTAAAGTAACTTCAGAAGAAGTTTATTTGAATTTTATCCTGAATTCTGCATTGGTTAGTCTTGAACAAGATCATAACTCAGATTTAAACTAAGTTGAGTAACTGAAATTTAGTCAAATGAAGTTATGATTTATTTCAAGGACTTTTAGTAAATTTGTTTAGTTAGGTAACAAGTTTTTGAATATTTTCAAAAATATTTGCTCATTAAAAATTTTAATTAAATATTCATGAGGGTATCCTATAGTTGACACATTCATACAATACTCTCTTCCTAATTTTTTTTTTGTTTTCAATTTTTTTTTTTTGAAAAATTTTTGGGAATTTTTGTGAAAATCATGCTTAAGTTCCTGGAATATACAAAAAGACGTCATAAGGTACTTATTATATTTATTTTATAAATATATTTTTAAATTCAGATGATTTTTACAGGATAATATGTAACAATGTAATCAATATCTAATTAGGGTTTAAAACCCACAACACTTTTTCCTAATTTAATAAAGATCCTTGATATTTTATTCTAGAATACGATCTTGATCCTGTGATCATTTGATTTGTTATATTGCATTTTTAAAAGAAGAGATGGATCACAAATGACTTTATACATCTCGGTCCTTATTATTTATTTAAAAAATTTCAAAGTGAATATAAGAATTGATTTTAATAAGAGTGGAATTCACTGACTTTGCACAACTGACTAGGGACTATGAGCTTTTGATTAAATAATAGTGTATAGCTTTGCACAATTTTTTAATAAAACTATTCCAAGTTCTTCATTTGTCCTGTTTATTTCTAATATGGGGTCTTTCTCCCCTTCGGTTATATTAAATCGATATTGGAGGTACTGGATACTACTTTATGTGGTTTTTATTCATTTCAAATGCCTAAATTTTAAAAGTTCCAAAAACATTTTAAAACAAACTATCACTTCATAATTATGAAGCTCTCAAAATCGACCAAAATAGTTCCACTAATAAATTAAATTTAAAAATAAAATCTAATTTTCATATAAAACTTTAATCCTGTATTCCCTAAATTTAAATTTCCAATTTAAATTTTCAATAAATCATTTGTATTATACATATACATGCATTCATATTTACATACAAATTGATTAGCTATAAATTCATTTTTGTCTGTTGTAAGTTGGCCTTCATGAGATGGGGGCGTTTATAAATAAAATGCTAATAATGCATAAAATTAACTTAATTAAATTTTTTTTCAAATTTTTTTTTTTAAATATTTTTAGAATTTTTTTTTTAGAATTTCCATTTTACAAAGTACTTGTTGTTGTAATTGACTAAAAAAATTTTTAAATTGAAATTTTTTAGTAAATATTTTTTATCATAGGTTATAGGTTATGTTTTTTTAAAAATATTTTTTTTAAAAAAGTATTGTGGGAGTGAGAAAGAGAGAAGATATCAGATAGATTGTTGGAAAATTTTGATTTGATGAATGTAATCGAGAATAAGTTTTTCCTTTATTATTGCAGGATTTTTTCAGGAAAATTTTGATAAGATAGAGATAGAGGAAGCTGGATATACATATAATTGAATTTGAGTGATTTAGGTCGAATCCAAATGAATAAATCGGTACTGAAAAACAACTTAAAATTAAGATAATCTATGAATATAAATTTAAAAATAATCTACTTATTTATACATATAAATATATATAGAATATGATTTAACATTAGAAAGTTAATGGAAGGGAAAAATTAATTTTGAGAAGAATTGGTAAAAGGAGATAAACCGATTTAGAGTAACAGTATTTGCTGTACTTTAATGGGCGGCATGACATTTGTCCCTTTGTCATTGGTCCCCGAGGGACTAATGACATACTCAAATGTGCCATTAGTTCCCGGGGAGAAATGACATATCAGGTTTTGCCATTACTCCCCGGGGGAGTAATGACACTGAATATACGCACATCAGAATTTCGTGAATAATTTAAAAATTTTGTTTGATAATTGTAATAGAAACATAACGAAATATCAAATTTATTTTTAAAAACCGTATACATATTGTAAGTTTAAATTTTTTGATGTAAGTAAACGCAATAACAACATTTTGAATGGAGGTATATTGCCTTTTTCCTGAAAAAATAAATTTTCTGGAAAAAGGCCGTAGGTTTATTGCCTCTCACCCTTGTAATCATTGAAGCAGGTGCATTTAATTTAAATAAATAAATTGATTATGTTCTTGATTTTGATAAAAAAATTTAAATGGGGACTAACAAAAAAGATAATGTTGCCCTTTTGAATGTTGATGGCAACAATCTCTTTTTTCTTACAATTTAGTAATAATTCCAAAACCTTTTTGAATTTTTTTGGAAAAGAGCAACATTCTCTGTTTTGTTACAATTTAGTTATAATTCCAAACAAAAAATTTTTCCGGGGAATAATGTCACATATTTTGAGGGACTTATGACACACTAAGGTGTGTTATTACTCCCCGGGAACTAATGTCATATTTGGATGTGCCATTAGTCCCTTGGGGACCAATGACAAAGGGACAAATGTCATGCCGCCCTTTAATGTGATTCTATAGTATGTATTTTTAATTTTTTTTCTCACCATTGCATGTCCTTAAAATTAAATTGATAAAATTAAAAAGAATTATATGTATTCATTCGTGTATTACTTCTTTATTTAAGATTATAGTTTCTGTGTCCTATTTCATTATTTTTATTAATAGTTAGTAATTAGACAAACTTCCAATGACTTCCAGTCAGTGTACAGACTATAACATTTTTCTATACTTCTAGCTAAAGTACATGGGTATAGCTTTAGGATAATGTTTGTATCCAAGAAGACGAAGCAAAAATTTAAGTGAGCAAAGATCTTGGCACATTGTTTATATTCTCCTGATCACCAGAATCCCATGAGCCTAATTAAAGATTTTCATTCGCCTGTAAGCTTTAATCTAAAATTAAACAGTTACTGGGGGAAAACCAGATCAAGGATTCGGAATTTTGAAGCATCCGAACAAGCCCAAGAACATACGGTATTTATAAATCAAATAACAATTAGACATTTGAATTTAGTACTAGAGTATTCTGTCGTTCTTTATTTGGGTTCTTGAAATTCGAGTTTAGTGAAAGGAATGATGTTCGAGCGGTCAGTACATTTCTATCAATGTTAAATAATAACTTGTAGGGTATTAATAGGTTGTATTTAATAGGTTAGAATTCCGCGCATGTTTCTTAAAAAAATCTTACTGGTTCTGCTTCTCTAAATCCGTTTTCAGATTCCCTCGTACAAAAATCCATAATTCCTATAAGCCTTATTATTCTAAGAATTTTGTTTTATTTTATTTGCATTATTTCCAAGCTCAAACCAGTAACTTTTCTGCCCCAATGTGTATTAACTCTTCAACTGCCTCTTTTATATTTAACACAACATGCCTAAAGATTAAATCGCTTTTTCAAAACCTAGACATGGGGATATTAATGTTTTCTTCCTGCTAACATAATTTCTAATAAAAATTCCTTTTCTAACAGGAATTAAGGCCTTAGCCACACGAAAATCCGGCGGATGTTTTATTTTCGGGGATTATTCGGGAAATAATTCAAAAATATTAGTTTTTCAAACTATTGACCATTCAGGGGCCCGAAAAATTATATAACCATTTGCTCGCATAAAAATTAACCAACCCGCGTTTTGCGTGCCCAAAGCCTAAGTTTGCAAAATTTTTTATTTGCTTTGTAAACCCATAGAATCTGGCACATGGTTCTTAAAGAAATCTTACTGGTTCTGTTTCTCTAAATCCGTTCCCAGATTCCCTCGTATGACCTTTATTCAAACTTTATATAAAAAATATTATTTTAAAACATATAAAACTCCCAAAGCATAAGAAATATCAATCAATTTAATGTCTATTTTATTTTATTATTTCTTGAGTGTAATCAATAAAAAGTTCACTCAATCCCACTTCCCATGTTATCTTTTCAATTAAAATTTAAAAATATATCAATTTAATAGAAAATATTGTTAAATATTTAATAAAAAAATTAATACCTAAAAAATGGCTTCTATTTGTAGAGTGAAAATTCATAAAAAAAAATTACAAATAAAAAAATCAATATTTATATAATAAATTCAAGTTTTCCTTTCAATTAAGTAAATCACAATTGACATTATTAAATTATTTGTAATTCGTCCTTCCATTTTCAGTATATTTCATATACTATGATCTCTTATCTAAAGTTTAATTTAGAAATTGTGATGTCCTTAGAGGATATTGTTAATGTTCTTGCCAATATAAATATCCTATTTATATATTTATTTTTTTTTTGTAAATTATCTATGAAAATACTCAACATTCAACAATTTCTTTAAATTGATTCACAAGTAATTTGTGATGCTAAATTTGAAATGAAGAGCAAAAAAATTAAATTGCCTATTTTGGACATCAGCATATGATCCCTGTACTGGTAATAATATTATTAATTTTTTAAAAAGGCGAGAGTGGAAATGAAGGTAATTAAAGATAAAGTCAATTTAAGAATATCGATCTGTCCAATATCTATATGGCATATTTACCAAAGCCGAATTAAAATCAAATATAATTCTCACATAAGGGCTGATTCAAAATCAAGCAAATCTCGTGCCAAAATCGTACCTTACGCCTAATTGGTGATCCTTCCCAGGTTATATTCACTCCTCTAAGCACTATTTGTACTATTGGAGCTTTCACTCTCTTGAAGGTATTGCTACTTGCTGTATTGAATTAAAATTAATAATGTCTACCTTTAAACAATTCTATCATATAAATTACGGAAGCATAAAGTGGAAGCATATTTCTACACAGTAGAAATTCCTAGTTGGGTTAAAACTGGATGTGGAAATTCATTTATTTGTGGGAACTGCTAGAAAATGGAACATGCTTTCATGCAATGTGTTCCCCTCTGATGGAAATATACCATTATAGAATTTGTAACGTTTTAAAAAGAACGTAAGTTCGTTTCTAACCTATCACCCAACTCTGCTATTCTAAGAGAAAAGATCTACAAGTGCTCTTCTAAAAAAAGTTGAATCTTAAATCGTACTAGGCTTCTATTGTATCAACCACTTATCACTAATCAAATAATAATTTTTTTGGATAAGTTTTTGTTGCGTTGGAGCCACAATAACTCAATAATGTTTTGATTAACAAAGCGTTCATGATTATACTAATTGTTAGCGTCTAACCTTCAGGAACACTAAGTACATGATTATAAATAGTGGACTAACATATTTAGTAAATTATATGAAATCTCTAACTTAGCGAGTTAGATCTTGATTTTTAATAGGCCTAAACAAAGAACTAGGCTCACTTATCAATTAATATTATATTTGATAAGTAGTTGGCGGAAAATCCTGTCAACTCTAGTCCTGGATATCTCTTATATAAATTGTTACTATTGCAATTTTATTATACACTTCACCTATTACAAGTCGCTTATATTAGAGCTAGCACTAAAATTTCTAAACTTAGAACTTAGTATGAAACTGTAATACAATAGTTAATGTCCAGTAACTGAAACATGGAGCCATTTTTATTGTATAACATACATAATATTAACAATAGAAGGTTCCATTAAATATGGCAATCAAAAATCAGGAAATGAACAATAATACATAAGAATTATATAAAAAATTATCCAGATAATTTTATAAATGTGTAAGTATGTAAATATGGAGTTATTGTGTTACATATGCTACCATTAAAGACCCATTCCCATATAATTTTATTCTAAATAAATTTTATTAAATCGAAAGTAAAATTGAAATTAAGATAAAAATAAAAAAAAAATTTAGAATGTCCTTTGAACAAAAAAAAAAAAATGGATCTTCAAAAAATAATTCCTTTCGAATCGTATATTTTTAAAGTAATTGTAGTCACGCAATCTTCCTTTAATAGGCAATTGTTAATATAAATTCCAATTTTATTTCCATTTTATATGATAATGTATAGTAAATGTATATGTAAGGATTTGTTTATTTTAAGGATATTTTATGAAAATTGTTGTTACTGTGTCACACACACACACACACAAGAAACCAAAGACAATAAAGAAAAAAAGATTTAAAGAATAATAATAAAAAAAACAAATATTCTTAGAAACATTGACAGATTTTCAATATTTATTTTTAGTGTTTTGCTTTTTATTGAATTAAGTGAAAATATATTAAGTGAAATATATATATTTATGTATATATATATATATATATATTATCACTTAGTTCAATAGCCTTAGACATGATTAATTTTTTAAGTACTTTATAAATGATAAACATTGAAATTGATACCGTTTTCTTTAAATTCTTTAATCCTTAATTAATTTGGCACATAGGATTCTAATTCGATTAACACACTTCCCTTTGTAATGTCTGTTATAGTCCTATGTCTGTTGTGATCCTATTTAATAGTTTAATAGTTTGACTACTCATGCAATACTAAAACTTGAACTGATTACAGTGACTAATTACAGATTTGAATTTACTTTAAAATAATATTTTAGTAATTAATCGAACCCATGTAATATCCTCTAAGTTTGTGTAAAATTTTACGTATATTGATTACAGATTTTACACTCAGCTTACCACAGATTAATTTATTAATACACATTACACTCAGCTTATTAATTAATTTATTAATACACATGTTTAATTTGTAAAACTTTTGTAAAAGAACGAAAAGATAATAATAAAGATTTTTGGGAATTTTAGAATACATTTAAACTTAAGGACCAACTAATTTTCAGTATTTCTAATATGAGCTCAAAACGTCGACGACTGCAGTAAAATCAGGAGCTATAACAAAATGTCTTATGTCAAGGTCCTTCAAAGAAATTTGATATGAATCGGGTATAAACTGAGAAAATTTAAATAATAACTTGACAAATAAGCTACCCTTTTAATGGAATCTTCGGAACTCGCTGTGTTTAGGAAATGCTAAAGAAAAGTAAGCAAAAACAGTGTTAGTTGAGGCAAAGTTTTTCAATAATTCATTTTTAAAAATCAAATATATACAATGTCAATTGCAAAAAGTTTCTGAACACTCTTTGCCCCATTATGGAGAGATTCAATGAAGCTGAAGAAAAAATTTTTATACAAACTAATTAATTTTAGTCTTCCAGTCTTATTAAACTCTACTTAATAGTGGACTAACTTTACTTTTACTAACTAAATTTTAAATTTTCCATTAAGTTCCTTTTACAGTTATTTTAGATAGTAAAACTACTATCAGTAGATTTCTATAACTACCTAATCATTTTTATTAAAAAATTTAACTTCAAAAACTTCGGAATCAATTTAACTATAGTATTCCACATAAATGACTGTAAAAATAACAGTCGCCTAAAAATATGCTAAGAGCATTTTTTTGAATACTTTTTAGATTTGAATTTTATTTGAATAATTATTATTCTTCCTTTTTTTTTATCTTTTATCTCTCATTTTAAAATATCCTATTGCTCGTTTAACTTTTTTTAAGGACTTTTTGAATTTTATGATTTTTATCCATTTTACTTTTGTGTCGTCCTTTTGTAAATGCCATCACGATGCAATTAAATGAAATTGCTAGTCTCGTCCAAACAATTTTTATCTATATATAAATTTGTCATTTTGTATGTGATTCTGTCAAACTTTATCTATATATTAGGTGTTAATACTAGAATAAAATTATGTGATAAGAAGTTTTTTCAAATAAAATTTAATATATGTGTATGTATGCGTGTATGTATATATGTTTTTAGGCATTTTTTTGTCAGTTTATGAAAAATAGAATTTTATAGTTTAACTCATGTTTTTTAAAACGTGTGTTATTTCAGACATATTGATATCTGACAATTTTTCAATGACATTGACAGGTGACAGTTTTAAAATATTTTCGAAATTATCTGATAACTTGGTTTAGCTGACCAAAATAGACATTATTATTACTGGAGATCCACTTCCTCACAAGTGGTATGTTGAAAGCAAATAGCTTATAGTTATTATTAAACGCGATTTTATTTTTCCAGCTAACTTTATTTAATATTATTTTTCGAAGTCCCTTGTTAGAACCCGGTTTCTAAATAAATCGAAAGGAGCTAAGTATACAAGCATTACAAATTTTTATTATCTCATTGATTGATGATATGTTGGTAGGTAAAAATTTATAATAGAAATTATGATTTTTTGGATATCCATATGTTATTTAAAGACTTCATATTCACATTCACCAAAAATTAAAAAAAAACTAATATTCAGTTAGACATTTTTATATTGAGTTATCAATCTCTTAATTGTGTCCTTCCTAGTCCTTTTTGATTAATTGTAAATTTTTATTTTAAAAATTGAGAGCTTTATTCCTTGAAATAGAATTGTTCTACAGTTCTGAATAACTTAAAATTAAATATTATATATTACGGGTCGGTTTCAAAAGCTCGAAAATCAAAAATTTCGAAATATAATAATCTCGAAAATCAAAATGTCGAAATATCAACATATCGAAATTTCAAAAATATCATATACATAAAATTATAGTTTCTTTTTTTTTTTTGAATATTTAAAACATTTTTCAACTAAAAATAGAAAAATTTGAAAAACGGGATTACCTATATTCCGTAGCCGATTTTTTTTTAATATTCGAGTTTTTAATACTTCGAGATTTTGAATTTTCAAGCTTTTGATACCGACCCATATGTAACATACCTATTTTCATACAAAATTTGATTTCATTTTGTCTCTATAAGAACATTTTACATCATATGAATATACATGCTATAGCCATCATTGTTATCACAGCTAAATTCACAGAGGCAAATTAAAAAATCATTGGTTAATTATTCATTATATACAAAAACAAAAGTAAATTGAATAAATCCTTAATTTTGGATCCAGACAATATTCAAAGGATCAAAAAATTGAAATGAAAAATAATTTTATATATTATATTGTAAATTAAAAAGGACTGTTCTAAAGATCGTATCGCGTCACTCGTCCATTTGACATTTAAATAGAATAGAATGCAAAACTAGATGCGTTTGGGATAAATAGTCCTAATATTATTAATTTTTAGTTTTAGTAACATCGTTATAAACGTTACTTTTTAGTTGGATAATGTTTTCATAAAACACGAATATGCATTTGAAACGCGTAAAGTGCTGTAAAGCTTATAATACCGCGAGTATTAGAACGCTTCCTTTAAACTTAAAACTTATATTAAATTATATTATGGGGACAAAAATATGACAGGAAATTTAATTTTTAAAAGGACTCAAAATTTGAACAGAACGATATCATGTCACTTTTATATAGAATTAAAATATAGATATGTATATATATATATTAATATCCTTTCATCAAGGCAACGTATTGGATTAAATATTACACCATGATAACCAAAAATCAAAAAGAAAATCATAAAAACAATTACAATAAGTCTGAACAAGGATGAGTTATGTTTATTAAAACTTGAACCGGATGAATGCGGTTACAAAGTTTTGTTTTTTTGTTTTTATGATAAAATATTAATAAAATGTAAAAAAAGATTAATGCGAACAGATGTTCATATTTTTTTTTTAGAAGATTCAAAAAATAGTGTTGTATTTTAGATGGTATTCATCTCTCTTTTCCATATTTATCTCTGATGTTGCTTTTTAAGAAAATTTGGTTTTTTAATTTAATTAAAAAGATTTTAATATTATATGCTGTGATATTCATTTTTGGGGTTTATGAATCGGACAGATAAATCTGGAATTTATAAAATAACCATGATTATATTAGGCCAGGGTTACAAATTTAAAAATGATTTCAAAACAAGTGAGAAGATAGACAATTATTAAAATAGGTTAAATTTTAGAGAAGCGGGTCTAAAACTATACAAAGTTGGCAAAGGTTTATACATCGATTGGGAACTACCAATCGACCCAAAGATACTTATAGAGTTACTTTTTAAGACTAATCAAATTGTTGAAATCCTGAACTGTAAAGCATGTAGGATAATTGGGAAAATTTGGATGGATATTATGGAGATAAATGTTAATATACTTATAAATACAATCAAGTCGAATACATACGAATCAATTTTAGGGAAGACATGGGATCGTGTGTATAGTTTCATAATTCCGAGGTGCTTAACTCAAACGAATTTTCATAAGCTGTGTTACTCTATGTTAAAAATTTAACACATTAGGGATGAGCATAGGTATCAATCACAAAGGTATATATTTTAGAAAATGGTATACACATATATTAGATTCAAAACCCAACTTCAAAACCCGTTCTAATTAGGAATCTCACTTTAAAATTTAGATTTAATATCAATTTCAGCATATGCCGTTACTTGAGAAGTTAAAAAAAATGAAATGGCTTTATACGAAAATTCTCGCTTGGCACAACACCCTTTATGGAAATTCGTTTGTCATGCCGTAGATCACCTCCATCACGCATATAGGTCCACATCCGACTTTCGAATGTGTTCTCAAAAGTTGGTAATATATATGTGTAAGCTGTAGAAAACATTAAGAAGAACATTAACATAACCTCAAAATCCTATATTTTCTTAAACCCTATTTCCAATAATCCTTTCACATCCTTAGTCTCGGAATTTAGCTGTAAATTTGTATTACATGTCCTATCCTTAAGTTTGGTTTAAAAAAAGCAATGGTTTTGGTATGCTAAAGTCGAATACTACCTACACAGCGTTGACTTTAGCACCTCTCAATGTCCCTAAAAAAAAACACAAAAAAAAAAAATTAATTAATAGAACCATCTCCATACTCTTATATTTTAAGGATAATCAAACTAAGAACTAGGCTGGTATATATGCTCATTTCAATTATTACAGATCGAATATAAATGCATCCTATAATTATGCAATTTTAACTACAATGTAAATAAAGGACGTATCCTTATTTTTTAATTCAATTAAAATACTCTACTCTTCACTTTGTTTCAATAAATTTTTATTATTGTTTTTAATATCAAACTCACCTTGTTTTAGATTTTGTTACAAATTTTCATTTTAAAAATTTTTTTGAAAAATAAAATTTCAATAACGTGATCCCAGACTAAATCACGTTCAGTACTTGTATTTAACTATCGATTTTTATCTTTTTCTTTTTCTTCTTGTTCTTGTTTTTTTATTTTGTATTTCCTATAAAATTTATGGTTTCCTTTAAAGATTAAAACCATAACTTAGTGGATTTTGAAAATATATATATACCAATACATATTATATAAATGTTTACACAATTTGGATGATCCTTTGTGGTCATGAATTTGGTAAAACATAAAAAATTGAAAAAATTTACATTTTAGACTCTTAAAATTTGTTCAGTCTAATGTCAAACCCAAGAAAAAAAACCAAAAACCAAACTGAAATGTAAACTCAAACCCAGACAATTTAATATCTTTAAAAGGTTTTTTTTTTAAGGAAAAAGGTGGGTAAAGGATGGGAGGTATTTTAGATTGTGTTATCATTTAATGGATTCTGCCGAAAAAGAAAATACAACAAAATCGATACTATTTCCACTTCTTCATTTTCCAGTAGATACTTTTTAATTTGTTTGTTTTGATACTAACAGGTAATAGTATCAAGGGAGCAAGAGGGTTAGATAGAGGGCAGAAACATAAATCTTATT
Source organism: Dolichopus griseipennis (assembly GCA_963082915.1). NCBI lineage: Eukaryota > Metazoa > Arthropoda > Insecta > Diptera > Dolichopodidae > Dolichopus > Dolichopus griseipennis. The sequence goes on from OY720444.1 coordinate 30,116,052, forward strand.
AAAAAAAAGAAGAAACCACAATAAATGAGGAAAGAGAGCAAAGTAGACCGTGTCAACTCTAGGATACCTCACGACGATTATACTAATAAAATGCAAGTATAATATCATTCAGAAGATATTTAAATTTTATAATAGTAATAAACATGGTATTTCTGATATTAACAATAGCCGGTCCAACCTGTTTTACCTCCCTGTTACCTGTTATCCTACAAAATTAGATCTAATGATCCAGTTGACAATTGCTTAGCCAAATTTTTCCGTAGTTCTTGATATAAGACCTAACTACTTTTTAAAAAGTTTCAGATTCCAAGATTTATTGTCATTTAGAGAAACCGTTGGATATAGGCATACTTACAAAACATAGTTGTGTAGCAGATATTTAAAACTTTTGCAGCTAGTTCGAAACTAGAAATCTTTTCGAATCTCTTGCAGCTTCCACGCAGCTCTATTATTTATTGAGTAATGCTTTCTTAAAAAAATAAATTGTATATGGTAACTCTACTTGGACCTGCTGACCAACATGTCAGAGCAGAGATGGTGTTTGTAAACCATTTAAACTTCAGAATCCTAACTTCTAGTTATCATGTGGACTGAAGTACATAACGAATACATAAAGCTAAATCGACTCTGTTTTGATTCCAATTCAAACCATACACTCAATTTTGTCTCCTTGAGCAGTCTCACAATCGTATTTGGCAATTTAGTACACTCCTATAACTTGGTTCATCTTGGAATAAATAAAGATAAGTTTTAAATGGATGACAAAGAAGAAAAGCGATGACAAAGAACTTTTCGCATAGAAAATAGGAGCTAAAATATCTTACTCTTAACTAAAATGATATGACAAAATATATTGTAAACATTTTAAAAAGTTAATTAAGTTGAAGTTGGTTGTTTTTGTTTTTTATGTTTTTTTTTGTTTTTTTTATACTTAAGATACATAAAATTCAGTATATAAGTATGATTTATTGTCTGAGGATGTCCTTGAACATAAATTAAAAAAGAATAATAAAAAAACAACAAGTAATAATATACAAGTATTTTAAGAGTTTTTGGTTTGAAGAGATCCTTGATGAAGAACACAAAAGGACAAAGACAACAAAATAAAGAAACAAGATGACAAGATAATGTTGCTAAAAATAGCAAATAATTGAAACAGTTGATTTATTCAAAAAAAATTATAATTGGCGAATTTTTAATTCATCATATTTTATTAATAATTTTATTAAAAAATTGTTTATATAAGGAAATTAAATATATACATGTTTATATATATATATAAAGCTATTTTGGTTTTCAAATTTTATAAAATTTCAATTAATATTCTATATAGAACTGGGCATAATATAGATTTAAAAATCAATTAGTATGAGATGTAGAGCTGAATCAATTAAGCAATATCTTGAAATAAATTTAAATGTTAAAACTCTTACAATACCTAGTTACAAAAAGCGCCTGAAACTAAAAGTAGACGCCTGAGTGTTACGTTTGTATCATTTTGAATTGACATATGATTTCCGTTTTCCTGAATAATTTTTAATAGAATTAATGTGTTTAATTAATTGATATTAAAAGAATTGTATTATATAAGGTAATCATTTATTTTTATTTTAAATAATTACATTAATCTAAAAGAATGCCTATTGAATTTAAAAGTTGAGTTTGAAGTACAAGTTCGACTCCCAAACATATCTCAATGTACGTCTGAAAAGCAAAGGTCAGCTCAACTTCCTTATCACTTCTTTATTGTATGTGAACTCTTGAGTGTTTTATTCAAACAGTGGTGAACCCAAAACTAAATTCACTTTATTATTAAATAACAATCTGCTTAAATTGGTAAATAGGGTTTTAAGATATTATGAAACTGGAAATTGTATCACATCACCTTTATGAACAATTAATTTAGGAGGTTTCCTCTCATATAAGCTATTAATCTAAAAGTTTTCTCAAGTAATTTAAAAAAAAAATTCCAGTTTTAACTTTAAAATTTCCTAAAAGTGTTGAAAATCTATGGTTTTGTTCCATATTCCCCTTTAACTATAGATAAACAAGGGACTACAAAATGTTCCCTTCCCATTTGCCCCTTTTACTATAGATAAAACATAAACTACAACATTCTGTTTGGGATATTGTGATTCAGATGTTTGGGGTATAGCACATATTCATCTAAAAATATTTGGCAATTATCTCCAACTTATAAACTAACAAGAGCTGCCATAATTATGGCCTCATCGTTTCAAATTTTTTAATTTTTAAAGATGTTACTTAGGTCTTAGGCTAATACACATAAGTAAAACTTTGGAAATTAATTTAAAATTCACTAAAAAGCACAAGTGCTATTCGGAAAATTGTTCAGATGACGTCATAATTTCTTCAATTTCTTACTTAATCACAATGAGTCAAACACAAAGAATCAGATGAATTAGATCCAAATATATTCTACAAAAGAGTTATTTTAATTCTAGAAGTTGGATTGACCCCGCTAAATCCAAAATATTTATACTCATTTTATATAATCAAAATTAATAAACCTCTTATAACTTAAGCACCTTCTGGTTAATCTATGAAAAATTCTATTGGTATAATTTTACATGGGTTGGGCACATAATCCGAAATCACAAAATCCTAAATACAAAATCCCAAATTACAAAATCGCAAAATCCTAAAACTTTTTCATCTTAATACAAAATTCCAAATTGTGAAATTTTATTGCGTTTGGGTACGAAATACTAAAAAAGCAATTTCTATTCCCGAAATATCATTTACATTATTTCCAAAATCCATTATTCCAAAAAAAAATTCATATTCCAGAAAAAAACTATAAAATTCCTCCTAATAATTTTTTACATGCTTAATTCAGCAAATTAAAATTTAAAAATATTGGAGCTGCCCCACCTAAACAAATTATTGAAACCCTGATTTTGAATCTAACCCTTAAATCCCTCCTAATTCAGAATCTCACGTATACATATAAATATCAACCCAAATTCTGTACCCAACTCTAAAATTCCTAACTTAGGTTAAAAATTTCTAATTTTAGAATTTTGTAATTGGGATTTTGTGATTTTGTGATTTTTAAATTTTACATAAATCAAAACATAATATTGCAATGTATAATATCTATTAGATATTCTTTAGGTATTTATCTCTAAATGTCCTTAAATAAGAAAATGTTACTGAATAGTACATATTACCACTTTTCGCAAAGACTTTACATTAAACTCAATTAGCCAAATCAATTGAATAGTATTAAAGTCATTCCTATTTACAATTAAATACGTTTTTGAGTCAAATGAGTTGTAAAATGAGTTAAACTCCTTCCATAATTTTTTCTTTGAGAATTTTATAGCTACAGAACAATTTCACACGATTCACATATAAATTTTGTAAAGCCTTTTAACTATAGTTACAATTAATTTTAATTATATATATTTTTACTGGGATTTGAATAATATTAAAAAACAAACTGTTTTGTGGCATATAACAGAGAAATCCGGGGTAATTTAATATTTATTACAGAACCCTATAATAATATTAGCATAAAAGATTTTTTTTTTAATATTCTTTAATAACATGTTCTTTCATATTTCTATAATTTCATTCAACATTATAAAGGGAACCCAGCCTCCTCTCTTTTAAAATAATGATTTTATTGCTGTTCATTTTATTCTGATTACTTTCATAAAACAACTCATAAAAATTTCCTTTATTTTTTTAACAAGGACCAAGGATATTAAAGTTATGAGAAAAATAAAAATCATTTTTACCGTATATTAACTTTAATTCTGATGTGACGACATTTAAAATTGGGATGTGGAAAGCGTAATGTAATAAAAATCCTGGCCTAATTTTACAGGTGAATTTCTTCTATAGAGCAGTGTTTTTTTTTCGGTTTTTTTTTATTTTTTAATAACCCTAATAAAAATATGATCCTTTAATACTTCTACTAAAATTTTCGTCCTTTTAACATTTTAATACATATTCGAAGGTATTTGTAAGGGTATACAAAATTTGCCATTTAGTTTGTGATGTTGTAAAAAAGATAAAAAAAGTTAGTTAAATGCTAGGAGTTGGATAGATATCAAAAGACTTATTTTAAATGCAAGATTGAACAATATTTCATAGATTCAAGTTAATGAAATGGGAACAAAATTAAAATTTGATTCGATTTATTGGTATGACTTGGATCGTCTGTCTTTACGATGAGTCCTTATAATTTAACTTTGCTTTTGAAATTCAAGAAATTTTACAACGAATTCGAATAACTTCGAACAACTCATTTTTTAATATAAGCATTATTCTATATTTAATTATGCAGGTTGTTAAGTTGTACATTAAATATATGCATACAATGAGCTTGACTAACGGAATAGGCCAAGGTTCGACAACAGACTGTAGCGCCGTAGAAGAAAAAGAAAAAGTAACGAAATAAGCCCACAGAGCTGTCAGGCAACTTTTCTTATATAAAAAGAATCTCTCAAAGTGTAATTAAGTGGGGCTAATCTGCAACTCTCTCTCACTCTTTTTTGTCCAGGAATCTTACCGAATTCGATTGGTCTAGTAAAATAGGTTAGAGGAGGTGCATACAAGAAATTTTATCAATTCTATATGATATAATGTTTATATTACATTCGTGCGAGTATCTTAGAGAAGACAAAGCCTACCCTATTCTCTTCTTCATTCTCAATTATATCTTAATTGAATATAAAAGTGAAATATTAACATGAAAAATGTTTATACATTTGGGAATCCTTTAAAACACACATATTTTATGTCCTTTTTTAAATAAAAAGAAAAAAATCAAAAAATTAAAATAATTTGGAAGGAAATCATAAGTCACTCATAATTTTGAAATTGCTAAAATTTATTGTTTTAGACGAGGATCTGATTATAATTTTGACCGTTTACAAGGACAATTTTTTAGACGGTCACAAAACAAAAAAAGGATCAAACACCTTTTTATACCGTGAATTTAAATTTGATTAACTTGAATTTTGTAAATTATAAAATTTGGTTTTTCCAAATTAAATTTTACCAAAAAATTAATTTTTGTTTTATAGATCTTTATAATTAAATTTAATATTAATTGGGCTATGCTAGGGAACCTAAGGTTCTAGACGCAGTAATAGTAATTTGTGGATATTAAACTTGTATTGTGGTAATTATTTAACCAAAGAATCTAATTTATTTTTAGACTAAATATAATTTAGAATAATAATTTCGAAAATATTTTATTTTCAATATTATTCAAAGTTTGCAATGTATATGTATGTGTATGTTTATGTACATGAAAAGAGAAGAAGGAGATGGAGAATAAACTTTTGTTTAAAAAAAAATATTAATAAATAAAATAAGTTAAAAGTTGTTATTTTTTGACATAAATACTTTACTTTCACTCAATTTTTTATTTTTATAATGTTCAACTTGTCATACTGGTTGGTTGAACTGTTTGAATATATTATGATTGAAGTACATATAATGAATGAATTGGAAATTCTATTTTTAAGACATAAATGTCAGAAATATTATTTTAAAAAAAGCAATATTACTATCGTTGTAAGAGTTGCAGTTATAACAAATTTTAATATAGGAATATAGATTGAGAGGATCTTAACTAGGTATTCGATAGAAGGTATTAAACTGAGTTTTAATTTAAATCTGATTTTTTTAAATAAAAGCAACAAGTTTAATCATGTATAATTTTTCGCGTAAAGTGCAACATAATTCTTTTAAACTTGTTAATATCCATATGCAATTTTTTATAAATTCAACGTCGAAAATATTGCGAAAATCGCCTTCTCCTAATATGTGTAATAACGGCAATCGTTCTTTATTTGGTTTGACATTTGAACCAAACGGTTAAGGACAGGCTCCTTATAAAACAAATTATTACATGTCATTTATTATTATATAAAATAATACAAAATCTCGCGTTTCAAAATGTCCTCGGGTTTTAAAATCTCGTGTCTTAAAATCTCGAAACTCCGATAAAATACGAAATACGGAACTCCAATAAAAAATAGATCTAATTCAGAATCCCGTATATTATCGCATATTTTCACAGAGTATAAGGCGTACATTACTGATTTTAAAGTGAACTATAAAATACCTCCTAACTTTTTTTGATATATATAAGGACTCAGCAACAAAGCATTTAATATAATAGAGTTTGCCGCCTCCAAATGCCCGCTGAACAACTCTGACCCCTGATATTGTTTCCAACTCTAAGAACCTTAATATCTTTTTTTCACATAATACGTCAACAATTGAGCATTTAAATAATTTCCCAATTTATAAAAAATATCGCAAAATCGCGAGGTTTTGACAAGCATGTATTATAAATTGAGACTTATATTATGAATTAAGTTATGAATTGTTATTATATTGTGAATTGAATAAAGAAAAATAAAGTATTAAGCACACTTTTTTTTATCATTGACTATTTACTTATTTAAACACAATTCCGTAACATACAATGTGATAAGCGGGTAACTCAGCTTTTCATTCTCAGGTGTGGCAAGTATACTTTATATTATCATATAACGTAAAGTGATATAAATCATAGATTATATATTTTTTTTATTAGATATATGAGCAGACCTGGGTTTGAACTCAAATCTTATACATATGAAACTTAAAACCAGATAAGACTATATAAAGACTCTATACTATAGATACATGTTAGAACAAGAAGAAATACACTACAGATATATAATATTCCAATTACAGATTACTATGGCTTTCTAAACACTGTTCCATTCTAAAAAGAACATTTGACAGCATGACAGTTAAAATTTTAACAATGGCGACTTTTATTAGACAACAAATATGCAAATCTGTTTTAAACTTCTATTTTTGTGTTTCTGTAAAGTGTAACAATTTGTATTTCAACCTTATTATAAGAATAATGTGTCTTTAGAATATTACAAACAAGGTCATCGACATAAAATTATTCCACTGCCCTAATGCAGCCAAATTATTCAAGGTCCCGAACAATTGTCAAATTATTCAAGATCCCGAAATACTTTTAAAATATTAAGTTACATATGATTTCTGAGAGAAAATTACTTGTGTTACCGTATTCTATTAAATTTACCAGAAGGGCTATTTGATCCAAATTTATTATATTTTATTTGTAAACCGAAATAAAAGAACACTATATCATAATTGTTATTCCAAAACCAAATCAATTTAAAGTTTTAACATTATAAACTTAGTATCAGCATTTAAACATACATTCAAACGTGACAATATATTGAATTGCTCCAGAATAAAGCTATGTATTGTATAACACAAATACAAGTAAAAAATTTAAGACTTTTTGGGTAAAATATATTCAAATCTTTTATTCATAAATTCTTGAAAAAAAAAACAGTTATCTAAATGTCAAAAACTACATATTTGAGGCTTCAAAAATGTTTTATACTTAAACATAATAAAACATGATTTATATTGAAATATGTATAAATTTTACATTACTGACATGAGAGCATAAACTATACAGAAACTAATAATATCTAATCACAGTCATGGCAAAATAACATGACGCGTTATATACAAATTTAAATAATTCAAAATTTTAACAAAATTTCTGGTATTTATTGATCTTTAAAATTCTTTTAGCTCGTGAATACTCTTGACTTTTGACATTCAAAATTTTTTTTAAATAAATGTTTTTATTGAAATATCTAATCGTGTAAATTTTGTATAACATAAAATTTACATATATTTTAATATATATGTACATTTTATGTTTTGTTTAAAATTTAAAATAACTTTGACATATAATTTCTGAAATTCCAGTTTTAATGCAACACATGATAGACATAATGTATGTCAAATATAATATTTCATATTTTAACATTTTTTTTTTTTGGTTAGCCATTAACAAATGTGTCAAAAGTTTTGATATAAATTGTAACTTCTGCAAAAAAAAACTTATACAATATTTGAATATAATTTAGATTCTAGAATATAAGTTTAAAACCCCTAATATGTTCAGTTTTATAGTTAAAACTCTTCTATACTGTTTAAAGTCATAATTCATGAACTACAATTTTTGTTTTTTTTATAAATACACATACAAACAATGTTTAAGGATATTTTTAAATGTATACAAAAAAAATTAGCTGTGTCCACCACAGAACCAACCGCTATTACAGGAATAGCTTAATGTAAAATAACCTACATGTGTATAAATTTTTATCAAAACAATTATAGCTAACGTAATAATTATAATTTTTTATTATTTTTTTATTATACATAAATGTATAATACATATATTTATATATATACAAAAATATAATACGATATTTATTCAAACTAAAGTAACTAGTTATTCTGTCACTAAGCAATGCAAATATCCAAAAATCTCTAGGTTAAATTTTTGGTGAGAAAACAATACTTATCGCTTATTATATTTCATATAAGCGGTTGGTAAAAAAAAATCAGAGCATAACATCTTACATAAAATAAAAATTGTATGCATGTAATTTTTTTTTTAACAAATGTTCTAAATTAGTTTTATAATAAAGTTTATATGCATTAAATATGTATAGATTTGCATATAAACATTAATATGTCTGTTTTTTGTCCTTGAAGAGAAAATTTGCATAAAATTATGTTTTCTTTTATTTTTTTTATTATTAATATTTTTTTTAATTTTTTTTTCCCGGTATCCGATTAAATTAATCTTTCTATTAAAATTAATATACTTTTATATTGGGTTGGGTACGAAATACTCAAGACAAAATCCCCAAGAAAAAATCCCAAAAACTAAAATCCCCAAAGCACAACATTTTGCATTTAAAACAGACCCCTGCTAAATAAATTATTGGAACCCTGAATTTGTATCCAACTTTCAAATCTCTCCTATCTTTTTTTCATAAATAATAAGTCAGTAGCAAAACCTTTAATTTAAGAGAGGGGGGCTAAAACCGCCAAACGTAGGGTTGGGTACGAAAGACTCAAGACAAAATCCCCAAGAAAACATTCCCAAAATACAAAATTTAGCATTTAATCAAAACGCTGCTAAACAAATTATTGTATTCCTGATTTTGTATCCAACTCTGAACTCCCTCCTAACTTTTTTTAATAAATAATAACAATAAGTAACAAACTAATTAATTATTGCATTGTCAATTGCGACGACTTAATTAAATTAAACGGTTTTTTTGAAAACAACCAATGATATTTGAGCCTCGGATAATTATTTCATTACAATTCTCCCTTACGATTAAATATTATAATAGTATAATATAATTAAATATATATAAATATAACAAATACCATTGTTATAATTTAATAATAGTAAACTAATTCTCAGAAATAGATTATTTTAAAATAATTGATTATCATTTTAATATGTACCTAATATTAAAATAAATAAAATAGATAAGAAAGTGTAATTAAAATCAATTACAAAAGTTGCACTCAACAAAATATCTATTTAATAAAAACAATTTAATGTATTTTTTAAATTTTTTTTTAAATTTTTATTCTTCTTTAAATTTTTTTACAAATAATCTTTGCTCATTTTGAATATTTTAAACATGAAGTTCAATAAATTTGTAATACATATCTTCAATTTTATTGTAAATATCGTCAACAACAGGTGTAGGTCCACGTAACAGATAAAAGCAATCATATATGCTAAAAACTGTTCTAAATTCCATTTTAATTCTATTTGAAAGTTCTGAATTATTTAAATGTTTTCCACTTTTATCACTTAATGCATTACATTCATTATTAATTCGTTTTTCCATTGTATTAAACAGTTTTAATACTAAATCTTTTGACATTGTGGTGTAATCACATGCTATTTTTACTTTAACATCACTTCCAGATACTTCATGACCACTAACACTCAAGAATATTGCAACCAAGAGTATTAAAGCTGTTATTCCTTTCATTTTAATAATATTTAAATTTAGAACTTATATAGTATTAAAATTTAGTACACGTTTATAATTGAAAAGAAATTTCTGAACTGATTTGAATTTCTACCACAACGCTAATTATATATATACTAGCTGTTGGCCCGTCACAGAATGACGGAAGGTCACTTGAAAGAAGAACTTTTTCTAATTAAGAACTATTTCTAATTTAATTACATATATTACATAAACATATATTATATATCAATACCATTTTCTTAAATAAAATGGTAACCGTTGCATTCTACGTAATACAGACTATGCTTCAATTCTATAGTTATGTACAAAAAAAACAAAAACTTATATGTTGTTGTATCTTAAAAATTTGAAGATGAATAATTTATTTAGTCTACCTTTTTTATGTTTTGAATTTGATAAAATTTTGGGGCTGTTAGTTCAAATCCCTTCTTGGTGAAATGTTTTTTTAATTTCAATTAATATTTTTTTTTTTATTCAATTACGTACTTTTTAAAATTAAGTTCGATAAATTTGTGTTAATAAGAGATGTGAAATAGATTTATTTTGTTTCAATAATGATTTATTTCTCCAACTATTAATGTTTTGTATATACATTTTTAAAAAATGTTGTTATACATTCTATATTGTTTCCTTTGTTTAGATTCAAATCAAAATACTTGTTTGAAGGCTGACCGTTCTATAATGTACCTATTTAACATGCTAAATAATGTATCTATTTATATGTACGTGAAATTTTATTAAATAAATGTTGATTTTTGAATTGAGTTTTGCATTATCAAATGCAAATTATAAATTTTATTTGAAATTTTTTTAATATACCTAACCCTAACTAAGTTTAAAATCTATTTTGTCTGGTTTTTGTGGTGCATTGAACTCAGAGGTATTGTATACCTGAACCCACTTTCCCAACCTTCAGTTGTTACATAATTTTTTTCCATTTTAACTTTTAAATAGATAAATAATTAAAAAGTTATGAAGGAAGGGATGAGAGATACATGAGGTAGAGTTCAGAGCGAGATGAGGGGAAACTTTGAAATTACTTTAATACATTTCTTGGTTTATTTGCTTAAGCAAACCAAGCAATGCATCAAAGCATACATTGGGCTTTCGCCCTTATTTCAGATTTTTACTGAAAATTATTAAGACTTACTACACATAACACAAATGTTCCTGTGAAGCATTGTCTTCTTAGTTTTTATTTACAAAATGTCTTACTATATATTTAAAATTTCCAGAAAATCTTCTGTGATTTTTAAAACTGAAATGAAATTTTTCATAAACTAATAAGTAAATTTTATTTCAAAAAAAATTTTTTTTTTTTTATTAAAAATAAATAAAATATTTTTTGGCCTGCTTATGATAATTTATGATATTTTATTTTCTAAAATAAAACACATCCAACAAAACGTCTTCATTCAGTCTTCAAAGTTCAATAACGTGTTTTATTTTACTTAGTTAAAAAAGTTTTAACAACAAAAATATTTTGCTTTATATTAATTTCAATTTTTGTTAACGGTTGCAATTTTTTAATTTGTTTTAATTTAAAAAAAAAAAAAAATAATAAATAAATAATAAACTTAAGACTTTATAATATTTACAAAGAAAAAAAATTTTACAAAATCTGCTGATAATAAATTTATTGACCTGCCCTAATTAATTTTTCAAAATTCAATAAAAAAAACAATATACAATAAACAAAAACATGGAATTCAAATGCAATGCTAAAATTTGTTTAATCAATGACGCAAAAACTGAAACTGTTACCTGTAAAGGTGCTTGTCATTTAAAATTTCATGGCACATGTATAAATGCACCCAGAAATTGGTATAGCACATTTCTTGCTAAATATTTTGTTTGCGAGAATTGTTTAATACAAAATAACAGTTTTCAACAATTTTATAGTAAAATCTTTGATGTAATCAACGAAATTAAAAATGATCATCAAGGAACGGTAGCAAAACTAACTACCGTTATTAAGAACAATGCTGCTAATTTCCAGGAAATGGAAAAAAATTTTGAGTCATTAAACAATAATTTTAGCATTTTCCCCGGTGATATAAAAAAATATATAAACGTACAATTAATGGAGTTAAAAAGTGAAATATTATCACTTAAGGGTATTGTTGAGCCGCTATCTGCACAAAAAAATTTCAAACAAGAAGAGTTTAAGAATTTGGTAGATAGTTTGAATGAGCAGTACTCATCTCTAAAACAAAGTATTGCAGTTCATGATATATCAATGAGTTTTAGGGATGTCGTCTTAGCCGATTTAGATTTAGTGAAAACTAAACTTGAAATAATTCAGGACAACTTTAGAACTGACAATCAAACTGTGGTTCCTGAACCGGCTAATAGTGTATCTTTATTGGAAGAATTAAGGATAGCTGACTGCTTAGATGAAACACTTGCAAAAAACAATACTCAGATATCAGACCCCATTATGGTTCCATCGTTAATACCCATCGTTGAAAAAAATGATCAAGCACCAGATGTAGTTCTTCAGCCGAATTTTAATTTGAGAATTTCAAATTTGAGCACTAATACTACAGAACAGCGTTTGGTTGATTTTATAAAGAAAACTTTCAATTGTGAAGATATTTGCTGTAAATCAATTACTCCACGAGGGTTAAAATTTCAGCCGAAATATTTTACGTATAAAATCAGCGTTCCATCATCAACGGTGAAGGCTATCAAAAAATCTAAGGCATGGAAACCAGGTACGATAGTGACGGATTTTAAGGATTCAAGAAAGAAAATTGTAAGTAAAAATAAACAAGTAGAACAAAGTAATTCAAATCCAAAAAATAAAAATAAAAAAAATGAAAAAAATAAAAACAAAAATTTAAATTCTAAAAATGTAATAACAAACCAAAATAAAAATAAAAATAAAATAGTAAATAGAAATAATAAATTAAATAAAAATAAAAATACTAAAATTAGTCCTAATAAGAAACAGGTTAGTTTTAATAGCCACAATGAAACAAACACTCATACAGAATTATTTACAACTTCACAACAAAACAACACTAATTTGAATACTTCTATTCTATCTGATAACAATTTTACTTTCCGCACCTCACCACACTATGAAAAACACCGTTTACTACCTTCTTTCAACAAATCCACATTTTTTAGTACAAATTTAATGTTACCGATTAACAATAATATTAATAATGTTGTTAATGATAGTGTTGATACTATTAGTATAAATAATGATAATAGTATTATAAGTACTGATAATAGCAATACAGACAATAGTAATAATAATACTAGCTCTTTAAATACTTTAACTTATTCGACTTCGAATAATAATAGTTCTTTAACTTCAATAACTTATTCAACTTCTTCTATTGATAAAAATAAAAATAAGTACTCTAATTTTGTACATGGTGGTATCCACAATAGTAAAATTGACAATGGTAATAATATTACCAGCTATGCAAATGTAGCCATTAATTCGGTTTCACCTACAGATGTACTTGAAAAAAGTCATTCTAATACTGTAAATGATGGTACAATAAAAAAGTCGTTTGTTAAACCTCTTATGCCACCCATTACTAGAATGACTCATGACTCACTACTCGGAGAGGGCGCGTATGCTCTTTCAAGATTTAGGGAGGAACGAGTTTATAATAACGTTAGGTTATTTTTAGCTTACCTTCACAATGATTCGTATAATCGTGTCCTAGAAGGTAAAACTCGTACTAACCTTATAGTTTTAATTAATAATGAAGGACTCCCAACTAAATATGAAGACCTATATAAGTTATATATTAAATTTCACAATTCTATAGATGTTTCGGAAAAAGATGTAAAAGAAGATCTTAAATCTTATCGAAGTCACTGTGAGAGTAATTATTATAAACATTTAAACTCAGCTCGTGAAAGTTACAATAAGTTTTTTCTCCCCAGTGCCTCGAAATAATCTTCTCAAGGTATCTATCAACCGTAACTTAAATAAAGATAATATGTCTTTTTATTATCAAAATGTTAGAGGCTTGAGAACAAAGACTAGGGATGTTTTTCTAAATTCATCTATTTTAAATTTTGACGTATTTGCATTAACTGAAACGTGGTTAAATCCAACCATATTGGACTTAGAACTTTTTGATAACTCTTATACAGTTTTTAGGAAGGATAGATATTCTGATCCATCCGATTACCCAAATGGTGTAATTCCTAAAGGGGGTGGAGTTTTAATTGCGGTAAAAAATAACTTTAATGCAAATCAAGTCAATGTCCCTGGATTAGAAGACCTTGAAGTTATTATTGTGAAAATTGAACTTCCTTCTAAAAATTTATACCTTGTTAACTGCTATATTCCTCCTTCGTCTGATTCTGATATTTATACTTCTGTAGGTAAAACGATAGATTTTATTTGCAATGACTTTAGCCCTAAAGATGATTTGATTTTATGTGGTGATTTTAATCTACCCAATCTTAAATGGGTAAAGCATGACGAGGAACATTTTATGATTCCGAAACATATTAGGACCGAATGTGAATATGTATTTATTGATAAATTAAATACTAATTATTTGCAACAAGTCTCAGAAATTTGTAACTTTCAGGGTAAACAACTTGATTTAGTGTTTACTTCTGAATGGAACAATTTAATTTTCTGCGAAAATACCTTCCCTTTAATAGGTATTGATAAGTTTCATCCACCATTAAGTTTTACTCTTTGTGTTAATTCACCAATAAATTCTGATTATTCTAATTCTTATAGTTTTAATTTTAACAAAGCTAATTTTGCTGCTTTAAATGAATTCATTAGTTCCTTTGATTTTTATTCTGTATTTAATAATACAGATGTTAATATAATGACAAAAAGGTTTTATGAAGTTATTTTTGAAGGCTTTCGGCAATTTGTACCAAAATCTAAGAACCGAAACCCTTTATTAAGTCCGCCATGGTTCAACTCGGATTTGAGAAAACTCAGAAATAAAAAGAATAAAGCTTGGCGTTGTTATCTTAAATCGAAGAATTCGCATGACTATAATAGATTTAAAATTCTTTTTGATGAATTTAAATTATTGTCTGAATTACTTTATAATGATTTTATTTCTAGTACATCTTCAAAATTAATATCAAATCCAAAATGCTTCTGGAAATTTGTTAATTCCAAGAGGAAAAGTGACGAGTTTCCCTCCCATATGAAGTATAATGGTGTTTCAAGTAATGATTCTAAAATAATATCTAATTTCTTTCGTGAATATTTTTGTTCTTCTTATAGTAATTCTATTTTTACACCAAATTATAATGATTTCTCTCATTTGGATACTTTTCCGAAAACTACTTGGTCTAATATAAATATTAATGAAGGTGTAATTAAAATGTATTTAGATAAACTTGGGAATAATACTCTTCCTGGACCTGATGGTATTCCGGAAGTTATACTCAAAAAGTGCTCAAGTGCTTTAGCTATTCCCCTTTCAATACTATTTAACTCTTCTTTAAATTCAGGAGTTTTCCCGTCTATCTGGAAACACTCATATGTTAGACCTATTCATAAGAAAAATGCCAAAACTGAAATTATTAATTATCGACCAATTGCGAAACTTTCTTCACTTCCAAAACTTTTCGAATTAATAATGTATGATTCTATTCATAGTCACTGTAAATCTTTTTTAGTTCATAATCAACATGGATATATGGATAAAAAATCAACAGTTACTAATCTTGTTGAGTCAGTTTCAACTTTTACAAAAAATATGGAAGAAGGTTTTCAAACAGATGTTATCTTTACAGATTATAGTAAAGCATTTGATGTTTTACCACATTCTATAATACTGATAAAGCTAAGAAAACTTGGTTTCCCAGATATTTTTGTGAAATGGGTTGACTCATATTTATCTGATAGGACCTACAGTGTTTTATTTAGAAACATTACTTCTAAACCTTTTAACGCCAATTCCGGAGTTCCACAAGGCAGTCACTTAGGTCCTCTTTTTTTTATAATTTCGGTAAATGATGTTTCTTCAGTTATTGTTAATAGTGAGCTTCAAATATATGCGGATGACATGAAAATTTTTAAGAAAATTGAGTCACTAAATGATGCTTTACTCTTACAAAATGATTTAGATAATTTTTTTATTTGGTGTAAAAATAATAATCTTCTTCTAAATGTAAATAAATGTGCACTTATGTGTTTCACACGTCGTCTTAATCCGATTTGTTTTAATTACTGCTTGAACGGAATTAGTATTCCTAAAACGAATTCTATTAAAGACCTAGGCGTTTACTTCGATGATAAGCTTAACTTTAAACTTCATTTCTGTTATATTATAAATAAAGCTAATTCTATGCTTGGTTTTATAAAACGTTGGTCTAAAGAATTTAATGATCCTTATGTTCTTAAATCTTTATATTCTTGTCTTGTTAGACCTAATTTAGAATATGCTAGCCAAGTTTGGTCACCATTTTACGAGGTACATATTAATAGGATAGAGGCGGTGCAAAGAAATTTTTTAAGATTTACTTTGAGAAATTTTCAATGGTTAAACCCGCTGATCCTACCTCCTTATGAAAATAGATTGAATTTAATTCACTTGAAAACTTTAAAATTAAGACGAGAAGTTGCTGATGTTATTTTTATTACTGAAGTTATAAAAGGTAACATTTCTTCTCCTCAAATCCTTAATAACATTAAAATTAATTCAAATAATCGTTTACGTAATACTAATTTATTTACGTTGAGTTTTCATAGAACAAATTATGGCAATTATGAACCAATTCATAGGATGTTGATAATGGGTAATAAACACAAGAACAACATCGATTTCACACTTTCAAAACAAACACAAAAACTTAAATTGTATAAATAGAAATATAAATTCTTTTTTTTTATATATATTTAGTTGTTTTTATTGTTCACTTAAATTTTAATTTAAGAAATATGAAATTGTAACTTAATTCATAAGCTATTTTTTTTTTTATATGTTGTATAATACTAATTGTTAAAATTTTTGTAAAGTTTGAGTTAAACTAATAAATAAATAAATATTTTATTTTTTTATAATTGAACACATCCAACAAAACACATTTAATTGAATGCGTTTGTTACACCTCATTCTAGACAAATATATTAATAAAATAATAATAATAATAATTGATACACTGGATATTAACCAACTAATTTACTTTGCAAAATGTAAATACATGTATAATATCCTGAACAATAATATTAAGTCAAAACTAAAACTTCAAAATAGGGAGAATATTCATAATTATCTAACCAGAAACAGGAAAAATATCGAAATTCCTAATGTAGTTTTAGTATTTCTTTTCACATATAGATGGCACACAAATCAGTAAAAGAAAATTAAACACTGTGGGACGTCTATTACAAAGTAAGACAAAAGTTCCACTATTATCCACTATTACTCAAAATATATTAAATAAATTTATTTATAATTGAACACATCCAACAAAACACATTTAATTGAATGCGTTTGTTACACCTCATCTTTGACAAATATATTAATAATAATAATAATAATAATAATAATAATAATAATAATACACTACAAAAAAAAAAAAAAGAAAAAAAATTAAAATCAATTTAATCTTTTGTTGTTAATTTTATAATTTATAGATAAAATACGTATGAATCATACGTATAGATAAAATATTCAATAAATTGCACATAACTTTTTAAATTAATTTTGTTTTTTGATTAACATTTTACTAGAATTTCTATTCTAGGGTTTTTTACTTAAACCCTTTCGAAAATAATAAAGTAAAACTTCCTGAAATACTTCCCCATTAAATAATATAAAAAAAAGTAGAAAATAGGTGAGTCAACTCTAGGGTACTATACCACGAACATATTATAAACATAATCTGTAAAAGGAATTCACAATATTTTTTAAAATATTTAATTGTTGTATAACAGTTTGGTACTCGAACAATTTTAGCCAGAGTAAATTTTTTCATAAAACTTAATCAACTTTTACAACATAATTTCAATAGTTCTTAAGTTTTGGTCTTTCGTTTGTAACGCATAGATGCAGACATGATAGATATAGACTTAGCAATTTGTATCCATCCATCCGTCTACATAAGAACTCAAAAACTAAAAGAGTTTGAGTTTTGAAATTTAAGAAAATTTGGTTTTAGACAATTTGTTAATCCCATTATAGGTTTTTAATTGAAATCACAACACGGCTTTGGGTAGCAAGTATGCAAAATTGTAGAACCCCGCTTACCTTCTTCAGAATTGATTGAAATTAAAATTAAGTAAGTAAAGTAATATAGTAGAGGTCTCAGTGGGTTTAGTGAGTAAAAATTTGGATTACTAACCGAGGACTTCGAAATCTAATCTCGTACAGGAAAAAGATAGTGAAAAATTAAATTTTCTTTACAAATCGCCTTGGTGACCAAATATAATTTCAAATCTATTTAAAATAAATACATACATATATCATATAAATAAAACAAATAATATTACTTATAAATTGATAGAAATTATTGGGTGTGTTATGGACAACGGAAGGCAAGAGCTACATGTGAGCATGGCACATGTTATCCCCCATAAAAAAGAACAACAAAGTATTATTGCAAGCTAACGCGATTGAAATTTTTGACATTTCTTGGCCATGTGTAGCTGTCAGGAATCAGATTAATTAATACTTTGCATTTAATAATACTAGAAGATTGATTAAATAAATATCACAATGATTGGGCCTTCGCCTAAAATAAAGGCGAAATAAACACATTTATGGAATTTAATTTTAAAATTTAAGAAACCCGTATATGTATGTACCTACTTAAATAAATAAAATATTAGTTGGATTTAAATAATATTGAAAGGATTTAAACTAACGATCCCAATTTGTCAAATTCAAAACATACAAAAAGTAGACTACATCGCTTATTCATCTTCAAATTTTTAAGATACAACAAGAAATTATATGAGTCATTTATTTGGTGTATGGGTTATCTATTTTATTTAAGAATATGGTATTGATATACAATATGTGTATATGTTTATAATGAAATTAGAAATAATTCTTAATTAGAAAAAGTTCTTCTTTCAATTGATCTTCCGTCATTCTGTGACAGACCAACAACTAGTCTAATAATAGTATCCTAATCCTATAATGATCTCAGTAATCAATGGTTTTAAAATAATGCGTTATTATTTATTATAATATTAATAAATAAAAAAATATAAGGAAGCGTGTTTATATTGCTTTCTTTTCTTAAAAATAATTAAAATCAATTACAAAACAACTGCATTCAACAAAATGTCTATTTAATAAAAACAATTTAAGTATTTTTTAAAATATTTTTTAAATTTATTCTTCTTTAAATTTTTTTACAAATAATCTTTGCTCGTTTTGAATATTTTAAGCTTGAAGTTCAATAAATTTATAATACATATCTTCAATTTTATTGTAAATATCGTCAACTTCAGTTGTAGGTCCACGTAACAAATAAAAGCAATCATATATGCTAAAAACTGTTCTAAATTCCATTTTAATTCTATTTGAAAGTTCTGAATTATTTATATGTTTTCCATTTTTATCACTTAATGCATCATATTCTTTATTAATTCTTCTTTCCATTCTATTAAACAGTTTAAATACTAAATCTTTTGTCATTGTGAGGTAATCACATTTTATTTTTACTCTAACATCACTTCCAGATACTTCATGACCACCAAAACTCAAGAATATTGCAACTATGAGTACTAAAGCTGTTATTCCTTTCATTTTAATAATATTTAAATTTGGTATAAGTTTATAATTGAAAAGAAATTTGTGAACTGATTTGAATCTTACCACAACGCTAATTATATATACACCTACAAAAAAAAAAAAAAACAAATTAAAATTAAATTAATCTTTTGCCGTTAATTGAATCATTTTATGATTCATACATAGATAAATTATTTTATTAATTGCTTTAATAACTTTTTTTATTATTTTTTTCTGGATTAATATTTGATTAGAATTTCTATTGTAGGGTTTATATTTACCCTTTCTTAAATAAACAATTGATGAAAAAAACCAAGGGTTTTTAAAACAGCACATTTACAAAATTATATAGTGTTTCACACTGACTATTTTATCGAAATATAATGTTGGAGCTGCAATGTAATATATACATTGGTGACTAAGTTACTGCTTACTTATAAAATTAGTAAATCCCTAATAGTCCCTCAATGGGGAAGGTTGCTAAATTTCCGAAGGATCTAACCTATTCTATTCAAAAATGATAAATAATTATTCAATCACAATTTTATTAAAATAAATTTACAATCAAGTTAACAACCAAGTTGAATTTTTTTGTCACAAATTTGCAAATCATAAGGTTTTTTTATATCATATCAATAAGTTACTGATAAGTAATAATTTTCATTTATAATTTATCAATGATTACTCATATGTTTTTTAATAATAAGTTAGCAACATCCGATCGGTAGCGTATTTCTAACCATGTCGGCCTTCAAATCCTGGTCGGACCATATCTAATAAAAAAATATAATTCTGTCACATCTGATTCATAATTCTGCCGTAATACCTGCCACACCTGAAACGGAAGGGCTCAGTTATCGCATTTTGGTAGGGGACTATTCATAAACAAATAAATAAAAACGTCAGCAACGAGAAGTTAATAAAATGGGGACTGCCGCTCTCAAACCCCTGCTAAGCTAATGATTGAAGCCCTTATTTCATATCCAACTCAGAATTCGCTTCTACCTTTTTTTCATAAATAATAAGTCAGCAACGAGCATTTAATAAAATAAACCCTCACTAAACAAATTATTGGAGCACTGATTTTGCATTCAAATCTAAAATCCTCCCTAACTTTTGACATAAATAATATATCAGAAAAGCTTTTAATAAAGAGAGGTAGATAATCTATAATTTTTTTTTTGTTTGTATTATTATGTATATTTACATTAGATTTGGGCGCAATTTCGGGGGTTTCTTAAGAAAATACTCTTAAGATCTATGAAGGCTTTAAAGTCTCACTTCCTCGGTTAATAATTCATGTACTTAACAATTATGCTACTAAACTCCGATGAAAGTTAAATTATATTGCATACTTCTAACTTATTAGTGAATTTACAACTGCAACTACATAAAATAAACGTTTGGAAGATAATCAATGATATTTGTGTCTCAGATTTTTGTTTCATTACAATTCTCCCTGACGATTAATTATTATATAGTTTAATTGTATATATAATAAAAAAAGCATTGGTATAAATATTTATAGAAATAGTAAAACATTTCATATAAAGATATTAAAAATTAAGACTATATGCTTCATAGGAACATTTATTTAGTAAGTCTTCATTATTTTCAGTTAAAATCTGAAATAACGGCGAAGGCCCAATCATTGTTTGAAAAGCAAATAAACCAAGCAATGTAATCAAACTAACTTCAAAGTACATAATTTCAAAGTTTTCCTAATCCCTGAAAAAAAACCTAAATGAAATAAAGTCAAAATTAACTTTTTTTTCGTTATTTCATTTTCACATTTTGAAACAATGCCAAATTAAAATGAAATAAAGCCAAAAATATTTTTTAACAGGTACCTATAAAAATATATTCTGTTAAAAGAAAAATAAACAAATATAACTATTTTTTATATTTTTTTTGTAACCAACTCTAATAATCTCTTTTAATAATTTTTTCTATTTAAAAATTAAAAATGCAAAAAAATTAAAACTAAAAATAGTTTGACGTTTAATTTAATATCATTTTTATTTTGTATACCTGTTATTTAAAATAAACTACTATTATATACTTTGACTTTCATATTAACTTGCCTGTGCCTTAACTACCCTTTTCCAGTCTGTCACTTTGTATACATATAAATAGGTACATGATTTAACATGTTGCAGAGGTAAATTATAGGATTTTCGCATCAAACAAATATTTCGATTTGAATCTAAACAAAGGCTGTGAAAAAATATTTACACAAAAGGTTAATAGATGGAGAAATAGATCATTATTAAAATAAAATAAACTTATAAAAAAATTTAAAATCTTTTGTTAATAAACAAATTTATCGAATTTAATTTTAAAAGTTTAAAATTTAAGAAAGTATACATGCCTACTTAAACAAAAAAATATTAATTAAAATAATCATAGACTACATCACTTATTCATCTTCAAATTTTTAAAATGCAATAAGAAATATATGAGTCATTTGTTTTTTTGTTTCTGTATCTATTACTAGAATCAAAGCATAATCTGCGTAATACAAAATGTAACTGTTGGTATTTTATTTAACAACATGGTGTTAAAAATATATGTATATGTTTATAATGAAATTAAAAATAGTTCTTAATTAGAAAAAGTTCTTCTTTCAATTGGTCATACTTCATTCTGTGAAAGACCAACAACTAGTCTAACAATAGTATCCTAATCCTATAATGATCTCAGTAATCAATGGTTTTAAAATAATGCGTTATCATTTATGATATATAATATTAATAAATAAAAAAATATAAGGAAGCGTGTTTATATTGCTTTCTTTTCTTAAAAATAATTAAAATTCAACAAAATATCTATTTAATAAAAACAATTTAAGTATTTCTTAAGTTTTTATTCTTCTTTAAATTTTTTACAAATAATCTTTGCTTATTTTGAATATTTTAAGCTTGAAGTTCAATAAATTTATAATACATATCTTCAATTTTATTATACATATCGTCAACTTCAGTTGTAGGTCCACGTAACAAATAAAAGCAATCATATATGCTAAAAACTGTTCTAAATTCCATTTTAATTCTATTTGAAAGTTCTGAATTATTTAAATGTTTTCCACTTTTATCACTTAATGCATCATATTCTTTATTAATTCTTCTTTCCATTCTATTAAACAGTTTAAATACTAAATCTTTAGTCATTGTTAGGTAATCACATTTAATTTTTACTCTAACATCACTTCCAGATACTTCATGACCACCAACACTCAAGAATATTGCAACTATGAGTACTAAAGCTGTTATTCCTTTCATTTTAATAATTGATTTTATTGACAAAACAATTTAAATTTAGTATAAGTTTATAATTGAAAAGAAATTTCTGAACTGATTTGAATATTTGCCAAAACACTAATTATATACACCTACAAAAAAAAAAAAAATAAAATCAATTTAATCTTCTGCCGTTAATTGAATCATTTTATGATTCATACATAGATAAAATATTTAATTAATTGCTTTAATAACTTTTTTTATTATTTTTTTTTCTGTATTAATATTTGATTAGAATTTCTATTCTAGAATTTATATTTACCCTTTCTTAAATAAACAAGTGATGAAAAAAACCAAGAGTTTTTAATACAGCACATTTACAAAACTATATAGTGTTTCACACTGAGTATTTTATCAAAATATAATGTTGGAGCTTTAATATAATATATACATTGGTGATTAAGTTACTGCTTACTTATAAAATTAGTAAATCCTTAATAGTCCTTCAATGGAGAAGGTTGCTAAATTTCCGAAGGATCTAACCTCACATTCCACCGTCCCGCAAATGAAAAAAATTTGGAATTTTACTAAGAATTTTATTATAGAAGCAAAAATGCTTAAAACTAAGAGACACTTTCTTTATTTTAAAAATTACCCCTTTTGAATTTAAGAAAAACCTTTAACATATGTTAAAATAAAATATTGGACCTTTACATTTTGTATATTAAAAAAAAAACGAGGAAGAGTGTAGTAGAGAGAGTAGACTGTGTCAACTCTGGGATACCCGTATGACCGTTATATAAACATTATATCATTATTATTATAAGCATTAATTACTTTTGGCAAAATTTCAAACATACCAGTTTTATCAGGTGTAATGTAATGCTCATATAAATGGAAGTTGTATGGCAGCTACCCGAACCCATGGATCAAAATGGCTGAATTTAAATAGAAAAAAAAAACGAATTTGCGAAAATTTCAAGTTACTAGCTCCTTTAGTTTTTGAGTTATCGTGCGGACGGACAGACGGACGGACATACATAGCTAAATCGATTTATTTTTCGATTCTGTTCCGATCCATACACTTGAGTCTATATCTACCTCCCCTCCTTCTCTGCGTCACAAACGTAATGGCAAATTTATTATACCCTTTGACTATATAGTCATACGGGTATAAAAAATCTTTACAAATCCTCTTGGGAACCAAACATAATTTAAAATATACTTACATATTTATACTTTAACGAATATACCAGGTTCTCTAAAACTGGTGATGTTAAGCTGTAGAATGCATAAGATATAATGCCATATGTAATAAAGCCATAATGATTTTAGAACTCACTTGAATGTGTCATAAAGCACAACTCCAAACTTATGACTCACTTAATTAAAGAATTTGCGATAATGGCTTTATGACTCAATGCTTTGACTTTATTACATCATATGGCTTTATCACATATGGTGTTATATAACGGCACCTTTTTGTTAGATATGAAAATTATAAAAACTTATCATTAAAAAAATAATCAAATAATCATTATTTTTGATAAATTTTTTATTGTAACATAACCATATTTGACAACAAACAAATAAAGTTTGATTAGTAAAAAAAACCGTCACTTATTAAAAATTGTTTATTTGATTAGTGATAAGTGGTTGAAGCAAAAGAGTGCAGATTAGATTAGAAATATATCATTAATTTTTGACATAATTAAAACAATGACATAAAATAAATACTTAAATAATAATACTATAAAAAAAATTAATAAAAGTAAATAAATAACAAAATTAGTTTAATAAAAAATAAATAAAATTACTATTTTTTTGAAAAATCTTACATTTATTTTAAAATTGTTTATTTTTTTTTAATTATTTATTATTTAATAGTTTCAAGAAATTTGTAATATAATTCATCGATCTGAATGTACAGCATGTTGATAATGTCAACTCCTCCCTTTATCAATATCATAGAATCATAAACTTTGAATGCCTGTTTAAAATCAGATTTCATTCTATCAATTAGAGAATATTTTGATTTATCCATATTGGGTGAAGATTGCAATTCTTTTTGTAAAATTTCTAATTGTCTGGAGAGACGTTCTTTTAACATACCAAAAAATGTTGTATAATTCTTTTTTGAGACTATATTTAAATTACAATATAAATTTATTGTAAATTCACTTCCATCAACTTCCATTTTGTTTCCAAAATTTTTATATTAATTTAATGATAAAAAATTAATAAAAATTGCTTTCAAAAAATTCGAGCTTCTCAGTTCAAAGTTAAGTCTTATACTAAAAAAACAAATTTTATTATAAATTTTATAAAAATACATTTTCCACTGTTTATATATTATTTACATATGTATGTATATGTATTTTCTTTTTACATATAGAAAACGAGGAAGAATGTAGAGTAGATAGTGTCAATTCTAGGATACCCGCATGAAAGTAATATATCGTCTATAGAAAGTAATATATAGTACAATATCGTCGGATTAATTACATTTTGTAAAATTTAAAAGTTGTAATGCACCTATTCTCGTTTTTTACACTGCACCAACTATATTTTGTGTAAATGTTGACAATTACAGTTCAATACTTTTGACAAAATTTTAGATTAACAGTTATATAAGAAGTTGTATGAGAGTTATTAGAACCGTTGAGCAAACTGGCTGGATTTAACTGATATTTGAACCGTTGAACAACCTGGCTGGCAAACTGGATATCAATGGTGATGGCGGCTATTGCATAAAAACAAATTTATGAAAATTTCAGAATCCTAGCGCCTTACATTTTTGAATTATCGTTCGGACGGACGAACCCACATATAGCTAGATCGTTGTACATTTTTATTCCGATTCGATCCATACGTTTGAGTCTATTTCAACCACCTTCCTTCACACTACATTACACAACGTAATGACAAATTTAGTATACCCTTTGAACATAAGTTCATACATAAGTACTTTTGATATATAAGTTCATAAGTACTTTTGGTATATGTATATACTTTTAGTATATTGGATTTTGAAGTATATGTATCTAAAAATGATAGTTTTTTTTACTTATTACTATTATGAAACATAATTATCAGGGGTTTTAAATGTTAGATACTTAGCACTCCACTATTAAAGTTAGTTTATTTCATTAATATTATTTATGATTCAGCAAATTTTAATATTTTGCCAAATCTATATTTCTGTGGCTAAAATATAAAACCGCTTAAGTCGAAATACTAAATTATTCAGTACGGGTTTTCAAAGTTTTAAATAGATTTCTGAAAAATATGTGTAGAGACTAAAAATGAAGTTGTTGTTTTTTAAGTTCATTATTATTTATTCTAAAAGATTTCATACACTCCTTTATTCAAATTACAATATACTTCAAGTTATTTAAGAAAATAGAACATAAGCGATTCTAATATAAATAATATATTCACATCAAAATTATTATTTCAGATAAGACATTACCAAAAACTTAAAGAAATGCCTACTTTATAGCTTAAGACGACTTAAGCTGTTATAATAAAAAAAAAATATTCATATTTCATTGAAATAAACACAAATTTATTGAAAACAATGCATAAACTAAAATTTTTTGATATTAATGTTATTAATTTTCCAAACAGTAAGAGTAGTTTTTATTAGCAAACAATATTTATTTTTTAAAAAAACTTAATTATTCGTTTCTTCAAAATCATCTTCTATCAGATGCGGATGTATGTCTGGTAATTCATCAGTTTCAAGGCTTTTATAAAAATTATGAAAAGACGGATCTATTAAAGGAAGAATAGATTCAAGGTCTTTTTTTTCTTAAAACTAATTTTATTTTTTTCCTCAATAATAGGAATATCTTCCACTTTAGCTTTGCTTACTCCCCTTTTCTGTATATTAAGTATTTCGAATAAATCACTTTCGTTTAAACTATTTTTGTAGTGAATTTTACCAAAATATTCTTTGACATAACGAAGCCATCTTATTTCTTTCCAAATAAATTGTGTTGAATTTTCACTACGATTCCTCCACATAAATTTTGATTTAGAAAAGGATGAAAGATTTTTAAAATCGGGATACATCATTTCAATCACATTGAATTTGTTTTTTATGCCAACAGTACTAACGAAATTGTACCAATCTCTCGGATGATGTATCTTTGCATCAGTACGCTTTTTCTTCCTCTCAATCAGAGCGTGATCAGTATCACACTCCATATGAGTATGACCAGGCTCTAAGAACTTGTGATCAATAATTTTAATATTATTGCTTGATTGAATAAATGTTGCAAACATGGTACTAACAAATGAATTTTTATTTTGGCCAAAACAGGAGTCACTATAAAATATTACGTGGTTTACTTGCTCATTATTATCTATATACTGTAAATGTTTTAATAGGCAAGAAGCGATATCATTTCCTCCTCTTTTGGCAATTCCTTCATGCCACATATAGCCCACATATAGCAATAAGGACTGTTACTTAGGCAATCATGTATGGTAAGATTGTAAGTCCATAGCTGTCTTTTATAAAATGATGTTGATGTATGAAGAAGGGGGGTCGGCAAACATTGTTGCAAATCAAAAGTGAAAGTTCGAATAGATTTATTTGACAATGAGAGTAGTTTATCAGTTTTTTTTACTTCATATGCAAAGTCCGATTTTCTGTGATGTTCAGATAACTCATTTTCTAGCAGCTGAATTGTAGACACATCGCTTCGCTTCGCTACATCAATTTTAGATTTAAGTAAATCACATCTACTACAGCTATCTAATTGAGGTTTTTTGAATTTAATTTTCATAGCTATTAAAATACAAGAAAAAACGTTAAATTTGAAATTAGAAAATTTTATAAAGGAAAAAAACGTATTTAAAATAATTAGGTATCAAATCATCCATAATACTCACTTTTAAAAATCTCAATATATTTAATAAGACTTATTTTAATTTCAGGATACATCTCAAGAAAAAGATTGTACATTTTTGTGATTGATAAATTGGCATGAAGATATCTCAAACTTGTATCTCTTCTTGTATAATGACTCTCATACAAAGGAAAGCTGTTTATATGCGATTTTACTTTATCAATAACTACATCAGAAATTTTAATCATATTAGTTCCGCCTCTGTGGTCTTTAATTTCTAGGTTTGGGTGCGACAATTTTTTTTTTACCACACTTTTTAAAAAGCTCTCTGTTTCGCAAAAGCACTGTCTGAAACAACGTTGACATATTTCAAGTATTTTTTTTTCAATATGTACTTGATATTTTATGTGATGTAGGCGTTGTCTTGGTTTAGTAAGATTTTTATTTTTGTTTCTGTTTTAGTTTCTTCAATAATTATTAAAGAACTAATGAAAAGAATTCGTTGGTTATATGAACCCAATTTCCAATAGCTATCAAACAGTTTTTGTTGTTCACAAATAGAGAGTTTATCCATGCATTTTTTCTTGCAATTATTTGTTAGTGGAATAAATTTTCTAGCAGGTATTTTTTTTTGTTTTGATTTCATATGATTGACCAGTATTTCTTTTTTTTGTTCTAATCTGTTGGGAATCACATTTTTTATTTTTTTTTGGTTTCGGAGATGTGTTTTCCAATTCAACTAATGAAGAATTCAATAATTCTCTTTCAATTTGCTCCCCTAAAAGTGATAAATTTTCACACTCCGGAATAACAAAATCTGGATCAGCTACGAAATTATCAGAGTCAAAATCTGAGCTACTGGTCGATTCAAAATCAACATTTTTCTCAATATTATTATTGCTGTTGTTGTCGTCACTTTTTGCGGAAGTAGTTGTTGTTATGATTTTTTTAACTTCTTTTGAATATTATAATTATTAAATAAAACAAAAATTTTAATATTATTAAGAATAAAAATAAAACATTCTTTTTAAATCAAATAAACCAGTTAAAAAATGCAAACTTACCACAAAATCTTCCGCGAGAACTATTTAAATCTTGTGCTAATTCTACCATTTTAATACATATTTTCCCAGCTTTTAATTGTTATAATATACTTAATTAATTTTATTATAATAATGATTAATAATATCTAATTTTTTATTCACTTATATTTTTTAAATTTCTATTTTATAAAATTCAAAATAATAAAATCGTTCAAAATAATAAACGTTCCGCTTTGTCTTATTTTACAGCAAAAACTAATTCATACACTCAATATAATCGCTTTATTACACTTTGTATTCAGTTACGATCCCGTTACAATTTTTATGTATACGCTTAACTGACATAATTGAATCGAAATTTAAAAAAATTAACTCAATGTAAACACTTATGTCGATATAAGATGTACTATCTTATTAAAAAATATATGATAAAATGACTTAACTTGAGGTAAGCTGTTTTAATATTGCGTGTAATATTAAAAATCATAAAATTATTTTTTTACTTAAAAATGGCTTCAATTTACTTAAGCTATTTTAATAAAAAACGAGGAAGATTATAGTTGCCCTTGTCAACTTTTAGATACCCGTGCATACCCACTATGGTGTTTAAAATAAACCGTAATTTACTTTCCTTATACATTTAACTCATTACCCCATAATTTTGACGTAAAAAAAAAAAAAAAATTAACAAAAAAAAAAAAAAATCACAAAACAAAAAACAAAATTTTCATTCATTGTCCCATAACTTTAGCTTAAAAAAAAAAAAAAAAAAAAATTAACAAAAAATAAAAAAAATAAACAAAATTTTCATTCAAAAAAAAAAAAAAAATAAAAAAAAAAAAAAACAAAAAAAAAAAAATTGGCCCACCCTAAAAGTCCGAAGGTCCGAATGATGTCCAACTTTGCCAAGTAACTTGCCCTATTAATTTATCTGCCCAATTTTAATTTTAACCTTGTAGCTTCATTAGATTCAAAGTTATTGAATCGAAAACTTTGTATGGCAGCCCCCCGAAAATGGGGCCCTAAAATTTTGAAACTTCATATAAGTGCTCGATTCATTATATAACTAACCGTGTGTAATTTTCAGCCTCGTAGTATAATTAGTTTTGAAGAAATTCATATTGGTGCAAAGAAGTTGTATGGCAGCCCCCCGAAAATGGGGCCCTAACATTTTGAAACTTCATATAAGTGCTCGATTCATTATATAACTAACCGTGTGTAATTTTCATCCGCGTAGTATAAATAGTTTTGAAGAAATTCATATTGGTGCAAGGAAGTTGTATGGCAGTCCCCCGAAAATGGGGCCCTAAAATTTTGAAACTTCATATAAGTGCCGATATCATTATATAACTAACCGTGTGTAATTTTCAGCCTCGTAGTATAATTAGTTTTGAAGAAATTCATATTGATGCAAAGAAGTTGTATGGCAGCCCCCCGAAAATGGGGCCCTAACATTTTGAAACTTCATATAAGTGCCGGAGTCATTATAAAACTAACCGTGTGTAATTTTCATTCTCGTAGTATAATTACTTTTGAAGAAATTCATATTGGTGCAAAAAAGTTGTATGGCAGCTCCCCGAAGACTTGGTCCGATTTTAACCAAAAACAATAGGGAACCTAGAAATTGTCTAAAAATCACTTTGTGTGAATTTCAAGACTCTAGCCCTTTTAGTTTTTGAGTTATCGTGCTGACACACGGACGGACGGACGGACGGACGGACAGACACACATAGCTAGATCGACTAATTTTTCGATTCTGAGCCGATACGTACCCTTGACACTATATCTAGCTCGTCTAGATCGATGCGTTACAAACGGAGGAGCAAATCTAATATACCCGATGTCATATATGTATGCACGGGTATAAAAACTTTATTTTTTTATTTCTTAAGTGAGTTAAGTGTGATATATGATATATAAAGATTAGATTTATTGAGTATCCCCCATTACCAAAATACTAAATAAGTAAAAGCGGTTTTTCGATCGACTTATATTCCAAAAAAAAACATTACAGTAAAATATTCTAAAGTTAATTCAAATGGTGTTCGTTAATATTTTGAAGCTCAAGAAGATTTAGCTTTATAAATAAAAATTTGTGCATAATCACCCTTTTATTTATATAATCATTCAATAGCATCTGCAACATAAAAAAAATGTCTATTTTAAATTCAATTTCCCTTAAATAATAAAAAAACTATTAGACTAATTAAAACTTATTCATAAATTTAATATTTATACCCGTATGACTATATAGTCAAAGGGTATAATAAATTTGCCATTACGTTTGTGACGCAGATAAGGAGGGGGGGTAGATATAGACTCAAGTGTATGGATCGGATCAGAATCGAAAAATAAATCGATTTAGCTATGTACGTCCGTCCGTCCGTCCGTCTGTCCGTCCGTCCGTCTGTCCGTCCGTCCGTCTGTCCGTCCGTCCGTCCGCACGATAACTCAAAAACTAAAGGAGCTAGGATCTTGAAATTTTCGCAAATTCATTTTTTTGCAATAGCCGTCATCGCTATTTAAATCCAGCCATTTTGGTCCATGGGTTCAGGTAGCTGCCATACAACTTCGTCTTTTATATGAGCATTACTCTGTACCTATTACAGCTGCGTGTCTGAAATTTTGCCAAAAGTAGTTTAGTTTTATGGCCAAAGTTTCTGCAAAATTTGGTTGGTCTAGTGGAGTGGGTTCGAGTAGCTGCCATACAACTTCTTATTTGATATGAGCATTACTCTCCACCTAATGAAGCTGGGTGTCTGAATTTTTGCCAACAATTTTTTAGTGTGATGGCCAAAGTTTCTGCAAAATTTGGTTGGTCTGCTGCAGAGGGTTCGAGTAGCTGCCATACAACTCTTTATTTTATATGAGTATTCCACTACACTTAATAAAGCCAAAAATAATTAACCGGATGATATAATGTATATGTTACGGTCATACGGGTATCCCAGAGTTGACACAGTCTACTCTACTAACTCTTCCTCGTTTTATTTAAATTTAACCACAATGCAATTCTAAACCAAAATTACAAGTTATTTTGCACAATAATAATTAAAATCAAACGAATAGTCACGGGTATAGTAAAATTGCTCCAGCGTTTGTAAATCTTCAATCACGGCACGCTTGAAATATATTGTGGAACTAATTAAACTATTAGGTTGATATTAAAAGTGTGCTTATAAATTTAAAGAGCATATGTATTGTAGTGCATTTACTCAACATTAAAATTATAATAAACCAAAATCATAAATACTTTTACAATACTTAGTTAACTCCACCGTATTCACACATTTCATTTGTTCTAATACAATACTTAATTAACTTCACCGTATTAATGCATTTAATTCTCACTAATACAATACTAAAATAACTTAACGGTCTTTTATCTTAGAGAATATCTTATTTCACTTTTTTTTTCATTTGCCCGTGAATACAAACATACAATTTAAAAGTTTAACAAAAATGCTGATTCTAGGTATTTATAATTGAATAACAATTAACACCCGTACCGTATATAAAAAAATTATAAAAAAAAATAAAATATAGAAATTGTACACTTTTGTTTTTTTACACCGTTTCATAAACCGATCGTAAAAAAACGAAAAGTAAAAATCATTATGAATAAAAATTGCACATTCAGGGAATCTCCTTAAATATTAAAATTACCTAATATAAATCAGAAAAATATATGAAAGGTTATAGAACTGAATGTAGCACATATGTTTGCCACATAATTAATATAATTTGTAAATTAAAATTTGTTAAATTAAATTTTATTCTTAAAGAAAATGGCCCATCTGGCACTTTTATATTTTGAAATAACTTTTGACATTTATTTAGGTTAATCAATAATAATGTAAATTTAGCTACCTAATCAATTAATTTAATTTAATATTCATAAAATTTGTATAAATACCCTAAAATTTAGAAAAATAAATAACATTAGTAATCTTGACTTATTATAGTCAAGTACACCAAAAATATGTATTTTATTTAAAGAACAGAACTTCCATTAGATGCACTTGCTTAGGCAGCTGCTAGGAAGTAAACTTAATTCAAAACGAGGAAGATTATAGTTGCCCTTGTCAACTTTTAGATACCCGTGCTTACCCACTAACCGTTATTTATTTTCCACATGCTATTATAAATATTACAAAAAAAATATAGGAAAGTAAAATAGTTAAAAAAAAATTTAGCTTATTATCACATAATTTTTGCTTAAAAAAAATTAAATAAAAAAAAAAAAATATTAAATTTTTAATTCATTATACCATAATTTTTGCTTAAAAACAAAAAAAAAAAACCATAAAAAAAAATAACCATAAAAAAAAAATAGCCCACCCCAAAAGTTGGCCCAAGCGATGTCCAACTTTGCCAACTAACTTGCCCTATTACTTTACCTGCCCAGTTTTAATTTTAACCTCGTAGCTTCATTAGATTCACAGTTATCGAATTGACAACTTTGTATGGCAGCTGCCCGAAAATGGGGTCGCAACATTTTGAAACTCCATATTAGTGCTCGATTCATTATATAACTAACAGTGTGTAATTTTCATCCTCGTTGTATACTCAGTTTCCAAGAAATTCATATTGGTGCAAAGAAGTTGTATGGCAGCCCCCCGCAAATGAAGCCGTAAAATTTTGAAACTTCATATAAGTGCTTGATTCATTATAAAACTAACCGTGTGTAATTTTCGTCTTTCTAGTATAATTACTTTTGAAGAAATTTATATTGGTTTAAATAAGTTGTGTGACAGCTCCCCGAAACCTTGGTCTGGTCTTAACCAAAAAGAATAGGGAACCTTAAAAATGTCCAAAAAATGTTTTGTGTGAATTTCAAAACTCTAGCTCTAATTTTTCAATTCTATCTCTTTTAATTAATTTTTAATTCACGAATATATTAAACCTAAGCAAAGTAAGCATCATATAATCATATTGATAAAATGATTCATTCAAAATATTACACATATACATATTATATGAATATACATATATAAATTATTTATGAAGCCATTTACTTAAAAAAAATCTTTGTCTTCTTTTTTGCTTATCTTAAATAAACTACGCATCATTTAAATCATATGAAATTCTAACTCGAAATCGTACAAAAAAAAATACAAAAAACAAAATAAACAAACAAAAAAACAAAAACAAACAAAATTCATATAATTTCATGTTACAAGGTGCATAGCTATATTTCAAATTTTTGTATGAAAATATTGGAGTTAAAAAAGTTAGCTGTTCGAGAGCTACCCGAAGTTTTGGTCCGATCTTAACCAAAAAAAATAGGGAACCTAGAAATTGATTGAAAAATATTTTGTGAAAATTTCAAAACTGTAGCTCTTTTAGTTTTTGAGTTATCGTGCTGACACACAGACGGACGGACGGACGGACGGACGGACGGACAGACACACATAGCTAGATCGACTAATTTTTCGATTCTGAGCCGATACGTACCCTTGACACTATATCTAGCTCGTCTAGATCGATGCGTTACAAACGGAGGAGCAAATCTAATATACCCGATGTCATATATATATGCACGGGTATAAAGAGGCGTCTCGCTTCAACTGAATTAAAGACAAAAGAAATTAAATCCATCATAATATTACAGTATTAAGGAATTGCAAATTATTCGGATTTGAAAATTACCCAGCAATTATATAGAGCGGCCATATTTTTTTTTAATTTTCTTTTTTTTTTTTGATTTTTTATTGTTTTTGTATAAATTTTTTTTATATTTTTACCAACGGGTTGTAGGAAATGTAATAAGGGATAGATATTGTTTCCGCACCTAAATCCAGACATTTTTGCAAATATCATTACACTGGTGTGCTAATCGTGGTGTTTTTATCATGTCCGTCTGCGTGTTGTATTTTTGTCTGTGCACAAATGTCCGTCTGCGTGTTGCATTTTTGTCTGTGCACAAGTGTTTAGCCTAAACGGCTTAGCGAAACGTTTTCAAATTTCATGTATGAGGTTTGGTATTAATATCGTGAATTGATAAGCTTTTAGAGAAAATCAGGGAAACCCAAGGGGCACGACAACAATTTGGAAAACGGGACCCGATACTTCTTTCTGTCCTTTAGGTTTTTTTGCAAATATTACGTAAGCCAAAAATAGTACAACAAAGTTTATTAGGTACATAACAGTTGTTAAGAGCTTCAACTATACCATAAAAAGTCTTTTTAAATCAACGAATTAATCTAAAGTTGTAAACTACACTTAATTAAATTTAAAAAAAATTTGTGGATTTTTCTTAGTCTAAATTTAATATGTGTTGTATAAGGTTATGTATGATAAAAAAAAAAAATTATAATTATTAAATGTCAATTGCTTTAATAAAATTTACATTCTGTGGTGGACACATTATATTCAAAACTAGTTTGAAAATCGCTTTCTTAAACATTATAATAGGTTCGTATGGATATCTGAAAGTTAACAAGTACAACTATAATTTCCTTGTTTTTATAATCAAATTGAAATGAATAACAATTGAAAACTATAAATTAAGAAAAGCTCAATCAATTAAAATCACTCTATCGAAAAAACCCCCTTACAAATAAAATCGTATATTTTTTCCAATATTTTTATTTTATTAAATATCAAAATTGCGAATATTTTCTTATCTTAAATTAAAAAAAACATGAAAATTTCGCTTGAGTGACGTTAAACACAACGTTTCGTTGAGTGATAAAAATAAAACACAATTATTTAACTTTTAAAACAAAACTTTTTATTTTAATATAAGAACTTTCTCCCCCTATAGTCAATATTATTATCAACTTATTCATAGCTTTATTTGATTAAATTTAATGAAATTTTTTATACAATATTTATACTCATATAGTCATTACTATACTCTCACGATTATCGCTTATGTGGTTATGTGTGTGTCGCATACACTGTAAACACTCATATTTATTGCGTAATTGAGAATAAATTATTGTTCTCAAACTCTCAGTAAGCTTAGCTTACATAAATCTCTCTAACAATAGTAGACGGTAATTATACTTTTAAAAAAGCTCCAAGTATTCTAAGAACTCTTTTACATTCACTCTCTCTCTCTCTCTCCCAATTTTATTTTTTAAATATCATTCAATATTAAAAAATAAAACTTCTAAAACTTTTTTTTGAGAATAGAAACACTTTCAGTCACGATCGAACTTTAATCGTATTTATAACTAAGCTAGTTCTTATTCCATCAAAAAAACAAAATTAAACAAAATGGCATTACGTTGGGGTATTGTTGGTGTTGGTCAAATATCTCATGATTTTTGTACATCATTGGCAGCAAAAGGTTTTGAAAATTCAACAGATAATTTACATCATGTTGTTGCAATTGGTAGTCGAAATTTGGAGAGATCCAAAAAATTTGCACAACGTCATAATATTGAAACATATTATGGTAGTTATGATGAAGTTGCAAAAAATCCTAAAGTTGAAATTGTATATGTTGCTAATTTAAATAATTTACATTATCAAACATGTTTACAAATATTAAAATATAATAAACATATTGTTTGTGAAAAACCATTTGGTATGAATTATCAAGAAACACAAGAGATAATAAAATTAGCTAAAGATAAAAATTTATTTATAATGGAAGGTGTATGGTCCAGATTTTTTCCAGTTTATCATTATTTAAAAGAATTATTATTTAATAAAAATGTTGCTGTTGATGATGCAGCATTGTCCGTTAAAGAAGTTTATATAAAGCAAGGCTTTAAAGGTGATACTGTAGATAGAGTATCAAAAAAAGAAATGGGTGGTGGTATTGTATTAGATATTGGTGTATATGCAATACAATTTGCATTAATGGTATTAAATGATGAAATTAAATTAGAAAATATTGTGGTTAAAAATTCTAAAATGAATTCAAATGGTGTTGATACATATTTTGAAGCTAATCTTAAATTTAATAATAATAAAATTGCACATATTATATGTTCTGGTTTAGAACAATTAGATAATAAAGCAATAATTGTTACCAATAAGGGAAGTATTACAGTAAGTATTTGTTGGACCAATCTAGTTTTGTATTTTATTTTGTTTATATTGATTAGATAATTTAATATCAAGTTAATATTAATATTATTAGAAATTATTTTAATAATATTTTTTTAGAAAAGTTTAACATAAAAATAGTTAGTTAGAGATTATGTCTATCTAAAGTATTTTTCTTATCAGAATATTTATTCAAAATTAATAAATGATAAGTGTTTTTAATTTTTGAAAATATTCATTAATAATATTTAGAGTGATTTAAGGCTGTGAATTATTTGCAAATACATAATTATTGATTATCATAAAGTAAATATTTAATTATTAGCTATAATTAAAAAAAAAAGAACTATAATATATTAGTTATGATTAGTGTAAACAAATTCAAGAGTTAGTTATACTTAATTATTTGCATACTTTAATCAGGTAGTTCAAATTTTATAATTAACAAAATTTTTTTGAAAAATATCAATTTAATAGTATTTGATTAGAAGTTCATATACAGGGTGTGTAAAATTAAATTGATAATTTTAATATATTTCAAAGTATTGTCATTATAGACTGCCAGTTCAGAAACTATTGAAATTTTTATTCAATAATATTGTCCTTTGATTACCTGAAAATAATGGCATAATTTGTAAAAAAAACAGAAGTTTTGTTGCCAATGGAAACCAATTGGTTAGTGAATAGTATTTTTATTTATGAAGATTAAATAAACTTATATAGGCCGTTGAACATCTTAAATGTCAGAGATGGCATCAAAATTTCTTTGTCACTTGTGACAGATTAAAACTTAAGCCAGGAGCTAAATGTTTCAAGCACGGGAATTTTAAAGTAATATTATTTATTTATTTGCTACTTACTTATAATCTTAGCCAAAACTGTTTCAGAATCAATTTTAACTGGTAATTGAAGCAAGTGAA
Source organism: Dolichopus griseipennis (assembly GCA_963082915.1). NCBI lineage: Eukaryota > Metazoa > Arthropoda > Insecta > Diptera > Dolichopodidae > Dolichopus > Dolichopus griseipennis. The sequence continues at coordinate 30,153,738 of OY720444.1, forward strand.
CTAGGTATACAACTTAAACTAGACTAGTGAACTACTTTTCAAAACAAAAACGCTGTCTCTTACAAGGGGTTAAAACAACGGCCTTGAACTTTTAAAATTATATGTTCAGGATTGGGTTTGATTTCGTGTTTAGGTTCTGATTCAAGTTCAGGCTTAGATTCAAAAATAAATAAATTTTTTTATTTTTTATAAGTTGTTCTAGAGGGTCTTTCACTTCCAAAGACTTCGAAGTTGGTTTTATATTTTGTTGCACTGGAGTTCTTCCTGTTGTAAATTGTTTAGAACTTCAATAGTTTAAGGCTCAGTGAGCTTAAATTCATGAAAAAATGCTTAACCGATTTTGAGTTAGAGTTCGGTTCTGATCCTAGCAAATGTTATTTCTTAACAAATATTAATAATTCTTAAATATTTTAATTAAATGATTTATACCGACATTCATTGAAAAATTCAGCTTTTCAAAAAATTTATATTCAGAAAAAATTAACTTATATTGGAATAACATTTAAGTACTTAAATATATTATATATTGAAAAAGTTTAAATTGAAATAGAATCAATCAATTAAATTCAATTAAATATATTTCTGTAAAATACATATATGTACATTTAGCAAAATTCTGAATTTCAAAAGAAAAAACCCTGAAATTATTTAGTAAAAATCTGAATGTTAAAAATAAATATCTGAATTTGTTTGGTAAATACCTGAATATATTTAGCAAAAACCTGAATGTTAATAGTAAATACCGGAGTACATTTAGTAAGGACCTGAATTTGACCAGAAACTACTATATATTGCACCCTGTATATATGAACTTGTTTAGATTAGAGTTAAGTAACTTTTAACTAAGTTAATCTAATTATAAAATTTTTTTAATTAAAAAACATTACTATAGTTTTTCTTTTTTTTTTCAAAAATAATTTTTACTTTATAAAATTTAAGATTCCAAACTATTGGTGTCCAACAGAGATTAAAACATATGATAACAATGTAAAACAATTTCCAATGCCAGAACTGGCTGAAGGCAGTTATGTTAATTTTATAAATAGTTTAGGATTACGTTATGAAGCTGATGCAGTATATAAATGTATACGTTCTGGAAAGCTTGAATGTGAATTAATACCAACAAAAGAAACTTTATTAATAGCACAAATTCAAGATGAAATTCGACGACAAATAAATTTGAATTGTTGAAAATACAATTATTAAATGATATTATAAAGCTTCGAACATGTTGGCACCATCACAATAATATTGAAAAGTGAAATATTTAGCACAACATGTTTTTTTTTTTTATTAAAAAAACTTTGAAATTGGTTTTATTTATTCAGTTGGCATCAATTTTAAATTTTTTAACAGATTATTTGAAAATTTTAATAAATAAATATTAGAAATATATAAAATAAAAAAAAGTAAACGTTTTATTATATCAAATTTAATATATTCTATTTTGATTAAGATTAACATTTTAGTTTACAGCTTACATAACAGGTGTATTTTATATTAACCATTATCATTAATCACAGTTTTTTGAAAAGTGAGAATTTTTTACTAATCAAAGTTTTATTGAAGTATAATTATTAAATATTTTAATAAATATTGTATATATATATATTAAATATATTAAAAAATGTTTTTTTTTTGGATTATTTCTTATGAAGTTTAAGTAGTTGGTACAATAAGGTACTGATCAATTTGCTTAACATTTTGCCATTTTAACTATTAGTTTTTATCAATTTAGATTCTTAAATTCATGTTACGACACTGATATTTTCTAAATTTAATTGTATTCTTTAGGTTTACAGTTTATAATACTGTTCTAATGGAATATTAATCTTACAGTACGTTTTATGATAAAGGGTGTTTTTCTATTTCTCTTCGGAGCAGAGTCAGAGCTGTCAATTTTATTTTTATTTATTTATTTATTCATTCATTTATTCATTCATTTTATTCTTTACACTTCTCATTACTTTCTTAAAACCTAATAACAAATTATATAAAATATAACATATATAGTTACATCAATAATTCAATAATAAAATTACAATAAATCGATAGTTCAATAATATAGTAAATGCAATATTAATTAAAAGAAAATTCAAAAAAACAAAAAAGTACTTAAATAGAATAGAAACTAAGTAAGAATAAAATAAAAAAATAAATGATTAATGACATTTTGTATTTTAGATAAAATAGTTTTAAATGCCATATTATAATTCTTTAATTTGCACAAAATTCCTGAAAAATGGTGGGGTGTACCAATTAAGATATTAAAAATTAATAAGTATCAAAAGAAAGAAAATAAAAACAAAATATAACAAAATAAAAAACTTATTTGCTAAATAGAAGCTCAATCAAAACATTACATCAAGCAAATCTTCAACCTGATCAAAATTAAAATCAAATAACCAATGTTTCAGTGCTTTAATAAATTTGCTAAAAAATCGACATTTTCTTATGTACAAAGGTAATATGTTAAACAAGCGACATGCAAGAATACTATAAAATCTACGATAACACACAGTACGGAAAGTTGGAACATTCACATAGAACATATTATTAGTACGCAAGCGATAAGTACTTGAAAATCTATTATTTAAATATCCAGATCTGATAAAGAACATTTTTAACACTTTGTAATAATACAAATGACGAACGGGCAAAATTTTTGTTTCTTTGAAAAGATGAAAACTATGATGCAAACGTTGTTTTTTACATACTTTTCTTAACACATTCTTCTGTAAAATAAGTATTGGTTGTATCTTGTACCAATGAGCTCCTCCCCAGCATGTGATACCATATTGCAATTTGGATTGGAATAAGCCATAATAGAAAGTCATTAAAACTTCTGTAGAACATAATTCCTGTAAACGAAAAAAACTACATAGGGTGGAGCGAAAATAACTTTTTAGCAATTCTGTATGGGGAGCCCAGCTCATTTTATTGTCAATAGTAACACCTAAATATTTAAACTGTTCCACAATTTCTATGTCAAAACAATTAATACTACAAAAAAGGTTACTATTGAACGAACAAACAGAACTGCTACATGTACAATAATTAAAAGTTAATTTATGCCTTTCACATTCAGGGGCATGATATTTAACTTGCCCAACACAAGGTTTTTTAGGTGGAAGATTGAAAAACATAATTTTTGTTTTATTACTAATTACTAGCATATGATATGCGAACCAATTTCGTAGTATATTTAAATCATGGTTAACATCACAAAACAAATTTAGAGAACTGTCTGATCCATACACGCCACCAAGATCGTCCGCAAAAGCAATTGCCGTACACTTAAATTCTAAATCAAATATAGAATTAATATATATTAAAAAGAGAATTGGCCCCAGTACAGACCCCTGCGGTACCCCATTTTTTATGTACTTTGTATCCGACAGTTTACTTCCAATTTTCACTCTTTGGCATCGTGACTTCAAATAACTGGCAAACCAATCCAGCATAAAGCCCCTGAAACCAGCATTTTCAATTTTTTTAAGCAAAAGTTTATGATTGACCGTGTCAAAGGCTTTTGTAATATCTACGAACAGGCCAGCACTGTATTTACCTTTATCCAAATTTTCATACACTTTGGAGCAAAATTTTAATAACGCATCTTCTGTGGAAATGCCATTTCTAAAGCCAAATTGAGCCGGACTTAAAAATTTTGTCTTATTTAGAAAAGCTATAATCCTGGTTTTTACAATTTTCTCAAAAACCTTTGCTATTGAAGGGATAAGTGAAATTGGTCTGTAATTATTCAGATTCTTGCGTTCCCCTTTTTTGAATAAGGGAATTACGATTGCACACTTAAGGGCATCAGGAAACACACCTGAAAGAATGCTCCTGTTAAAAATATGCGCTAGAATATCACAGATCATTAAATGTATTTTTTTTAAGAAAATATTAGACAAACCATCATGCCCACAGGAATACGTATTTTTTAGTGTTTTTATTGCTTTAATTATTTCGAGATAAGAAATTGGTTCAAAACCAAAACTAGTATTACTTCTATATTGTTCTAGAGAATTAAAAGTACAATTACAACTATAAGAGTTGGCTTGAGAAATCAAGTTTACAGTAACATCACTAAAATAATCATTAAATAAATTCGCAACTTCTAGTTCATCCTTATAAACATAATCATCTTTTTTCACTACAATAGTATTGCTTTTATTTTTTGGTTTACTTAAAATATTGTTAATCACCTGCCACTCACCTTTAAGATTACCTAAATTTTTTGCAAATTCATTCTTATAAAAATTATTCCTTTGTAACTTAATTTTCGTTTTTAAATTTTTGCTAATTTTTTTATATTTTTTCCGAAGATTATGACTATGTGGTGACCTACTGCATTTTTTACCTAACTTATTTTTTAAATTTATTTCATTTATTAACTTATTATTAATCCACGGTTTTAACCTCTTATATTTGCTGCGTAAAGTAAGAGTTGTGCTACAACTACATATATGTGCCTGCAAAATTTTACTAAAGATGGTATAAGCTTTGGAAATATCATTTTCTACCAGAACTTCTTCCCAAAACTCATACTGTAATCTTAAATTCAATTTTGCATAATCTATTTTCTTTAGTTTTTTGACATTACTGTTTTTATTATTTTTAACTTCAATCAATTTTTTAGTAATTAACCCTATCATACAGTGATCAGTGATATTCAGATCTAAATTAATTTTTTGAATCAATTCGAATCTAGATGATCGAACATAAAAATGGTCAATGCATTTACCCGAAGATGGACGAGTTGTTTCGTTTATTATGGAAGTTAGCCCATGGGTTGCCAGCAATGTTAAAAGATTTGTTACATCATCATTTACCTTCAATAAATCTAGATTTATGTCACCTACCACGAAAAGATTTTTTGCATTTTCATTAAGTAACAAATTTGAGAATTCATTAAGGAATACACTAAAATGGTGTTTATGAAACCTATATATACATAAGGAGGTAAAATTAACGTCATTGACTGTACACGAAATTTTTAAAATATCAGCACTCTTAAGGTTATAGTTAACCACTACACACTCATAAACATTTTTTACAAAACAACCTACACCACCTGAAACATAATTACCATTTGTACATGCATAAAAGTCATACCCTGGAATGTGAAAATCCGAAATTTCATAATCATAAATCCATATTTCCGAGACAAATAAAAAATCTGGTAGTGATTTAAAACCTTCAAGTTCAGAAATAAGATGGTTGAAATTTTGCCTTAAGCTTCTAATGTTTTGATGGACTAAAACAAAATTATTCAAACAATTACTATTAAAATTTGCAACATTATCAATAGTAGGTAAGGTAAGGTCATTGTTAATAAGATCGTAATCGAAGCTAGAAATATCAAGTAACATTTTAAATATAAAAAATAAAATTAAAAAATCAAGAATTAATTTTTGATAAATCTTCGAATGAACTTATAACAATGGCCTTATCTCCCTCCACTTTTCTAAGGAATATTTTGCAATTATGATACCATAAAAACATAAAATTGTTTTGTTTTTTTAATTTTTTTGCTTCCATATATAAAGCTTTGGTATAATTTGTAAATGCTTGAGTTTGAATGAATAGATGTGTTGAGTTTTTCTACATTCGAAGATTTTGCCTTAATAATTTTTTCCTTTGTATCATAAGAATTAAAATCCACACATAACACTTCTTTATTTTTCATTTTAGCATTTTTTAATGTTTTAACATAACAATTACTAATTTCATTCACATCAATGCTTAATTGCAAACAATCAGAAAAAACTTTCATTGCCGTAGGTAATGCGTTATTATTATTGAGATTGGGAATACCAACAATTTCAATTGCATTATTCTTTTCTTTTTGTTTTATAACATTAATTTTTTGCTCCAATATGTTGATTTTTTTCTTAAGTAAAATATTCTCCTCTCTTACTAATGATAACTCACTTAAAAATCGAGCGTTAATATCTTTAATATTTACTAATTCTTGATACAGTAACTCCATAGTGACTTCTTTGTTGTTATTCTCAGCAGTTAGTGAATTGAGTGGTGGAATAGGCGGAGTAGAATTAATCTCGGCTCTTTTTTCTGTTTGTGTTTTGTTATTATTCTCTGAAGAGAGTATCATTTGAGTAGTATAACTACTGCTACCAGACAAATTATGTTGATCGTGAATAATAGATTGTCGTCTCACTTTGTCACATTTAACGCAACGAAATTTATTTCCACTTTCCTTAAAATAAGATAAATCCTCTTCTCGAAGATTAGCACATACAGCATGAAAATTGTTATTGCAATCACAGCAAGTACTATAAACGTCATAGCGTTGTACTTTTTTTGTACACGTATAGCAATACATTTTAGTGTTTATTTTCTCTTTAAAATATAATTTTTTTTTTTTTTTTTTTTTGTTTTTTTACTTAAATTTAATATGCTTTTTTTTCACTGTTAGATTTCTCTTTAAATAATTCCAATAGTCTCTTTTATTTTGATATTTTTTCCTTTACTTATATTTATATTTTTTTTTTGTTCTTTTTCTATTTTTTATTTCAAATAATTATTAAAATCCAATTAACACTAATTTATAAATTCAAAATTAATAATTTTAATAAAAAAAAATTTTTTGTTTTATTTTTTATCACTTTTTGATTTTTAATTGTTAAAAATTCAATAAATATTCAAAATTAGTATATTTGATTTGATTAAACTGTATAATTTTACTCTAAATCCATGTGCACCCCACACAAATTCATTAGAGAGACTATGATTACCCCACACAAATTCATTAGAGAGACAATTATGCTCAGGTTATCCAGATTATACATTTTGTATTTCTTTTTTAACTCGTAGAGCGCTCAGAGCACGATCTATGAGCTCGTAAAAATTTTTCAGATTTCACAGAGTTGTTAAACAAAAAAACGTCAAATTAAGAATAAAATAATAAAAACGCCATTAAAAACAATATCTCGTATATACAGACATTTTGTTTTTAAGTTTTTTTTTTAAATTTAATTTTTTTTTAATATTAAAAAATGGAAAACGTAGATTTGGACGGTTAAATTTTAATTCTTTTAAATATCAATTTTATAAAATAAATTTTGGCGCAATCGTACAATAATGACGTTAGAACATAATTTGGATAAAAATTAAGAATCTGAGCTCTGATCATTTCTATTTTAACTCACAGCGTCACAATTCGGATAAAATTTTAACTGAGCATAGTTTGCTCCGAGCGCTCGACATCAGCGCTGAGCACTGATCTGATGAGAAAAAGAAACACGCCAAAAGTTAAATAGGAGCAAGTGATTAAGATGTTCGAAAATTTTTCTAAAATTTTAAAATAAATTTTCCAGAAATCATGTTTTTCTATTTATTCTATTTTTTCTCACTCATCAAATCCCCATTATACTTTAAATTTGATCTTGTAGATCTAATACTGTTAGTTTTGTTTGGTAAGAGTTATACTTTATAAAATGTATATTATTTTATTCCGATTGAATTAATTGAAGAAGTTTAGAAGATGTTTTAGGAACAAATATCTAAATGCTCTAGGTACTGCAGAATGAAAAATCTCTATTTTGCAGACTTTTCTCTATAACGAGGGACAAGATGACAAATTAAAAAAACATTTGTTAGCTTGGAAGCTTATACACGACCTTGGGACACATATGTTATAGACATTTTAAATTGAAAATATTTTTCTTTGCATTTCCCAATACACTCCTAATATCTCTTCACACTCCCAGATTAGAGTGAAGATCAACAGAGTCTACAATTTTATATGTTAATTACGTAAAAAGGTAAGTCCCCATGATACTTATTTTATACAATATTTTCATTCAGATTTTAAAGTGTAAAACTACAATTACAATTATTCATTAATAATGTAAATAGATTTTTAAAATAAACCAACCTATAGGAATATCTGATATTTTAAGTAGCGCTGATAAATTACCTTCAAATTGAATGAAACTTTATGTTCTTTTGTATCAACTTTTTGCAGGAAGTCTAAGTGTATATCTTTTAGTAACTTTAAAATTGTCTAAATTGCACACAATTGCTATAAATATACTTAAAGGTTTTGTAAAATGAAACCTCGGTAAATATGAATCACAAAGTGTTATTAAGCATTAATTTGGAAATAATATCCTTACCCTATGAGCCAGTCACGAGGCTTTGATTCTCAAGGAGTACTCAATTAAGTTAAAAGCAAAACAATAACCCGATTATTTATTCCCCATATTCTAGTGAGTTATTTAGTATTTCGGACCTTTATATTGTAGAGTCTTAATTCGCAGTTCCGAAGCAGATATATATATATATATATAAAGCAATTAAGTTTTTGTCATTAAATTCTTATTAAATGGCTTTCTAACATTATATTTTAAAAGGGATGGAATCTATAATTAGAATTTAAAAATATCTCTGATTTGATGTCCCCAATTAAAAATATGACGGTCACCAGGGTCCTATTGGCTACTACACCAACAACTTATCACTCTAAGTTCGGGCCCAATACTATATTTGGGACATAAACTAATGAAATTTGAATAGTTAAAAAATATTGACTTATCAAAAAATGATTATTTGTTTAGTGATAAGTGATGGGTTCAATAAAACTCATGCATAATGGTCCAACAGAACTCAAAGTTTAAATAGAATAATACATTTGCAACAAATTGAATAAAATTAATATTATAATTTCTATAGTTTCTAATTAAAACTCAAACTTTATTCAAAAAATATTTCTAAATTTAATTAAACATTATCATGGTTTCAAAAGTTAAAACAATTACCAAAGTGTTTATTTTTTTTTAAATTTTAAATCTCTAAAATTTAACCCTATCGTATTTTCAATCAAAAAGAACTTTATTCCATTTTAAAATCTAAAAACAATTACAGAATTTTCCAAAATCATTTAGTATTTCATTACAATTTTTTTGTTTAAACTTTTATTTTGTAAAAATTCTATGGACGAAATGGATGAAATAAAATTCTGATAATTGTTTTTTTTTTTTTTAACTATTTTTTGTAACTATTATTCGATTCTCTTTACACTTCTTCTTTAAATTGAAATTGAACCAGTTAAAATATAAAAGCTAAAGAACCAAAATGACCATAAAATGGAACATAACAATCATTAGCTATTATTTAATACAACGTTTTTCTATTCTTTTTGTACTTTATTTTGTTTTTCTTTTTGTATTTTTGGTGTGAATTAATTACCAACATTTTCCACATTTTCCCAAAAAAAAAAAGGAAATTTAAAACAAAAACAAAAAAATTAAAAAAAAAATTGCATTTATATCGCATTATCCAATATTCACCCACATGTAAAATAAAAGTAATTCAATTAAATGCACATGTTGTACAATAGATATATATATACAATAATATTGGCTTGGCGCCATTTAAATTTTAGCGATTAACAAAAAATAGTAAACAAAGAAAAGTCCATATGTAATACACAAACACAATGTTAAAAAAAATATTGTTTTATTATTAGAATTTTCCGATTAAATGAGGCAATTTTTCAACTGAATGAAACTATTTTTTAACTGAATAACACCTTTTTTCAAAATAAATGAAACCTTTTTTAGAGATGCGCGGAAGTTACCCGAAACATTTATCCAATTGATCCCAAATTTTAGGAACACAAGCAAAATACGGAGAAACCCCTTATACCAAATTTTAAGTCTCTATCTTTAATAATTTGGAGATATGCTTATTAGAGATGCGTTTAAGGTACCCGAACCACCTATCCAATTGATCCCAAATTTTAGGAACACATTGGAAAATAAAGAGAAAAATCCTTCTAACAAATCTAAAGGTTCTATTTTTATTAATTTGGAAGATTAGCTTGTTAGAAATGTGTGAAAGATACCCGAACCACCTATCCATTGATCCCAAATTTTAAGAACAACGCACTCCTAGATAAAAAAAAGAAACAAAATCAAATAATATAGATAGCTTGAGACAGATTGATTTTAGGACCATTTTGTATATTCATAGCAAATTTGCAGAAAGGTTCCAAAAACAATCTCATAATTCAGTACCTTATACATTACTTGTCAAACAATACTTACTCAACTTTAAATTTCCATAACTATTTTTATTTATTACAAAATAGAGTCCCTGGTAGTGTAAGTGGGTAAGCATATTATTTATTAACTGAGAAGCGAGTTCGAACATCATATACCCCAGATTGCAATATTTTAAATAGAAGGAAAATAACTGAAAAGTTTAAATTAACTCTAGATGACGTAACAGATCACAATACTGTTCCACTGCAGTTCCACGAAGATCTATTGGAAATAATTTAAATTGAAATAGAATAATAATAATCCCAATTAAATTGAATTTTGTGAACACACCATAACCTTTTTAAAGTATTTAATCTGATTAATTACACATGGATTACCACTTTTTTAATTCTGTTTGAAATATCGAATAACCACTGGGATGAACTGATGCAAAACTTACAGTGAGGAAATTTTTATGATGGCAATTAGTCAAGATACTATATTTGTATTACTGTTATTAACACATGCTTCTTCCTTGTTCTTTGTACCTACAAAAATTTTTAATATAAACTTATTTGAATGCTGGATGTTATACTTTTATCAACAGTTGGAAACTATCAGTAATAAAATTAAAAAATATCATAGTCTTTTTAGGCGTACTTGGTTAGATTAAATTATAGAAAGTTGTTAAAGTGATCCTTACCTATATTTTATTAACAAACTCAATATCATATGGGCTGTTCAACCAAAGATCTTACTAATTTTTGATTTAATTTAAAAAATTATTTATTTTTTAAATATATTTAAACTTTCTACACAACATTTTTTTAATAATTATTAAATTTAAATTTAATGTATATAAAATACTCAAAATTCTAGACATTCATCTGTAAACCACATGTGAACGACTTATATTTTAATATCCAACAAAAAATCAGATCATCTTTTTTCAATATTATCCCATATATACACACACGCACAAACACATATTATATATCCTTATTCCTTTTCCCCTCATTCTCATTCAATTTTTCCCTACACCAGTTTATTATATATACCATTTTTTTTTAAAATATATTATTATTGGAGTTTATCTCATTTGGAATTAATTTCCTTTAGACAAAACAACAACAAAATTTATATGGAAAAAATGTTCAATGAAACATAAAAAACCAATTTTTTTGGTTCAAATTTTTAATAAATAAATAAAAAAAAAAACAAAAACAATAAAATTCCAAAAAAAAACGAGGAAATGTGTACTAAAGTAGACAGTATCAACTGTGAGATACTCATATTACCAATTTTAAATACTCAACTTATTGGACTTTCAGTTATGTACAAAAACAAATATAATTTGAAAGGCAGCTCTGGCTCTTGGAGCCCCTTCCAGTACACCGATATATTTTATTCAGCTCATATAAAAAAAGAAGTTGTATGGTAGGTACTCGAACCCACTGCAGTAGACCAACCAAATTTTACACTAACTTTGGCCACAAAACTAAACTATTTTTGGCTAAATTTCAGACACCCGGATTCATTAGATATAGAGTAATGCTCATATAAAAGAAGAAGTTGTATGGTAGGTACTCGAACCCACTGCAGTAGACCAAACATTTCTATACAAACTTTGGCACATAAAACTAAACTACTTTCGGCAAAATTTCAAATATTCAGCTTCACCAAGTATAGAGTTGCTATTTTCATATAAAAAAAGAAGTTGTATGGCAGGTACTCAGATCCGTATAGCAACTGGCTTTCTTTTCTATGGCGATGACTGCTATTAAAACCTACAAACGAATTTGTGAACATTTCAGAATCGTAGCTCCTTTACTTTTTGAGTTATCGTGATGACGGACGGACGGACGGACATACATAACTAAATCGATTAATTTTTCAAATCTGATCCGATCCATACTTTTGAGTCTGTATCTATCTTCCCTCTTTCTCAGCGTCACCAACGGAATGGCAAATTTAGTATACCCTTTTAACCTATTGCCGTTCGGGTATAAAAGTTCAAAATATAAAAAAATATACAACTATACATATAATTTAAATTTTCTAGTGTAACGGTACTTATGCGAAAACAATTTAAAGGATAACAAAAACCAAAAAGCTCCTGATAAAAAAGAAACAAATGTAAACAAAATAAAAAAAAAAACATTGAACATCATGGATGAAAAGTAGGATAACAAACTAGAAAACAATAAAAATAAAATAAAAAAAAATAACAGTAAAAAGTACAAAAACAAATCAATATTTTTTTTATTTTAAAAATTTTGTCGCTCTGGGGCTAGACATTATGGCTGCTCACTATTATGTTTTTTTTATTATATATATATATAATATATCCCATCTAGTTATAGTATATAAGTATGTGAGGTTATGGCATATTTATGTGACATGTGAGCATTGGTATTAAATGATATGATATTTTTTTTTTTATTATTTCCGTATTCCTGTGCAGAATAATTTACAGTTATTTTATATTATATATGAATAAATGGGATTTGGTTTTATATGATTTTCATTTTACCCGTTATTTTAAAGCCTATTTTATTAGTTATATACTTAATATAATATATATACTATTTATAGTATATACAAACTATAGTATATACAAACAAATATAATATGTATGTCAAATTTTTTATTATTATTGATCTTCCATCTCTTTCCAACCAACAATAAAAGTAGATTAAAGTATTTATTACAGATATTTTGTTAGCCTTTACAGTTATAGTAATAAAAAACTTTTTTTTTTGTACTCAACAATTCGGAAAACATGTGATTTCCTTTATTTTGTAAATGTATAATATGTGTATATAAATATAAGGATATGTTGATGTAAATATGTATTACAATTTATATATAGGTATATAATATAAATTTTTTTTTTGGAAAAATTCTCACTGGAATATTACTGGGATTCCCTTAAATACACATTGATATTATATACCTAGTATATAGTATCTATGTGAAATCACTGGAAATACCTGATGACTTAAATGACTATTGACTATATATACCTATATACCTATTCGTTAAATGTTTACCTACCTAATTAGTAGTGTAATAGGTTAGGAATGGAAAATATATATAATAAAATAGCCAATAGGTATAAGTATATATTATGGAAAAAGTGGTACTTTGTTTGGGTGAGTCAAAACCTGTAAATTATTTACAGTTGTATACAGCAATACTACAGGTTAATTTATTTTACTACGTTTACAGGCACTGATAGTGTACAGACAACAGTATGCAGAGTTACAGATCAAAAAACTGTGCAAAAATTTAAATAGAAAAATAAAATAAATCTCTTAAATTAAAATTGTTCTAAAATTAAATTTTGTTCTAAAAACCAAATTGTTTGTGTTTAAAATTGATTTGTACCACATTATGCGACATCTGTTGACATTTGGTTGAAGAAGTTTGCTCAAATTCTATTTTATAATAATTTTGTACTAAAATAATTGACTTTTTTAATTTTGAAAAAAATTAGAAATTAGTTATTTTAAAATTTTCAAGGATTTCAACATTTCAGTTTACATTTCAAGGGTTTCAATCTGTTTCAATTTGGTTCAATTAACTGAAAAAGTTAATAGGGGTTTAGAATTTGATGGGACTTTGAATATTTTAGAACATAAAAATTAAACCTGATCGCAACCAGTCCAAGTTTGATGGTAAAGTTTAGAACTAGTTGATTGAGAAAGATGATGCATTTCCAATCGGGTTTGTTATTTAAAAAATAAAGACGGTTAAAAATTCAGTTATTAATAAAAAAAATCCCATTGTTTCAATGATTAATTGAACAGTTTAATTTTTATAACATTCATGCTTTTTAAAATTCTTGTTTTAAAGATCTTTAACTTCTACAAACTTCTAAAAACGTGTAGGTAATTTAACTTCTAAAAACGTGTAGGTAATTGCACTTAAAAAATATAAAATAGTTCTAAATCTTAATGTAAGTGGAGTTTTCAATCAGAGTATTTTTTAGTATTCAAAAATCAAGCCTTTTCCGATTTGGTTAAAAAATTAAATATCCACGTTTATTACCTTATTCATTGTGTTTTTACCTTTTACCACCAGATGATACTGGTGTAAGATTAGATTATAATACTTTAATTAAAAGTTTTCATATATTAATCTATAAAAAAAATTAGCAAATATCCAAACCATTACAAATAAGAATTGAAAAATTTGTCTCGCATATATAATTTGTCAACATAGCGCATATAGTGACATCTAGTTTATTTTTTATATATTTCATGTAGGTTTTATAATTATTTAAAAAAGGGAAATTTTATTTTAAGAGAAGACAATTTTAAATTTTTAAGAGAATAAATTTGAAAGTTTTTGATATTTGTCACTAGATGGATTGAATGAAAATTTAAATAAATAAAAATTTTCTGCAAAATAAAATTTTTATTTGCGGTACTGTTTTGGTAGACTGTGTATTTTCTAATCAAACCAAATTTATTTTTAGCATAAAGCAATAAATTAAATTAATATGCAATTTCTGCATTAGATAAATTTTAGTGTAACCATATATAATAGGTATATATATATAGGAATAAATATACCACATATTATGTTATATATTAAATAATAAGTATTATATGCTTATAGAAGCATAAATTGGTTAGTATTTAATTTTAAATAGAAAATTGGTATCTACATATTATTTATGTATGTTAGATTAGAATATATATGTATATATATGAAGATATGTAATATGAATATTTGAATATATGTAATATGTTATGATGAGTTGTTACATTTCAATAAATATATGGCATACATTTTTAAAATTTTTAATAAATAACAATTATATACGATAGCTGAAAATTATGCTGAGCCCCATTTTATGACAAAATACACTAATTAATATATTGGAGGTTACTGAAGGGAGGTTAAAGGATCATTCAAAATTCAAAGCTAGTTTCTATTTGTCTTTTAAAAATTATCATTTGATTTCTCAACATTAAGTAGGATTGTGT
Organism: Dolichopus griseipennis; assembly: GCA_963082915.1. Taxonomy (NCBI): domain Eukaryota; kingdom Metazoa; phylum Arthropoda; class Insecta; order Diptera; family Dolichopodidae; genus Dolichopus; species Dolichopus griseipennis. Next base: position 30,168,748 of record OY720444.1, read on the forward strand.
CTTAACTGATAAACAAACTATGCAATAACTACACTTATAAAATCAACCTACAACTATATTACCTTATGTGTTATCCTTACTTTCTCTTAGAATCACTTAAGTTTCGTTTATTATACCCCAGAATAATTCAGAACTTCACTTATTATCAAATTTACTATTAAACTTTATTTTACATTTTTTAAATGTCTGTTAAAATATTTGATTTTCCCAAAAAGCTTTTGGGGAAACCCCTTTTGTTATTATGAAAAACTTGTTGCTTATTTAAATTTCTTGGATATTACATGCATTAAAACACCTTGTATATTAAAACACCTGTCTTATAAATAAGAAAAAAATTCATGTAAAGAACTATATACATGGAATTTGTATATATACATATAATATATCCAAACATAATTTCTTTTTAAATGGCAGTGATGATATATGTAAGACTTTCATTTTAATAACATAAAATTACCAAAAAACTATAACAGGGCATTATGTTATGTTCTCCCTATACATATTACCACATAATGTCTTTTCTTGCTAAATTTAAAAAAGTTTCTTAATTTTTTAATTGTAAATTTAATTATTTGAGAACAACAGATTAAATAGAATCGCAGTGTATGTAAAACTAAGAGTCTTTTACTTGAGTCTTAACATTAGTCTAAAACTTAAACCTTAAGAAAATATCACAAAAATTATACTGGAGCTCAACTTATAAGTCTAATGTTAGATTTCAGAGAGTTAAATTAAAAGCTTAGCTGACATAAGCACCCATTAGAAAGTTATGACCCATTAAGTGAGTTATAAGTCCCATGCAATTCTCGAAATACCAAGTTTGCGACCTTATGAATTTAGAAAATATTTATATTAATATATTTATAAGCTAGTATAGTATAAACGTTTGTATGACTATAAACTTTAGAATTTGTTATATTTAAAACATTTTAAGAAGATATAAAAAAGCCACATCATATAATTTTAGATTTGTATTTTCGATTTTAGAGGGATGGCGTATCTTGTATTAAAAAATTTACATTTTTTAATCTTATAAGGACTATAACACAGAAATAGATGGATGGACGGACCAAAATAATATTATGAGAAATTAAAAAACCATTTTTAATTTGAAAATTCGTGAAATAACAATACGAATTATAAGTGAAAATGTATAAATTGTACAGAATGAATCAATGTGAATATTTTTATTGATTTTAATAGTTTTTTTTTAAATATATATAACTTTTTTTCAATTATTTTAAACTTAATTGAATTTTAAAGAATTTCAGATAAAAAGTGTAAATTTTGAATGTAAAGGTGTTAAATATTCAAATGTTTTTTTTTTGTTATTTTGTCAGTTGCAAAAAAATCAAATATTAAAAATGAATTTATGTCCTTCAACATTTCTAAAAACTATATAAAAATTGTTCATCAAAATTGTTGCGAGGCGTGACTATCATCTTAATAATAGTGCAGGGTTAGAACTCCCATTCACTTAGTGGGGCATAAGTCCCTTAGGTACCTACGTTAAAATATTTACTTGGGACATAAGTTCCTTTACAAATTAGTCATAAGTCCCTTTAGGGAGTACCCATTAAGTGAGTTATAGAATCCTTTATTAAATTTTGAGTTATAAAATCATATAACTTAAATTGTGTGATTGAACGTAATATATTAAAGTTAAAAAGTATGAAACAATTTCTGAAAGTCTTTTCTAATCTTTATAATTTAAAGTATTATCATACTATCATACTTTTACTATATTATCATACTTTTTATTAATATAAAAATAAATATAAGTAAAATATTAGATGTACAACAATATGTATTTATATATTATATCTATGCGAGATACTATATTAGGAAGCATATTTGGTTAAAAAAATCAAAGTTGACCCTTCCAGAGTATTTATGAATTCATGTATGCGAGACTTTGGTTAGAAAATCAGGATTACCCTTTTTGCAAAATAGCCCTTCAAAATGTAGTTTAAAAGTTAAAATATTATTGCTTCTTAATTTTGGAAAATGGGAATACTCTGATTTTGAATCCAACCCGGAAATATGTACCCGTCACTGAAATTATATAATTAAAATTAATATTTTTTTTAATATTCGAAATAACCTCTTAGCTAAGAACTGTATAAGGGAGTTATGACCTACCACGCTGAGTCAAAACTCCCAGGGCCATAAGTTTCTTAGGGACTTATGTCCTCTAAGGAACTTATGTACCACTAAGTGGGAGTTCTGACCCTGCACCTTAATAATAGGTCCATATAAAATAACTATTTAATTTTTTATATATACTATCTAGAATCAATAGATCCTGCCATACATATAGAGAGGTGAAAATATAATTAATTTACATTGGTTCTGTACTGCAATCAATTTATTCAAAAATTTATTTAAAAGTTTAAAAAAACTTTACATAATTGTAGGCGCTAAAAAGTTGTAGAACAAGGCCAAATCAATTTATTCTTAGTAAATTATATTAAACAATTTTAGTTTAAATTAAATAAAATTATTTGATATGTAAAAGAATTTAAAAATTTAACAATTTCTCACATATAATTTGTTGTTATTTTGTTCTCAATTATGATTTAAAATCAATTGAAAATTTGATCCTATTTGATCCTATGTATTTTGACATTTTGACAGTATACAATTAGCTGTGGTGAGAGAGAGAACCATTTTAAGTTAAATATGAGACAATTGACAGATAATTGACAATTAGTGATCGTGATTCGTGACTCGTGAGAGTGAGTATAATTAAGATGAATTGAGTTGAGTTAGATTTCTATTAGTTAATTGAGAATAAATGTCATTAATCCATTCAGTCTTTCGGTAAGTTTCAAGCAGTACGGTTCGTTTCTCTTAAATGTATGCTCATGAATTATTTTATAATTTTTAGAGTGATTTTTTTATTGTTGTATTTTACAAATTTTTAATTGAATAATTTTGTTGTTGTTATTAAATATTAATATGTTTTACTATTATTACTTTTATAATAAATTTTAATTTAATAGTATTATTAATTAATTAAATTAGTATAACAATTCAGTTTAATTTGAAAAAATATATTTAATATTTACCTATCAATTAATTAATTAGATAGTTATTTAAAATAAATTAGTAATAAAATTATTTTTAATTTAAAATTCGTTAACTATATTATATATCGAATCGTAATGTGATATAATTTTATATTATAATATAAAATATAAATAAAAAATAAATTAAAGTTTTACAGAGTTACAAAATAAGGAATAAATATTTTTGGATTAATTTTGGATTCTATATAAGACTAGTTATTATATTATAATTGGATTCCTAAAAGGTTAGTTATATTTTATATTAAAATATATTTAATTATTTTAAAATTAAATATGCATGTTAATATATACATACGTATGTATTTTATTAAAATTTATTTATATTATAAAAATTTTTTAATTAAAAATAAAATATTAATTAAATTAGTGAAATATAGAAATTAGTAAATATGATATACGAGTGTCTTCCTATTGAATGATATCCAATATGAGATAAAACGAAGAGTGCAACTAAGTTATAAAAGAAGGATTAAATATAAATTAAACAAGCATTTTGTAAATTGGATTCGTTAAAGGTTAGTTATATTTTATATTAAATTATATTTAATTATTTTAAATGCATACGTATGTTTTTTATTATATTATATAAATATCTACTTACCTATGTTACATCTAGGTTTACTTAAGCTTTACTTTATTTTACTTAATATTGTGATCCACTAATCTAAATTAAGTTTTCTTATTTTAAAATTCTTGTCTGGACCAAATCGTTTTTTTTATATAATTAGTATAGGTACCTATAGTATTTCAATAGTATACCTATAGTTTTATTATTTTAAGATAAAATTGAAATAAAATTGATTAAAATTTTTTAAGTAAATTAATCTATTTTGTATGTGATTTGGGTTGGGTACGATTTCCAATTGGGGCTTTTGGTTTTGGAGATTTTGATTTTGGGGATTTTTTCCCAGGAGAATTTTGGGGAATTTGGCCCCGTTTCTATTTGATTCAACTTTAAATTTTTTGTTTTATTTTAACTTCAAATAGGTTTCAATCCAATGGGGTTCATATTTTAAAAATTTTTTATGTGTATATAACTTTAGTGAGAAGTTAATTTTATAGGATGTTATTTATATAAGAACTTTTAGAAATAATTAAGTGACAGATTCAATAAAGAAGGCAATATTAAGTTCTAACTTCTTATTACTCGAGATAATCATCATATTCATTACAAGCTAAACGAAGAAATTAATTAAGAATTTGATTTAAATTTAAGAACTAATACAAATCTCAATTCATTGAACTTACAATTGATAATTAGTTAAAGATTTGGAAAATAGTTTAAATACTCAGTATACGAAAAGGATTCAATGTATGAAATTGGAACATCATTATTTAGCTTGAAGATTAAAACTTGGTGTATAATCACAACACAAGTTAAGAACATTGAGGAGCAGACTCCTATTTTTATAGATGCTGGAATGTCCTTGGATTGGTGGAAAAGGATGGATATATTATGCAAGTAATGGATGGACATTAATAGTCTTCAGATATAATTATATAAGAATATTTTTTTAAAAATTTGAAATTTGCATGTATTTCTGAATGTATTACTAAGAGATCTATAGTCTGGGATCTCAATTTGTGTATAGATGACCTTAATTCGACAAAGTTTAATAAGTGATAAATAATGAATTTAACTTGTTTTAAAAAAAACTTGTAGTTACATATGTATATTATATAAAAGTTTTTAAATATATTATATTAATAAAGTATATTTATTTAATATATACCATATACGTATAACATATAAATATGTGTACTTCACTAATGTGATTTAATTATATTAAATTGAATCAAAATCATTAATATTTAATTGTATTTTTCTTTTATTTGTTTGTACAAGTATGGTTTGGACAAAAAGGATATTTTGCACTTAATTTTTGTTTTTCTTTTTATCCTTTTTAATTTAAGCCTTTTTAAATTTTCCAAAAGATATCCATCGATCATTAATTTTCTTTCAAATAATTTTTTTTTTATAATATTTCTTCTTTTGACTCGACCTCTATCCATTTTTGTATTAATGGAAAATTTTTTGGACGTAAGTGTTTAACAATTGTTTTTTTTATGGTGTGAAGATTGTCTGAGTGTCTAACAAATTACATGATGGTGCTGTTTGATGGACATATTCTTGAATTTTTTTATTTACAAAATTTCAATCAAATTTTCTGTATTCTTGCATTTATTTTAATCTTGTTTTGAATTGTGTCTCATTTTCAAGGTTTATATTTTTTAATTAATTTTTTTTTTCGAGATTTTGTCATATGTTTTTGGCAGACATCTTTTTATTGAAGTTGTTTAATTAATTATGTACTTAATTTATTTTGTATATATGGTCTATAGTGATCAAGTATTTATTGGAAAAATTGGTTAGATATGAGAGATGCACAAGGGGACTACTATTAAGAATTTGTTACCAGATACTTTTGTTAAATTGCAATTTATTCCATCCAATTTTTTCCGTCCCACACATAATCCGACATTCTTAAATATCCTAAACCTAAATCCTTTTAAATTCATATCCTGTAAACTGTCAATTTATATCACAGGTCTCTCCCTAAAGTTTGGTTAAAAAGATTGTGTGTCCTTATTAATTTAAGGAATACCGTGTAGTTCGAATATGAGGCTTTCAGAGCTCGAATCGTAAAAAATCTTCCGTCGTAAAAAAGAACTCTATCGTAAAAAATTTTTTAAGTAAAAGTTGTAAATTAAATGTTTTAAGAAAAAAGAAATTTGGTAACAAATTTTCATGGCTGAAATGAAATGTAAAATTTTATCTTGTAGTATTCTTAATATTAGTAGAAATAACTTTGAATATTCTTAGATTTCTAATTTATTTATCGATAAAAAGCCTATTTAAAATTATTTTAAATTAAAAATTTAACCTAATTATAATTTGAAGAAAACATGTTGTCCTTGGAACATTTTAACACTTTTCAATTTAACATGGAGTTTTAGATCGAATTTGTTCAGAGATGTTTATTATCCATCATTCTATTCAAAATGGAAAACTTTGATAAAATTCTTTTCTAAATAATATATTAATTGTATTTTATGAAACATCATTATAAATAACAAACACGGTGGCATATCAAAAGTCCCCAAGTCGAAAGTCTCCAAGGGACTTATTACTTATCTTTTTGGGGATTTTTGACTCATTAGTTGAAGTCAGAAGTCCCCGGAGACTTTTGTTTCATTAAACGAGTTATAACTCCCTTGGAGACTTTTGACATGCCACCACATATACAGTTAATGAACTTGGACCATGGGATTTATTTTGAAAATTACTTGAAATCATTAACAAATGACATGCAAACTGAATTAAAAGTATAAAAATTACTCTGATAAAATGGTGTTAAAGTATAAATACAGTACGACCCATGAAATGTAATGAAAGTGGGTTTACATCACTGAAAAACTAAAAATTTTTTTTCAAATATATGTTTTGTTACACCTATTATATGAATTCATTAAAAGTAATCCATAAAACTTTTCTTTTCCATCCTTAAAGTATGCAATATATTTTTTTAGTAAATTTATTCATTATTAAAGGATTTTTTAAGGAAATTAATTCAAATTTGGAAATAGTTCTTGTGTCTAATTAATTAATTGCAGTTGTTTGCTTTCTTTTTTTGGCAACTAAGTCATGGAATTATACAAATAACCTTTAGATAGATTTTAGAATATTTGGTAATCCTAGATAGATATGGAATATTAAAACAAATTAATAAATAAATAATATGAATTTATTTTGAAATATTAATTACATATGATTCAGTATACAATGTTGTGAAGGTTGAATTTTATATTATATTTTCTCTGAATTTTAAAACACAACAAGAAAAAGAAGAATAAACAAAAAAGTTTAAAATAATAATAAATATATTTTACTTTAATGGAAGATTATTGAAAGTAGAACCATATTATAAAAATTTTTACCAAAAGTTTTCATAAAATTGTGTTAATTAAAAGTTTACAACATCTTCTATTTCCGGTATTTTTAAAACCATAACGGTTTTGAACTTAATGCTATAGCTGATACTATAGTTACTCTTCCAATAGTTTTAATAGTAAATTTTCAGATATTCATGTTTTTTATAATTATACTAAATGAAAGAAGAATACATCTATTGTTAATTTTTAACCATTATATTTGATAATTTTTTATATCTATATAGTTACCTCAGGTTATATTTTGATTGAAACATAAATATAAATATCTATCAGATTAAGTCTTAAATTAATACATTAATATACATACAGTGGTGGTAATTGAAATATTAAAAAAAAAGTAAGATATTTAACAAATAAATTAATAAAATTAATTTTGATTGGAACTTATTTAAAAAAAAATAATTAAAATAAAATACATTTAAATTATCCTGTTTAATTAGATTTTAATAAGTGTAGTTAATTATAGCTCCTATACTATTTTAAATTTATTTATTGTCTTTCCGAAACCAAACGTAATATATCAGAGGAAACTCTTATTTTTGTAACACTTAATTTATGTAAAGATACCGTTAGATTATATGAATAAAATAATATTTTAAGCTATAATATCTATACAATATAAAATAAATTGCATACTTTAAGGATGTTAAAATTTTCTTCCTCCCTTTAAAACTTTTTCAATATTTTTAATTTATTAATTTATTTATTAAAATTCTAATATTACAAAAAAGGTACTTAAGGAATATTAGTGTTTCCCTCGGCTACATAGGCCATTATGGGAATAACTTATGTCTGTTATATATTACTGTATTTAAGTTTACTTTTTTATGTAAAGACTATGACAAGATGCTTGACATTTTTTAATATATATCTTTTATATTTATTAGGATATATATATACTCAAAAAACTGTTATACTCTATCATTTTCTTAGATACATTTCGATTTCATATGAGTTCCACTGTTCTTCAAAATGATTGAGAATTTTCACAGTTTTTTGTCTTGGAAAATCGGCTTATTGAGAACATACAATAAATTGCATACTTTAAGGATGTTAATATTTCATTCTTCCATTTAAAACTTTTTCAATATATTTCCAGATATTTGAATAAACCTTTTTTAGAAACGACAATGACAAGGTGCTTCACAGTTTTTAATGTATATATATGTTGAACTTATTAGGATATATACTCAAAAAAACTATTATACTTTATCATGTTCTTATATACATTCCGATTTTAAGTCACCTCGTTTATTTTTGAGATTTATGCAGATCATCTAATGAACAGATGCTCATTAGATTTACCAGTTAGATTATAGAATGAAAATGAGGTGTGGAGTCTAGCCACAAAATTGCGTAGGAACCAATTTTAAACAAATTGAAAAATTACCTTTAATATAACAATAAAATTAGTTGTTAAATTACAGGGGCATGTTTTTCAATTACAAGTGCGATGAATACCTGCGTCCGACTGCATTAATGGAAATTACTATGTAAAATTAAAACAGCCAAAGTATGGATTTATAATATGCATGGAATGCTAAGTCTGTAAATAGATTAATCTTCACGACCTATATCAAATTAATTATTTTTAAATTCGAATCAAAAATCTTAATAGGAACTGTAATAAACATTTTCCCAGGTTCATAAAAAAACTTTACTGATACAGCAAAATTATATTCCGTTTTAATTTTGTTTATATTTGTATCTAGAATAGCTACAATTTTTTTTAATGTATTTTAGAATTAGGAATCAGATTTTTACAGTAAAATAAATTGATGAAAATTACCGTTATATTAATATAATTTTTCTTTATTTTACTTTGTTTTTATTTTTTGTTTATTATTTACACACATACCAGCATAAAATTATAATGTATACCGATGATAAACTTAAAAAATCCTAGGATTAATATAAATAAAAAACAACTTTTCATCGTTAATTATTATTATCCTTGTAATTGTTTGGGATTAATAAGAAGCATAATTAAATATAATACCGTAATTTTTTTTTTGTTTTTTACATTGGCAAAATTTTTTATACAAAGTTCGTCTATTCATCTTTTAGTCCGTGATTGTTCATTTGACTATTCAGAAAAACTTTGAAGCCGATTCAGTTCTTTTTTTTCTTTTTTCTTTTGTTGCCTCTCTCAGATTGTTTTTTGTGAAGCAGATGTTTAAATTGGTTTCCTCTTTTTTTGATGGGCGTCCGAATTGTCGCTTGCAACGATCTCAAAGTACCTTTTCACTAATTTTTTTTAAGGTGGGCATCCCTGAGTTTAACAATCAAGCCATAGGTTCTTAGGCTTTGTTTTGTCGTTGATATGTCTGCTCTACAATCCATGTAGCATACGTTACGATTAGTCGTACAATAACCTTATATATATTACCTTGCTTCTAAGTGTTATTTACGGAGATTTCCAGTTATTAATTAAGTCTTAACTGGTTACTGTTGCACATAGTTATTAAAATCGGTGGGTGTTGCTTTTTTGACATCGAGATATTGTAAGTTCATAACATTGTCACAAAATATCACTACCTTATATCTACTTTTTACCACTACTTTATTTGCTACGAATAAATTTCATTTAGAATTAAATTTATTTACTTAACCAGTACAAATTTTTAAATGGTGATTTTATATAAAAATTTAAACTTAAAGAGAACATTGGCAACACGTGTAAAACGCTTAAATAAATAGAGGTACTTTACAAACAGTTTCCTTTGATGTGTTATAATTTTTTAGCACCCACCTGTAGGGGACTGAAAATAAATAAAAAAAAAATTCAACCAACTTTGTAATATAGAACCCTACACCTCAAGCAGTCGACTTAAATTTACAATCAAGTTATTTTAGATAAAAATTTAATATAAAATGGAAACTTGAAAAATTTTATCAGCTTTATGCTGATAAACATGCCTTTGTTTGGTTTTTTTAGACGCGTATAAAAGTTTCATGAACCACTATCCTTATTCATTTTAAATTTCAGAAATATAAAGGAAATAGGACAGAACGATCTTGCATCAAATTTCAATTAAATTTCTATCTTTATCAATTTTACATCTTTTGCTTATTAAAATTTTGAGAGTTGTGTGGGAGGTATCCAGAGAAGTATTTCAATTAATTAATTTTAAAAATATTATAAACACAGAAAATGAGATCAGTTATATGCTCGTTTGCCCTTGGCTTGATCGAAAACTTCCAGAATCCTAACACATGGTTTTGCTCTAGTTTCTATGAGAAACTTCCGGAACCCTAACTCATGTTTTTACCCTTGGCTCAATGGGAAATTTCCGGAATCCTTACACATTGTCTGATTCCGCCAATTTGGAATCCCTGTCTTTCTTTCTTTCGTTATTATCTACAGTAATCTACAGTATCAAATTTAATGAAGAAACCATCCCAATATATTGGGAAATCTTATAAATGGATCCTAATTTAAATTTTTAAAATAAAAATATAGTCGAAGGTCTTTAGAAAAATCTTAATTCTGTATGAAGGTCTTGTCTTATTATCCAAATTAATTACAAAATAAACATATAGTATAACGGTATTTTCAAACAAATTTTTCTTGCAATAAAACCATATTAATGTAACCTTTATATATTTCCCCTTAATTCCCGTTATGTACGTTACGTAAAATAAGAAAGAAACTAATTGTAAGAATTTTTTAATTCATTTAAATATCAAAAAACTTTTGGGGACTTAAAGATTTTCATATTAAAAAGAAAGAAATCTTATAATGAGAGGAAAACAAACCTAAAAGGATACAAGAAAAGTGAAGAAATTATTACAAAATGCCGTTAGCATAGAAAAAAAAAAATAAAATAAAAACGAATAAAAAAATCCTGTTAACGAATTAAGTAAATCTCTTGGAAAGTTCATTACGTCTATTAAGGCGATATATGAGCACAACAATCAAGTGTAATTATATTTTGTAATATATACAAGGATATTTATTGTATAATATACATTGTAATTAAAATGTGGGTGCGGGTATGTTAATGTATATGTGTTTAATATTTTGTTGGAATATACATATTAAAAATTGTTTAAAGTATTATTTTATTTTTTTTGAGGCTATAATTTAAGTTTTACTTAAATTTTTATTCTATATTTAAAAATGAATGTCATAATTAAAATACTATTATTAATATTAAAGAATATATATATATGTATTATGTATGTATGTATGTACTTTTAAAATAAGTTATTAAATATTTTAATTATAATTAGTAATATTTTATATAAGTAATGTCTGACCAATGACGTAAATCGTAAAGATCCCGCCTTTCATACGGAAAGTTCGGGTTTAAACCTCGATCAGATCATAGCTAATAATATATAAATAACTCTTGTGTAAGATATTAGGTGGCGCACAAAATAAACATTTGTGTATTCATAATCTTATATATAAAGATTAAAGAAACTGAAGCCTAGTCCAAAAAGGCTTATTGGGCATTCACTTTATGTCCTATATTCCTTGCAGGAGCGGAAAAGGGAAAAAAAATAAGTAATGTGAAGAGGAGCCTAAATAGATTTGAATAAATCAAAATTGATCTTTTACTGCGGAACGTTTGCTACCCATCAACCAAAAAATCGCTTCTTTAATTAATTTGTAAATTAAACAATCGAACTCCGCCGTAGCCGGTCCCAAGACCGGTTGAGAAAGGAGGAGGGAAGAATAGTTGCAACCTGAATGGCCACATACATCGGCGTCTCAGGAAGTAGGAAACGCTATATAATGCAGTTGAACTCGTAACATAGTTATGAGAACTTCAACGCATTATATGGCAAATTCTGAAGCAACTCTTCAAACCTAACGGCCCTCCAAAGATGGGAGTTTGGCATACGGTTAACAGCCCTATCCAGTAAAAAATATTGTTACGAAACCTAAACAGGAGGCCAAGGTTCGACAACGGACTGTAGCGCCATAGAAGAAGAAGAAATCAAAATTGATTTTATGATTGCAGGAAGTCCAATAAGACTGAAAGATGAAACATATTTGTTCAAAAACCAGATAATCCCCAAATTTCTAGCTAAATATGTGTTTTGGGTTTAACACACCAAAAGCATACCCTTTTTGAACCAACATTTAAGCGGCAACCTGTGGTACAAATGTACAGTTTGGTTACAGGGATGGGGATATGGAAGCATTTGGAATTATGGGGAAAGGTTTTTGGGATTTCCAGATTATGAGGGATGGGGGAAATTTTATGGGATATTTAGAAGAAAGATGTTAATTTTCTTATTAAATTTGGCTAAATCGTACATATATGCATTATCAACTTTGGGGAACACATTTGGTGGAATATGGTTCCATGAACGTGATAAACGAATTTCCATAAACTTTGTTACGCCATTTGCCTAGCTTGACTGTGTAGGGATGAGGATCTGTTGCCCTCCTTGTTTCCCATTGGAAAATTTTGAGAGGAGACATAAGTTGTTTAATGTTAGTCCCTAACAAGATATATATAAAACTTATATGATTTGAAATGGAAAGGGCTTCTTTGAATTAAGAATATTGACTCTATATTCTGTATATGTTTGCTGAAAATGTTTATGGCTTCCAAATTTATATGGTTTTCAAAACCAATATTAATAAAATGCTTTTAAATTCGTTCGTATATTCAATTAAGTTTATATCTGATTCCAAGGACTTAAAGGGTTCATGCTGGCTGATGTTACTTGAATTTAAAACTAAGGGGTATCCGACTGATATCTCAGCGGCCTTTTAATCGAAATGTCTCGAGTTAAAATCTTGGTCAGATCATATCTAATAAAAAAAATTTAGTGTATATTAAAATAATTTAATAAAAAGTCCAAATGTCAAATAGACAAAGGGGAGGTGAAATAAAGTCGAAGAGGCTTTATTACCAAAAAAAAAATGGAAATAAAGTCGATTAGCAATTCTATCTTATTTCCAAAAAATTCAATATTATCAGGCAGTATTTACTATTGTCTGGTTCTACAAATCATTAATTTTTTAAACTAAAGGGTTAATAATAATAGATTTAAATTTTATCATTTCCTTTGCAATTCTTTAAAAGCAAAAAATTCTTAACTGAAGCCCTTAACCCAATATTATCCATTTTGAAGAAATTTACTCTTCATTAAAGCTGAATTATACAATTACAATATGTTTAAAATTAAATTTCCAATTAAATTATCACCTTAAATTAATATAATTTTTTATATATGATGTGTACATACAATTTTATATTAAATTTTTTATATTCTATATAGTTTTCATTCCAGCAATCTTAAGATATTTTATTCCTTTTAAAGATATTTTTTCTCATTTTCTTCTGTTTATGTCGAATTCATTTTATTCATTCATACTTTAATTTCCTGCTCATATAAAATATTTCCTGCCTATTTTTCCATAAAAATTTATACATAACTCATATGTTTTCATTTACACCAACATTTTTATACCCGTATGACTATTTAGTCAAAGGGTATAATAAATTTGCCATTACGTTTGTAACGCAGAGAAGGAGGGGGGGGTAGATATAGACTCAAGTGTATGGATCGGATCAGAATCGAAAAAAAAATCGATTTAGCTATGTAAGTCCGTCCGTCCGTCCGTCCGTCCGCACAATAACTCAAAAACTAAAGGAGCTAGGATCTTGAAATTTTCGCAAATTAGTTTTTTTTGCAATAGCCGTCATCGCTATTTAAATCCAGCCATTTTGGTCCATGGGTTCGGGTGGCTGCCATACAACTTCTTTTTTTATATGAGTATTTCTTTGTACCTATTACAGCTACGTGTCTGAAATTTTGGCAAAAGTAGTTTAGTTCTATGGCCAAAGTTTCTGCAAAATTTGGTTGGTCTGTTGCAGTGAGTTCGAGTAGCTGCCATACAACTCCTTCTTTTAATATGAGCATTACTCTATACCTATTAAAGCTGGGTGTCTGAAATTTTGCCAAAAATAGTTTAGTGTAATGGCCAAAGTTACTGCAAAATTTGGTTGGTCTACTGCCAAGGGTTCGAGCAGCTGCCATACAACTTCTTATTTTATATGAGCATTACTCTATACCTATTGAAGTTGGGTGTCTGAAATTTTGCCAAAAATAGTTTAGTGTAAGGGCCAAAGTTACTGCAAAATTTGGTTGGTCTACTGCAGAGGGTTCGAGTAGCTGCCATACTACTCCTTCTTTTATATGAGCATTATATATCACCTAATAAAGCTGGTATGTTTGAAATTTTGCCAAAAATAATTAATGTTTATAATAATAATGATATAATGTTTATATAACGGTCATACGGGTATCCCAGAGTTGACACAGTCTACTCTACTACACTCTTCCTCGTTTATTATAAATATAAATAAAAATACATATATATAAATATATATATAAATATGTAAAAATTTATGTGATTTAAAATATTTTAAATAATATCCTGTAAGAATTTGATTGATTGATAAAGGTGTAAGACATAAGATGATATGGGATAATGAAAAAAAAAAATTGAAGGAAGTATAGAATAAGGGTTAATTTTTATTATTTTTTGTTTTAATTTTTAATTTTTCTCAGAAAATTTTCCTTAAAAGATATGCAATATTTTAAATTTACATAGATATACTTGTAAATTGTAACAATTTTCCAAATTTTGTTTTTTATATTAGATATTAAAATAAAAATTTTCATCATTCCAGACATTTTTCTATTATCTTTAGGGTTGAATTTTTTTATATATGTATGGATGTGTGTTTATTGAAAGGAAAAATCATTTATTAAAGGAGGTAAAAATTGAAAAGATTTAAATTATTTGAAATTTAGGCATGGAATTTTTAATGATTTTCTTATTCTTGTTATTTTTTAATTTATGTCTCGTTTTTTTTTATTATAATGTTGAGGGTGTCATTGATTTAACCTTGAATTTGTTAAGGGTTGGAAAAACTATTGTATAAATTTATATAAATTTTTTGAATGAATATGTAATTATAATAAAATATTTTATTAAATGGTAGGAAAAGATTTATGAATTTTTTGGGGTATATATATGTATATGTATATATTAATTAAAAATGTTATTTATGTATTGATATTGAAAAATATTGAAATGAAGTTTTAAAAATTTGATTTATATATATATATATATAATAGTTAGAAATTAAGTTATTTAGTTAAGTTATAAGTTTAAATAATTTGATTTCTAACCTAATAGAATCATTTTTTGGAGAAAAGTCAAAGATTATTTAAAAAAACTCTTTCAACTTTTAAATGATATTCGTAGATAACCTGATTGGAAATTACTTACATTAAAAGATTTTATTTTTGTAGATCTCCTATATAAATGTGAAACTAAGATTATTTTTGAAGAAATGTAAACAGTAATTAAAACATTTTACAATTAACTTTTAAGCATTCTATTGAAAAATTAGTATTGTTAACCTCTTCTTTTCTTGCTTTTTTTCTTTTTTAAGAAATTCAAAGAAAAATTTAGATCTCCAAACATATTCATATGGCGCTATAAATATTTTGCATACACTCTTGAAAAATGCTAAATTTCTAAAGACTTCATTAACAATTTAACAAAAAATTAATATTCCTCCGAACCACTTATTTTAAAGTTGGGAAGGGCAATGTTAAAGAGTTAGTTTTTAAATGAGATAATCTGCAATAACTGAGTTGGGATTGAAATCTTGATTTAGTAAATTTATTTTTTTTAATATTCTGAAATAGGCTGATAATTCTGATTTTGTATCCGTTTTTTAAAAATATCGTATTAAAAAGCCGCCTTTTTAAAAAATCTCGTTTCTTATTGAAAAATTTATTAAAAAAATTCCTTAAAACGAGATTTTCTAAAAAAAAAAAACCTTTCGAATACCTACGATATTTTTTTAAAAACTTACAAACGAGACTTTAAATAAGGTTTTAATTGTGATGTGATGATTATGCGACCCACCGAAATAACTAAAACCAAGGTCTTATGAAAGAAAACTATTAAATTTTAATAATTACTTACCGTTATAGGCCGCCACAGATATTTTGATCTTTGACAAAATCATAATTTAAGACAATCTATGGAATTTTTAATTATTTAACAACATTTTATTTATATTAAACTTGTTGAAATCAGAAGACTTCTCAAAACTTCGAAGCAAGACATAATTAATCGTAATGACTTGATAAATTATTGATTAACCAATGACACTCGTACTCTTCTTGTTTTTTTTAAATATAACTTCATTTAATATTTATTTTCTAATATTTAAAAAATATATTTCATTATTTACTTAACCAAAAATTTCAATTATTTTAAATATTCCACTATATAATTATTAGTTTATAGTTTGTCTTTTATTACGGTAATACTTAAATTTTTACGGTATACAATTATAAAAGAAAATTCTAACTTTAGCAAAGACACAAACCACCGTATATCACAATTAAATTTAAAATCTAATAAAAAGCAAATAATTTCATTTCTGTTATATATATTTTACTAAAGAATAAAAATTCAAAAATAAGCTCCCCTTTTTTTTTCTTTTTATTGCACATATTTTAATACATAACTACAAATATACATACAAACATACATAACATAGAAAGTAGATATTTTATATATACCTTCTTATTTTTCTGATGCAATCCATTTTTTTTTTAAATGAGAAAAGAACTTTCATAATAATTAGAATTATTTCCCTATATATGAAAATATACACCTCCCTGAAAATGCACATGTATATTCATATTTATATTACATTTTTAAAGCTATCAAAGTAATAAAGAAAAAAAAAAAGCTTTTAAAAAAAGTTTTTAACTTGACCTACATAACATAAATATAAATTATCCATTAATCTAAACACATCATCATAAAAAAATAATAAAAACAAAAAAAAAACAATAAAAATACCTAAGTATATATTTAAACAATCTTTATTTAAAAAAAAAAGCTTGCCAATCCGGTTCTTTACTTTTTTATATTTTGTAGTATTAGTTTTTCTCATTTCTTATTTTATATTTTAACTGTATGTATAATAAAAACTCACACACATTAACACAAAAGTAAAAATTTGAGGGAGAAAAAAAAAAAAAAAATTACAAAAACAAAAAAACACAAAAAATAAGGAAAGGAAAAAGTTACCACTTTTGTTATTGTTGTTGTTTTTATTATTTACGTCAATGTTATCGCACTTCGAACTTTTTTATTTATGTTGCCAGTCTGACTGGTATGACTTTGAAAGCTTTTAGATTGATATGTGGGGATTTCCTTGTGAGAGGTAAAGAGTAATTAGATTTATTTTTTTTTTTGTTTTTTGTTGTTTTAATTTTTACATGTGATTGTATGTACGTAGGTATGTATGTATACTTTTGTATGAATTTAGATTTTCTTATTGGAGAAAATATTATAAATGGAGAATGAATGTTATTTTAATATTTTTTTTTGTTATTGTTTTGTAAACTCAGCTGAGAATTAAAAAAAAAAAAATAATAACAAAAACAAACAAAACAAAATATATAGAAAAAAAAAACGTGCTCTCAATATTATTTGTTTTAATGTATGGGCGTATTTATGCATATTTTAAATAAAAATTTTTTTTTAAATGTGTGAAAAAGTAATGTAGGTATATGTTATTTCTTATGTAACTGTTTAGTTGTTGTGTTTTTTTTTTTTAATTAATTATTAACTGTACAGTAACAGTTAACAGCTGTTAAAATGCACAGTATTTTGTAGAATAGAATAGAATAGAATAGATATGCATTACAATATTGTTGTTGTTTTTGTAATCAAATGGATGTTATTGTATTGGTGATCAAATTTAAATACTTTGTAGGTATTAAAATATGTAAAGATTTTTTTTTGTAATACCTATTAAGAATATTTTTTTAAAAAGTTTTTAATTATATTTTTTTTAAAATTTTTAGTACCTACCTACATGTTTTTTTTTTTAATCTTTTATTTTCTACAAATTTCGTAAGTGTTCAATATAGGAAGGTGTTATTTTATTAAAAGTGAAATTTTATTACGCTATTACTAGAAGTTCAATTACAGGAGTTTCTTGCAATTTATCTAGTTAGGTATATTTTTTTGCCTTAAAAATATAGTTTAACATAACAGATCCGATTTCTTAAGGTTTCATTAGATTATAATATTGAATTTGACTTTCATTCATTTAACATTTGTAATTGTTAAATATTTAGTATTTTAGAATTTAATCTTATCTTCGATTATTAAAAAATTTCCCCCGTATATCTATAGTTACCATTCATGAATTTTTTTAACCTTAAATTGAATAAAAGACCCAGCGCAATTAAATGATTTTTAAAGAATATTGTTGAATGACACAGTTTCTTAGTTTCATTTAAGAGCATAATAACAGAGTAAAAACATATTCAAAATAAGTCAATCAAGCAGTAGTATGTACAAGATTAAGTACGATTCGATTAGCAATTAAAAATTATTGGCTTATAAAAGATGTAAGGGCGAATTTACAGTTAAAAATTGAAGAGGATTAACACAACTGAAGATTTTTTAAAATTAATTTGAAGCCTTAAAAGACTCTTTACTGAATTAAACCGTTATTTTAAAATTTAACAATTTCTTAATATTGAAGCTTCTTTTTTAAATTTTGATTTTATTTTGGAATCTAATAAAGTATAAGCTAAATACCTACCTAATTCAAAATATTTTAAAATAAAAGCAAGTGTTAATGTGTTAGTTAAGAGAATAATGTATGAATGTATATATTTAATTGTCATTAAAAAAGAGAAATAAAAAAAAGAGAGAATGAGAGAGAAGAATATACCTATTTAAAAAAAATTGAATAGAAAAGTAGAAAAAAAAAAGTTCGTTAACCACCAGCTGCTGTACATACTCATGTACATTTTTATTTATTTATTATTCTCTATAGGTACATAGGTACAGTTTTTTTTTTCTAGTATAGGTACATTCTTATGAAAGTACAAAAATTTTTTATTAATTTAATATAGAAAGAAGGGTAAAAATTGGGCAGAAGAGAGGAAGGACGAGAAATATGGTTTGAGAATATTTTTATTATGTAATATTTTGTTTTCCCTTCTTTTTAAAAAATAAATTTAACCACAAAATTAATAGGTATTTAAATTTTAAAAATAAAATTAATTTAACATAGACTCTAGTTTTTCTAGAATTAAAATTAGAATTTAAATAAATAACTGTAAATAAATTAATATAAAAATTTTTCCAAATAAATAGAATATGAAAAAATAAAATCAATTTCTTAGTTACATTTAATAAATTTAAGTAAAATATTTATATATACCTACCTATACCTATGTATAAAATAATATTTAGTAAATAATCCCACGCAAAATCAATATTAGAAATATATATTTATTATATACCTACCAGCTAACATATATAGGTATTATATACCAACTCAAACTATTCTCCAAAAAAAACTGAAATCCCTTAATTTTGGCTTTTTGTCAAAAAAAAAACAAAATAAAATCAAAAAAAAAATAACATCAAAAAATAATGTTAATATTATTTTTTGGGGCATTCCTCAATTCTCTAAAAAAAAGAAAGATTACACATTATATTCATACATATACACACCCATGTGCTATTATATACTACAGGTACACATATAATATATTTTATATGTACATAATAAAAAAATATTTTTCAAGTTCAAAGGGTAAAATCCTTATATTTTTTCTCCTATTCCTTTTAATTTTTCTTTTTCATTCAGTTTTTTTTTCTGACTCTATCTCTCTCTCTCTTTCTCTTTTTTTTTGTTTTTGATTTTTTTTTTTTATGTAATGAGGGTTTTTTTTTTCAACCCTTAAAAGTGAGAGAAAAAAAAAACTGTATTTTTACATCAACATTGCGTAGAACGTACATATGTACAACTGTACATTGTTATTATGTACAGATTATAAGAATGGATACAAAAAAAAGAAACGGTTTAGGGAAAATTCTATGTATTTATACAGTTTTTTTTTTATATTTACTTTTTATTTATATATTTATATATACATATATATGTGTGTGAATGCATATGAATAATATTTTATAACAGGATATAAAAGGAAATGAAATATTGTCTGTTGTTATATTGACAAAAAACAAAAAAAAACAAAAAAATTACAAAAAATAAATAAATAAAATATTGATTTTCTTGAAAATTTTTATATACTTCCAGGTAATGTATATAATATACAGGTAAATGTAATATTACTGGGAATGAAAAAAAAACAACAATAACAAAATTTGGTTAAATATATAAATACTATATGGGGTTTTTATATATTTTTTTTATAATATTCATATTTATTTATACATTATTTAAAATAAAATTATTACAGAAATAATATCTAGTAACTATTTTTTAATTTTCTAATATTTATTTTTGGAATTACAGTTATTTTAATATTAAACTTAAATAAATTATATATTTTAAATTTAAAAATCTATGTAAGGATCTAGGACTAAAAATAATATTATATTTAAAACAAAAATAATAGGTAAATAAATTTTATATAGATTTTGCACTCCAAAATCAGCCTTTTATAAAAACATAAGCAAAAATTAATTTAATTAATTAACAAGTAGTGGAATCCACAAGGCAGACGACGAGTGGGTAGACCAAGGAAAACATGGAGAAGTACTGTTTTGAAGGAGGCAGAAGCGCAACGCAAAACGTGCTTACAGCTAAAAGGAATTGCTAAGGATCGTGAAAGGTTGAGAGGATTTGTTGACGCCCTATGCCCACCAGGGGTTCTAGGATCCAGTAAGTAAGTAATAATTGGACATTTTATAGTCTAAGTAAGCAACATAGCTTCTTCTATAGTGCCAATTTTGTTTAAAATTATAAAAAATTTTTAATCCGTTGATTTCAGTAAGTAAAAAAAAAAAATTTCCATACGCCTAAAATGAGAAAATGAGTGCAGAACATCTATCAGACTTATCAGATTCAAATTTAAACTGCCCACTATCTTAACTTCGGCGAAATCGTGTTATGAAAATTATAATATCTATATAAATATGTATAAGTATTTCAAAATAAATTAAACTTTAATTTCTAATTCACTTTTATAATTTGCATGTCTTGAAGTTTCTTGAGGATTAAATTTAATTTCGGAAATTTGCAAAAGATTGGCTTTGACTTGCAAAAGGGGTGAAACTTCCGGAAAGGGGTTGTGAGCTATCAAGATGACGTCATCACATAACGGTACTAAATATCTCAAAGTTTTCGAATATATATACTATTAGTGGCGATGGCGCCATCTAGTGGTCGAAAAATGCATTACAAAATGTTCCTAAGATTTTGTAGCATATTTATTAAAATGTTATATTTTTCCTGTTAGTCCATAAACTAGAACCAACTACATACACTATTGTAGGGCATGATATTGTCTTTCATAAACATCTTGTTTCATCTGGATCGGTGCTACCATTTTTGAGATATTGCAATTTAAAGTGAAAATTTAAAAAAAAAAAAAAAAAAAATCAAACTTTCAAAAAAACTACTATAACTGTGAAATTTTCAAAAACACCCTGTATTATTATTATACCATTAGAAAGGTCTCTTAAAACTCTTTCCAACGGTATATAATAAGTATGGCATATGTTGACAAATAGCCCCACCAGAGAACATAAATGCAAAAATGACGCAACAATTTTATTAAAAAATGCATTTTCATAATTTATTTGTCATAAATTTATTTTGCCTTTTTGTTTTCCATTTGAAATATTTATTTTAAAATTTAAGAATGTACTTTATAGTTTGATACAATATTTAGTTGGGTTTTGTTTAGAGGATTTTTGAGGTATTTATATGTATGTAAAGTATAATTAGAAAGGACCTTAGAGTTGGTTATAAAGTCAGAATTATACGCTTTTTCCAGAATATTTTATATACTAAGATTTTGAAGATTGACAGGGTTTTGAGTTGGATATAAAATTACGCTTATACTGTTACGCTTATACCAACAACCTGTACAACATTCAAATGCGAAATAAAGCCATATCGAGAATTTTTTTACATATCATTTTCTAAAATTTTACCAAATAAAGCCATATAATAAAATTGATACAAATTCTAACACTAAAATGAAAAGAATGGTATAAGAATTCGGATACCTAATTCATTCAAAAAAATTAATAAGTTCCTAATTTTTTTTAATACACTGTAATAAAACATGTTAAATAATATAATACGAACCCCCGCTAACTCAATTATTGAAAATAGATTTTGAATCCAACACTATAATGAAAAGAATGGTATGAGAATTCGGTATAGCTATTTCATACAAAAAATAATCAACCCTAATTAATAAATATAAATATTCTGGAAAAGGGGGCAATCCTGCTTTTGAATCCAACTCCAAAATCCCTCCTAATTGAGAATCCCACATATACACATATATATAAATATTCTGGAAAAAACGTATAATTCTGACTTTATAACCAACTCTAAGGTCCTTTCTAATTATACTTTACATACATATAAATACCTCAAAAATCTTCTAAACAAAACCCAACTCAATATCGTATCAAACTATAAAGTACATTCTTAAATTTTAAAATAAATATTTCAAATGGAAAACAAAAAGGCAAAATAAATTTATGACAAATAAAGTATGAAAATGTATTTTTTAATAAAATTGTTGCGTCATTTTTGCATTTATGTTCTCTGGTGGGGCTATTTGTCAACATATGCGATGCTTAATATATACCGTTGGAAAGAGTTTTAAGAGACCTTTCTAATGGTATAATAATAGTACAGGGTGTTTTTTGAAAATTTCACAGTTATAGTAGTTTTTTTGAAAGTTTGATTTTTTTTTTTTTTTTTTTTAAATTTTCACTTTAAATTGCAATATCTTAAAAACGGTAGCACCGATTCAGATGAAACCGGATTTATATGAAAGACAATATCATTCTCTACAATATTTTATGATGTTGGTTCTAGTTTATGGTCTTACAGGAAAAATATAGCATTTTAATTAAAATGCTACAAAATCTTAGGAAATTTTTGTAATGCATTTTTCGACCACTAGATGGCGCCATCGCCACTAATGGTATATATATTCGGAAACTTTGAGATATTTAGTACCGTTATGTGATGACGTCATTTTGATAGCTCACAACCCCTTTGCGGAAGTTTTGCCGCAAAAGGTTGGTTTTGATTTGCGAAACATTGGTTTTTCATTTGAAAAAAGGTTGTCTTTGACTTGCAAAAGATTGGTTTTGGAGTGCAAAACCTGTATAAAATTTAAAAAAAAATGCTATTCATAGATAATAAGTGGAATTTATTATAACTTACAATTTACATTTAACACAATATAACTGTAAAAAAAGAGGAGGAATAACATTACAAAGTACAGCTGTAAAACCTAAAATATATTTATATATAAAATTTAGGCAGTATTAAGATCTCTAACTTATAATCTTTAATTCAATAACCTACAAATGTTTAACAAACTTTTTCTGGTGGGGTATTGCTGGACAACATTCAAACCATACAAAATGTCCATTTTTTTAAAGACCCGGTTTAGCAAGCGAATTTAAAAGTTGATTTTGCAAGTGGATTTTTGGATTTTGGAGATTGCGGTTAGGTAAGATGCTTTTGGTTAATGAAAAAATGGGAGTATGAAATTTAAAGAATTAAAAGTTGAATATTTTCTATTTTCATCATCCCCGATAATCCGAGAATAACATATTTCCCCAAAAATCCTTTCATATCCCTATTCTCAAAAGTAAGTTGTATATTGTATAACAGGTCCTACCCTAAAGTTTGGTTTAGAAAGGGTTTTGAGTTCTTGTGTTAAAACTCGCACACCACCATATCCAATAAAAATAATACAACTATACACAGCTTTAATACCTAGTTGGTTTTCGAAGCTTTTTCATGTTCTTCGAAAAAACAAAAAAAAAATTAAATATTAATGACTTCAAACCATTTATCGAGTAAAACACAAGACATTGTATCAATTTTCAAAATTATATCAATATTTACCGTAATAGTATTGGTACCTAATAAATCGTTCTACATTCAACTAATTCACTTATAAAGGTTTATTCAAAAAAATTAGTTAAAGTATTGTTTGAAAAAAATGTTTAAAAAAACCTATATCTATCTACCCAATTCTATTCTTAATTATTTTATCAACTAAAACTGAGACTCGTCCTGATTAAGATTGTTTATCAAATAAAGCCTTTAGAAATAATTTTTTTAACTTTGTTTAATACTAGGGTATCTACCTTTTAAAAATCTCCATTCATTCCTTAAAAACTCCAATAGATTTTAAAATTGAATTCGACTGTTTTATAATAAAAATTTAATACCTAAGTACAGTAAAACATTTTTTTTACTTTATTTGTTGTTTATATATAGATTTAAAGTTTTAATTTTTTGGCTAAACTCTAAATAAAAAAAAAAAACAAAAAAACAAAAAACAAAAATTAATAACAAAAAAATATGGGTATCTATACAATCAAAAATATATAACAGAAAATCGGCAAGGTTAAAGTAAATTAACTACTACATACCAATACTACTAAAAAAAAAATAAAGTACAGTACACTGTACACAGTAATAAAAAAATTAAAATATTATACATTTACATTATACAATACATACAAAAAAAAGTAAATTAAGCCCCAGAAATTGGAAAAAAAAACAAAAACCGAAAAATCAAAAATTGCAATTCTCCCAATAATCTATATATATCCCCATATATACCTATATAATATATATATTACATTACACAACTATTACATTGACAGATAATCGCTTAAAATATCTTATAAAATTCATAAAATAAAAAATAAAAAAACTCTCCAATCCTTTAATTCTTTTTTTTTTTTTCAGTTACATTTTTTCTTAAATGTATATATATATATATATATATATATATATAAATATTATACTTATATAATATAAAGCCTCATAAAATTTGTACATTGTATATTTTTATACTTTTTTTTTGTATTAAAACGTTTCTTTAAATGCAAGTGTCAAATTAAAATAACAAATATATTATTAATGCAAATTTACTAACACATACACACATAAATAAATAAATAGAAAAAAAAAAAATCAGCTGAGAGTTTATAATTTTTTTTACATATTTTTATTTTGCATACACAAGTTATTTTATATAAAGTAAATACATCTCATTTCAAAATCTCTACATTTCAAATTTTATTCAATATCAACATATGATGAAAAAAAAAACCTGTTTTTATTGCAATTAAATTTAGTTTTTTTTTTTCTATCTCTTTCTTTCTCATTCTAATTTTCTATTACTCTTTCTCTACTCTATATATTATGTATCTCTCTCTCTTTCTCTCTCTACAAAGATTACGTTACACGCATTTACAATGTAATTTAAAAAATTGTAATATAAAATTGTATCCTAAAGAAAAAAATTACAAGCATTTTTGGCAACATTGCATTTATCAAGTTGGAAAACTCAATATATACACAGTTAGAAAGTAAATGACTTTGTTTTTTCTTTTCTATTGAAAAATTTTTTTTTTTCCAACTTACTTACTAATACAATTTTTTTTACATATTGGTAATAAATAGGAACTAGAAAATTTTAAAATGGGGATACAGAGTACAGGAGATTGGAGAAACTCGTTATTTTTTTTTTTATTTATTTATTTATTTAATTGGAGACTTTTGTTGCTCAACAAATAGTCAAAATGTTGAGATTTAGATTTTTGTTATATATAAAAAATTACTCTCTTTAAAATGTAATATTACTGTAAATTGCATGTTACTTTGCATTTCTCAAAATTTTTGAGTGTTGTTTTTTGTTTTTATTGTGTTTTTTTTTTTTTTAAGTGAAGGGGAAATAATTGGTGGTAATTTATATATATGTATGTACTTTGCTTTTTCAGATTTATATATCTATATGGTTGTACTTATATTTATTTATTTTAAAAGAATATATATGTGTATAAGATTAATATGAATAGGTATATAATGTTTAATAAAAATATATATATTATATATATATACCTATATAATTTGAAATATATTGAATTTTTCAATCAATTAACTAATCAATTCATTGACTTGTATACAATATTGTTTCATTGATTTTATATCAATATTGTATTTCATCCAGAAAATATTTTCAAATTTACCTCAATTGTATATATGTATGTATATAAATTGAATTTAATAATTTTCTTTTATATAAATAAATAATTATTAAAAGAATATATATGTACATATATTATTATAATTTTTTACATGTACTATAAAATTATAATAAGAATGTACATATAGCTATAATACATATAAAATATACAATAATCAGAAAAATCAATTAATCTGGAAATGATTAAAGATAGGTATTTATATATGTATGTTATATACATATAGATATATATGTACATACACTCTACATAGGGGCAAATTACATTTAGTGAAAAAAAAATGCATTTTTTTTTTTTTATTTATATACAAATGTGAGATATTTATAAAATATATTATAAGTATATATACATAGTTATATATTATAAAAGGGTATATATAAATTTTTCTTTTTGTATGTATTTAATTTTATATTATACATACATACAAATAAAAAAAAAAGTAAATGAATATTCAATGGGTAATGATTTTTTGCCGGTTACTGGGAAAATTTTTTCCTGTAATTTTTTGTTTATGTTAAAATTGCAAAAACAAAAAAAAAAACAAAAACAAAAAAATACATAAATCAAAAAAAAAAAAAAAAAAAGATTTTTCCGGTAGATATAATTGCAATAATAAAATATGAATACAAATATTATATGTATACTTATATACATATATAAATACACATATTAATGTATTAAAAGGGGTTAAAAAGGATAATAATAAAAAAATAAAGGAAAATTTACGGTTATCTGAAAAATCTTTTATTAAAAAAAAATTTTTTTTATATTTTCCTAAATTTTTCTATGAAAAAATAAAAATTAATTAAAAATTTTAAATGAAAAATTGTGTTTTTTTCCAATTTTTCTTTGTAAAAATTTAAAATAAAATGATTTTCTCAATTGTTTGTTTCATTTTAATTCATTGGAAAAATTGATGAATAAATGAAAAATTTTTTGAAAAATATGTACAGTTTATAAAAATTTACTAATTCTTTTTGAAAAATTTAGATTTTTGATTAAAATCGGCAATAATTTTTCTTTTATTACTTGTTTTAAAAATAAATTAACTGTTTATTGAATTTTATAAACGTTTTTTTTTTTTAAGGAATTTTCAATTTGCGTGACCTTGAAGGAGTTTTTCATAGTTTAAAAAAAAAAAAAAAAAACTGTAATTTAAAAGTTTAACTTTAAAAATTACAAAATAATTTATGATATTAAAAAAATTTTTAATTTTATTCTTTAATGTGTTTAAAATTACTTTTTTAAATTTTTAATATGCTGTTATGTAGTTTTTTTTTAATATTTAATTATATCCGGTCATTAAATTGAAAGAATAATACCTTAAATGCATGGTTTTTATATTTGGGGTTTCCTTTTAGTTTTATTGGAAAACATGTTGATTGTGAAGTCATAAATTCTAATTTTAAGAATTTTTTTAAAAAATATTTTTATATATTACTTATTTATTTATTTTGTAAAACAGTCTCCTACCACATCAAATGTGATTAATGAGTGATTGTCTACTTCATCTATTAGTTTAAAATCATAATATAGTATTATTTTTTTTATATTATGATTTAAAACTAATATAATATAAATCATATTGTTTTTAATAGACATTATCCGACCAGGGTTTGAAACCCGAGACCTCTTCGATTGAAAAGCCGACGTTGTAGCTGGTACGACTCAGATCGGGTAATTATTTTATATGTTATTTATTACAAATAAAAAACGGGTTAATAAAACTATTAATTTAATTATTATTAATATTAATTTCTTACATAAGGTCTACAAATATGTTTATAAATATATATGAGATATTAATTTCATAGATAGAAATCATAAGAATTATCTAAGTATTTTCAAATTTATCAAACTTTCTTCGAGTTTTTTAATTCTCATTGGTGGGTTTTTTGACGGTTCTACCCCATACGGTACATATGAATTTTACATAGGAAGTACCTTTTATTTTTTATTATTAACTAAATCCTGTTTAATCAAATTCCGGTTTTTCTAAATCTGGATTTGAAAAATCCAGTTTTGTTTTTTTATTTTACAAACAGTTTTTTTTATTAAATCGGTTTTACCAAAATCCAGTTTAATCAAAAATACAGGTTTTTAAAAATCCAGTTTTTTAAAATTTGGTTTCCCTAAAAAATTCAGTTTCATTATAAAATTAAAATAC
>OY720444.1:30197274-30299774 GCA_963082915.1 Dolichopus griseipennis
AAAAAGTGGTTTAACTTACAACTTTCCATTATTTGTGTTTTGATAAATTAGGTGATTTGATTTTATATCTTAATAGTTATATATACATATATTAAGCATACCTTAAGTTATAAAATGTTTTATTCAATATAATATTGTACAATATTCTGAACCTTGGACTAATGCTTGCTTATGTTATTACTTATTTATTAAGAATTTAAAATTCATTAATTATTTTAATTAACGCGTTGCTTACTCAGCTGTTGAATATTGCAAAAGATTAGAAAATTCAAATGGAATTGGTACTATTTTTAAAATATAAGTATTTGCTTTTAATTATTTATTTATATTAACTGCATTACCATATAAATTACATTCAATTTTACTAAATTCTTACTTCATTATTAACTAATCCCCCACCCTTAAGCAAAGGTTTTATTGATTCATAACTTTAATCATTTTTAATCTTGATTTGAAAACCATTTTTAGGTCCTTTAAATGTCATATAACCTATTGACATAGTAGTTAATTGTATATAATATTAGATCCAGCACTAGCTGATTAGTTGATTAATCATTTAGGGTTTGTTTAAGCAAGTTTATGAAATTCAATTCTTATTAAATATTATTTGTGCGATATATAACTAATATCTAATTTATTTTAATTAAGTTAATTACGATATTTAATATTTTAATTGGATATGAAGTCCCTAAGATTTGTATTTATGTAACAACTTCAATTTATATATTTATAAATTGCAAGACTCTTAATTCATTAACTTCTAAGTAGAACTAATCGTTTTAACCAATTGACTTAATTCAATTTGGCTAAAATCCTTCTAATAACATGTACTGATCTCAATTCCTATTATATTCCTATTAAATTTTTGGGATCGACATTTAATTTCCAAAATCCCAATTGACAAAATATCCATTAGGTC
The DNA here is from genome assembly GCA_963082915.1 of Dolichopus griseipennis. NCBI lineage: Eukaryota > Metazoa > Arthropoda > Insecta > Diptera > Dolichopodidae > Dolichopus > Dolichopus griseipennis. The sequence continues at coordinate 30,198,194 of OY720444.1, forward strand.
AAAATTGAGTTTTCTTAGAAACGCCAAAGTTTTGAAAAAAAATTACTATCTTTTAAAAGATAAATGTCAAGTTTGAATGCATTTGTAGGCTGTATGAAAAAAGTCCAAAAACAAAAATGAAAACAGTCCAAAATTGGGGCTTTTTTCATTTATATTTTTGTCAAACATTTTATCGCTTTCCGGTATAGGTGAAATCCTGTATTCGAAGTGATTTTAGAGTAGAATTCAAAATTAAGACTTGCACGCATTTTTTTAAAACCTTTGCTAAAATATTATTTATGTCAAAAGTTAGGTAGGATTTAAGACTTAAATCAAAATCAGAGTTCCAATAATTGGTTTAGCGGGGGCTTACTAGATGGGGGTTTAAAAGGGATTTTATTAAAGGGTTGTTGTTGACAATTATTTATTAAAACAAGTTAGGACGTATTTCAGATTTGGATACAAAATCAGAATTCTATGTATTAAGAATTCAGCAGTTCTAAATGCAAATTAAACCAAATGATTTTGGTTTTTGAGGATTTTGTCTTGGGGATTTCTTACCCAACCCTAATTTTTTTCCTTTTTAATGGAAAATTGAAAACTTGACGAACGTATGTTTATTATTTCATTTGCATACTCCTAGTTATATTCATAAATTATTTTGTTATATTGATTTTAAATTAATATTTATTATCAAAATCAATTAAAAATTCCTTTAGATAATTTACAATTCATTTGAACTATTTAATAGTAAAAGAGTATAGGTATATACTGATCCTTTAATCAGATTTTAATTAAAAAATTAATAAAACCTCTGTGCATATTTTTAATTTTCAAATTTATATACTAATATAAAACTATTCAAATCCTATTAAAAATTTAATATTTATATAAATATATAAATTTTTATATAAATTATTTAAATAATCCCATAAATCTAATAAATTTGATTATCGTATAGTGACTGATGAGTCATGAGTGATGAATTATATCAAAAATTAAATATATGTATATGTATACTATATTTGTAATTAATCTAATCAGTTAATTAATAATATTTAAAATACATTTGAATTAATTAAAAAAAAAAAATATATTATAAATAACTTTAATTATTTGATTATTAATTCAAATCTTTTTAGTAAAATAATTAATTTAATAATTAAAAAAATTTATTATGTATATCAGATCTAATTTATAAGATCAAAAACTTTTACAATTTTACACTTTGTGAATTTTTAATTATTTAAAGTTGTTTTAACTCTTTTATTTGTCATAAAATTAAGTAAATTAAGTAATAATTTTATCTGACATGTATTTAAATTTTTAATTTTGAAAAAAATGGCCGTCGGTCAGTTTTGTAAAAAACAAATGAAATGTGAAAATACGGATTTTGAATATTTTTTAGGATATAATTATAGTTTTTCAAGAATATGTGGTTACCAAGACTTACAAGAGTATATTATTATATTGTATGACTTCAAAAAGGGTATATGTTTCATTAGACTCATATAATTTAGCTGAGGAGGTCTCTTCTCATTAAAAATATTGAAAAGATTCATAAAACCACTTTACTAATAGATTCAAAATAATTCTCTGGACTTTTCATTTTAAATTTCGGGTCAAAGGACGTTGCTAAATAGTTTCAAAAATGTTCAGATATACAATATTGAAAAATTGTTTTGATTGGGAAGTTAAAAAAAAGGCGAATAGAGTGTTATATTTCATGCTGAATATTTAGAAATTTGCTTAAACTTTAAGCCTCACATCCTTAAACTCCTCATGGATCTGTAGTTTTTTATTGAAAAAGGGAGATTTAGAAGTTCAAGCTTAAATATTAAGGCATTCGATTGAAGTTTTTAAAAATATACATGCCTTTATAAGTACTTCAATTCTCAACTAATTAAAGATTGTATATTTTAAACTATTTAACCTTATCTCAATATTTATTTAAAAAAACGGACTTCATTACTGCCTCAATAGATTGTATTTTAACTACTCTTCTGCTATATGACTTTGATTGAGTTTTAAAATTAAGCTCCCAGTAAATCAAATTGAAACTTCGATTTTGTAAGGAACGATAAAATCCTTCTAAACAAATATGTTAACATTCCGGAAAAGGGGGTAGCACAAATTTAATTTCCAACTACAAAATTTTTATCGTTTTATAAGGGGGTAACTCCAATTTAAACCCTTCAACTATATAACCATTTAGAAAATTGATTTTAAGCAGTTCTGGTTTTTAAGAGTTCAGTACAAAATTAGGGCATTCCACAGTTCCAAAATAAGATTTAAAATCAGTTGCCAATTTTCTGTTAGACCTAATTTCACCATGCCTAATATATTTTTATCTGAAATGAAATATACTGCCCATTTTGACTTTATTTCGTTTTTTTGAGTTTGATTGCTATTATTTATTTTTTTGAGTTTGATTTGCTAATATTTATTGTAATTAAGATAGTATGGTTAATTCGACTTTAGTTCCATTGTATTTTGATTTAAAGTTGATTCGACTTTTTATTTGAATTTCTTTCAACCTCCTAAGTTTGTCTCTTTGATATTAAATTAAAATAGTTAATTTTTAAAGTTCAGTATTTATATCATATAGAAACCGAAAGAGGTTTACCTAATATGACTTAAAATGACTTTTTTTAGTAGTAGCCTTTATTAAAATTCGAACACTGATTTTCATTAATACCAAATTTACTTACAGAGTGTTAAGAGAACACTTCCTTATCAACTTTTTTTTTAAATAATTATACCCAATATAATATGAATATTATAATATTGCTTATGCTAATCATTAAATAAAAACAAGTGATTAAAAGAATAAGGTTTCCTAAAAAAGCACATTTTCAAAATTATATAATATTTTATACTGGGTTTAATTTTAGGAATATATATCCCTGTAGATAAGTTACTGATTTTTAAAAATATAAAATATTTAAGTCTAAAAGCCTTTCAATGGGGAAGGTTTCCAAATGTTTACTCCTCCATTTTTTATGTCCTAGGAATTAAATTGTTTCTTCCACAAAATTTGGAATTTTTCTTATATATATTTATTAAAGCAAAAATTGAGAAAACTAAGAGACACTTTCTTAAATTTTAAAGACATCTTTAACATATCCTAAACAAGGGACGTTTCTTAAGCAACTTCTACTAACTGAGGATTTAACTTTTTCCAAAAATCAAGTCTCTGGTTTGAAAAAATATTGCAAAAACGAAGTCTCACATAATGTTTAATATTAGTATCATCATCTGGCAGCTTTATGCATTTAAACGATATATTTGTGAAAAGCCTATAAAAGCAGCTCTCTTTTACTGTTTTTAGATTGAAAATTAACCCTATGAAACTCTTGTTATAACAATTTAAATAAAGGATTTTTTTTGGAATATGGGTGGTGGAGCCCCATAGCCGCATTACCCTTCAAAATTAAGTAAAATCATTGATAATTGTTGAAATATAGTGTTGGAGCTCTGAATCTTGTATATCACTAAAAAAAAAAATTTGGACAGGTATTCAAAGTACAGATGTTTAAAAAAAGGAAAAATTTTAATTTTCGGACGAACGAACGGACGGATCTAGTGAAACTATAAGCACATTTTTACAAAATATTTTTAAAATATGCTAAAAATAATCTTGTATATTATTTATATTATTATAATGTACTACATAATATATGTATAATATATATACTTATAAACAAGATATAAAAATCAATTAATTAATCATAATTTTGCCTTACAACTTATCATTAATAATTTTTTTTTTGTATCCCATTTTTTCAGTATCGAAATTCATGAATTTATTCTGTTACTTTTTAGTCCAAATATGAAAAATTATTAAATTGCAATATACAAAAATTAAGTACTACTAGATAAAAACAAAAAACAAAAACAAAATCAAAAAAAAAGGTTAAAAAAAAATATAACTTTGAATAATTAGGTCAAACCAATAATTTCATTTCATGTTTATACCCGTGCATACATATATGACATCGGGTATATTAGATTTGCTCCTCCGTTTGTAACGCATCGATCTAGACGAGCTAGATATAGTGTCAAGGGTACGTATCGGCTCAGAATCGAAAAATTAGTCGATCTAGCTATGTGTGTCTGTCCGTCCGTCCGTCCGTCCGTCCGTCCGTCCGTGTGTCAGCACGATAACTCAAAAACTAAAAGGGCTAGAGTCTTGAAATTCACACAAAGTCATTTTTAGACAATTTCTAGGTTCCCTATTGTTTTTGGTTAAAATCGGACCAAGGCTTCGGGGAGCTGCCATACAACTTTTTTGCACCAATATGAATTTCTTCAAAACTATTTATACTAAGGGGATGAAAATTACACACGGTTAGTTTTATAATGACTCCGGCACTTATATGAAGTTTCAAAATGTTAGGGCCCCATTTTCGGGGGGCTGCCATACAACTTCCTTGCACCAATATGAATTTCTTCAAAACTAATTATACTACGAGACTGAAAATTACATACGGTTAGTTATATAATGAATCGAGCACTTATATGAAGTTTCAAAATGTTAGGGCCCCATTTTCGGGGGGCTGCCATACAACTTCTTTGCACCAATATGAATTTCTTCAAAACTAATTATACTACGAGGCTGAAAATTACATACGGTTAGTTATATAATGAATCGAGCACTTATATGAAGTTTCAAAATGTTAGGGCCCCATTTTCGGGGGGCTGCCATACAACTTCTTTGCACCAATATGAATTTCTTCAAAACTAATTATACTACGAGGCTGAAAATTACACACGGTTAGTTATATAATGAATCGAGCACTTATATGAAGTTTCAAAATGTTAGGGCCCCATTTTCGGGGGGCTGCCATACAAAGTTTTCGATTCAATAACTGTGAATCTAATGAAGCTACAAGGTTAAAATTAAAATTGGGCAGGTAAATTAATAGGGCAAGTTACTTGGCAAAGTTGGACATCACTCGGACCATCGGACTTTTAGGGGGGGGGGGGCCAATTTTTTTTTTTTGTTTTTTTTTTTTTTTTTTATTTTTTTTTTTTTTTTGTAAGCTAAAGTTATGGGACAATGTTTTTTTTTTTTGTGTTTGTTTTTTTTTTGTTAATTTTTTTTTTTTTTTTTTTTTTAAGCTAAAGTTATGGGACAATGAATGAAAATTTTGTTTTTTGTTTTGTGATATTTTTTTTTTTTTTTAATTTATTTTTTTTTTTTACGTCAAAATTAAGGGGTAATGAGTTAAACGTATAAGGGAAGTAAATTACGGTTTATTTTATACGCCATAGTGGGTATGCACGGGTATCTAAAAGTTGACAAGGGCAACTATAATCTTCCTCGTTTTTTATTATTATTGCTAGTATCTCAATACTTACCTCTATTTGATAATCATTCAGAATGAATGATAATTTATCATTTTTATTCTGGATATTATATTTTGTTTTTTCATTTTAATATTAAATTAACAGGGTGATCAAGAAAATATTGAAAATATAAAAATTACATAGTCTTAGATTTATGACAAAATTGGAATTGTAAGTTAAGTTGACTTTTAATTTAATTTTTTTTACAAAGTATGGAAAAGAGCTTTCAAAGTCACTCATTGGCACTGTACCGTATTCCATAGAGTAGTTTGTAACTTTAGCAAACAAATACAACACTTATTTTGAACCAAACTTTACAAAGAGAACTGTGATATAAATATAAGGATGTTGAAGAGGCATATTAAGGATTCGGGGATTTATATTTAGGATATTCCAAATCCCCAAATCTCTAATATTACCCCTCAACATCGTTATTTTCGAATTTGAAATTATACTATGATATATATATATATATATATGAATATGTAGAATGGATGCTATTTAAATATTTAATTTCATTCAGTTTCTGTTTAATTTAGGACCTCAAATTTTTTTTTAATAATGCTTGGCTAATGTTCAAATATAAAATTACTTTGGTCCGAAATTGAGTTTTGTTTTAAAATTTGTTCTAGAGTACAAATCCTGAACTATATTCATTTGTTTTGTAATTCGTATAATTGTTCAATTATTAAAGACGACACTTAATGGAGCCTTACGTATCTATATATCTTATCAAATTCCATAAGTACTTATCGGCATAAAAGGGATAGCAATTTGTATAGGGAAGTCTAAATTTAGTTGACATTAATAATATTCTTTTTTTTTTTAAATTGATCTATATTTAGGTAAATGAAGGAGACCAAGGTTCGACAACGCACTATATCCCCATATAAGAAGAAGAAGTCAGGTGAATTTGCAAACAAACAAATTGTTTGACAACGTATGTACGGTATTTCCGTATTTATTTAGATTTCTACTTTTGTTGGATTCGAACCTTTGTGCGCACTAGAGTCAGAGGTCAGAGACTAAAAAGCATGCCCAGTAAAATATTTAAATTAATATTTAATAAAACGTAACCTAATCATTAGTTTCTCCAATATAAACAAACAACTAAATCCTAAAGCTTAAGTATTTTCCTGATAACAACTCGGAACTTGTACTAAACTCAGATCTAGTAGAAGGTTTTTTCGTCTAAATTTTAAAAAGAAACGCATCTTAAACACTACTAACTTTCATATTATAAATATCTATAAATAGGGTTTAGAATTCAACAATCTTTTTTCTTGCACTTAGCCTCAAAAATTAAAAATATCTATTAGATCTCAGTTTTTCCTTTTTCTTTAATAACTTTGGGAAAAATTCTTGCATGCACATTACCTACATCTTGCACTTAAACTTAATATAGCTCTGGTCAAAGTTTTTTAATTAAAAACTTCAGACTTTCATTAAATCCAATAACACTTATTTTACAATCAAACGATACAATTTGTTTACTTTGAATATAAAACATGGACTTGGGCCACTAATGTCGAAAATTGGATCGGAATTGCCCTTTAATCTTCTTTCTTTTGAATAAATTTGATTTTTGAAGTGACTCGGGTGACTGTTTTTATTTATTACTATGTAGTTCAATAGTAGTTAAATTAATTCATACTAATTCTTTTGCAACACCCTGTACCTAATATACAATAGTGATAGGTATATATTGTAATATTAATATAATAATGTTCAACCGATAAGTTTAAGTGATACTCTAAATTTAGTGTGTTTTTTTTTTAATCTGTTCTATATTTTGTTATTTTTGTTTTTTTTTTTTTGTGGCTCATAATTTTGGGGTGGTGATGATTTTATAACTGGAATATCAAGTAAAACAAGGGGAAATAAAAAATAGAACAAAAATGAAACATAAGATAATGATGAATAAAACAAAAAAAACAAAAAAAACAAAATTAAGTTTCAAAAAAAAAAGGTGGTTAGTGATGGCAAATAAATTATTATTGTGTGTGATCTTTAATTTATTAAAGTAAATATCATGTGTTTTTTTTTTTAATTTTTTTTTTTTTTATTTTTGGTTAAAATAAGTAGATACTTTATATATTTTGATTAATAAATCATATTTCAATATTAATATTTAATATATAGATAAATATAATTTTTTTTTTTTTTTTATCTATAGTATCTATAGTATCTACCAGATATAAATCTATAAATAAATGGTATTTTTTTTTTTTTATATCTTTTTAATATCAAAGAATCAATATAGATACATATTTTTAGTTTCGTTTTTTTTTTTTTTTTTTTTGAAGAAATAAAGTTCAAAAAATTATAAAGTATTATTTTAAAGTATCTTTAAAAGTATGTATCTTTAGTGTAAAAAAAAAACTATGAAAAGGTTATTAACCTAAATATAAGTATTTTTTTATTTTTGATTTTTGTTTTTTTTTCTTCATTTAATTTTTATGTAAATAATTAAAAAAAGATTTTTTATTTTTATGAAATGTTAATTAAAAAATGTGAAAAATATGAAATTAAGATATTGTTTACATATATGTATCTATATATATATATATACATATATACATATGTTTTATTTTTGAATTTTCATAAAGGTTTTTTTTTAAAATGAAAATGTAAAAAAATTAAATTTATATTTAAATTAAATTATTGAAAATAATTGAATTAACATTTTATAATAAGTAGCAGTTTTGGGCGTGTACAATTAAAAAATGGTAATGGGGGGCGGGGAAAATTTAAATTTTAGGTGTTAATTAATTAACGATCTAAAATATCCTTTCATAATTTCGGGAAACATATCTAATTTTCCCCTTCTTTTAATCGATCCTGGGTTTATATCTGAATATATAGTAAGTGAGTATTTAACTCTTTTACGTAAGTAGCAAAAGAATTTAAAAATTGTAAAACTTGTTAACCATTTAGGTTTATGGAACCATTAATTAATATAATCATTGTACTTGGAAGTTTTGCCGAAATTTTAAATTTCAATAGGTTTTTCGAAGGCAGGTTTTTTTTTTATTTTCTTTATTTATTTATTACTAGCTAATACCCGGTGCGCGTTGCTGCGCCTCTTAATGGAGGTTTAATTGAAGTTGATGTTACTGCAAAAAGTTAACACAAAAATTACACTCGGTTTACACATGTAAATTTTAAAATGTATGAAAGCAATCTTTTTAAAACCATTTTTCTAGGATTGTTCTAGTAATTTTTGAAACTTTCTGTAATTCAAAGCAGTACAAACTACTTTCCAAATTTTGACGTAATTTACTTCCAAAAATTTTTTTTTGAAAAATCGTAGGACCGACTGTTAACAGACTCAACTCTATTTTCAAGTTGCTTTACACATATAAAATTTGAGGTAAACCGGTCAAATCGTTTCTAATTTAGAGTTAAGTAACGCAAAAATCTATTAAAAGCCACTGTGCCCCACTGGGTTAACGGAACTACACTTTCTCTTTGGGCAAGCAGTCTTGCGCAAAATTGGACGTAATTTGCTTCCAAATCACTCAACAAAATTTTTTGAGGCTTTCTTTTTAGCCAAAGTAGTATTTCGCAAATTTTGACAATATTATATTCCAAAATTATTTTGACCGACCGTCGGGCCGACATGGGTTAAGAAATTTCAAATCTGTTAATAGTGTCAACTCAATTCTCACAGGGGAGCACGTATATAAAATTTGAAGAAAACCGGTCAAACTGTTTTTAATTTAGAGTTAGGTATTGAAAAAACCTATAAAAAGCTGTTAAGCCCCAATGGGTTAATGCAATACAATAAAATTTTTTTTGTGGGCTTTCTTTAAAGCCAAAGCAGAATTTCGTAAAATCGGACAAAATTTGGACCCTAAATTTTTTTTACCACCCGTAGGCTCGACATGGGTTAACAAATTCCAAAACTGTTTATATTGTCAACTCAATTCTCAAGGAGCATCACGTATACAAAATTTGAAATCAATTGGTTAAAACGTTTCGAATTTAGAGTAAAGTATTGAAAAAACCTATAAAAAGCTGTTGGGCCGCAATGGGTTAATGGAACTCAACAAAATTTTTTTTGGGGCTTTCTTTTAACCCAAAGCAGAATTTCGTAAAATCGGACAAAATTTGGGCCAAAAATTTTTTTAACCACCCGTCGGCCCGACATGGGTTAACAAATTCCAAAACAATTAATAGTGTCTACTCAATTCTCAAAGAGCATCACGTATACAAAATTTGAAGTCAATCGGTCAAACCGTTTCGAATTTAGAGAAAAGTATTGAAAAAACCTATAAAAAGCTGTTGGGCCGCAATGGGTTAATGGAACTCAACAAAAATTTTTTTGGGACTTTCTTTTAAGCCAAAGCAGAATTTCGTAAAATCGGACAAAATTTGGACCCAAAATTTTTTTTGACCACCCGTCGGCCCGACATGGGTTAACAAATTCCAAAACTGTTAATAGTGTCTACTCAATTCTCAAAGAGCAACACGTATACAAAATTTGAAGTCAATCGGTCAAACCGTTTTCATTTTAGAACAAAGAAGTTTAAATACTTGCACCACAGCCCTAACTTGGCGGTCCGTTAGAGCAAAATTTTTGGGCCACGATTTCTTTCCGTACCCAAAAACCCCTATATACAAATTTTCATGAAAATCGGCTGGGCAGTTTTATCTTCTATATATATCTGAAGGTACTATAATTTCTCTATACCTGTATAGAATTTTTGTTCCTATTTTCTTTTAAATTCAATCTTAAAAGTTATGTTTGTTCTTTTGAAAAATGGACCCTACCTTAATGTAAATTTTTTTTTTTTTTTCAAATTGTATATTTGTGTGTATGTTTGTTTATTTATATAGTTATTCTTATCTTTGTGCGGTTTCTTTAAAGTATTATAAGAGCAAAAATTGCCTACATATTTTTTCTATACTCTGTCGGTTTGTTTGTCAATTTGTTGGCTTAATTTTTTTTTTCCACCTCTTTCGAGGGCTGGATGGAAATCTTCAAAAGGCGTTAAGAGAAGGTGATTGCAGTTTCTATAGATGCAGCTTTGATTTGCTAACTAAAATTGAATCTATTGTAAAATTAAATTTGTATTGGATAAAGCCTGAAATATATATTTACAATCTGAATTCAGGGGATTAAGAAAGGAAGCTGTGAAGTGGAGTTAGGGAGCTATGTATCATGTTAGATAATTAGGAAATCATGTAGGAAAATGAGATTCAAGGTTAATCAATTAGAGGTTAAAACGATAATCGTTTAAAGATCTTAGGTACATATTTATGGATTGTTAACTTTAAGAAATACACTGTAACTAGGATGGAAGCATATTTAAATATTCTAGTTAGATCTTTATACCCTAAAGTGTAGGGCATGTAAAAATCTAAAGAAGACATATGTATTAATAACTTAAAGAGATGCACATAGAATAGATTAGAATTATATACATAATAACGACCTGCTCTCGAATTTTGAACGAATTTTCATAAGCTGCGTCTCGGATTCTTGACAAATCTACACAGTGTAGGGTGCAGGGTTCTAAACTTATAAAGCTGTATACTTAAAATTATATAAGAGTGACTGGTGGTGAATATAAGCTGTATAGTAACAAAATTGATATTGAAAGAAGAGCTTGATATTCTTCTCTTCGGATGAAAATTAAAAATTGCCTATTTTTAGGCTTGGAAGAATTTTAGACTGAAATCAATTTAAGGCTTAAACCAAATACATTTATTAAATTGATTCGCCAATCGATTTGAAAGCGTGTATTAAGGAAGAATATTGTTCTTTCATTTATTTAAAAGGGATTAAAATTTAAAATTGCCTAATTTTAGGCTTGAAAATCATTTAAACTTAAATCAATTGTTGACTTAAACCAAATTTTAGAATCTAATAATTTTTCTAACTATAATGTCCACTCTTTAAAAACCTTTGATTTTAATTTCAAACTTCTTTTCTATTCTATTTCTCGTAGTTTCATCTTTCAAAGATTTTTATTTTATTCCTCGTGATTTTTTTTTTTGAGATTGTGGTGAGGTTTGAGTCTATTCGCTACAAACAAACATACAAACAAACAAACAAACAAACAAACAAACAAATAAACAAACTTTCATTTTTATATATATAGATAATTTAAAATAATTTAATTTAAGATAATTAAAATTAGATCTAGAATTTGCTATGTTACTAAATTTTTTAATGTTTTTACCGACTTCTTTTAGTATTTTTTTTTCCAAGGCAACGGAACGCTCGAAAGCCACCCATTGAAACTATGCGGTGTTTTTTTGCGCATTGTGCAACTTTATCGCACCAAAACCACACCTTTTTTGAACCAAAATTTTCGGAGGAACTTGTGATACAAATGTACAGTTTGGTTACAGTGATGGGAACATGGAAGGATTTTGGGATTGTAGGGAGGTTATTTGGGAATGGGCAAAATTTGGAGGGATTTTTAGGAGTAGAATGTTATTATTCTTCTTAAATTTTATTAAGTCGTACAGAAACGAATTACCAATTTTAGGAAACACATTGGACAAAATATTGTTAAAAAAAACTCGACGTACGCATAAAAAACGAATTTCCATAAATCGTGTAACGACATCTTAATAATTTGATGCAATAGGAATGAGCATCCGTTGCACTCCTTGTTTCACATTGGAAAACTTTGAGTGGAGGCATTAATTGTTTTATTTCATTAGAACAGGTGTTCGTCCCCACTAGGTATCTATAAAACCAGACTGTGGTAAGTGACCAGACTGTGAACCGATGGCTAAGTGGAGTGAGAGTTAAGGTTAAATCGATATTTTTCATTAGTAAGTATTTGGGGTTAAAAATTTTTTTTTTTTCTTTCTACTCCCTTTGGGAGCATAGGGCTTCCACAAAGCCTTTCCATCTGTTTCTATTTAGTGCTATGACTTTCATTTGAGACCATGTTTTATTTAGTTCTGTTATTTCTCGCATTACTGTTCTACGCCATGCATTTCTAGGTCTACCAACATTTCACTTTCCTTGAGGGTTCATTTGGGGTTAAAATAAGCCATTTTAAAAATGGGTATAAGAGGAAAGTTAGATGTTTGAGATTTTTTTGATTAATTATTATTTATTTAAAAATTATCTACTAAAAACTAAACGTCAATGTTTTTTCTTAAGACATCAAAAGTAATGAAGGAAGAAAGAGAATTTGCCTGCGTGTGGATAAAGTTAAAATATTAAATGAATTAAGTCTTAAGAGATAGCGAGGCAGAATTGAATAATCTCTAGGATTATATTGCTTTCTCAAAGCAAATAAGAGAAATTGCTTTTGCACCGATTCTATTCTTTCAGAATGAATTTGAAAAGCGGGATCCCACACAATATTATTATATTCAAGAATAAATCGTACTAAGGAACAATAAAGAGCTTTAGTTATAACAATGTTGCTCAATTCTTTAGCTCTTCTTTTTATAAAACTGAGCATTTTTTTTTCCTGGAAATCATATACTTATAATGAAGATGGAAGTCCAATTTATCATCCAACAGAATCCCTAAATAGGTAATACTATTCAATGAAACTTGAAGTGAAATGAAGTATTAATGAATTTACATTGATATCAGATATCATAAGTTGACACATTAAGTTCTCAGAATAAGTGCTAAAAAGAAAGTTCTTAATAATTTCAATTAAGTAAATATTAAAAATATTATTAAATTTGAATAAATTAGTTAAATATTTTTTTAAAGAATTACTATTCATTTATATTTTAAAATTATTTAAATTTAAATATTTGCAAATATAACACCTAATTTTTTTTAATCATAATCAAAATTAACACATTTGGGGTTTGCAAAAAAGTTTCGCTTTTTTTTTTTAATATATTTATTTATACACTTATTTTGTTAAATAAATTTATAAATAAATAAATAAATTAATTTTTCGGCCAAAGTACATTTTAAATACAATTTTGAATAATTTTGAATAATTTTAATATATTGTATTGCCATACCTGTGGAATTAATAAATGATAACAAATACAAATATTTTGATATCGAACACATAATGGGTACAACACACAATAGGTACATTTTGTACTTGTGAATTTTTCCAATCGATTATTAATAAGTTTTTTTTTTTTTTTAAATCGTTATCAACGATTATTTATTTTTAGAAAATTGCGTTGTAGACTTTTTATAGGTAAGGTACCCATACCTAAAATTTACCCTAAAGGGAATGTAAAATAAATATTTTCACACCAAATAACAATAATAATGCCATAAAACTTTTCCTAATATATTTAAATTCCAATTTGATTATAAATAACCTTTATCATATTTATTGAATTTTATTGATACAGGGTTATTTATAAGGTATTTTTAAAATGATCTTTAACACATTAATAAGTGATTAATAAAATATTTTTTAGAAAATAAATCGAAAATATGTTAAATGAGAAAAATACTTGAATTACTTATTAGATTTAAAATAAATAGACAAGGTTAAAGTTTTATTAATTATTAATATCTAATAAGGGGTAGGAGAGGTAGAAAAGAAGGGTACTTCTAAATTAAAAAAGATAACTATAACAAGATTATACATCATATTAAATAAAGATTATATCACGGAGTAATTTCTAAAATTCAGTTATCAAATTTTAATAGCATTAGGTCATAGCATTGGATCATAGATTGAATCAAGTTCCATCAATCGAAAACTCAAAGATTTTAATCAAATGTAAAACATGGAGTAACAATATATAGCCAAAATGGTATAATTTATAGCGACTGATAATTAATTCTAATTCTTAGCTTGCATTTTCTATTTATTAATTGCCGTTTAAAAAACTTGTTCATAGTATAACTTTTTCTATTTAACTGAAGACATTTTTAATTTAAGTGAAAATTTTAATATTAATTGAAAACTTCTATATTTTAAATGAAAATTTTTTAAACTAAGTGAAGGCATGGTAATTCTAAATAAAAATGCCTTTAGTAATTTAGGTAATCTATAGGACTTCAGAGTCTATAAGTTAAGTTTTTATGCTATTTAGACCGTTTTAAATGTTTTTTTTTTTTTGAAAATTTGTTGTATCCAACAATTGTAATTTGGTAAATTTACAATGAGTACTTAATAACTAATTAAAATTAAATTTCTTCACTTAAATTAAAAAAGTATTCATTTAAAATAAAATATTTTCATCCACATTAAATTGTATTTTACTGGCATTTAAGGTACTGTATTTTTGTTGTTTCGTATAATACAATTGATTAAAGAAGTTATATTATGAATTATAGCCTTTAGCCTAAATTCCCGGGAGTGAATCATCATAGATTCTAACAATTAAATCAAATCTTTTCAATTTTTTAATTGTTCGAAGATATTGCATGGAATTGTATCGAATATATTGCAATATTAAGAAAGGGGCGTGTCAAATGACGGGAGTTGTTCTGTTCTGTAATTCGAATGAATTTTTTTTGCAAAATGGCATTTTGTATTCACTTCATTTGACTAATTATTAGAGTTAACATATACATATTTTTTTAACCCTGTATTGAAGCCCTTCCTATTAGAACTAAAATTAAAGTTAAATTCAAAATTAGAATTAGATTAATATTCCCCAGTTTTCTCCAGTCTTAAAAACGCGAAAATACGTTATTATCTTAACTGTCACTTCTAAAAAAACAATTAATATAAATTTTGTGATAACTTTTTATCACTTAACTCCGCATTAGAATCAAAAAAGTGTGACATCACAACATAATTGCAGAAAAAAAGACGATTTATTAAATACATATAGTCATTAAATTCAAATTAAATGTTTTTTTTTTTAATGTTTTTTTAATATTTAATAAATTTAATTTAATGATGATAAAATGAACCGTTTATTTTATGTCGTATTAATTAAAAATTTAAGTTACACGTGTTAACAACAAATTATCGGGAGTTTATTTAAAGATCTTATAAAAAAATAAGAAAAAACACAACGTAAAATTCCCGCGCATTTTTTTCCTAAAATAGTTTTCTGCATGTATGTGTAGATATCACATATGTACATGTGTTTATATGTTTGTTTTATTTTAAATATGTTATTTTAGAATATTAAAAGAAAATTACATAAATAGAATCATTAAATGTAGTAAAAAAATTCCACAATCAATATAAGAATAAATTGGAAAAGTATTAAAAAATTTTTATTAAAAAAAAAATAAAATTTTTTGAAATATTCGACCATTTTCTTCAAAACTTTTAATTGAAAATTTTCTAATAATTTAAAATATTCAAATATACTTAAGTTAAGCTGCTGTTACACGATCAAATTTGTTTTTGAATATGTATGTGATGCATAAAAAATCTTGTAACAAATATAATAACTGACAACTGAAGTCTTCTTGTTCAAATAATATAAAACTTCTAAGAATTAATAAATACTGGTGTTCATTTAACTTAACATACAAGTACTTTTTCAATACAGGTATATATATTTTCTTTTTGAATATATGATTACTTTCAATTATTTGATTTCAAAATTATATGACTTCACTTTTATTTATATAACTGAAATTGATTTTCAAATAAATTATTCCAGGCTTATAATTAAAATAGGACATGATTAGTAAAACCATATGTTCAACTCAAAATTTTGTACTTTTGGATCAAAATTAAAAAACTACTAATAGATTTCATATTTAAACGAGTTATAATTCCCAGAAATCGAACATTCTTTATATTCTGCCAGGCCAGGCGAATTTTAAATTAGTCAGCCCTGGCTTATAACAAAAATAGGATATGATAACTAAATCAATATATTTGAATTAACTAAAGGTACAATTGCACTCTTTTTAACCAAAATAAAAATTAATAATAAGAGATTTTATTTCTAAAGGAGTTATATTTCGTATTCATGTTCTAAATTTTGCAAGGCCAGGATATAATACCATTATTGGGTGTTTAAAATATTCTTTAACAGTGATTCGATATCTTATTAGTAAAACAAACTCGGCTTAGTTAAACTGACCAAAATAAAAAAAGTTTGGACCAACAACTATCTTTACTTCTGGAATCTTACTCTTCAGACTTGTATATTTGGCAGATAGGGCATTTCATATAACCACCAGAATCAAAATATATTCTTTCTAACTGAACGCAGAAGGGGCGCTTCCAGTTAGTTTAAAAGTAGTTAAATTAAATTACTTGAGGAATTTTTTAAGGTCTTGGGTATATATTTAGCATCACAGTAGTGCATTCCTAAATATTAATAGTTCCAGATACAAGGGGGTAGAAAATATGATGTTATGAACTTCAGCTGTAGGCACTAAGGAATTCATTTCTTATTTTATAGAATAATTTTTTTTTATCAATTAAGTACTAATTACAATTTGAAATATATTACAATCAAATATGCATACAAGTTTTGATACCTTTCTTTTTATATCTTATTGTTTAATTTCAAGGTGTAAAAGTACTTTTTTCAATAAGCCTGTGTATCTAAAATAAGTACATTTACACCTTAAAATTAAACAAAAGCAAATATTAAATCGAATTTCATATCTGCTTAAAATTAAAAAACAACAAACAATCAACTTAAATCTTCATTATAAAAAAAATCTTCTTCTATATTGTTATCTAATCTTTAAGATACATAATATATATACGTTAATTTCTTTTCCTATCTCTATTTGTAAATAATATCTTTTACAATATCTAAAGATTCTGATTTTTTTATCTTTTTTTGTTTATTTGTATAACAGTAGTTCTTAAAACTGGAATTTTAATTTAATACCTATATATATATATATTTATATATATATCTTCTATATATATCTGAAGGTACTATAATATCTCTATACCTGTATATAATTTTTGTTCCTATTTTCTTTTAATTCTATCTTAAAAGTTATGTTTGTTCTTTGAAAAATGGACCCTACCTTAATGTAAATTTTTTTTTTTTTCAAATTGTATATTTGTGTGTATGTTTGTTTATTTATATAGTTATTCTTATCTTTGCGCGGTTTCTTTAAAGTATTATAAGAGCAAAAATTGCCTACATATTATTTCTATACTCTGTCGGTTTGTTTGTCAATTTGTTGGCTTAATTTTTTTTTTCCACCTCTTTCGAGGGCTGGATGGAAATCTTCAAAAGGCCTTAAGAGAAGGTGATTGCAGTTTCTATAGATGCAGCTTTGATCTCTTCTAACTTAAATTGAATCTATTGTAAAATTAAACTTGGATTGGATAAAGCCATTAATATATACAATATTTAAAATTTGAATTGAGGGAATTAAGAAAGGAAGCTGTGAAGTGGAGTTAGGGAGCTATGTATCATGTTAGATAATTGGGAAATCATGTAGGAAAATGAGATTCAAGGTTAATCAATTAGAGGTTAAAACGATAATCGTTTAAAGATCTTAGATACATTATGAATTAAAATCTTTAAGAAATACACTGTAACTAGAATGGAAGCATATTTAAATATTCTAGTTAGATCTTTATACCCTAAAGTGTAGGGCATGTAAAAATCTAAAGAAGACATATGTATTAATAACTTAAAGAGATGCACATAGAATAGATTAGAATTATATACATAATAACGACCTGCTCTCGCATTATGAACGAAATTTTATAAGCTGCGTCACGGATTCTTGCCAAATCACGCAGTGTAGGGTGCAGGGTTCTAAACTTATAAAGCTGTATACTTAAAATATTATAAGAGTGACTGGTGGTGAATAAGCTGTATTATGTATAGTAACAAAATAATATTGAAAAAAGAGCTTAATAGTCTAATCTTCGGATGAAATTTGAAAATTGCCTAATTTTAGGCTTGAAAATCATTTAGACTTAAATTTATTTCAGGCTTAAACCAAATACGATTATTAAATTGATTCGCCAGTCGATTTAAAAGCGTGCATTTAGCAAAAATATGGTTCTTTCATTTATTTATAAAGAATTAAAAATTTAAATTTGCCTAATTTTAGGCTTCAAAATAATTTAGACTTAAACCAGCTGTTGACTTAATCAAATTTTAGCATCTAACAATTTTTCTAATTCTGTGGAAAATCTCCAAAACTTGATAACCGTAATTTTTCCCTTTTTGAGATAACATTTGAAGTGGACTGTTTAACATCAAATCTTTGCACTGCCAAAAATAAATAAGCGTTTATTTAATTAAAAATCCCTCAAAAGTTTATAAGAGCGAAATCTGATATAGCTGAATTCGCAAATTAATAATTTGCCTAAATATGATAATTTTATTGAAAAACTGTAATTTTGCGGTTATCAATTTCTGGATATTTTCCACAGAATTATAATGTGCACCTTTGAAAACCTTTGATTTTAATTTCAAACTTCTTTTCTATTCTATTTCTCGCAGTTTTATCTTTCGAAGATTTTTATATTATTCCTCGTGATTTTTTTTTTGAGAATGTGGTGCGGTTTGCAACTGTTAATTTTATGATCTAAATTTTGTTTTTCAAAGATGGTTTGCAATCCAACAGATGATAATATTCAGTAGTAGATTTTTCATTTAGAATAAATACTTTTTTTTTTATTTCTTATCTTTATTTATTATTTTTTGTTTTAAACTTTTTTTAGTTTTTTTTTGTGGTACATGTGGTACTATTGTTATTGAAAACGACCTGGGATTGTTTAATGTTATGTTATATGCTATGTTGTAAATGCTATAGCCTTCGAAATAGTTTTAAGAGAATAAAAAAATAAAGTTTATCTTGTTTTTTATTTTTGAATAAAGCTGACCATTTTTTTATTTTTTTTTTTGTTTTGGATTATTTTTGGGATATTATCCATTTTCCTAAAACATTTTGGTCTAATATATTGTTAAGATTTATTCATTAAAGTGACTTATTAAATTAAGTACTTACTAAAATTAAAAAAAAAATGTAATGCTCAATTTTCCAATCAGTCATTTAAATTTAATTAATCACCCATACCTCCACATGTCTATCAGTTTTTTAAGCATTCGTTCAGCAATACATGATTATTAAAAGCTGTTGTAAGGAACTTTGTTGGGTCTAGATGGTTATCGAAACATACGGCAGGCACTTGGTTGGGTTCAGAGAAATGAAGCAAAGAATTTTTTTTAAATTACCTTAATATGTACACTAAGCCTAATAAGTTTAAATAAATATAATCTGGTCTAATTAAAATTTAGCAATATAAGACTATCGGACAAATTTTCTTTAATGTACTTAAATACTTTCCCTCCTCCCGAGAGGCCTTTCCACAATACTTTATTTGGATTCCAGAAGTAATATCTATACCTAAAGCTACTTCTTTAAAGCAAGATTATATACTTGATGTTTTTGTTTTTTAAAAGAGATAGCGTACTATCTGTTACTGTGAAATTTGTGAACCATTGGGCTCTCTAATACATTTTTTACACTCATGACAGACGCTTAATTGGGTTCCAAGAAGTGAAGCAAAGGATTTTTATAAATTACCTGCATATACATATATGCTAAGCCTAATAAGTTCTAATAAATATAATCTGGTCTAATTGAAATCTAGCAATATTAGAAAATCGGACAAATTGTCTTTAATGTACTTAAATATTTTCCCTCCTCCTAATAGGCATTGCCGCAATATTTTTTTTGGATTCCAAGTAATGTCTATACCTGTAGGAACTTCGTAAAACAAGTTTATATACTTGTTGCTTTTGTTTTTTAAGTACGCTATCCTAACTGTACATTTGACATTCCATTGAGCTCCTTAATACATTTATTACATTATCACCTAAGTTTACCAACAATCTGACAATCTGTACCCAGTTGTAGCTCAAAGTCCCTTTCCTTTGGTTAATAACGCAAGTGCCAACCGACAATGCTCAACCAAAGGCTGAATCCCTTATTAATTACCCTAAAAAAAAATTGTATTAGAAGACCAAATTCCCTTTAGACGAATAACCACAAACCCCATTATTAGAGTTTAATTTTTTCTATAGAGAATTTATTCCAGACAAAAAAGAAGTCCGATTGTGTATGTCTGATTTATTAATACCATTCTTTAACTTTACCTTTAAAAAAAAAAAAAAAAAAATGTATTTTACTGTTGTTGTTTTTTATTTTTTTTTTTTTGTAAATTTATTTTAGACTATGTCTGAATGTCTGTTCAAACTTTATTTATTTGAAGTAACTATATATTTGAATATAAGTATGCATGTTCTTTGCAAACAATGTTCAGTTAAATTTTTCATTGCCTTTTTTAAATTTTTTTTTGAGTTGTGATTCTTTTCGGAATTCATTCTACTATTTTTTTTTTTTTTTGTAAGGTAATGCAAATGAATTAAGGGGAGTTCATACTGTTTTTTACTGGTTTTTTTTTTTTTAGAAAAAAACAAAAACAAAATAAAAAGAATTAAAACTGTAATTAAAGAATAGACCCAGAATAATATAGATTGAATAAGAATAACAAAACAACATAAAAAGAAGGAATTTATAACTCTAGTAAAAGTATAAATTGAATGAAATGCATTGTTTTCAAAAAAAAATAACTTATTTTATGTACAGTACTTCATATATATGTATGTATGTTTGTTAAATTTATTATTAGATTTATCTTAACATATATGTTATCTTACATATATATATATGTTATTAGATACAGATGCATCTGTATCAATAGGTATATTGATAGGTAGTTAGTTTGAAATATACAAGATGTACCTCTAGTGAATTCAATAAATATTATGTACAATTCTATAGATATTTAAATGAATGAATCTATTTTTTCCGTGTGCTGGCCTTAACTGAAGGTCTTCTAGTTTCTAAAATATCGCGCACTTAAGTTAAAATATACTTAAATATTTTTTTATATTAATAATTATCTAATTCTTTTTCTTTAGACAACCTCTGAATAATTTGTAAAAAGCATTCCATATACTAATTATATTCCAAATAAAATAAGTAATGACGTCACAATAGGTAAAAGAAATAAATATTTATATACTTCTAATAGAAATATACATTAGAACTACTCGTATATATATATAAATAGTTTTTTATCTGGTTCGCTATCTCTGATCGCGTCGATGACATTGACTTCTAGTAGCACTTTAGCACCGTTTTGCTGTCGCTTTCATGACCACGTAAGTGTTATATGTATTTAAGCTTTTATGTGTTGATCTATTGCGTTAACCTGAGAAAGCATTTACATTGTATTTCCAGTTCCTTTATGTGTCTAATTAAATATATAAATCCAAGGAGAAGTTGTCTTATATTTGGACGTCAGAAGTAAAGCATGTAGAAATAACTATCAAGGGTTGAATGGGCAACTCAAGTTGACTTCCTTCTTGAATTTTTCCAGATCAAATGTATTAGGAAACTGAAGGTTTCTTAAGAATTTAGAAATTGGATGTGCGACTCAGACTAAATTTCAGAGTTCTTGTTCTGAAAAGTTCAACTGTATATGGATACTACTAATTGAATACTACAAATACTATTTGCAATTTTAAAAGTATATAATTTTTATTAAAAACTATTTATTTTTTAAATTAATAAATTTTACGTTTTTGTATCTTTCAGATTGATTGGAATTTTTTTCACAAGAAAACAAAATTAGGACAACTTTTAAAATCAGTAGCAAGTTTTTAAAAACTAATTACCAACTAAAAAAAAAATCCTTTAAATTAAAAAAAATAATTAAAAATGCTTTAAATGTGAATTTAAACGCTTAATAAAGTAGTGAAAAATTTATTTTATAACAGCAACTAATTAAAATAACAGTTCCCCCCCTTCTTTGAAAAAAAGTTCTTCTTGAAAAAATTTATGTGAAAAATTCTTAAATTAAACTATAAAATTTATAAAATTTTCATAATAATTAAATTAAAAAAAAAAAACAATAATTGGAAATTTTAAATTTTAATTATAACTTAAAAAAAATTCAATTTATTCAAAAAAAAAAGTTAATTAATTAATTAATTAAAATAATTATTACTGAAAAATAAGTTTCAATAAAATATTGATTATATATATAGAAAAAAAATAAATAAAATTTTGTAAAATTATATTATAATTGTGGATTGTTTCATTTGTTTTATCTGGTTTATGAATAACATGCTGAACAGCTGGACTAAATAAAGGTACTTATTTAACTTCCTCATATTTATAGTATATTTAATAATAAATTTTATTATTTATAGTTTTTTTTTAATTTTATTTCTATATTTAAATTTATACTAAATTTTTATATCTTTAATTAATATAAATGCGTATTAAATTAAATTTTGAAATTTATAAAGTTTTGTTTTCATTTTTAACAATTGTAAAAGATTTAATAATTAAAATATTTTGGGATTCTGAGGTTTTAATAGTATCCGCGTAGAACTAAATGACTACATCTCAAAGATAGCTGGTATTGCCAGCTTTCGAAAAATTTATAGGTTTAATGGCACATTTTATCCTTTAAGGACGAAAAGGACATTTGAAAGTATCCTTATAATTTTAGTCTATTTTATAAAAACCGTTATATCAAGCGATCTGTTTGCTATATATATATTTTCATGCAAATGATTAAGATAACGGTTTGGAGAATATTTTAACGTTTATTTGATGAGTTAAGATTTCGTTCACCTTCCATGTAAATCATTGTATCGAACCTTTAACTGATGTACTCCAGATTAGATATACATCGGTCCGACTTTTTAATTAATATTCAAGTATTTAAGTATTTTAACTAATAACTACATTTCATTTAAAATTAAGCACTAATTAATTTAATTATTTCCATACATTTTTACCAACGAGGAGGGGGGTATCCAAAAAACTGATAGAGACCTAAACTGTTTCAAATCTTATTTTGATCTATAATTTTACTTGGAAATAAAGTTAAAATGAGATTTTACTTAAAAAGTGAGATTAAGAGTTTGAAAATCCTATAGGAATAACTTACAGACTCAAATCCTAAAATCTTGAACTTAAATTATATTTCTTATCTTCTTAAGGAGCCTCGCTGGTGTAGTGGGTAAGCTTTGAATTATCAACTGATTCCCGTTCATGTCATACAATATTTAATTAAAAAAACAATTTATTGATAAATTATTTTTCTTCACAAATCTCCTTGGTGACCAAATATAATTTATATTATAAAAATATATAACACTCCATTTAGGAAGAAGGGGTAATAGCTATCTAATTTAAAACATTTATGTTTAAGATACCTGCAAATAAATAAAGATCCGCCCAAAGAACTAGATATTTTGAGAACTAGATTTGAAATTATAAGATATTTAAGACTTCGTTTGTCTTTCATTTAGACTATATATCGAATCTTCATCTCATGTATGTTCTCCAGATTAAATTACTCCGGTTCAATTTTAAGTTAGTGTTAAATTCATTTAAATGAAACTTAAATGAACTTTAAGAAATTGAATTTCTAACTATATTACATTTAAAATTAGACACACATTTTATTTAAGTAAGGAAGTGTCAATCAGAGGTGACCGAGAACTAAAATCTCAAAATTTATTTTGATTTGTATTTTTACTTGCAACATGTTAATGTTAAAATTAATTAAATTAAAATTAATTAGTTTTTATTGCAAAGACCAATTTTGATCCATTGTACTTGGAAAATAAAATATAGTTAGAATGAACTCTTACTCAAAAATTGTGATTTGAATTCAAATTAAATCTTATACATTTTGATCCATTGCTTTTCATTCGCGCTTATAGACTCAAATCTCTAATATACTCTTGATCTTAAATTTGATTTCCAATGCGTCCCAAAAATCAGAAATTTTGAGAACTGTTATGAAAAAGCTCTCTTATTTTCCATTTTTAGAATCTACCATCTTCCATTGATTCAACATCTTACTTCACTATAGAAAGTGTCTGTAATCTCTGTCACAAGCTTTTGAAACAATCTAAGCTTCCTATTCATTTAATTAATTCAATTTTAAGTACGATTTCTCAATGCTATCTCATCTCCATACCCATCTACCCATATGGATGGGTTGATCTCTTATACTTCCTATTATGTACATTAATCTTCAAAAAAAATATTTAAACAAAACATTCTCAATACAAATACCTTGAAAAATCTTAAGATAAATAGTTTTCCAAAAAATAATTTCTTTTACCTCATATTACAAATTCCAATTTAAATGTATTCTTCTAAAAATTCATAAATTATTTTTTTTTAATTTATTTTTTTTTTTTTTTTGTAAACATATTTTTACGCAAAAATTAAAAAATAACAAAAAAACAAAAAAAAAAAAAACCGGGAAAAAAATTAACTGTATATTTTCATATAATATACATATATAAAATTCTTTAATTAGTTCAAAGTCATTCTTGCGTAATTGTCAACCGATCCTAATTAATTCCAAAAGCTCTCGCAGTAACAAAAAAAAATAACACATTTATTTTTGTATATACCCACATACATAATTACTTATGTATAGATGTATGTATTTATTATCAGGTATTTGACCTGAAAATAAGTCACATGTTTTATGTTATAAAAATATATATACACAGTTAATTAAACTTTTTTTTTTTAGTTTTTTTTAATATGGGGGTTTTTCTTTTGATGAAAGTATTGCGAAATTAAGCATAAATATCTAATCATATTTATAAAAAGATACACATATGAATAAAAAAATAACAATAATAACAACAACAAAAAGCTAAAATAAAATCTGTTCATGATTGTTTTAAAGTTTTTTTTTAACATAAGCGAGCGAACAAAACCGTTGCTCACGTTTTTTACATTTTCGTATAAATATTGAGGAAATCTCCTCAATTACTTTTCTCTTATTTCCTTTTTATATTTTTTTTTTTTCAAATTTTAATTGTATCAAATTATGCAAGAACTGATGTTGCCGTTATTTATTATACTTAAGATATTTATATTTTTTTTTTTTTTTGTCTTTTTTTGCGTAATAGCGAGTACCGAAGCATCTTTTTTTTTATAAGAGGCAGAAACAAATTTTTTATTCAGATAAGAAATTATTATGTATATATGAATTTTTAGTACATTTTCAAAAAATTTTGTAAAAATGTACCTATATAGTTTCACTCTGTCCGTCCGTCCGTCCGTCCCTTTTTACGTACGATTGACAAAAAAATATCAGCAACGGGTAGGTATTGCAATAAAAATAATTTAATGTTAAAACTTTTTTCTATTACCCCTCCCGTTACGGAGCTACAGCCCCTCAAAGTCGGAAAAAGCCCTATATTTAAATAGTTATAACAAGAGTTCTATAAGATATATTTTCATCCTGAAAACGGTAAAAGACAGCTGCTTTTATAAGCTTTACGAACTTTTAAAAGCCAAATGTATAGGGTTACCATTCGGTATTAAAATTTACCGTTATCTAATACTAAGTTTTGCAAAATTTTTGGCTCTTCATAACTTCTGAACGCCTCAATCTAGAAACTTGAAATTTTAGGAGAAGCTAGATCCTTAGAAATAAGTAGGAGTCAGTTAAGAATTTTTTTTTGTCACGCCCCCTGTTTAGGAGCTGTAAGGGGTCCAAAACCTTAAATTTTGCTATAAATTTAGCTTTTAAACACCTATAGCTTGAGCACCTGTCAATATTTTTTTTTATTTATATACAAAATTGAAAGCTCCAAAACGGAAGTTTCAACCAGTGTCAAAGGTTTTTCTTAATTTTAACTTTGTCCGTCCGTCTGTCTGTCCGTCTGTCTGTCCGTATGTTTACACAAAGTCTTACACCGTTTGAAATAGAGAGAAGAAATTTTAACTACGAGTAGGTATTGTAAAAAAAATAATTTCATGGAAGAACTTTTTTCTGTAGCCCCACCCGTTACGAAGCTACAGCCCCTCAAATTTGGAAGAAACCCTTTATTTAAAACGTTATAACAAAAGTTCTATGAGGTATTTTGTCAATCTGAAAACGTCGAAAGATAACTACTTTTATAAACTTTATAAACTGTTAAAAAACTTATACATTGGGTTGCCATCGGTACTAAAATTTACCGTTATCCAATACTCAATTTTTGCAAAATTTTTGGCCTCACATAACTTCTGAACGGCTCAAGCCAGAAACTTGAAATTTTGGGAGATGTTAGATCCTCAGAAATTAGTAGGAGTCGGTTAAGAAAATTTTTTTGTTGCGCCCCCCTTTTAAGAGCTGTAAGGGGTCCAAAATTGAAATTTGGCTTTTTTTAAGCACCTGTAACTTGAATACCTGTCCAAATTTTTTTCTATTAATATACAAAATTTAAAGGTCCGACATTATATTTTAACATATGTTAAGTGCTTTTCTTAAATTCAAAAGCGGTTCTTTAAATTGAAGAAAGTGTCTTTCAGTTTTATCCATTTTTGCTTAGATAGTAAAATTTTAAGTAAAATTCCAAATTTTGGTTTAATTCCTAGAACCTAAAAAAATGGGGGGAGGGAGGGGGTGGTGAGTGAGAAATTTGGTAACCTTCCCCATTGAAGAGCTATTAGGACTTAAAAATTAAAAATTTACTATTTTTACAATTAAGCAGTGACTTATAGTATATATTTCCAAAATTTAACTGAGTTTTTAACACAATATAATTTTGAAAATGTACTTTTTTAAAAACCCTTGGTTTTTTTCATCACTTGTTTTTTTTTAATTTTAATTTTTACTCCAGTTTTTTTATCAGTATCCTTTAGATACAAAAATTATATGTTTTGTGCAATAGCTTTTTAGAGGTGCGGTGAAATAAACCTCTGTGAAAAAAGGGAGTGTTATCTCATAATAATTCAAAAATAAGAAAATTAGTCACTATACAAAATTACAACTTCTACTCCCTAAAACCAATGCCCCTAGAGTGTTAACTCATATTATATAAGAAAGCTAGCCCCTTCACGAAGCTAGCCCCTACACTACCTACAAAATAATAACCCTAGAGTGTTAGCCCATATTAAATGAGAAAATTAGCCTTTACCCCCCTAAAAAATAATGCCCCTGGAATGTTATCTCATATTAAATATAGAAATAAGACCACAAAATATGAGAAATAAAATACCATGGTATTATTTCTTTTTCAATTTAACTTTCTAAAAGTCAAACCCCGGGGTATTATTTCTCTTTCAGTTTAATATTAGATCCTCCAATCGAAATAAAACCTCGGGTTGTACATTCTAATATAGAATATATGGTAATCTCTTAAAGTCACTGGGAAGGGTCTTAAAGTTTCATTCAACAAAAGGGTGGATATTACATTTATCATAAATTCTAAATTTAAAGTTGTTTTTAATTCAGAATCTTACTTACACACATGTAAATAATCCGGAAAAGTTTACTACCCTGATTTGTAATACAATTCTAAAATTCTTCCTAATTTAAAACTTTTCATAGACAAAGGTATAGAAAATTCGACTCCTCATTAAATATAAAATTACAACACTGGGGTGTTATTTCTCTTTTAATTCAAACCTTATCTTCTTGAGAAACAAAACTGCGGGACTTTATGTCTTCAAAAGATAAAAGGTAAATTGAACGAGTAATGGATACCACCCTAAGGTGTTATTTCCTAATCAAAATATGAACTAGTGCCCCAAGGTCTTGTATTTATATTTACCAATGAGTAGCATCACGAAAAATTTAATTACCAGGGACTTATTTTAGGGCGCCCCTTTTAGAAAATACTGTTATAAATATTAATGTATGTATATTTCTTATTCAAAATAGCGTCCCTAGGTCTTATTTCAATTTTCCAATGATTTATAACACGCGAGAACTTTAATTCGCATGGACTTATTTCACAGCGCCCCTTTTAGAAAATACTGTTATAAATATGTATGTATGTATATTAAATTGATTTTTTTTTCTTATTTTGTTAAATTGTATCTAAACTAATAAGATTTTTTGTTTTTTTTTTTTTTTGTACTTAACGTAATAAAACGTGGCGTATGCAAAGATGTTTGTATCTCAGCATGATGCCATATAATCATTTAAAGTAGAAAAAAGCGAGAAGAGGGGTATAAAAAAACTGTACAAAAGATAGAAAAAAAATTTTTTTTTTTTTTTGTGATTTGATTTTTTTTTTGTATTTGTCTCCCAAAAAAAACAACAAAATAAAATTCTTTAAATTCTTTTCATTCTAAAATAATATTTTAAGCTTTTTTTGTACACTTTGTATTTATTTAAAATATCAGATGATCATTCAAATCATGATGATAATACTGATGATGCTTTTTGATATATTTATGATGAAAAGCTTTCTTTTTTTTTGTTTTTGTTTTTTTTGGTAATACCTTTGCTTATATATTAAATGTGTATTTGCTTATTTGCTTACCTGTTTTTGACCTGGACGATGAAAGAAGAATTGAGTATAAGTATTTTTTTTGATTTTTTTTTTGTTTTTTTTTTTCTATTTACTCAAAAAAAAAAAATTAAAATTTATCTTCCTCATCTATGAAAGAATAAAAAATAGAATTGTTTTTTTTTTTTAATTTATCTAATAAGAGAAAGAGAGACAGAGATAGAGATATTAAGATTTAAAGAGATGTAACAGTAAGAGAAGACAAGAGAAAAATAGAAATAAAATGAGAATTGAGAACAGGTAAAAAATAAGATGAAATTTATAATAGAATAGGAAATTCCGTTAAAATGATGATGACCGTAGTATCTTTTTTTAAGTTACAAAAAACAAAAACAACAACAAGAATAAAAAAAAAATAAAAAAAAAAACAAAATTGTACAATAGATTTAAATTATATTAACCCATGTGCGGACAAGACAAAATAAATTTGATTAGTATAAATTTTAATATTTATTATTTTAATCAACTAGGTATTGAAAGTTTTAAGAATAAATAGTACGTATGATATGAACTTTTGATCTTAAGTTTTAAACTTTACTTGTGTGTTTTGATAATCTTTTTTTTTTGCATGTATTTTCTATTTAGAAATTTTTGTATATTAATCAGTAGTACTAGGTATAATATGATTACATACTGCCTTAGCTTAGTTATATTAATATTTTAATTTAAACTTTAATCTGTGCAACAGTTTTTAAGTACAAAATTTTGATCACTTTGATGCTCTTATATATTATTTTAGTACTAACTGTTAGGTTAATAAGCCTCTCTGGTTAGTAAGCAATAGCTAAATGTTGGATTAGGGGAGTCATATTATATTCTTATTTATTAAAATTGATCTTAATGAATTCCATATACAATTTAAACTTGAGGTACTAAGTACTAAGCCTTATAACTTTTAAAAACGTCTTAGATTTTCAATAGATAGAATTCTATTTTTGTTTATATTCTAACATTTTGTATTTGAGTTATAATGGTATTCTGTATCTGTGACTTATATTATTCAATTAAGAATTTGTTTGTATTTTGAAATGCTTGTCTATATGGTTATATTAAAGTATGTTTTATTTTTAAAATTTATAATTAAAAATTGTTGGTAATGCCATTAATTTGAACCCAATTTCGAATAGTGGCTTTGTCGATTTCGAAAACCATCTGTGTATTGTGAGAGCGTTGTTGTATGACTAATATTTTAAAATACACGACAACTCGACTTCCAACTGTAAAAATCTCTTACTCTTGTTTTAAGTTTGAAAAGTTTATAAATAAGTTTTAATTTCGAATTCTAGTGTATAAGAGCCGAAATTCTTCTAGACAGTTTTACATAAACTTTGAAGAATCATTTAACAATTCTAAGTAAAAATATAACACTTACTTGTAACTGTACTACTCTGCTGAATCGATAAGTCCATATAATAATACGGTACAATAATATGACTTCTATTATGATATAGTATGTCTAAGAAACTAGTGCATACTATGTAAACTGAACTATAAGGTTCATTATTAATTCATATTAGGTTCATATATATGGTTTATCTTCATTTTACGATTTTCGAAATATAAAATTCTTTAGCTTTGAGTTACATTTTAAAAACTTTTGAATATTAACACCCATTTTAAAGAGGGTGGTAAAGTATATTATAAAATTCGGTATCGTTAAGTATATACTATATATATAGTATTTTTATATAATGTACGAAATGTTATTTTCTAAAATGTGATAAGAACTATTCAATATCGAAATAATTTTAAAGCAATATAGAATAGCTTTTATTTTAATACAAACGAAATTCTTTTTTATTCAGTTTTAAGTTGTTATCAGACACTAGATACCATGTGCTAATTTCTACATTTTCTTTTTTTTGTTGTTGTTGTTATGTCTTAAAAGTTGGAGATATCAGAGTCATTTTGTTTTTTTTTTTTATATCTATAATGAATTTTTTTTTTATTTAAAATTTTTTTACTTTAACTATTTAAAGCTTTGATTTTATTTTTTTTATTTTTTAAATGACTGTTCTAATTGAATGCTTTTTGTTTTTTTTTTTAATTTTTGGAAAGTGTAGTATGGGTAAAGTATGGTAATAGTGAAAAACGTATTTTGAGATTTAAAAACGTTATAAGTTAACAGGAGGATGCGATTTGAACCTCCCTAAAGTTTATGATGCTTAGAACAGTATTTTTGTGTGATAATTTTTGGAATGTCTGCTAAAGCAAATATGGGATCTAAATTGGACTAAGTGAATAAAGTTTGGCCCAATTTATTTTGTATTGAAGGTATAAAAAGAAGCTCAATGGGGGGTCTCGGTTTTAATTCTTTTGGTTTTTATATTTGTAAGAGAACCAGTGGAGGATTTCGTAAATCATAAATACGAGGATTATCTCGATAGCCTAAGACATCAAAAAACCTCGGGAATTGGGAATCCGAAATCTCGAATAAAATAATAAAAGGGATAAATTTAGGGTATATTGAGGGGGTTATACCAAAATATGTAAATTTGTATATTAAGTTTTTATGTATATATCATAAATATATGAATTATTGACTTTAGGAATCATTTGAAAAAATATATAGTTCCAAAACCTCAGCGGACGCATGTCAAATTATTACGTCATCTTAGCAAATCTAGAGTAAAGGAATTGCGAATGGGAGTTAAGAGATTTGGATTTTCGAAAATTAAAAAAGAGAACGAGATTTTGATTTATAAGATCTTAAAAACCGAGAAATCGTACTCGACCTTTTAATTTTCTCCTTGTTTTGCATTGGAAAATTTTTAGTTATATAAAATTATTTGAAATATTTTAGAACAGGGGTCTAAATGTTAAGAGTATCAATATCAATATCGAAATCTTACCAAATCCAAAGGGGTCCAAGTCTTAAGAGTATCAGTATCAATATAAAACAAAACTGGTGACCAAGGTTGCACTTGAAGAGGATTTAGAAAATCGAAGAATGTTTTGATAATCGAAAACCTAATTAAGTTCCTTGCAAAAGCCTTCGGAACACTTATATCAGGAGAAAGTCAAGTGGATTACAATCTAATACAACTTTTATTACTTTCATATATTTCAAAAAGAAATCAAAATATATTTAATATTACCATATGTTGCATTTTTTTTTGTTTTTTAGAGTTTAATCTATTTAGCGAGCGTAAGGAACACATTTTCATTTTTGTTTTATTCATTTGTTTTTGGAAACCATTTGAACTAAATTTAATCATGTGATTGTGTTAATAAATTTAAATTTTTAATAAATTAAAAAAAAAAAAAAAATAATCTGAAGATACAAATATAGCAGACGACACAAAAAAAAAACAAAAAAAAAAACGATTTTATATTTTATATAAATTGATTTGATTGTTGTTGCCACTGAAGGTGGTTTGATATTTGTTGGTGCTATTGTTGTACCTTATATCATCTGTAAGTTATTAGTTTTTTAATTGAAATTAAAAGTTCTGAAGTTTTTTTTGAATTTAGATTCTTAAAATAAAACTAATATATGGTAAAATTACTATTAATATCTTGGTGCATGGGTGGCGAATGAATTAAATGTGTTGCAATTTCCATTTTTTTTTTAATATATGAAATTTATTATAAGTAAATTAAACGGGAAATATTTATTGCTTTTAAATTTTATTAATTTTTAAATTATTAAAGTAGTGTCTTTTGGTTTATAAACCTTTTTAAAAGATATTTTGTACTTAAGTTTAATAACATTTAATGTATAAGTTTAGTAAGTTTAGATACTCTTGCCAAATGTCAAATGATAAGTATACAGAATTGTGGAAGTTAGTGTATTCAGTTGCAAGTGTGTATTCAGTTATTCTTAAGATTTGAACCCCTGTTCTAAAATATTTCAAATAATTTTATATGACTAATAAAACAGTTGTTCCGTCTCCGGAGTTTTAGACAATCGTAAATCATGTTCAAAAAAATTATAATTACATACAAATCAAATATATTCAATAAACGGTATATATATAATTTATATTTGATAGAGTTTTTCAGTAATAATTGTTATACTATCAATATTAACTATTTTTCATTTGTCTTAAGTGGTCAGCTATGGTATCTCGGTTTTTAAAATCTCGAAAATCAAAATAGTTACCTTTTTTTCCAAATCTCTATCTATTTTATAATTTTCAATTTTTTGAAATTCTTTGATTCACATGATGTATTTTGATGGGTTAGCTCCGAAATCCCGGGCTTCACAATCTCGTGTCTTAAAATCTTACGTACTAATTTTCAAGGAAAAGAGGAAAACTTAGGTTTGAATACAATTCAAAAATTCCTTTTAATTAGGAATCTTCCACACATAAGTGCATATAAGTATTCGGGAAGAAGCGCATTTCTCTGCTTTTGAATTAGCTCTATAATCCTCCCTAATTAAGAATTTCGCAAATTATATAAATATTCTGAAAAAGATCAATGATTCTGATTTCATAACCATCCTGAATATTTTATATTTTACATGGATGTTGAAAAAAATTAGCTGGAAGTACTTAATTTTGCATATCAAGGGCTGCCAACCCCGAACGCCCGCTAATTTAATTATTGATGATAGATTTGGCAATCAAAACCAAAATCAAAAAAATTGTATGTATCGTCTGTTCCAAAGATGTTTTAAGTTACATAAACCTACCTTAACTTTTATAATTAAAAACTAAGCATTTCTAATGATTTAAACTTCAATTGTACTTCAGCCTCAGTATACATATTGAACCCAATCAACTCAACACATATATTAATATATAAAGTTAGTTCTTTTAAAGTTGCCTTTTTATTATTATGAAGATCTAAGGATTATCTACCCCAGAAATTTTGTGCTGATGGCTTACAATCGACCCTTAGCCCACTTTTTTGTTACTCCTTTTATTCTATTCTAAACCATAACACATATTTTAAGGACAAGTACAATTATAAGTATCTAGTTAAGTACAAGATTTCGTGACTTACAAAAGTAAAAAACTTCTATATTTCGAATACCAGTGCAATTATCAGCACAACTAAACCTTATTCACATTACTTTGTCTAGTACCAGTATTTCTGTGATTTCGATACTTACAAAAGTAATCGAATACAGTACAATTATCAGTATCATTATCAGATTCTCTTTACTTTATCAAGTACCAGTAGTACTTATATTTCGATATTTACAAAAGTAAAGGACTTCTATATTTTGAGTACCAGTGCAATTACCAGCACAATTACATCTTATACTCATTACTTTGCCAAATACCAGTATTAATTAGATTTCGACAATTACAAGAGTAAACGAATCAATTACAAATACTTGTAATTCTCAGAAGTAATTAAATTTTGAGTTTAATTACTTTAGTAATTATTTTTTGATATCTTAAGTATAGTTTAGTTGGTAGTGAAACGTTTAAGGAGAATAATTCATTTGGGACTCACTATACGTTTTCGAACAAAGCTGTTATAATTTTCGAATTAGCTTAAAAAACAGAAGCTTGTCTTCAAAAATATTGTAAATATATCTTAAAAAATTTAAAATAGTATTTGAAAACTAGCAACAATGTACCTACATAAAAGTCCGAAATATTTGACCTAGTTTACCGTTATTAATTTCACTTAATACCTTGCTTCAGATTAATCACAGTATTTTAACTAAATTGTAAAAAATAAAATATAATCAGAGCAATGAAAGTTAACCTTGAATTTTACAATAATTTAAACATGTATCTCATAAATTTCATCATAACAAGTTAAATAAACATTAAAATTTCAAAAATTCTTTGAGTTCATTGTTCATATTGAATTTCAATCATGATTCCCAACTGGGAATTATTTCATCATATCATTTTCATTTTCTCTCATATACCACATGTTTTCATTAACTTTTTAGTTTCCGATTTCAACTTAATTATTATGCAAACATTTTTTTTTTTTAATAAACATTTGTTTAATTTGTGTTTTATTATTTGCTTTCTTTTGAAATCTTTATTAACATTTTTCTTTATCACTTTTTCTTTTCATTTTCATTTCTATAAAAAAATTTTTATTTTAAATTTATTTTAAACTGTGTTTTATTTGTTTTATTTTATTTTTTTTTTTTGTCATCTCTTAAATAAAAAAATGCAATTTATTTATATTCATTATATATTTGAATATAAATGAATGAATTCCAATTTGGTTTTTATGTTTTTTTTTTCATTTGTTTTTTTTTTTTTTTGATATGATGTTGTGCAAAAAAAAACTGTAACTAGTTTAGTTTACTTAGTTATCGCGAATTTTGATTCGATTAATTGTGTATCTTAACTTTTTTTATATTGTTTCATCAGATATAATGGGATTCAATTGGTGGAGTGATATAATGTCAAATGAAATACAGTTGGGGGAGTTCCATAGTCTCGGTTATCTTTTTTTCAAATCTCGTTTTATGAAAATTGCGTTTTTAGAAAATCTAGTTTTTAGAAAATCGTGTTTTTAAAAACAATCTCGTTTTTGAAAATCTTGTTTTTTACTGAAAAATCTCGGTTTTTTAAAAAACTTTTATTTTTAAGAATTCAAGTCTTGGACACAGAACCAGAAAATCTTTTCCAATATGTTTAAAAGGAGGGATTTTTTAAAAACAAGATTTTCAAAAAACATGATTTTTAAAAACAAGTTTTTTAAAAAACAAGATTTTAAAAAAACAAGATTTTCAAAAACTAGATTTTCTGAAAATGGGAATTCAGCTCAAACCCAATAAAGTTTCTTGAGTAAGGCGGGATTTCAAAATTTGTTTAGAAAATCAGAGTTTCTACATTTTCCGAAAATGTTTCTAAAACTCGGGTTGGAGTTTTTTTGATATCATGTTATTTATACAAAATTAAAGTAAGTACAGTTCAAATTTTGTTAAGACAGACGATAATGAAAAACTTTTTTGTATTACTTAATTTTATGGATAAGGTAACCAATTAAAATATTGCTTATTAGTTGCTGTTCCTGTGCGTTTACCCGATCTAATTTCTAATTCTAAGTTCTTGAAGTTTATGTTAGTTTTATATAAATAAAATTGATTTCAAAGGCAATTCTTTGTTTTATAAATATTTTCGGGTTTCAAAGTTCGGATACTTTTCTTGTCTCAAACAAGGAAGTAATTAATTCGATTTTCTTAATCCTTACATTCGTGAACAAATGTAATTGAGGGATATTTCGAGCAAATTACGAATAAAAGAATTTTTCATTATATACCACTTGACAGATATCAGTAGTTAGTAACGAATTACGCTAATGCTAATCACACCAATTCTTTTATTAAGCCAAGTGTTTGATACAATTTATTTTCATAGTTTTAGGCAGATTTGTATATTTCAGGTACCAATACAATTATCAGTACCCATTATCTGATACTCATTCTTTATGAATGAAAATATTCACAAATTACTTGAAGAATAATTGAATTCTTGATACTTAAGTATTTCTTGGTACTTAATTAATAGAAAATACTTCAGTATCAAAAAATCAGTACAAAAGTAATTAAACTCAAAATTGAATTACTTTCTGGAAATTACAAGTATTGTTACTTGATTTTTTTCTTTATACTCGAATTTTATAAGTATCGAAATCTAAGTACTTAATACTGGTACTTGACAAAGTAATGTATATCAGATAATTGTACTCAGAACTGTACTTGAGTACTATCCGACTCAGTATTATACAAATCCAATTTTTGATATATTTAAGTTAATTGGACATTATTTCATTTGAATTTTTTTCACATTACCTGGTAATCTATATTTAAAAGTTACTTATTTAACTAAATATCGAAAAAATTTTATAACAACAAACCCAACAAAAAAAAAAAACAAACGAATACAAGTGATAAAATTTAAGATGAATGAAAAAAAATCTCTCACAATTGGGAGAACATCGACATCTTATAATAATGAAATGATTAATTAAAAACTTGCTTTTGCTCACAAATATATATTTATATATATATATATATATATATTTATCAATCACTGAAGAGGTGAATATTTAATTAATTTTTTTTTTTTTTTAGATATTTATTTTTTGATAAATATTTATTTAATTTGTATTTTTTATATATAAAATTTATTTTAAGGTTATTGGACCGCTTTTTAGTTTTAATGTGTTCGAGTACATACGAGTACTTCAAATAAATTGAATGGAACTATATATAAAATGTCAGTGAATTATTTCAAGTACATTTTCACTCGCGAAAAAAAAAATGATCGAAATTCTGTTGTCATGATAAAAATTCCATTAAGTTTGTCAAACTGTTTTATCTCATACATACATTATGTATACGTATATATTGATTGTACTTGGTATTGTACTCAGTATTTGGTATATGAAATCTACGTATATATATATATATATATATATATATATACGTAGAATAATTTTGTGAACAAAACGACTCTAGTAATTGTTTTAATTTAATTCAATTTTATTTTTATATATATATGTACTCATATATATATATATGTACTCGTATATATTGAATTTTATTATTATTACTCTTGTTGTTCTTCTTGTTGTTGCTAAGTTTGATGACTTGATGATTTTGTACTGTGAGCAATAAAATTGCATAAATTGTAGAGAAATAAAAAATAACCCGAAACCCCAACCCTAACTTGATATTTTTTGTACTTGTATAATAAATTATAATATAAGTACAAGTATATGATAGTACTCAGTTTATTGTTATTTTAATTGAAGGTGATGTGATAACGATTATATCAATGAATATTGCATCAATTTTAATTTATGTATTACTTATTGTTTGTTGTTTTGTTTTTTTTTTTTTAAATTATTGCAGAATTAAAGTCATGAACTTTTATCTGATATCCGTTTTTTGTATAGTTATAAGTTTATTAAAAAATTTATTTGGTTGCACAATTGTATTTTTACAATTAAAAATATGGTCAATTGCATATTTCATATGAAATGAAAGGGTTTTTTTTTTTTTAAATGCCTTATGAATTTTAAATTGACTGTAGAATTAAAAGTTTGGTTGTTAGGTGGGGATGGTTTTAGATTTATAATTCATTTTCAAATAAAAGAATGTAGTTCGATTACTTTCTGGATATAAGTCATTTAATAATAAAATTATTAAATGTAATTCATATGTTTGTAAATGAGTAATCAATATTCATAAATGAAATCTTTTTTTAATTTTTTTTTATACGATAACTGTATAGAACCCAGCCTCAGCCCCTATACTAACTAGTACATTTACTAGTACATGTAAAGTCGTAATTTTTATTTAATTGATTTAAAGATTGTCTACCCCACAAACTTTGCCCTGATAGCTCAATAATCGACCCTTAGTCAACTTTTTGGTAACTATATTCGTTTTTAAACCATAACGCTAGCTCTCTATATTTTGAGTACCAGTACAATTACCTGTACAATTACAACTGATTCTGAATACTTTGTCAAGTACCAGTATTACTTAAATTTTGGTACAGAATAAGTAATCGAATCAAGTGCAAATACATGTAATTCTCAGAAAGTAATTAAATTTTGAGTTTAATTACTTTTGTAATCATTTTTTGATACTTAAGTATTTTCGAGTAAATAAGTATACCAAGAAATACTTAAGTATCGAGAATTTAATTATTTTCGAAGTATTCAAGTATTTTGTAAATATTTTCATTTCAAAGTTATGAGTATCAGATATTGGTACTTACAAATGTACTTAAGTACCATTTCACTGAGTATTGTACAGGTTTGCACGAAATCCATATTAAAATGGAAGGTAATTTCATGAGAAATATAATTATTGATTTATTCGAAATCAAAACTATTATTTTGTAAAATAAAATATTGTAGAACATATATTCACATGTTACCAAAGTGATTTGGCAGAATGTGAGCGAGAAGTAATTATTTCAAGTATAACTGTTATGAGTGCCGCTTACTCATATAATAATAAGGGTGATCTCATATGGAGGATTCAAATCCAAGGTGAAGTAAAAGTGTTTATTTAATATTTGCCATGGAGTAACTAAGCACAATTGACTACTTGTTATTTAACTCAAAGTTACAGAAGTAATTTAGTCTAAAATATGATATTATTACAATATAAATATTTTAAATGTAATTAAACATAGGGAACCTAATTAAGATGTTTTTCCTGTCATAAGTAATTGTACTGTAAGCATTTGTGGAATTATTAAGATAAATTCTTATTTAAAGAATGTTATAAATCCATTAAGCAACCTCGCCACTGTACATATGTTTCAACATTTAAATGTTATATAGACAGATTTGTTAGCCTTACAGTGACTTAGATAAATTAATTAATTACTTATATATTATCTACAGTTTAAAAAGAACTGGGTTCTGAAAACTATATGTTTGAATTAAATCAAGTACTTTAAAATTGGAAATATTAAACGAATAATAAGTCTTATAAAAAGTGACGCTAAGATATATCCTTATTAAAAGGACTGTCTTATTAGAAATAATAAGTTTTAAAATAACGCCAAGGTATATCCTTATTTGAATGATTGCCTTCTTTTACCATCGTCCCTTCAATTTATCCTAAATTGGTAAATGTCAGTATTTGATTATATAATTTAAGCTTTAAAAAAATTTTAAGCTTTAATATCTCAACATTTTTTAAATTCTTTTAACAAAACGAACTATGCTTACAATTTACTTGTATCTATTTCGTTAAAATCCCAATGCCAATTAAATGTAATTTATTTCCAAGAATTTATAATATTCTTGGTACAATTCACCACCACTTATCGTTTACCCAAAAAAAAAAAAAATCCTATATTATTTATTTAATAAAAATACGGGTACATGCAATAAGACCAAAAAATAACCAATTTACACTTTTTTGCCTTTATTTCAATCACATTTGAAATAAAATCAAAGTCATAAATTTTTAATTTTCGGTTTTATTTCATTTTTATAAATTTTTAAAAAAAGAAATAAAGCCAAAAATATTTTAAACATAAGATAAATCAAAATTGGTATTGTAGCTTTTTCCAGAATATTTATATATATATAAAAATTCAGATTATAATTATGTGAATATACCAGAATCTGAATCAGGAGGGATTGTTTAGTACATAAATATTTTGGCAAAATGGAATACCCTGATTTGAATCCAACTCTAAAATCTCTCTTAATTCAAAATTTCACATATACACTTATATAAATATTATAAATATTCTGGGAAATCGACAATCCTGATTTGAAATCCAAGTCTATATATATATAAATATATATATATAAAGATTCTGTAAAAGGAGAATACCCTGATTTTAAATCCAGCTCTAAAATCCATCCTAATTCAACAAATGTAATTTGACAAAATTTAAAAATTCGTTTTTTTGGCTTTATTTCAAATATTTTAATGAAATAAAGTCAATTCGCTTTATTTCATTTGGACTTATCGGATGTACCCTAAAAATACTAAAATGGATATAAATAAGTATATGTATAAGTATTAAGTATATAATGTATAAAATCTTAGAATTTGGGATAAAATATCTTTTTTTTTTCAAGTTTATTTATGTTCAATTTTATCTGTCGCTTTTTTTATCCTTCCAACAAAATTTATAGATACTTATACAAATATATATATATATATATATATATATATATATAAATGTTACTTACCTTCAAAAACAGGACTTTTTCTACTATATTATGTGGGTGTTACTCATTTTTTTTTTTACATAAATTTAAATATATATGTATATATATATATAAATATTTAATATATATATATATATATATACATAAATTATTCCATAAATTTTGTCTATTAATTATTCAGGATATCGTCAGTATTAAAATTTTAATATATTTAATTCAGAAAGCATAAATATAAATATACAATTGTATATATATACTAGAAGGAAAGTCCTTAATTAAGGATGACCTTTTTTCTTATTTTCTATTTACAATAAATATAAAATATATCCTTAAAAAAAATTTAAGAAAAATATCATTGAACTGTAATTTTAATAAGGATTCGCAAATACACTTTTACAAATTTATTTATTTTTATTATATATATGTATATATATACATACATGAATATCTTAATTTGTAGAGTTGTATAAGTTCAATGGCCGAAATAATAAAATAGGATTCTTTCTTATTATATAAAAACATGTGCCAATGAACAGAATAATAATAATAATAATAAAAAAAAAATTTAGAATTATAATGACACATTTTATAAGTATAAAACTTCAACGTGAATCCTGTAAATCCTTTTTTTGTTTTTTTCTTTCCTTGTTGTTAGCTGAAAAAGGAAAATATTGTCCTTGAAGAATTTTATTTTTTTTTTTTAATTGTTGTTTTTTTTTTTTATTTTGTTTTTTTAGGTTTCTTAAAGGAAAAAATGATTGAAAGGAGCAAATAATTTGTGGCAAAGTGGGAGAGGAGTAGGGAAGAAAATGATTTGAAATTCTTAAAGTGTTTGATTTTATAATGATTCTCATGTACATGAATTGTATATTAAAATGTTGTAGTTGAACTTTGCTGTTGTATTGATTTGATATTGATATAATGAAAATAAATTCTATTATTTCGAAATGTTATAATAATATTAAATTTAAATAATCTTAAGAATTATATTTGGGAATTGTATAGTAAAGTAAAGAGTTAAAAAGATTTATTATTTTTCTTGCCTACTTTTAGGCGTTTTTTATAAACTCAATTACTTCTGAATAGTAACTTTCAGTGATAAAACTTAATCATAACACAACTGCGTCTAAAAAAAACACATGCAAAATTGTATTTTTAATTGCAATAATCTTAATTGTGTCCTATGTCTATACTTCAATTGACTGTTAAATATATATATTTATTTTTTTCAAAGTTGCCTGCATTTTCATTGATGCTGATTTCATTTGATTAGAACACTTTTAGGAATAGTTATAAAAGTATATATGTATATGTTAAGAAGATTCTGAACTAAGAGGATTCAGAATTTAAAGATTGGATTCAAATATAGAAATGTATATAAATATATATATATATATTTTTATAGAAAAGTATAATAGATATTTTTATCCAGGTCTGTAAACACGATAGCTCGATAAAATTTATACTTTACTAGTATTCTGGCTAATAGTGACAAAATTACAGAAATGAACTGAAAATTGACGAAATCAGACCATGGGCTTAGATCCTGGAAGCTTTTGATTTAGTCAAGGCAAAACGAGTATTACCCCGAAACCACCTTGTGTTTCTGAAGTTTGAGATGAATTGAAGTTGCGGTTTGGTTACCACTCTCACAATTCCCAAGATCGAAAAATCATATGTTCAAATTAATAAAGATAGAAACCTAAAATGTGGTACAAGAGTGTTCTGTTCTCTTTCCTCCTCTAAAGATCTAAGATGTATATTTTCGAAATTAATTACGCTAGAAACCTTAAATTTAGTACAAGGAAAATTTGTCCTGTTGTCTCATTATGTTCATCAATTTTGAAATAAATTGAGGGTTCAGGTGTCTATCACACGCTTCCCAAAATAGGTTTTATAATAGGATAAGCATATTCTAGAAATTGTTAAAGATAGCTACTTGAAATTTTGTACAAGAGTGTTCTGTTTTCTTTTTGTTTCTGAAATTTGACAGGAATGAAAAAAATCCTGAAATAAGTTGAAATGGGAATTTGTTTTAATAAAATAGTAATGAGCTTTATATTTAAAATGTATAATAATAGTAACATTCTTCAATATCTAACCCATTATTCAGTAGGATTTTAAGCATTTCCAAAAGACTTTGAAAAATCGTAAAATCCTTCAAGTTACTTAGATTTCAAAAAATAGTCACAGGATTAAATCTAACTGTACTAAATATTTTATCACGCAATTATACGTGAATAAAATCATGAGCACATAATATATTACATTACATTTTAATTTTCTAGAATAAATCTAAACATATTCTTTGGAATGTTCTTAAAAATTCCATTCTCCCTAATATTTTACTATTTCCGAGGGGAGTTATAATTTTCTGTTCTACACTGTTATACATATACACATATCTAAAATAATTTGGCATATGTGTTAGTATTTTAATGTACAACATTTTAATTTATTTGCTTTAATATAATACTTTTTATTATGTACAGCTTTCATTGTAAATAAATTATATATATAAATATATTTATTTATTCTTTAATTTAACTATAAGATATTATACACCTGATACCGTTACGTACCTACTTATACCTTTTTATATTTTTGTATAACGTATTTCTTAATCTTTAGATACAAAAAAATTTCCTTAAGCAGGATGAATGCCTGAACTTGAACTTTATTGAAAATAATTTTCATTATGTATTAAAAAATGTATAATTATATATTATATTATATACATAGTTATATATATTGTATAAATTGCCATTGTTGTATAATTTAAAGAAAAGAAAAATCGAACGAATACGAATAAGAAAAAAATGTTCTGATATTTAAAAGAAAAATAAAAAAAACAAAAAAAAATAAAACATTTATTGAAATTTATACGAATTTTCTTTTAACAATGAAAATAAAGGTATTGATAAAGTATTCTAGAAAAAAATGAATAACGGTATAGTAGAGTAGACTGTGCCAACTCTGGGATACCAGTATGATCGTAATATATACAATATAGAATACGAATCCGATACTCTTGGCAAAATTTTGAATACACATCTAATTAGACTTTCATTTATGTACAAAAGCAAATATAAATTTAATGGCGGTTCTTCGAATTTCTTCCACCCCACCCACGAAATTTAATTCAGAATTTGGCCTTTTAAGTTAACTACTATTGACAACATTTCAAACATCCAGCTTTATTAGGTATACATATTTTAAAAAAGAAATTGTGTGGCAACTACTCCAACCCACTGCACTACCACAATTAAATTTTGGAAACTTCGGCTGTAAAACAAAACTACTTTTGGCAAAATTTTAAAATTCCAGCTTTACCAAGTCAATTTTCAAATAGAAGAAGAAGTTGTATGACAGCAACTCAAACCCATTAAGCAAACTGGATGGATTTCAATAACGATTTCAAGATCTGGGGAGCTATTGCATAAAAACGATTTTGTGAAAATTTCATAATCCTAGCTCTATTATTTTCTAAGTTATAGTGCGGACGGACGGACAGACGGATGGAAACACATTGCTAGATCTACTTATTGGACTTAGACACATTGCTACATCGATTTACTTTTCCATTCTTATCCGATCCATGACTTAAAGTCTGTATCTACCCCCGTCATTCTCTGCGTCACAAACGTAATGGCAAATTATAAATACCCTTTTGATTTATAGTTATACATAAAGAAATGAGTATTAAAATGGTAGAATTTTTGTGTTAAAATATTAAAGAAAAAATGAAATAAACTTTAAGATTATCTGACAAGTAAAATTATTTAATCTTTTACAGAATTGAATGATTTATTACCAATTGCTTTTTCTTTTGTTTCTAATGGATTTAATTCGGTATATAAAATTTATGATCTAAAAAAAAAGGGGTCCGACATTAATAATATGCAATTATTAATATTTAAAATAGTTAGAAAGAAATTTTAACTAAATTGCTTAACATACACTCAACATTCAAAAGTTTTGGACTAATATGTTATGAGCATACGGGCCAAAATACCTATATATGTTATATCCAATATGTCAAGAGATTTTCCTAAAACAATCAGTGGCAATGTCATCTAATTGATGCTATATACAGAATGTCCCGTTACCGGAGTTTGAAGAGGGAGTTGAAAACCAAAAATGATGTGAAGGGAGAGTCTATTTTTAACGGTTTTCGAAAAAAGTGCCTTCATATTAATTTTGTAAACTTATGCACAAAATTAAAGATTCATTTAAGTGTGACTAGCAAGCGTTGAATTATGAACTTTCATAATCAAATCCAAAATTTTTATTATCTTTCATTATTGAAAAGTTACTTAAGGGCTTAAGTTCGAAAAATATTATAAATATGCGTAAAAAACCGTTATTAATATGTACCAATTTTATTTCATTTTTATAAAATCACCTATTCCTCAACTTCAATTTGAAAACCCACATTTTCCGCCTTTCGCCATCTTCCATTTAGAAAAACGCTAACAGGACATCGTGTATAAAATACTTCCAG
Source organism: Dolichopus griseipennis (assembly GCA_963082915.1). Lineage (NCBI taxonomy): Eukaryota > Metazoa > Arthropoda > Insecta > Diptera > Dolichopodidae > Dolichopus > Dolichopus griseipennis. The sequence goes on from OY720444.1 coordinate 30,242,850, forward strand.
CTATTACTTATTATAAATTTTTTAAAATAGTAGAATTTGTTGCCTTAAAACCGTCTAAAAGATTAATTGGAATCCCAATTTTGAATTGCTGCTTATTCATTTAAATCCAACCTTCATTTTGGGGCGTTAATTTAACGGTTCATTTCATTTTTTCTTAGGGCGTTACTGCATAATTAACAACCCATTTTTTTGTATGGTTTAAATTTAACCTTCTATTTAAGAGAGGTTAAGTAGATTAAAGTTGTTCTAGGTTTATGCTCCGAGTACGTTCTTATAGTTTAAGTGTAGATATTAAATGGTTTCAAAAAACTGATATAGTACATATAATATCATATAATATAGTCCATTATAGTAATGAGTAATTTACCTAACTTAGATTACAGTAGAATATTTAGTATACTTTTACTAAATTGATAATCAATATTTGCTAATAACTTTAAAATTCAGGTATTATGTAGGTAAAAGTAATGAAATGGATCAAACTGTGAACTCACTTAAATTTACTTTAATATCTTTGATTTTGATTATTAAAGAATAAATATTATCTAAATTAATAATTAGCCCTAACTGAAAGCACTTTTTAGTCACTTTGTCATATTCTATACAATAGTAGTACTAAAAAAATTGAAATTTTCTTGAGCAAATTCCCATATTAAATTCCCATAAATTCCCATAAAATATATTTTATTTAAAGATTTGACCTTTAAATGAAATAAATTTGTATATGTATTATTTATTAATATATATATATATATATATATATATATATCTATATTTTATATTTATTAAATATTTTGTATTCCAGACGCAAAAATAACAAAATTATATTTAAAAATTTATAAGCTCTTAAAACTTTATATGACTAAATAAAAAAAAAATCTGATTCTTATCAAAATAATAATTTTTTTTTTAAAACTTTTCAAGGTCAAAAAGCAAATATTTTCCAATTATTTCCACTTTATTGAAATTGCAAAATAAAAAAAAAAAACATAAAAATAATTTTTTCCCATATTTTAATCGATTTTCAAACTAATTTTCATTTTGAAAAGTATACTAAGAAAAAAAATTTTATCAAAAGAAAATTAGAAAAGGGGCGAGTACCAAAAGCTCGAAAATCAAAAACTCGAAATAACAAAATCTCGATAGTCAATATCTCGAAATATCAAAATCTCGATATTTAAATACTAAAAATATAAAAAACAAAATTCAGGTACGGAATATAATCCTGTTTTTCAAAATTCGGCTGATTTAAAAACCTGTGTTCCCGCTATTGATAAATATTCCGTTATTTTTTATTTAATTCAGAATTTCTATTTAATTCTAGGTCTAGGCGTCTGGATTTTTTTGTCAACTGTTAATGGAATATCGCACTTTTTCAGAACATTTATTTTGAATTATATAGAAAAGGGGATTAATGACAAGTGAATTTTAGAAAGCCGAAATTTGTACCAGATTTCGAGATTTTGATTTTGGAGTTTTTGATACCGTCCCTAAGAAAATACTTAAAATATTTTTATAATGTGAAAATAGTTATGATTCATTAAATTTTAATATGGAAAAAGAAAGGTCGCCGCGAATGAATGCATATCTTTCAGTATGTTTTCATTTTATTTTAATTTTTTAATTTTTTAAAATTAAAATAAAATAAAATAAGTTTTAATTAGAATAACTTGAAAATTATTTTAAGTACTTTATAAGTATTGAAAAATTGCGATCTAATATTTTGTAATTTTCCAATTCTTTTCAATTCTCTGAATCTGAAATATATCAAAGTCATTTGTCCGAAATATATCTTATATAATTGTATATTAGTATTATTAAATTCGAGAATCATTTTAAATCTGAATGTTTAAACGTATCTGAAGGATAAAGTACTTTTTAAAGAGTATCTGAGTCATAGTTTTAATAAAGGTGATTTATAAATGCGTCCTTAAGACTAATATGAAGTCATAAAGAAAGTCAATATTCTCTAAAGTATTTGATTATACCCATATAAGCAATTGTTTATAAAACATTCTAAAACACAATCTCCACACCTTTATCTTTGAGTTTTAAGTACATTCCTTCCTATTCCAATTTTAACATATTGTTTTATAGTTAAATTGCATTGAATTAAGTTTAAGCTACGTTTGTAGCTTATTACAATTGTTAAAAAAACATTGGCCACGGTGAGCTGGTGATTTCTTAAAAGCCATACTTTTCTCTTCCAACCATGTGCAATGTACAGTACTTGGAACCTCTTATTGTACTTGTAAACCGCAAGCTGTACACTTGTAACATCGAACTTAAAGTTTGTTTCAAAGAATGTTGTGAAGTGAAAAACTCGCGTACTACCTATACCACTACTTGCACTCTACCTATAAGTACAGCGCACAGCTTCAATTAGTGACCTTCGAAGCTTTCCATATCTCTCATGAATTAATGGTATGTCAAATTCATTAAGATAAATTCTAAATGTCATACTAATTAGCCTAACAGTTTTACAATTAGCAGTTACCACTTAAAAAAAATGGAATAGACTTCTTAACTTAAAAAATATCTTCCACTTTAATTTTCTCATTCTCAGTACAATTTTTCAATAATTTTCAAAACTGGATTCAAATTTTTTTGCACCAAAGGTTATTAGATCTTAACATTTTATTGAATAGAATTAATTTATCAATTCAAATCAAAGTTTATAATACCCAAAGTGTGTGCTTACACTACACTGAAAAAAAAACTTTAAGTACTTTTACTTTGTCTAGATTTTTTCATAAATTGATTTTCTATATGTACAAAAACTTTTACAATAAAATAAAAAATTGATTTCAATTCTTAAAAAAACTTATGTGAAGTCATGTATCATCCCAAGTGTTAGTCGTTATTTATTGTCCAATTGGGATTTTTTTTTTCGTAATACCAATGGTTTTATAAATGGAGAATTCAATAGATGATTACTTCTATTTTTTATAAAACCGTTTTGCGCTTAAAAATGTCTAGTAAACCATTTATACATCCCAAATAACATAATGGTAATATACACACACACATGCATAAATACAATTAATAATATGTACATATTTGAATAGTATCTGCTATTACTATATTTACCTGTATAGACTATGAATTGTTTAATTTTTTTTTTTTAATTTAACATGTCATGTTATCTGTAGTCTGTACAGTGTACACTAGGTATGCAGACAACATAATTGACTTCATTTAACTGTTGTTATACATACAAATTTTTAGATTCTCTATTTATTACCGTACATTCAAGTGCAATATAACAAAAATAATATCTAAAATACCAAAACACCTGAAAAATATACGTATATATATACATATACGTATACGTGTAACAAACTTCCAAACTCAGACACATTTAAAAATCTGAAAATGTGAAATCACTTATAGAAAGAATTTTATTTGTTTCAAGTGGAAATTCACATTTTGTGGTGGTTTTTTTGAGTGTAAAAGCAATTAAAATTTTTATTAAAACATACATATAAATTATGTGTGTGGTTAAATCCAATTATACAAAAAGCCAATAATATATAAAATTAGTTTTACAGTTGATTTGTATTTTAATTAACTATTAATATCATTAAACTCCATTAGGAAGGTCAATTAGTCAAAGTGTTAACTGCGATGTTCTATTACTAGTTGATACCTGATTTGCATCATAAGAAAGGTATCAGTGCAGGAATGCAGTGCTCGTGGCCTTTACTTGTATCAGTTGTCATGTCATTCATCTAGATTTTCTAATACAATTCCTACCTGTACTTTACGAATAGACGACTTGGTACTAACTTTCATATAAAACTCATTGACTAAATTAATTAGGTAACTTTCGACTATTTGTTCAAAACTTTTGACTAGTCATTATTTGTAAATATTTTATGTTTCAAAGTTGGTGCATGAAAACATCGAAGTGCAAGAAAAAATTGCTGCATGCAGTTTCTCATGCGGATACCGTTGAACTTCAATCAATATAGTATCTTACACCTTGAAAAACCAAATTTTATGATTATGACTTTATTATTATAAATGATCAGGGTTTTGATAATGGGAATTGAGCAAGGAAGGCCAAATGCATTGAATATTAAAATTTGGGGACCTTAAGTTAATAACGTACGTATTGCAGGATAATGATTCGGAAAAAATTGAAAATTAAACTAACTTTGCATCAGTATGAAATGCAAAACCAGTAGATTAGGGCTTCTGGAGGTTTTATTTAAAGGATCTTATAGATTTATCATCATCATCTGACAAATAGATCCGATAAATTTTTATTATATAAATGTAAACCCTATTGCACTAACACCTATAACTAATCAAATTATAATTATCTTGATAAGTCAGTGTTTAATCAAACTTCATATGTGAAGAGCTCCAATTCAAAACGTACAATGACCATATTCTGACAAATTGACTTTATGATAGATTTTTGCAGGAAAGTAGAAATTCTATATTTTTTTTATCATTTTGCGATTCAAAGGCTTAAAGTGGGCTTTCTATACTAAAAATAATTTTACTTTTCTTTTTGGGATCTTGTTTATATTTAGAGACATATAAAATTTTTTTGAATACTGACAAAATTGCCTTATATGGACATTGCACGATTTGAATCCGAGCTCCACATGTGATAAGTTGTTAATGCAATATGGGACACAGTTTCCATCCTTACATTTTTATTAAATAATATAGGCAGCTGAATCTTATATTTTTCAATTGATCTAATTTTTAAAAGAAAAATTTATAATTGAAAAAAATCCAAAGGACATCATCAGATCCTTTATCCCAAGGATAATAACAATTTGAAAAGCATTTCTAATAAATAAAACCTATTTTATTTTTTTCAATCAAATATTTATTTTCTAAATGATTTTGATCTATTTTAATTATTTTAACAATGTCCCAATACACATATCCCAATACACATTACCCAATACCCTTCCCAATAAACACTGCACCGCATTTTATTTGAATTCTTCTGTCAAAGCGAAATGAATATGAAACAGTTAAATATTCATACACCTTTTTACTTCTTTTTCACTATTTTTTTCACCATTGTATACTTCTAACAATTTTATATTATTGCCTATCTTTATTCACCACAAACAATTGCAACAAAAACAAATTACAGAGAGTACAGGGAACTGATATTTGAGACACAATTAGCAAAATAAAAAAAAGAACAAAAAAAAAAAAATCATCATGTAAAGTGGGCATTGACGTTTACTTCAATATTAAAACACATTCTTGTGGTACACAGGTAAATTAGTATATACTTTATAAGAATGTTTTTTGTAGTTCAGGAGCTGTATGCTAATTTTTGAATAATTTGAAATAAAATTTTAAAAGTACAATTAAGCAATTTTATTAAAAAGTCGTTTTCTGGAATACGGAAGGGATTAGATAAAGAGGTGTAAGCATTGTACTTTTTTTGTTTGGCCCTATACAATTCGGGGGTTAGGCCCTATTAATTCGGGGGATTTTAAAAGAATTTAGACGATTATCTTTTAAGCTTCTCGGAACCTTTTTTAAAGTTTCTGCATTAATGAGCCTCATACATTTTTAAAAGTCTGCGTAGTTTTCTCAGTAGGCTGGACTTTTTCTAGATATCGGAATGTATTTATTATATAATTGATTCAATAGTGAGTGCCCATTTTATGTTCGAGATATTAAATCTTGGGTTATTGATTCGAATCTTTCGGAAATTTCGTAAGGTTTTAGAGTATGGTTCCTAAATTTAATTATTACATTGAAAGGGCTGTAGTTGACTTTAAATTATATATTTAAGTTGGTTAAGCAAGTATATGAGTTGAATACTAAACTATACTCCGACTTTCCTGCAAGAGCCTTCTTTTAACTCATCTACCACTTTTATACCTAAGGGTTATACATTTTTTTTTAAATACTTTTGGTGTAATTGAAACCTTGAGATATTAGAAAAAAAAAACATTCATGAATCTGAAATTCAAATTATTAAAATATATAACTGTCTTGGGGATTAGCCTCTTTTACATTAAACTTGATATTATCATTTATATATTCATGTATATATTCAATTTCAATACCTTGAAAATTTTGATATGTAAATATAAGGTATATATATATATATATATTTACCTTTATAACCATATCAAAAGAAATAAACTAATTCTATACGTGTGTACTTTACTTTTCTATTTTTCCCTATTAATGTACACTTTTCTTCCTATTATTTCTGATTAGGTTACTGACTGTCTTCATAAGATAATTGTCATTATTATTGTGTATATACTAGGCAACTTTTAATGTATATAAATAATATGTATTCTAAATTTAAAATTTCGTTTGTGATGAAGCCTGGAAAAATAAATGGGAATACTTAATTTCAATAATTACATCATGTCCTTTAAATTAAAGTTCGGTATTTGATACTATATTTGAGATTTCTGAGGCGTTAAGAGGCGGTCCGTAGGCGTTAAGAATTGAGTAATGTACTTTATTTTTTTGAGCCTTGTGCACTTGGGAGATTTTAAAAGAAATTAAACGATGATCTGTTAAGCTTCTTGGAACTCTTTAAAGTTTCTGCATATCTGGACCTCACAAATTTTTAAAAGTCGGCGTAGATAGCGTAGGAGATAGCATAGGAGATAGCGTAGGAGATAGCGTATTATGTATTGTTTAATTAGTGAATGCCCATTTAATGCCCATTTACACACATTAAAAATTTTCCAAATTTTTCTACTGGAGCATAGAAAGACGTTAGATGGTAATGAGTTCAGCCTTTTGAGTTGCACTTTTGAGGACCGAAAGTTTACGCTATTTAATAAAGATTCAAATTTATATTATTTAAGTTTTAATTGTCAAATATTGGTTAAAATCCTGGGACATTCAAAAAATTGTTTAAAAATTAGATGGTTCTAGCCGAATTGTAAAGGCGTCGAAAGAAGGTTTCAAGATCGGATGTAATATATGAAGTAACTTTCTAGTAGATAGACATAATAAAATATTAATAAGCTGGTCTGTGAGACAAATATATATGAAACCTCCTTTAATAACCTCCTCAACAACTTAGCATATATCCCATAGTTGCCATCTAATAACCACAAAGCCAATTATGAGTTTTCCAATTTTAAATTCCTTTATTTGCTTCTTTTTTTGCACTAAACATCCATGGAATACAGACAAACTATTCTTGGTGTTATATTGAATTTGTGTTTTTTTTTATACCTGAATCTCTTAGGACCTTGCATGCCTAGACACGGTGCAGTATAAAAATAAAAAATAATAATTGGAATTTATAAAAAAAAAAAAAATAGATATAAAATAAAATAATAAAACCTAATACCTATCTTAAAACGAATAAAAGGGAGTAACTACTTGAGAATGAATAGTATAAAAAAACTGAATAGAAAAAAAAAACTATTGAATAGGCTTAAGGCAAATTGGAAAATGGAAATTTGAGGGGATTGGGAATATTTTTGCTTTGAATTGAAAATAAAAAAAAAAAATATTTATATAAACGTCTCATTTTTCTATTTAAAAATTTTGTCGAATCTTTCGATATATGAAACGTGATAAAAAACAAATCAACAAAAGTTTATAATAGTATATATATATATATATATAATATATATAAGTTTTCTATATAAGAAGTTATTTATAAATACACTGTTATGCCAAAATATACTTCTATTTGAAATTATTAGTTCATTAAATAGAAACGATCAAGGGATGAACATTAAGGAAATATTTTATTCTAATTTAAAATTATTGCATACTTTTAGGTTACTTTAAGTGTTTGGTAACATGCATTTGATTAATACAATACAATGAATTTGATTTGCGGGAAGGTGATTTAAATTTGATAATGGGTGCATCCACGGAAAAAGTCGCTTGACTTAAAATAGAGATCTGGCAGACAGTTCCATGACTAAAAATTGGGATCTGATACAAAAGATTCAATGAACTTAATTGAAAATAGATTAAGATACTTAATTGAATTTGTTTTTCAAACGTTTCAATTAGATTTGCAGAGTCACCGAAAGTGCCAATACCTTCAAATGAGAAAATTAATAAATTTTCTAAGTCCCAACCATTTTATGAGAGGGTTTTTTTGCTTTGTATATTTAATATTTCTTTAGTGGCACTAGACCATGGTGTGATATGATGAATTTAAGATATTAAATTGAATGAATGAAAGTTTTCCTTTTATTGTATTTCATTTTCAATTTATCTTCTAAAAATGGCAGTTTTACAACAAAGGTGTTTTCTATTCACATTGCAACAAAAAGAATAATAATAAAAAAAACATTTTTTTTGAAAAGAAAAATAAATTGGGATTATTTAAAGGAAATAAAAATTGAAATATAAAAAAGGGAAAAAGAAAATAAATGAAAAACACGGAATAAAAGGGATAAAATGAGGGAAAACTCTTTATGTTTTTTATTTATTCTATTCCTTTAAAATAAATCAGGGAATTTAAATCATTCCGATGACAAATTGTCTAATGATTCGAAAACTTATGAGACATTAATTTTATAAATTTTTGAAATTTCATCTTTAAAATGAGAAGTTAACCTTTAAGCCACCGTAGTGTGGCTTAACCCTTATAGTTTCTTATTCTGTTACAATCCTGAACTTCACTTATTTCTCGACAAGTTTTACTATAGTTACTCTTAATTTTTTTGAAAAGTTTTTAATTGAGATAACCATAGCCGATAGATCAATTATAGGAAATCATCTGCCTCAGATGACTTAGTTTTATATTTACAGACCTTTAGGTTCAGATTTACTTTCTTTTAAAATATTTCTTTTTTATTTCGATTCAATTTAAAGTTTTGATTCACGTGTAGGTGCCCTAAATTTTTGGATCAGTTAGAGTATAGTTTACCTTGAAGACATGTCACTGAAGCTTTAGAAAATAAAAATAGACCTATATGGGAAATATATATTTTCAAGTGGTCGCATTTTAATTCATGTGATGTTTCTCAATAAAGTATGGATTTTAATGAGGTTTAGTGAAGATTTAAAACAAAAGATGATTTATAGCGTCAAAATAAACATTAAATAATATTTTAAGGTAATGTGAGGGGCTCAGAACCTAAGTGACCTTATCCTCTAAAAAAAAATTTTTTTATAAATTGCATTAGATATAGAGTCGGACTGAATACGTGAAAAACGGTGGCGTAGTGGTTAGGACGTCAATCTTTTGATTGAAGGGTGCCGAGTCCCAACCCTGGTCGGAGCATTTCTAATAATAAATATAATTTATATCATAATCCGAACTTAAAAAGAAAATACTGAATCACTCAATTCTAAAATACTACTTTATGTGCACATCAGACATAAGTCTCTTAGAAAGAGAGCTTATCCTGGAATAAATGTCAAAATTTGGTTCAAGTCTTTTGCAGAGTGAATTGCAAACTATAGAAGTTTTTTGGGGTTTATTTCCGAAAAATAATTTACCCAGAAATCAATGCAAAATATAATTTTCTAGGTAATTTGCAAAAAAAAATTTGGAAAATTAAATTATTAAAATAAGTATGCACAATCATTTTTAAATAATTTGAAAACTTTAAGGATTTCTTTTGATTTTAAAAATTTAAAAAATAGTTAAACATACTAAAAAGTCATTAAAAAAAGGAATTTTTCTGCATAATTTATTTTTAAATTCCTATTTTAGATAAATCTAAATAAAATTTTGAAAAAAATCTTTATTCCAAATAAGATTCAAATTTAAGATACAAAAAAGTGATCCAAAACATTTTTATAATAAAAAGCAGTTTCAAGTTGAACTTATCATTTAATGTTTTAAAAGAACAATAAAAATTTGCTTCTTGCTTTAAGTTGGAACTGCTTCCTCTAGTATCTTTCAAATTAATATTTTCAAAAAAATAAGGAAGAAAATTATATTATTATATAATGAGATTTTAGTACAATTGTACGTACTATGTTAGTGTAGCCCCTCCATTTTTTTTATCTTTTCTTTGATCAAATAATTAAAATTCTAAATTTGTTTCCAGGTTAAACCATACTCTGCTCGTAAAATTTGCATATTGGATATATATAATCATTGTACAAATTTATAAATATTTTAACACCTATTGTTTATTCTTCAACATTACCCCAAAAATGGCTACATTTTTTATTTTCCATCTACATCGTTCTCATAGACGCAGGCAGAAAGTGAGCAGAATTTTTATACAAATTTCCATATAGAAGAGGACGATCGAACCAAAAATTCTTAGGTCTTTTGTTTGGCAAAAAATTCCTACGCTTTATATTTACATCCCTGCTGAGACCTTATGGTAATTATAAAACTCCTTTGTTGAAATTTAAAGTGCGCTCAGATTATGGCGACGAGGTAGCTCAAAACTTAATGGGCTTTAGTTCGCAAAAACTTCTTTCGTCCAATATCTACATGCCAGAGACCTTATGGTAATTATAAAAATTCTTTGTTCAAGCTTGAAGTACGCTTAGATAATAATGACAGTTTTTGGGAATAGTTACGAGCGAGCTCAAAATTCGAAGCTCTTTAGTTTGCAAAAAATTCCTTCGCCCACATGCTTGAGACCTTATGGTATTTATAAAAATTCTTTGTTCAAGTTTAGAGTGCGGATAGATAATAATTAAGGTCTTTCGGAATAGCGATGAGCGAGCCCAAAGGTTCAAGGTCCTTAGATCGCCTTATAGAAGTTATAAAAATCATTTGTCAAAGTTTAAAGTGCGCTTAGATGATAATTACACTCTTTCGGAATAGCTACGAGCTAGCCCGAAATTCCAATATCTTTAGTTTGAAAAAAAAAACCCTTCGTCCGATATTCACATGCCTAAGACCTTATAGTCAGAATACTTATTATAGTCTTTTTGAGGGGGGCAAGAATTGTACAAAAAGATTTTCAAATCAAATCCAAATAATCTAAATACCGACTTACTATATTCTAAAAATTGCATAGAATTGAAGCAGCCTCAGTAAAATCCAAGTTTGAAATTTTCATTAAATACATTAAAATTGATCAAATTTTAAAAATCCGAAATCGTACTTAAAACTTAATAATGATTAAAAAAATTATTTAAAATGCAAGATACAAATGTTGCATATACAATTTAATAGTCCTAAAATAATCTAAATTTTTTTTTTAAATAATTTATTTTTAAATAAAATCTTTCATGGTCTTAAATGCTTGGGATTATATTTCCACTACAATAAAGAAAAATTATATATTTCTTTTTATTTTCAGTATTATTTAATGTACAATTTTATTTTGAATAAATTAACATACTTAATCTTATTTTTTCTTTTAAAATAATGTATCACAACTGCAACCAACTTGTTATTGCTTTTATTTTATTTTAAACAGAATTTTAAAGAACTGCAATAAAGTTCAGTTGAATTTTGAAAAATTTTAAATTTCTTTTAAAATTTAATTTGATCCTTTTTCGTTTTTTGTTTTTCTTTTTTTTTTCAATTATCTTTAAATTATTTTGCAAAGATCTAGAAAGAAACCAAGGAAAGTTTATATTTAAAAAAATATATACATACATACAAATATACATTTATATTTTTTTTATTATTAAAAAAAAATGATCATAAATTTGATTGCATTTTTTTTTTTGATTTCCTAAATATTTCAAATTCAACAAAAGGATCTCAGAATAAGAAAAATTGCAACGGTAAAAATATCCTTTTATATTTTCTCAATTTTCTTAAAAGTTTTTACTTTTTTTTTTTTTGTTTATGGTTTTTTTTTTTTTTTTATAAAAAGTTCAGTTATTCATTTTTTAAACGAACATTGAAAAATTTCTTAAAATTTTTTTTATATTGTGTGTTTCTGTATGTGTGTGTGTGTCAATGAATTGCAGAATTTTTAAATTTTTATTTAAAAATGCATTTAAAATTCTTCCAAAATAACACACAATACATGTACAATATTTCTCTACATAAAATATATTATTCCGAAATCGTACTGTGTATATATAGTGTAATGTATACTTAAAAACACACATACATACACACGTACAAACAGAAATTTAATATTAAAAAAAAAAAAAAAAAAACAACAAAAACCAAAAGTAATTCATATTTGGTAAAAAAAAAATGAATTGCATAATATGTCATTGTCAAGGCAAAAATAAATTTTTAAAAATGGTGAATATTACTTGGGTTTATATTTTGAAATAATATATACTATTTGTATATTCTTTTATATTTCTTAAATATATATATTTATATAAATGTATTTTTAAAACACAATATAACTCTTATACATATATACATGCAAATATAATAAGAAGAGATACTATAAAATTTTTAATAATAATAACAATAATATAAAAACCAAAACCGCTGATGCCTCTTTTGTTACACCGTCATTGTCACCCGTAACCAATTTTACCACCACCACTTTTAAATTCACTCTATTCTTGAAATTGTATAGTACATACATACCATTTAATTTTTGAATTACTTTTTTTTTTTTTATTTTGTTTTGTTTTACTGAATATTAAATTATGTAAAGTGATATCCTTTGAATAATAATCGTTTGAATTAAAATTCAAAAAAAAAAAAAAAGTAATAATAAGTAAATATAGTTGTTCCGGGCAATTATAAGACTTCTGATAATGTAATTTTAATATTTTGTTAATATAAACTGAATATTAAATTAATCAAGCCTTAATAAATTGCTACACGTGTTGTGTTTGTTTTAAAATATTTGGAATCTTTATGAGTACCAGTACCAATACCTGATATTGATTACTTTATCAAGTACCGGTATTAAATAGATTTAGATACTTTACCAAATTTAAGTAGAAGTAAAACAATCAAGTGAAAATACATGTAATTCCCAGAAAGTAATTAAATTTTGAGTTCAATTACTTTTGTAATTATTTTTTTATATTGATATGATTTTTAAGTAATCAAGTACCAAGAAATACATAAGTATCAAGAATTCAATTATATTCCGAGGATCCAAGTATTTTGCTAAAATTTTCATTCATAAAGTCCACTTTACAATTTACTGCTGTACTTGAGTACAATTTTACTCAGTATAAAGTTTTTAAAAATTTAGATTTGTTACAAAATTTAAGTATATGAAAAAGAATCAATTAAAAATTTATGTAATTCCCAGAAAGTAATTTAATTTTGAGTTTAGTTACTTTTGTAATTATTTTTTGATGTTAATATGATTTTTAAGTAATCAATAATCAAGAAATTCTTCAGTATAAAGAATTTAATTAAACTCTAAGTATTCAAGTACTTTGGAAAGATTTTAATTTGAAATAAATTACAACTTACATCTGTACTTAAGTACAATTTTACTCAGTATTATCTTAATCTGGTTTCAAATAGTGAAGCAACATAATTAGTTGTTTATATTTCAAAGAGTTGTGATTTAACAAAATTTCCCCACCTAGATCTAGAAATGGAAATGTATAGCATTAGAGGATAACTCGAATTGGTTTATTCGATGTATCTTAGGTTCTAAGTTACTTTAAAAAATGTACCTTAATTTTTTAAAGAGTATTTTGTTTTATTTCGGAAAATTTGCAATTATTTGTAAACTTTAAATTTGCCCTTAAAATTGTAAATTGTATGTATGTTTTAAATATATATATATTATTATATATATTTTGTAAAAATTCAAAGGTTTTTAATTTAGGATCCAATTTGTGATGAAACACACTTTTTATTAATTTTAACTCATTTTATATCACCATGTTTTTGAAGTTAAGATCTTTAAGAACGAATGCTGAATCCTTGACTCTGACAAAAAGATCAAAACACAATTTGGATTTGAAAAACCTTGGCCAGTTCTCGCAAAAAATATATTCTATAAATTCTACTAATCTTCTCAAATAAATATCTTTTTTGAAATTTTATCTCATTTTCTTTTATTTCATTCAATTTCAAATAAAAAAAATCTATTTTTTTATCATTCTGTCTTTCATTTTTATTTGTTTTGTTTTTTTTAACAACAATTTTAAAATTATTTTCTTTGACAGTGTTGACATTGAGAAATATTTTTTAAAGGGCATACCTCCCTCTGTCTAAGTAATTTTATTTTGTGTTTTCTTTTTTTTTGAAATTTTAAACTTTTAAAACCGCAGTAATATAAAAAGTATCTAATGTCTTTACAATTAAAATATGTTGCGATTAGTGTGAATAATTAAATTATTTTGTACATTTACCGGTTATTGTATATAATAAGAGCGTTTTTCAATTAGTTATTTTCATTATAAAATATTAGATTTTAGTAGCGTTTTTTTCAAGATTTTAATGACAAACATGATTTGACATCGTATGACAATCATAATCTTTAAACTTACATCTCCAAGCAAATGGGAGGTGCCTTATTAAGGGGGTTGTTCCAATTTCTGTGTGAAGGAGTTATTCCAATAAAAAAGTGATATTACTAATAAAAATAACCGATCAATATAAATAATAATCAAATTATTCATCTTTACCGTTACATACATTATACATATATTAGAAAACTTAGATATGTATATTTAAATTTATATGTATGTAGATATATTATAATACTACTAATATATTATTAATTGAACTGAACTTTGTCATCATACCACTGAACTTAACTATATATATAAAACTTTGTTAAAATATGTAGCAAATAATTTGCATTCTAAAATACAGAAACCATAAAATGAATTTGTGGTTAAAATGAATGGTATGAGTATTGCATATTTTAATTTCAATCAACCAAGTCACATATATATAATGCATATCTATATAAAATATAATAATATAAGTAAATATATATATATGATTTGCATGTAATTAAGAATGCACTTGTCTGTTAATAAATGCTACTGTTATAACGTACGTATATATTGCAATGCAATGTCTTTACCACTACAAAAATTAAAAATATCAAATTTCATTAAGTTTAAAATTGAGTTTAAACTCCCCCGCCCCTCTACATCTCTTCCTCAATATTGTGAATATTTTGAATTCTTTACTTTAGACATGGAACTCATTTTATTTCTTCTGATATTTTGACATTTTGAAAATTTATATTAAAAAGAAAAACAGAAATGAGGGTTTTGTGGTTTTAGGCTCAAGCTGGCAATGATGAAGTTGTGTATATTAAAAAAAAGGGGGCGGTATGATATCTCAGTTTTTAAAATCTCGAAAATGAAAATGAAAATGTATTTTTTTTTTTGTAGGATTTTTAAGTAAGATTTTAGAAGTGTGGTGTGTAGTTTTCAATAAATAAATTAGCAGGGATTCAAGGCTGGCAGCCCT
The DNA here is from genome assembly GCA_963082915.1 of Dolichopus griseipennis. Classification (NCBI taxonomy): domain Eukaryota; kingdom Metazoa; phylum Arthropoda; class Insecta; order Diptera; family Dolichopodidae; genus Dolichopus; species Dolichopus griseipennis. Next base: position 30,258,091 of record OY720444.1, read on the forward strand.
TGATACCATAGAGTAAACACTTCACTCTAATATTTTTACATTTTATGAAAATTTGAGGTTTGAAATTCACATACAGTTTTTTTTTATTTTAGTTTTGCATACAAAATCTAACTTCTGGAGTTTGGGTAGGACAGCCCCTAATATGGAAAATGTAGTACTTCTAACGACTTCTTTTCAACATTAATGTAAAATATAAAATACCCATAGTCTGTTATTAAATGGAAATATTGCCCTTTTCCATAATATTTATACAATTTACGAGATTCTGAATAAGGAGCGGATTTTGGAGATGAATTCAAAAGAAGAGATATGCGTTTATCTCAGAATGTTTATTTACACATTTGGATGTGGAAGATGCCTGATTGAGAGAAATTTTAGAACTGCATTTAAACCAAGATTGTCCCTTGTTTCTTGAAAATTTCAAGCGTGAGATTTTAAGACCGGAGATTTAGAAATGCCGTAATTGGTAACCAATCCTTCATGTGTACCAATTTTCGTAATTTTATAAAATATACGGCGTTTTGAATTCCGACATTTCGAAAACCGAAATATTGTACCCGACCCCAAAAAACAATCCATATAAAAATATTGATTTTTAAGTTCATCGGACATTTTGCAAATTTTTTCCAATGTATCTCAGTAGCAATTTTGCAATTTCGAAAAAAAAAAAATAAACAAATCCAGATCAAGAGATCAGAGATATTTTGTTGAATGAATTTTTAAATGAATTTTTTTTAAATTGAAAAAAAAAAAAATTTAAAATAATTTTTATGAATAAAAAAAAATGAATAAAGTGAGAAAGATATATCTTTTGTTTCGCAAAACATAAAAAAAATAGAAAATGTGAGAAATTGAAAAATTTTTCCTTTTTTTATGTTTTTAAATGCAATTTGATGTGGTTCACCTGGTTTTTACTGATGAATGAATGCATCTGAATCAGATTAAGTATCTTTTGTCTCTCATCATTTTTTTTTTATGAAACTTGTCTTCTCATTTCTTTTTAGAACGGGAATAGAATTAATAATAAGAGAGACACATGGGTATGAAGAGAAAGAGTAGGAAGAGTAGGAAGATAATAAAGTGAATGAAAAGAATATAAAGTGCTTCAATAGACTGTATATGGTAGACAAATTGTCGGTTGGTTGGTTGATTCACTTTGGTTTGGTTTGGTTTTGAATTGGGTTTGGTTGGTTGGGTTTGGTTTGGGCTATATGCGATAATAAAACGACATTTTAAAAAGTTTCTTTTCTATTATTGTTGGTATTAAAAAAAAAAAATTTTTAAAAAAATAAATAAAATAAATAAAAGAATATTTATAAAACCACAGGTGGAACAATGAGTTTTTCATTTTTATTTTGATGAAATTTTAATTTAAGATTTTTAAATTATTTAAATTTTCCAACAGAAAATTATTTGGTAAATTTTTTCCAGAATTATTTTGGAAAATTTAAATAAGTATACCAGGTTTTCATAAGCGACTGGATTTTTTATACTTGAAATTTATTCAATTCTCGTTTTTTACAAGGTAGAGATAAAAATTCTATGAAAAGTAAATAATGCAGAACTCATATTAAAAATTACGTTAGGTTAAACTAAAATTGGTAGTTTGATAATGTTTCAAAACAATGGAAGTATAGTGAATAAATCAAGTACTGTTAAGTTTGATGAGTCCGGACAGATAAAAAGGGAAAATTTTAAAAAGTATTGAAAATTATTTTCAAAAATAAAAATAAACTCTCCGAAATCAAAAACGGAGGGTTTGTCTTATTAATTTCGACGATATTGAAATTCAGGTTTATTTAGTTTAAATCTTTCTCTGTCAAGTTCTCTTAGAGTTTGTTGCACCAGAATTTTCCTACATTTAAATCATATAACTTTAGAAATATGGGTCGAGACGCTTCCAGAAGAGATGTACCGAAGGCATTTCGTTCAGGTACAATGAAATGCTGCACTAAGAGTGGCTTATTTGTTTAAAATTTATTGAATGATGGCCGAATTTATTTTTCTAAGGTCGTCAGCGATAATGTGGCTATTCCGTGAAACCGTCGAACATGATAACACCATACTTTCATGGACCCGTCCAGACAACATATCATACAATACGAAAATTGTGGATTACGTTATTAAGATGATATTGTGATTGCCAGGTACGTCGTTATTGCTGTAGCTGGCGTCCAATGCGTTGTACATATATTTATAAGAAATGCATATAGAACATTAGAAGAAGTAATAAAGCGTCGACACGGCTCAGATTTATTGAAAGTCCATCTGTTTTTGGTGTTCTAATATGTATTTTTATAAACAATGTTCCAATTTATTATTTATTTATTTATGTACTATCCCCTACCACATACAGTGTGATAACTGATGAGTTAGAGAATCTGCCTTACTTTTTCAGGTGAGGCAATTTAATTTATTTTATATTATGATATTTACTAGTACTATATAAATTTATAAATTACTTATATAGTTTTATTAAATATGATCTGACCAAGATTCGAACCCGAGACTTATCGATTAAAAAGCCGCCACTCTAACCACTGAGCTATTTGCCAGATAAATAATCTAATATGTATGGGTATTTTATAAAAATGCCAGTGTTTGTAAACCTGATTTTTTGCATACTTCTATAATTTCCTATTATTTTTACCATTCAGATGGTTTTTTATTAGTAAAAGGCAGTTAAAAGAAGTTAGGGAAAATATATGGAAGTTAAAATCCATTTCCAACTAATAGACTGCCCTCATAGGCCTCGGATCGGACATGCACACAGAAAGCGGCGATTTTTCCGAAAAAAAAATTTTAACATATTAAACTTATTTGAATTACGAAATACAATCGCTCGCTTGTCTACGTTCGTTCGAGATCTAGGGCTAATAATTTATAAATCGACTCTGAAGCACTGGCTGTCTTTTAATTATAATAAGTATTGTTCGAGTATATACCAGTTTATATTTTGATCAGTGGAATATTACACCCCAGCTGTAAACATTTTGATTTATTGAATATGTAAACTTTTCTAATTAGAGAATGTAGAAAAGAGAATTATAATTAGATTTATAGAGATTAATATTAGAGAATAGAGAATGTGCCGTACCGTTTTAGTACCGAGAATAGAGATTTGTAGATTTATAGATATTAATATTAGAGAATAGAGAATGTACCCTACCGTTTAGGTACCGTTTAAATCTATGATTGAATTACTTTGATATCTAACATATTGGTATTTAAGCCAAAATATTTCAAACAAAACTAAAAATATAAATATTATTCATGTACTTTTGTTAAAAATCCCTATATCTGTTTTTTTTTTTTTATAGATACAATCTATGAATTTCAATAGAACACTAATTTCTATTCTTAAAAAAAAGCTATTTATATATATATATATATTTACATATATATACATATATCATAATATTACATTCAAACAACTTTTTTATTTTAATTTTTTATTTTTATAATTAAATGTACAGGTATTTAAAACCTTTAAGAACAAACATACCTATTGTTATAACATATAATATACAGTCTATATAGATTATATATGTACATACATATAATTTCAGTATTTATTTATATTTAACTCTAGATTATTTATATTATTTTCATTTATATATATTCTACCTACCTACCTATATAATTTTCTTATATATTTTAATCTATTAATGTTATATGATTGTGGCGACAATAAGTCTTGTAAAACAGTTTACTAATACATACATACACATACAACTGTATAACATTAATGTAAATTTATATTGTACGATATAAAATATAATATGAATAGGGCTTTTTATTTTTAATTTTTCTTTCGATTTTGTTTTTATTTTGTTTTTTTTATTTTTGCATAAAATAGAAGAATACAAAAGTTTATTATAGGTTCACATTCACCTTTTTTTATTCTCCCTCCCAGTTCTTAACCCCTTCCTTCCCTCCTCTCTTTGTTACATTTCTCTTAAAATTTTTTTACTTATTTTATTTTAAGTTAGGTAAAGGTATTGTAAAAATATTTTGCATATAGGTATATACATTTAAGTCGGTATGTATATATATGTGATATATTTTATAAGAAAATCCATTTCATAGAATAATAAATACATATATATACATATATATACAAATGTAATTATAAATATACATACATATATATATGTAAATATATAAACTAAAATAGTTACAGAAATGAACCGACTTTGATAATCCGATTAATCAATTCCAATTGAATTAAATATTTTTTTTTAAATATCAAATTTTTCTATACTGTATATATGTAATTGTTTTTGTTTTTTTTTTTTATTTTCTCATTTAAAGGTAAAAATATTTTTATTTTTTTTTCAGGTATTCATTCCTGTTGAGGTAAAAAAAAAATAGTAACAAAAGTTACCTTAAAAAAGCCAAAAAAAAAAATAAAAAATTTTTATTTTAGACAAAATGTTAAAAAGAAAGAGGGAGAAAAAAATATATCGGCACGTGTAAATTTTTTTATTACTTTGGTGTAAATTTTTGGAAGTGTATTATTAATTGAATGGAAAGTTTATAATACCAAAAAAAATGTTTTTCAAAAGTAAGTTAAAAAGGGATGTGGGATAATTTGAAAATGTACAATATTCAAAATTTGTTTGATTTTTTCATACACAAGTAGCTAGGTATTTATATATATACATATATAACAAAATTGGTATTTGTGTGAATTTTGTGCCTTGGCAATATTCATAGTACGAGACGAACCACACGTACGGAACAGTGGCCCCATACTTGTTCGAGTGAACGGTATGACTTTACATCCCTTTGATTGTGCTTGAATGCCTCTAAGGTCGTATCCAAGCTTGTCTACAATAATAATAAAATGAGGCGGTTGTATTGTATAACAATAAACATTTCTTAGATTTTATTTTGATATGGCTTCTGAAGCATATAAGATTATTTTAAAATCAACCTGAGATATCACTCTTCAATTCTCATTAAAAAGTTTGGCAATTATTAATTATAGATCTAAGAATTCAGGACTAGTATTTTTATTGCGGAAACTCAACTTCCAGTATATTGAACTATTTGTATTATTTTGTACCAGACACTTAGTTTAATACAAACTTCAGTAGTTCATTAATAGATCTATCCCTAACTGATCCACTTGTAATTGAAAGGTGTTAGTAGGTTAGTAGATGACATATTAAAAAAAAAGCAACCAAAAATTATAACACGCGTACCATATTTTGAACTCGTAATGTTAGATAAACGTGCAGATTTGAGACTATTGTAACATTCATGCTTGCGTTAAGGCTTGCTCTTAGTGTTACTATAGTAGACATTAATTTATTTTATCTTAAAATTCGCGTAATTACAAAGATTACAACATCTAGCCAAAACCGAAGTTGGATATATGAAGTAGAAGATATCATGAAGTCTCAAAATATTTAAGATAACTTTTTAAGTCTTTTTTTTTGGCTTAAAACACTAACAAAACTAGAAATTTAATAACATAATGTTAAAAAAAAGAACCTATAGATGTCATGATATACTATTTTAATTTAATTTTGTTTTATTTCCGTATTTAACACGTTTCAGTTCAAATAAAAACAAAAAGCTTATAAATCATGGCATATTTACAGGATTAAACCATTATTTTGTGTAGTAAATTCTAGATAATACAATATTTTAGTAAAAAGGAACCAAGTAATAATAAACCAGAAGTTTTTCAGAACTGTTCAGAAGTTATAAGTATGTAACTTTTAAATTTTTTGTAATGTAAATCACATCTCAACACTTTGACATCTTGAAATCTTTATAAATCAAAGAGAAGTTACATAGAACCTATATTTTAAAATATTTTATATTCATTTGGAATCCCTCTATCTCCTCTGGACCTATCAATATTTGAGATCAGGGCATCCTGCATAAAAATTATAAAACCTCAACACTTTGTAAATTTTTATAAATCGCGTAAAAGGTAACATATTTCCCCTCTTTTGAAGAACTTTTGTTCGTCTGAAATACTTCTTTCTTCTCCAGGTTTATGAATCCTTGTGATCTGGGGTCCCTACATAAAAAGTATGAAACCTCTAAACTATGTAGATCTTTATAAATCGAGGAAAATGCAAGGAAAATCGCTACTTTTGGAAGATTTTTTGTTCACCTGAAAGCCCACTATCTCTTCCAGATCTATGAACGACTGAGTTCTGAAAACGCTACATTAAAAATTATAAAACCTCAAAATTTTGTAAATTTTTATATTATCGAGGAGAATGCAATTAGGATCTCTACGCTTGGAAGATTTAATGTAAATCTGAAATCGCTCTATCTCCTTTAGGTTTATGAATCTTTGAGCTTTGGGCATCCTACATAAAAATGATAAGACTTCAACAATTTGTAAATCTATATAAATCAAGGAGAATACTATGATGATCCCTACTTTTGATGTTAATCTCAAAGCCTTCTATTTGCTCCAGGTTTATGAATCTTTGAGATCTGGACACTCTGCATTAAAAATTATAGAACCTAAACATTTTATAAATCTTTAAAAATCGAGGAGAAGGTAACATAGAGATCTTTCATTTTAGAAGTATTTTTAATCATTTGGAAATCCTTTATTTCCCTTAGATTTTCTCCCCTCCAAGATCAGGACACATTACATAAAAATTATTATTAAAATCAGCTTTGATATGCATTAGAATATTATAAATATTACAACTTAATTTAATTTATTAAGAGGAATTTTTTTTGGTCTTTATAGTAAATTGTATATGTATTTTTATGGTCTAAGAATAATTTTGAAACAGTTAGAAATTGCAAATAGTTATCTTCTTAATGATTTTGTAGTTCTTTTTTTCCAAAGACTGCCAAAATTGTCTACAAAAAAGCTAGCGCCACCAATTTCCTAACATTTAAATGTTGGAAGTTTCAATCTATTTCTACATCGACACTCAATATCCTTAGAATTTCGAAAATTAATTTAAAATAAAAAATAAAATTTATTAGCACCATCTACAATCAATAGTTGGAAGCTGTAATCTATTTAATTATCGATGCCAACAATGTTTCTATTCCTATAAAAAAATAAACTTTATGAACAAGTAGTTAAGCGCCATCAATTGATAAAGTATAAAACTTTTTATAGTATATGTATATACAGGTACCTTAACCTACACACTTTGTTATTTGTTCAAAATAATGAACCTGTAATACAGTTAAAAAAAATCAAATTTCCATCAAAATATTAAAATTAAGAAGAGTTAAGATAAAATACATTATTTAATATCACCTTTCAATTAATTATATTTAACATTTAATACTATTATTTTACTGTAATCATTTACACTAACCAGTGTTCCAATTACAAATTTTTAATTGTTGTCTAAACTTAATACGCTAAAAGATGGCAGTGTAGCATCAATTGATCTATTTAAAATTACCTTTTTGTGGGAAAGAGGGTGTGATTGTGAGTAGATTACGTAAAATCTTCTCCTACCGGCAAAAAAAAACTCCTTGTTTGAAACACTTTTGCATTGAAACATTAAAAATTTTATTGTAGTTGTTTTTTTTGGCAGTATTGAAACCAAAACTGTTTGTAAGCAAAAATCTACGTACAGTTTTAAAATTTTGAAAAATTTTTTAGAATCAGTTCTTAGAGAAAAATTTTTGAATTGAAAAATTTAACTTTAAATTTTAAATTCTTACACTAGGTAACAATACTAGAACAACAACGTCAGTTTATATGCCTATGTGTTTATTTAAATTCCAATAAAAAAGTAGCTTAAAGTTTTATACTTATAGGTATATATAGGTATTTCAATAATAAGAACCTCAAACTTTATATAAATGTTAAGAAAACATTTTGGTAAACATTTTTAATTTTAAAATATTGAAATAACCGGATTATGGTTATTAAAATTCGTTATAATTTCACATCGGATCCGAACGAAAACTTAAGAATAAAAATAGCCGAATTTGGTTCCACATCCTAATACATCCTAATTCGAACAAGAACTAAACATTGGGTTATGAGATCTTCTGAAGAAAATAATCTATTCTAAGATAATTTCCTGTATTAATAGACCATAGATTATTTTTTACTTAATTTTTCTTAAAAGTACTGAATTTCGTTTTAAATGAATTCACAAAGTACCGAAAAGTACTGAAACTGCTACCCCAAAACTAATTCAAATTCTAATTAGTAATTCATTATAATGGATTATTCGGTTATGAAATTATTACTTTGTAATCGTACTCGGCAATCGTAATAAAAAAAGTTCATGAACGATTATTACTCAAACTTTTTGATTACAATTATTAGTAATCACAGAAAATCTTTAATCTCTAAAAATAATTTAAAAGTAATTCAAATCTTAATAAAATCGTTTGACAATCTTAATAAAAAAATTTTAAGTACGATTATTGCTACTCAAATTTTTTGATTACAATTATTAGTAATCACAGTAAATCTTTAATCTCTAAAAATAATTTAAAAGTAATTCAAATCTTAATAAAATCGTAATCAATATTTTATAAATCTGAATTTTAATTGCTTTATTTTAAAATAAATCTTTTACTCACCAATTAATTTTTAATTAAAATTATTAATTTAAAAAATTGTTTTTTTTATTAACACCAATTTTAAAAAAAACTTTAAAAATTTAAAAATTAAAATGCACGAACACTTTTGCAAGTCAGTGTTTTGATTCCATGCAAAAAAAAAAAACAAATACAATTTACAACAACAATATGAAAAAAATGTTCAGTTATGTTAAGATGAAAATAGAATGAAATTGAACCGGTTAGAAAATTTTTATTTTAATATAAAAATTAAAAAAATAGAAATAGAAGAAGTTTTATGTATGTATGTGTTGGTATGAAAATAACTGTTTGAAAAAAATCATGTCATTACAAGTTTTGTAATTTTTGATCGGTGTAAAAGTGAATTGAAAATTTTTAATACGTAGTTTAGTTTTAAATAATTTTTTTTTACAAAATAGAAATCATAAAAAAATCTAAATATATTTAAATTTAATTTTATAATAAATTTATTAAAGTTTTTTAATTATTAAATATCAAATTATCGGGTAATTAAATGAAAAATATTGAAATTTAGTTTGAATAAAAGAAAATTTGTTCATTTTTTGAGTTTAAATGGAAAAAAATTTAGGCGTATATGGAATATGTGTGTATATATGTATATTATGTATGTGCAATGTGTATATGAGTATGATGTGTTTTTGCTTTTGTAAATTTATAGTTTATTATGTGAAATAAATATATGTATATAGATGTATGTATATTAATATATATTTGTAATTAATATGTAATGTAATATGTATATATATGTATAAATATAGTGCATCTAAAATATATACATACATATATGTATGTAAGTTCAGTTTTATTAGCAAATAAATGACAAGAAAACGTCCTGAAGAATTCAAAAGAATTTTATTAAATGTATTACCTATGGATTACCTATTTGTTTGTATCTTTAGTAAGGTAAGTGAATTGCCCATTTTTAATTTTATATTTCTTAACAAACATTTTATTACCTACATTATTTAAGAATTTAAGTTACAATTAAAATTGAATCAATTACTTAATATGTAATTGAATGTGTGCTCTTTGAATTTTTTTTTCTAATATCTATGAAAATCTATGGAAGATGAATAATATTAAAGAATGGATTTGATACATTATATACCTACCTATACTATGTAACATATTATGTACTTAGGAAACCTATGTGTAGTTATATTATAAATTTATTGTGTACACCTATTTGGAATAGGTACGTACCTATGATTAATGCATATTTTATAATATTGTGAATTTAATAATTTGAATTAGAAAACTTTGATTAATAAACCTGAATCTAAAGTTGCTGCTAAATTACTAAGAAACTTTTAGAGTTAAAAATTATTTTCATTCTAACTTTAATGGAAATCAGAGATATTTGGAAAAGTTTCATAAATTATAGTTTCTTCAGAATTAAACAAAATATTAACCGAAATCAAATTAGAACTCGAAATTAAAAAATTTAATTTTCAAGGTTATTTTGATTTTTTTTGGTAGTACTGCATTTAATTTTGAAGCATAGTTTACTTGTATTGGTTTTTTTTTGTTTTTGTTATTTTTTATGATTTTGATTTTTGATTTTACCGCGAATTTTGAAATTTTACCGCGAATTCTGAATTTTACCGCCAAATGTTATGTCACTGTATTCACTTTCAAATTAAAAATTGGAAATATTGTGAAAATTGGAATTAGGAATAAAGCAGTATGTAATTGTTTCAATAAAATTGCGAAGGACTAATTAAATGTAATTTTCCTGATAGATGTAGTTGGTAGTAGTTGGAAAGGGAGGTATGTGTATTTAATTTTTTAAAATCTCTATTTATTTTGTGACAAACTTTATTAATATTGAGTTATTAAACATAGGTACTCGTACTAGTGAGTTATTTTACAGCAATTAATAGAACTTTGTATCTATTTTACCTTCCAATTTTAAATAATGTGGTATTCATACATAAGTAGGATTATAATAATTTGGTATATTAGGATTTTTCATTTAAATAATATTTGAAATGATTTTATAAAATAGTTTGGGATAGAAATTATATTTGTAAATATGTATATATAAAATTACTTCTTTGGGTTGGTAACTGGTTCTTGGATGGAATTATGTAATTGGGAATAGATACCTATACTTAGACGATTTTTGTAATTCTTTTTAAGCATTACTAATTTTTTAATTTTTTTTTATATTATATGAATTGCCTTACATACTAATTATATTCTCTCTTATGTATTTCTGACTAAGTTTTTTCTAATTTTGGTTAGTTAATGCCTTCAGAGATCTGCTGGGGTATTCTATTATGATTTTTAAATCTGAATGGCCTACAAGATTGACATAAGTATCTACTTTGAGTTTTGTTAGACAAAACATTAATTAGATGACAGTTGACACTTCGTTTCCTTTATAATTTATCAGAAACCTGTTTTTAGCCTTATATTGAGTTATACCTATCTTATTACATATTTAATATATTGTGCCTAATATAAGAAGTGGATAAAAACTCAGAGTTAATTTCCCTTTTGTAATTGTAATCATTTGTAAAGTAAGTAGGTACTTACACTATAATTAGGTGCAAATGAAAAAGCTAATTGAAAAGCTAATATAAGTTTTATATAGATACTTGTGTGATACTTATGTGAGACTTATGTGATATTATTAAATTTATTTCATATAGGTACCTATTAGATTTTAAAATAAATTCTGCACCTGGATGATTTCTCATTTAGAGTCGGAATCTAAGTCCGAATTATTAATTAAAAAATAATGAAGCTGTTGCATTAAAGTTTGGTTTTAAAAATAATGCAATAGACAAAGGTTTGCATGTATATTAATAATTTAATTTTTAATTATACAAAAATGCATTTAAATCGATGTCATTATCCACACCTAATGTAAAAAAAAAAAAATTAATGAATTATTTTTTTAAACTTTATTGTTGAATTTTTTTATTAAAATACTTAATTAGTAATTTTTAATTGCATAAATTTGATTAAAATTTTTAATTAGAATTAATTTATTATATAGCAATTTGTTAGTATTGTATATTAAGTAATATAATTTTGTATTTTTATTATATTTAATAATAATTATAAAATAATTAATTTTGTTTTAATAATATTATTAAGTTAGGTCAGGTATATTTTAATAAGTTTGAATGAGTTTTAAATTGAAACTTAATTTTATAACAGTAAAACTACAAGCTTTAGTTATGGTTTAATTTAATTTTAAATTAATAATAGTAGCTTAAATCATATATTTAAGGCATAAATACTTTAAATTAAATTATTAACTATATGCTTCTAAGACTTATTTTTAAAGTCGAATTTCAACTAAAGTATCTTTAAATTTTTTTTAATATACGCTAAGGAAAAAATAAGTGGTAATAATAAAAATTTTAAAGATACTTTGGGAACTTTTTGAGATACTTATAGAGACATTTATAATATTAAGCGCAATAAAGTAAAGGAAATTCATTCAGCTAAAAATGCGTAGAATTCATAATAACTTAAAATCACACAAATGTCATTTGAAATTAATTATGACACATATACTTACTAAATAAATTTTTCTTTCAAAGTTAGTATATGTACTAAAATAAATATATATATTTTTTTTTTAAATTATTATAGATGCGCACAAAATTTTAATATTTTCAACAATTTTTCCAAAAAAAAGTGGAGAAAATTATTAAAAATAGAAAATTTAAAAAAAAATTGGCAATTTTCATAATAAAATATAAACGTTTTACAATTTAAAGATTCTTTTTTTTTTTTTTTTTAATATAAACCAATAATTAATTCTCTTAAATTTTAAATAATACCTAAGTAAGTATCATAATTCATTTTAATTATCTATTTTTTTCATTTATAATTAAATATAATTTAAGATGCAAAAAACGAATCATACTGCAAAGGAAAGATACTTACAGTATGGGATTGATAAGAAAGTGTATAAGTGCAAGTATAGAACCGAATATAAGTACCTATACGATATTACCGGCAATTTACAATATAATCTGTAATCTTGTACTATGTCTAGTGTCTACTTTTGCTAATTGTATATATATATATATATATATGCAATATCTTATTTATTTGCATATAGATTATTTTACTATAAATGTATCTTAAGATGTTTAGAATCTACTTAAGATATTATATAATAGAATGTACTGTTCTCATCATATAATAAGATGATTCATTTCAAAAATTGAAATAAACTTTAATACATGTAAAGTATATTTATATACAACTATATATAATGTATAATAAAATATTAGTCACATATTTTTATGACTTATTTATTTTATGATGCAAAAAAAAAAAAGTAAAAAACAATAAAAACAAAATATTAAATAATATGGAAAGTTTCGCAATTTTATAATACAAAATATATATTTTTATACATTTTTATAATTGAAAAATTGTACTGTATATATATATATTGTGTTAATAGTTGCTCCTATATTATTCTTATTATAATTATTAAGTAAATATTGTTTCTTTATCATTGAAATGTTTATAATAAAATTTAAAAAAAACACAAAATTAATTAAAAATACTTTCATTTTTTAATGTGGGGGTGTTGATGTTGATATGCATCATTCTTATATTAAAAACTTAGATTAAAAACGACAGATGTTGTGAAACATATACCCCAATCTACAGTCATACAGTAATGAATGAGTTTTTTTTTAAATGAAGAGAACCTTCCCTGCTACTGTTCTTATACTCGTATTCAGTTTCGGGCCGGCCATAAAGTTAAAACTGCTAAGTTGAAAAGAAGCATTAAGAACTTCAAATCTATAATTATAATAAATTATTGGCAAAGGCTAATTAAGGGTGGAGGCCAAATAACAATCTGTACTCTAAATATTTAAAAAAAAAAAAACTTTTTTAGAATTTTGATTTAAAAATTTTTGCTAACTAATTTGTTGCATGTCCAAATGCATCCTTCATATAATCCTAATTAAATATTAATTAAAATTTGAATAACACTTGAAACTATTTGGGAAAATATGTTAGCTTCAAGTGCATTAAATTGTATCTGAAAACTGCTTAGAACTGTTCAAGACAAAATAAATTATCCATATAAAGCGCTATTACATAGTTAAAAAAGTTTGGAACATTAAAGAAAATGTGAGTTTGAGGAAATGTTGGTAGAAGAGGTATAAAATAACTTTGAGTTTAGAAATAATGCAGCTTATTATTAATAATAGGATTTCCTCATCATAGTTGAGGAAAAAAGATGGCCTCACATTTCTTAAAAGGTCTCTAATCTACCTTATATAAAAACTGAATCTACCTTAAGTAGATGATTTTATTTCTAGAATTATGACTGTGTTTTTGCATAGCACGTATTTAAGTATTTGAATGTAATAAAATTCTACTTAATTTATACTTAAATATACCATTTTTATTTCAACTAAGGAGTTTTTTACTTTAAATGAAGATATTTAAATTTTAATGAAGACTTTTTATTTTAACTGAAGAAATATTTATTTAAATGAAGATTTTTTCTTTTAAGTGAAAACATTTTAATTTTAATGAATATTTTTAACTTTAAATGAAGATATTTTTTTTCAATAAAGATTCTTTATTTCAGTAAATTAATTTTTAAAAGTGTAAACACACATATTATTAAAATAACAGTATTAACCTAATTACTCAACTAAAAAATTTTTATTGGAAATAAAATGTCTTCACTTAAAGTAAAAAAGCTTCATTAAAATAAATATATCTTCTGTTAAAATACAATGTCCTTATTAAAATGAAAATATATTTAATTAAAATACAAAGTTTTATTTTGAAATAAAAGTATGTCCGTTCTAAAAATTCAAAGTGTTCAGTTGAAATAAAAAAGTTCTTAATTAAAGTAAAAATAGTATAATATATTTAAAAAAACCTCTACTCACCTCATGTAGTTGTTATTTTAAAATTATATCTTTATTAGAAATTAATCTTCAGATTGGGATGTGCGGGCTCAGAACTCCCAGGGTCATAAGTCCCATAAGTCCTTAAGGGAGTAATGACCCACTTTAAAGTATTTACGTGGGACATAAGTTCCTTTATAAGTGGGTAATAAGTCTCTTTAGGGAAAATCATATAACTTATATTGTGTGATTGAGCACAATATATTAAAGTCAATATTTTGGAATAATTTCTGAAAGTCTTTTCTGATCTTTATAATTTAAAGTATGATAATTTAAAAATATATATAAGTAAAATATTAGATGTACAACAATATGTATTTATATATTTATCTATGCGAGATACTATATTAGGAAGCATATTTAGGTTTGTTAAAAATCAAAGTTGAACCTTTTTCCAGAGTATTTATGAGTATTCATGTATGCGAGACTTTAGTTACAAAATCAGAATTACCCTTTTTCAAAATAGCCTTTCAAAATGTAGTTTAAATGTAAAATTATTGTTGTTTTCTCAATTTTGGAAAAAGGGAATACTCTGATTTCGAATCCAACCCCAAAATGTGTACCCGTCACTAATATTATATTTATAATCAAAATTAATATTTTTTTTAATATTACTAATAACCTCTCAACTGAGATCTGGATAAGGCAGTTATGACCCACCATGCTGAGTCAAAACTCCCAGGGTCATAAGTCCCTCACTGGGAGTTCTGACCCTGCACCGATTGGGGTACTTTAATATTTATAATACCTTATAAGAATTTGATACAAGAATATTTGAAAAATTTTCTTAATAAATTTTAAATAAATATTAAAAAAAATAAATATTTATCAATTCCAATTTTTAATTATTGTACTAATTAGTTACATCATATAGGACGGGCCGCCTTGAATCACGCAAATATTGACTTTCAATTAATTTAAATGATTATTGCCAAAAATTAAAAAAAAAAATGTCTTAAAATAAAATAAATATTAAAAAAAAAAAACTTTTTTTTTAAATATATTAGACTTATTAACTTTTATTGATTTATTTATTTTTTTTCTTCTGAAAAACTTTAAAAAAAAATTAAAAAAAAAAATCCCGCCATTAAAAACCAAAATGTGTTTCAATATTTAAATAAAATAATTTCTTTGCCAAAAATTAATTTACATTTTACCCTAAATGCATTTATTTGTTTGTACATATATATGTACAAATATATATACAATATATTTATATAAATATATCATGCATATAAATGTATCACATTAGATTAAGATTGTTGCAGCTACTACTGCAATTTCTATATTAAACGCCAAGGAAAAATTAAATTAGAAAAAAAAAAGTAAAAAAATAATTGAAAAACACATTATTAAAATTCCGCTTCGCTAATGATTTTATTAGCAAAAAATGAAACTAAAAAAAAAAAAGGAAATGTATATTCTGGCGGCATTTTTTTTAAAATTATTTTCCGCTATTTATGGTTGTAGTGCATCAGCGTTTTACAAATTGGAATTAAGTACTTACAGAAATAACAAATGGTAAGAGAGAACTACCAAAACTGGAGTATGTTTTAGTAATAAGAGTGTTTGCCATTGGATTGTTTTGTTTAAGTACTTTTATATGGGAAGATGTCATTTCTGATTCTCTAGCTGACTTTATGGTATGTATTGAAACTGAACTTGAACACAAGAGTCTTTTTTATTAAGTAACTAAGTAATTACTTATTCCACTAAAACTATTAGCTTATTGAAGTTAAATAAACTACTAACGGTAATACATAATTTATAATCCAATGTAAAAGAAGAAATTTATTCTAAAAAATTACCAAAGCAGTTGTAGCGTAACAGAACGCTTAACGAAGGGGTCGAAATTTCCGTTTAGTAAAGCGTGTTTCACAAAATCTCGTTTGGAAAAATCTCGTTTTAAGAAAAACTTGTTTTTAAAAATCAGGATTTAGAATCTCTTTTGTTTTATACTCTGGAAAAGGCTGATAATCCTGATTTAACCTTCAACTCTAAAATTCTTAAAAACTAGATTTTTCAATAAAAAACCGAGATGATGGAATGCTCCTAATTGAAATTTGTGTAAAAATAACTATTTCTGAGAAGACTGAAGGTTTTGAAGATCAAAATTCAAGGCTTATTTAAATCATTGAAAATTTCCGTAATCGGAACTGAGAGTCGAATGCATCAAATTGAGCTAGCTGCTAGAACAAAGAGCTTTGAAATATGAGATATAGTAAATGTCGTCGTCTGAATATTGGTTTTTTCCTTACACCAAATCATCAATTTTGAGTAAGGATTTGTTTGTGGAATTTTAAAAACGAGTTGGAGAGCAATAGAACTTATCCGTTGTCTGCTAACTTCAGTATCTCCTAAACTACTAAAGTTAACAGAAAACGGATAAGTGTAGTAGACGCAGCTCCTTTCAAAACTCTTCAAACTACTCCTAACTCAAAATTGACGAGTTGGCGTATGGAGCAAATCTACATTAAGACGACTATTTACTACTAAGTTTTTCAATTAAAATTGACATAAGGCGGGAAATATGTTTTATCTAGAAATTATGAAAGGTTATAAGAGTTGTTAAACTTCATAAAGTCACAAGAACATTAATTTACTGAATTGACCTATGATACATAATCGGACAGAGTGTGTCTTCTAATAAATTTTTTGATAAATAGCTAAGGTCTATTCTGTGAAAAAAAAATTATTCCACCTTATAATGCAAGCATTGATTCCTAGACAACTTATATCTTTCAACTACTTCTAATGTCACCGATATATCAAATAATTATGCCAACAATGGCAACACTCCTTTTTATAAATCGACTTCTGATTCTCAGATATATTCCTAAAAAAATTTAAAGTATAAAGTTTTCAGCATATCCCAGATACATTTCAAAAAAAAAAATTAAATTTTCGACTTAAAAAATGTCAAAAAACCTTAAAACCTTCATCAAATTCATACCAGATTTTTTTTAATATTTTTCAACGATTCCTATACTTTTCCTGTATACTCCAATATGCCAAAGTCAGAATCGCTATTTACTTTTGACGGCATTTTTAGGTTTTTTTTTTTTTTGAAAATTTACTTTTCAATTTCTCATAAATGGGGTGGAATTTTTTTTTTTTTTATTACTTATTGCTGTTTTTTTTGTTTTTATTTTTTTTTTTGCCAAATTTTTTGGAATGTTGCCAGCATATCTTTGGAATGACCCAGTAAAAGTTAGTAATACTTTGAAGTAAAACAAGTTTTTTTTTTTATTTCTTTGAAAGAGAGGGGGAACTGAAATGGTTTTCTATATTTTTTTTTTATTTTTGGCTTCAAATCGGGAAAAATGCAATTATTGGATAAAAAAAAACAAAAACAAACAAAAAAAAAAATAAAAAAAAAAGGAATTTTGCAAAAATTCAAGGTCAAAAATTAATATTTTTTGGCAAATTCTAGACTTTTTTTGGATTGAATTTTTTTTTATCATTTTGTTTTTGATGTTTTTAAAGTGTATCTGTGTGTGTGTGTGTGTGTAATTTTTTCAGTAGAAATTAAAAAAGACACTTTTGATAGGTTTTTTTTTTTGAAAAAGATTTGACTGATGAAAACAGGAATTTGACTTTTCTATTGATTAATTTTTAGTTTTTTTTTTTTTTTGAAGTTGATTGGTGATTTTGACAAACGATTATTAAAACGAGCGTTTTGTAAATAGTTATTAGGTATAGATATGTTCTAGGTAATAGTTATATTATAGATTAGACATTTAATGATTTTGGGAAACTTAAAAATAATTTAAACAATTGAGGAGGAAGAGGCGAAGTAGATAGAAGCAGTAAGGAGGTGTTCTAGAGATTTTAATATTTTATTTTATTTATAAATTAAAAATGTGACACTTGTTAATTTTTTTTTAAAATTTTATGATTGGTTTAAGACGTAAATTATTGATTTTTCCGTTATTTTATTAATGTGTTGGTAAATTTTTTTTTTTTTTTTGGCAATGACACTGACAAAATGACTCACTGCTTCAATGAACATCAATGTTCAAAAAAATGGTTTTTTTTACTTTTAAAATTAAATTTTTTAAAAATAAAAAAAATGGAAATTTTTTTGCCATAAAAAGATTAATAATAAAAAAAATATGCAATTTAAAATATTGATTTTTTGTGGTTGAATTTAAATTTTGATGATTTTGACATTTTAAATAATTATTTTTTTTTGTTGGAGGGTATTTTACCTTTGATGTCTGAACATATATATTTATTTGAAATTGGAAATAATTAAAAATAAAAAATTAATATAATGAGTCAATGGATTTATAATTAATGAAAATAAAGGTCTCTTTTGTTTTGAATATAAATTTGGCTATTGTAAAGTGCTCTAGAAGTTTTTTTCTGAGTGTATAATATTACTGCCGGACATTCCTTTTTTTTGAATACGACTAGATTGAATGAATAGCTTAATAATATGTTAGAGTTGCTTAATAATAGACAGTTAACGGATTAAACAAGAAAACTGTTGAATTAAGTTAAGGTAGTTAAAGTCAATTGCATGTTGAGCGCTTGGAATTAAATTAAAAATTTTTGAAATGAGGGAATTCTAGTAAAATTGAACTAAAGAATAAGAGAAGTAAAAGGATTTTGTTACTTTTTAAGTGTTCAACTGTTAGGTTAATAAGTCTGTCTTCATAATTGGTACATGTTAGAAAAGGGGAGGTCTAATAATAAGAATAGATTTTAGTGAATTCCACATTAAATTTAAACATGAGATAGAATTAGGCCTTATAGCATGTAGAAACGTTTAAAGATTTTCAATAAAGATAGAATTCTATATTGTTTTTATATTGTAATACTTTTGTATTTGAATTCTAAAGTATTTATATATCTGCGAGTTATAATATCAAATTAAATTATTTGTTTATAGTTGTTTATATTATATAGAAAATGTATTTTTATTTAAAGATGTATAATTATTAATTATTGATTAAGGTATTAATTTGAATCCAATCTTGGATGGTAGCTCGAAATCGATTTTGAAAACTAAATAACCACTTTTAAAGGGATTTGAACTCGGTCCCCTTGAATGAAAGGTCGGGTGCCATTCAGCTAGTTAAAAAATAAATTTAATTTATTTATCCAAATATCTTATGTAATTTTACTCAATCAATTCGCTTACAATTGTATAAGTAGTAGGATTTTATGTGAAAATAGCCCTACATTGCCATTAACGATGTGCTGTGTACTTCAAACTTGTTTTTACTATGAAATATGAGATTCAATTTAATTTGATTAAAAACATTATAATTAAATATGAATCAGATTAATACTGTAACCTTAACATATCCACCTTTTAATGCGAAGTTTTCAGATTCAAAACTCATGCCGTAATTCATATTAAATATTAGTTTATATTCAAATTTAAGATAAATATATTAATTGTACTTGTATTAGATTTCGCACATTGCACAAGCACCCTTTAAATGTTTGGTATACTTAAATTACTTAATTAGAAACTAAAATTATGTAAAATAGAAATAGAAAAATGACTTTTTGAATTCCCAAATTCTATAGTTTTGAAAAGTACTAAGTACTCGTACTTCTAATATCAATTTAACTATAGATTATAGTTAGTATAGTTTTTTTCTCTAATTAGAAAAAATTTTTAAATAAAATTTAACAAAATTATAAAATATCTACTCAAAATCATTGTCATGGTTACAACCAATTTTATCCAACTGAATTGCCCTTAGTAGAAACTCTTTAAGGAATCTAAATTTATTTAATTAAAATGATGTCAAGTTAAGTATAAAAAATAGTCACTTAAACTAATCTCAAAGGAATAGAAATATTATTAAATTAATAAAATTTATTTTTTTAACTTAGGAAATTTAAAATTACAGAACTTAAATTGATTCAAAAATAACACATTAATATGCTTTTTTTAATATACTTGTATACATATATATATATATATATATATATATATATGTTTAATAACATTTTTATTACAATCAATTTATATTACAGTATTACATATAATATTATATTATATATTTAAGGTTAACTATAAGTGTATACCAATTTTAAGTCCATAAAACTGAAAATTGGACTTTATTTCTGAGAATTTTTCAAAAATTATTCTTCAGAAATCCAATTTCATTTTGTTCAACATGTATTAAGTACATACTTAATATTTCTTCAATTACGTACTTACGTATATATATATAGACTTCGAATCGAATAAATTACAAATGTTTTTGTTTTTTGAATTGAAAATTTTTTAAAAGGTTTTCCAAAAAAACTAATTTTTTTATGGTTCTTTAGAGTAAAATTTAAATATTTTTCAGTTTAAAAATATTTAAATTTTTTTCTAATGGTTGGTTACTTTCAGAAATAAAAAAGCAAGTTATTGTTTTATTATAATTCTCTTGGAATAATTCTTAAAATAATGTTTGACGTTGTTGACGTAAGAGTCTGAGGAATATGATCGGATTTCAAAGTTTCGAAAGATCCAGTTTAGACCTTTTTTCATGCCCTAAGTGCATAACAAATGTCATAAATGCTTCTTATCCCACATTATAAATTGCATGACTTATAAAATCAAGTTAAGACTTTTTTCAGGTCTAAGTGGATTACAAATGTCATAAATGCTTCTTGGCCTACACTATAAATTGCATGAAATCTAAAATCAAGTTTTAACCTTTTTTCAGATCCTAAGTGCAATGAGTCTAAACTTTCGCATAACTCTAGCTTAAGGGCCTTGCGTTAGTTTAAGACTGATTTCAAACGCAAATTCGTCTAAATCTTTTTTTTGATTTTTACTAGATCATTGAAACTAGCAAGTACATAGATCATTTGATCCCCATTTGATAATTTAGATCTTATTGAAGTGTTCAGCAGTTATAAATCTAGATTTCTTAGGACCTTAGTTGGAAGTTCCTACTTAAATTGGCATTAGTTTAAATTTAATAATTTTAGATTTAAAAATAAATACTTATATTTTTCTTTTTTGAATTTTACAAGACCTTTGGCGTCAATGTTTTACAGCTTATAAATTTAGATTTCTTATGATTTAAGCTTAAGACTTTTTTCAGGTCTAAGTGGATTACAAATGTCATAAATGCTTCTTGGCCTACACTATAAATTGCATGAAATCTAAAATCAAGTTTTAACCTTTTTTCAGATCCTAAGTGCAATGAGTCTAAACTTTCGCATAACTCTAGCTTAAGGGCCTTGCGTTAGTTTAAGACTGATTTCAAACGCAAATTCGTCTAAATCTTTTTTTTGATTTTTACTAGATCATTGAAACTAGCAAGTACATAGATCATTTGATCCCCATTTGATAATTTAGATCTTATTGAAATGTTCAGCAGTTATAAATCTAGATTTCTTAGGACCTTAGTTGGAAGTTCCTACTTAAATTGGCATTAGTTTAAATTTAATAATTTTAGATTTAAAAATAAATACTTATACTTTTCTTTTTTGAATTTTACAATGAGTGTTTTACAGCTTATAAATTTAGATTTCTTATGATTTAAGCTTTGAAATTGGTTTGACATTTGGTTTAACACTGGTTTCTTTAAACATTTGCCTAATACTAAAACCTTTGTATTGCATTTTACGAGATGATTCATATATTCTAGTACTTACTTATGTAAATATCAATATTTCAATACTTAAGTGCATGTAATTATTTTCAAAATGTTGTACATCCTATGATCCTAGCTTTTTTTATTATCTTACACCTTACACGTCAGCTTCACATTGGCCTCAAAAGTAATAGCTAAAAGTGATATTAGATGGTCTTTATAGTCAAAAAGCAGAAAGTCTTTAAGATTTTGAAGTAAGTTTCTTTCAAAGTGAAGCTATGGATCGTGAAGTATTAAAGTATCTTCAATACAAACTTTTGAATCTTTTCATCTTTAAGAATAACAATAATATTTTTACATTATATACTTATATTTCCTTCATATCTCTTCATATGAGATTTCTTATATTTCTCTTCACACTTTATATACACTTTATATATAGGAAAAACCCAAATTCCAAAAACAGAAAAATACCAATTTAAATAAGTACCAATATATATCAAATTTATTACAATTTTATTCTCATAAATTTTCAATTTAAATTGCAAAATAATTTTTATTTTATAACTGAAAAATAAAAAAAAATAAAAAATACGAAATTCACAATATTCAATTTCGATTTCTTTTATATTTATGAAGAAAAACAACAACAACAACAACTTAATGGGAAATTTATATAGATTGGAAAGTGGAAAATTATACAAGATCAAAATAAGAGTTCGTAGGAGTAGTGGGAGTGAGAAATACAACACAATGAAAACGTTTTAAAAAATACATATATATATATATATATATATACCTGAATTTATAAAGAAAACACTAAAGCTCTTACTTAGAATCTTTTAGAATCTTAGAATTTCTATTATTGTTGAAAAAAAAATTATTTTGTTTGAAAAAAAAAAAAATCATAACAAATCGCATTATGGTTTATGTTCTAAAAGTGTTTAAGAAAAACAAAAACTAAAACAAGTGATGAAAAAAACCTGGGGTTCTTAAAAGAGCACATTTTCAAAATTATATAGTGTTTCATATTGAGTTCAATTTTGGAAATATTTAGATATACTGGTGACTTAGTTACTGATTTATAAAAATGGGAAATTTTTAAGTTCTAATACTTCTTCAATTGGGAAGGTTCCCAAATTTTTACTAAGCGAACTTTGTCGAGGATATAACGCCATCTCTTTCAAAGTTTTGATGTTTTAGCAATTAAATTGTGACCTCTTCTAAAGTTTGGGATTTTTCTTAAAACTTTATTATCTAAGCAAAACAGAGACACTTTTTTCAATTTGTTTTGAAGATCTTCAATTTTGCCCAGGGGAAAGGGGCCGCTATCCACCTTTCCAAAATTTTGAGGTTTCGGTAATTTAATTGTTACTTCCTCTAAAATTTGGAATTTTTCTTACAATTTTATTATCTATAAACAAAAAAGAGACACTTTCTTCAATTTTAAGGACCCCCTTTAATACTTGTTAAAACAGGAAGTTGGAGCCTAAAACTTTGTATATTTTGAATGAGTATTTAAGTTACAGGTGCTTAAAAATAGAAAAATTTCAATTTTCGACCCCTAACAGCTTCTAACCAAAGGGCGTGACAGAAACAATTTCTTAACCCACTCGTATGAATTTCTGTGGATCTAAATACTTCCAGAATTTCAAGTTTCTGGATTGAGTCGCCCAGAAGATATGAAAGGCCAAATATTTTGCAAAAATTGAGTTTTGCATATCGATGAATTTTAAAACCCTATGGCAACCCTATAAATTTGCGTTTCAAAATTTTATAAAGCTTGGAAGGACGGACAGAGTGAAAATATGCTAAAAATGCGAGTAAAAAAAAAATAAAATTGAGGCCTTAAAACGTTATTTTTTATAGGAAATAAATTCTATTAACATTTGTATGAAATTTATTAACATTTGTGATATAAAATTATATAGAATTTAACATCCATTATATATATTTAGCATTTGTATCTTAAAATAGAATCACAACATTAAGCATAGTTTATAAAAAACTATATTTAGTAAGTACTAAGTCCAATTTTGAAGTTGTAACAGTTTTTAATTAAAACCTTTAATATGTATACTTATATCCACGTTTTTTATTCTAAATACTTTAAAAATACAAATTTTTTTACACTTGACATTAATTAGCATCTTAAATTAGCACTAGAGTACTAATTATATATGCTTTTACACATATTGATTAAAATTATCTAAAGTTAGTTAAAAAAGTTTACTTGTATCGGATTTTAAAGTGTTTTAAAAACTCGAAAATGGCAAAAGTAAATGTAATAAATTCACTTATGAAATTTATAAGTTTAAATTCTAACACGGTAAATCTTAACTGCATTTTCTGGATCTTGAAATCTCGGAAGCAATCGATTATAAATAAACCAATAACAATTGAATATTATAGATGAAAAGGTCAAGTAGTACTAGGAGATGGTAAGAGAAGCGATAGGTATTCTGAGAAATATTGTAGATTTTGGCCAATTGAAATTCTGGTATCAAGACATAGAGAAAATTAACTGTAATGTAAAATCAAATCTATTTGTAACAATGTAGTCCAAATACTTTTATAGTTTAGCTAATGAATTTTTGCCAAAAGGTAATGAAATATTTAAAAAACTTTTTAAAAGGGGGTGTAGCCTAAACTTTTTTACCAAATTATGGAATTCTTATTACTATAATAAATGAAAATGTTCTAAATTGCTCATTGCATTTTATTCAAAGGGTATCGTTACTCTGGGATACAAGAAAAGACCATAGTAACTCAGAGGAACATATTTTTTAGTGTAATTAAAGACATGAATTTTACCATAAGATTCTTATAGTACAAAAATGGGATATAAGGAATAAAGTTGAGTTAGAGTTCAAATTTTATTTTTTTCAATCAAAAGCTTTAAGTCGCGAATTCTTATTTTCGTTTAAAACCGTCAGATTTGAGTTAAAGCTCAATTTTATGCATTGAATCTATAGTCTACTTTATACGTTACACTTTTAAAAGCTCAATTTTATACAACAATCCATAATCTACTTTATACGTCAGACTTAATCGCTTTCGTCAAAATAAAGCAACAAAGCTAATTCTGAGCTCAAATCTAACTTTTTCAAACAAAAGCTATAAACCTTTTGTCGGAATTAACCCTTTCCTTCAAGGTCCTTTTTTTTGTCGTAGGTATGTATATTTAATTTAATAAAATTTCCTGAAAAAAATTTTGGACTATTTGCATTTGGAATTTATTTCATCAAGCCTTTAGAAAATAAAATGTTCACTGTTTGTTTTTGCAAAAATTATTTACAAAAAATATTTTTTTTCTTATTTACTTTTTTTTTGGAATTCAATGTCAAAATACACACTTTTTTTTTTAAACATACACATATATACATATGTGAAAAACCCATATAATATACATATATCCTAAATTAACATCTTAACATACATATTTATATACACAATATATTTTTTTTATGTATATTCTATAAAATTTAATAAAATAATTTATTACAATGAGTAATGGGTTGAATTAATTTATATTTTATGAAGATAGAGAAAGAAAGAGATAGATAGAGAGAGAGAAATATAAAAGAAAAATATTTACAAGTAATTTGAAATATGTGAACCGGAAGGGAATTATGTTGTGAAAACATAAATAAAAGTAAAAAAAAATTTCTTATTTAAAAAAAAAGAAAATTCAAAACAAAAGAAAAACCAAAAAAGTTTTCCTCCAATTTTATTTTAGCTGGAATGAAAATTTTCCAAGTATGTAAGTAAATAATAAAAACTTATATTATAATTTTTTTATATACATTCTATATAGTTTTTATCTGACATTTTGATTTTTAAAATTGATTTTAAAGATTGTTGTGAAAATTCTAAGAATTTTGTAATAGAAAATAGAGAATTAAAAAAAAGTGAATAACATAATTTTAGGCGCCTTTTCAAATTGATATTAACACACAAGTTATGAAAGTTTTTTATTTTTCTTTTTTATTTTAACTTTTGATAGAATTTTTTTTCGTTTTGTAATTTATAGTCCTTGTACTAATAATATATATATATATTTATATATATATATATATATATATATATATATATATATTTCTATTCGATTGTAATATGACTAATTTTGAATTATAAAAATGACCCCTAAAAATAGGATAATTTAGGATATTATATGCGTAGGTTGCATATAAGTTTTTTTTTATGTACTTGTATAAGTTTTAAAGTAGTATTGTATATATTTCTTATATATTTTTTATATATTTTTTATTTATTTTAGATTAAGTAATTTTTAATAATTCGTAATATAGGAAAAGTGTGTTAGGATATGAAAGTACACAAAGAGATTCATTAAATTCAAATACCAATTTCCATTGAACAATTTTTAAGAATTTTATTCGAAATAGAAATAAGTAGAGATATTTTACTAAATTTTCTTTAGGGCCTCACAGCATCGCACATAATCTACCTCTTATGCAAAAATTTTGCCTTCACTTTAGTTGCTATAAGTTGGTATAAGTGAAGACAAATTCGGAAACTGATGGCAACTGTTGAAAAGGACGTGAGAACAAGAGGACCAGTTGATAATATTATACCTGATATTTGAGAGTACGTGCGATTTTATAATCATTCTGGCAATATTGTGTAGCATTTTCAGTTTAGTTTTTCTAATGTTTCTAATTAATTTTTGAAGATGTATATATCACATGTTTGGACCATTGCAATTGGTGGTCTATGACAACACCCTAGTTTCTTATTTCAGTAAGGTAGACTACCTTTCACAGTTCAGTGTTGTTAAGAAAAATTTTGGATTCAATAACTCTGGCTTATTTTTGTTATAGAATACTGAGAGCTTAGTTTTACTATCATTGATGCTAAGACATTCAACTTTGGACATTCGATTTGCTAAGTCAAAAAATATGAATTAATTTCGATATTTACTAAAGATTTGTTCCACAAAAATCATCAAACAGCAATTGCTTTTGATAAGTTAGAGTATTGGTATTAAATGTTGTTTGATTTTGCCAAATAAGTTGCTAATATTTATTAAATATCTAGTTTCAAAAATATCTAGTATTGCTTTCTTATCTTTAATCAATTCCTATCCCTACCAGTACTTGAAAATATACTATTATCAATAATTAATAGTAGAGTTTTCATTTAATCAATAAAGATTGATTACCTTAGATTTAAATAAACAGTCAATTATAATTGAAGTTTGAAGTTTTTAATATAATAATTTAAGTAATTTAGGGGTTACTGAATTTTGATTTTTCTGACCAGTTTTGTTTAGAAAAATTCGAACTTAGAAGAAGGAATGACTTATAAATAATAACTTAAGATTTTTTGTGGATTTTAGTATTTTAGACTTATCATATTTGAATTCTTATTTTTTCCTTAATAGCTCCGTAATAGAGAGCGCATCTTTTATATAAGGGGTCCTTAAATAGTACTTTTATAGCTTTTGTATACCACATGGACTTTTTATACCTCATGGAAATCATTAATAGAGAGCGCATCTTTTATGTAAGGGGTTCTTAATTAGGCACTAAAAATAATTTTGCTTTTATATACTTAATAGACATTTCATTTACTCTTTTGAGATTGTAGAACATAAAATCAAACTTTGAAATTTATTTTTTTTTAAAAAAATTAAAATAAATAATAAGTATTTTTATAATATATTTATTCCATATAATTTTTATTTATTGGGAAACTTTTTTAAAATGACATGGACTTAATACATTTTTATACCCGTATGACTGTAGGTCAAAGGGTATAATAAATTTGCCATTACGTTTGTGACGCAGAGAAATAGGGGGGGTAGATATAGACTCAAGTGTATGGATCGGATCAGAATCGAAAAAAAAATCGATTTAGCTATGTATGTCCGTCCGTCCGTCCGTTCGTCCGCACGATAACTCAAAAACTAAAAGAGCTAGGATTTTGAAATTTTCGCAAATTCGTTTTTTTGCAATAGCAGTCATTTAAATTCAGCCATTTTGGTCTATGGGTTCGGGTAGCTGCCATACAACTTCTTTTTTTATATGAGCATTACACTACACCTAATAAAGCTGGTATGTTTGAAATTTTGCCAAAAGTAATTAATGTTTATAATAATAATGATATAATGTTTATATAACGGTCATACGGGTATCCCAGAGTTGACACAGTCTACTCTACTACACTCTTCCTCGTTAATAATATATTAGACAGTCAAAGGGTTTTTGAACTTTGACAATTTTTTTCAAAGAAAAAGGATTTTAAAAGATAAAAAATATTTGATTTCATAATAAAATCAAATTCTAATAAGTATTTTAAATAACTTATAACTATTTATAAGGTATTCCATTTTTAAAATAAGTTTATTTATAAATAATAATATAAAAACAAATACTCGATATATAAATGTATATATTATATCCATACATTCATTATAATTTGAAATTTCTATAAAAGTGAAATTTTGATTTTCCACATTTCCATTTTATTTATAAATAAAAATTGGAAAAATTTTCAAAAAAATCTTTCTTATATACAGAATAACTTATCAATGATTTTTGGGAAATTTAAAAAATTAGATTTTGATTTTCGAGATTTTAAAAACGCGAGTTTTTCTTTTTGCAAATTTTAAAAACCGAAATATTGTACTGCCCTCTTTTCTTTAACAGTTGGAGTTAGGTATATAAGGTATATAATAACTATAATATTGTTGGTTACTCAGTACTCAGTTCAGCTTAATTTTTAATTTAGGACTCATAAAAGTAATCCATATCTTGTCATAAGAGTAATTTGACTCATAAAAGTAATATTAATCTTGTCATAAGAGTACTTTGACTCATAAAAGTAACCTTACTTTTGTCATAAGAGTAATCATAATGTAATATCTGTAAAAGTACCTAGAAATCTTAGACTTTTTAATTTCATTTTCGTATTTTATACAACATCGACTATGCCATGTTTAATTCCACAACATTTTCGATATACGACTATTTAATCTTCGTTATATTGTTCATTAGTGAAGTTTTATATAAGTTCTTGATAAGTTCTATATAGAATGAAAACTATGCAAATGCTCTTAATGGTATAATTTTCATTTTATTGCGGTAGTAACTTATAACCTGATTCTACTGTTTTAACCGCACTTATCTTTGTACAGATGAGTCAAGAATTTTACTTATTAATATATTAATTGGAATAGTACTTTCGTCAAATTTATTTAACTCTAACTCTGAAACATCATATAAGTACCCACAAAGAATGTAGTTATTTTATTTAGTAACTCTTAAAGAAAGGACCAGAAATGACTTTTATATTTAACTTTTGAAATAAAGTACTTATAAAATTTTCAAAAAAAAACAAATCCAAACAACCTGATGTAATCAAAAATTTAAACGAATACAAAAAAAAAATCAATATCCTTTTGATTGCATATATACCTACATTCATATGCCTCACATACTCATTATATATTTACACATATGAAATAAATGCGTTTCAAATTATTTTGGAATAAAATAAAAAAAAAAATTGACAAGCAATTATTATTTTACTTCTCAGAAAGAAGCCTTTAAAATATGCCTTTTTTATAGCTATATAAAATACATATATTTATGTATATATATATATATATATATTTATATATATTTGTATATATATATTTATATATATTTGTATATATATATGATGTATATAAATATTATATTATATATAAGTATTATTGATCGTTCAATTAAAAATTCCTTTTAATTTTGTATTCAATTTTTTTTTTTGTATTCATAATTCATGTAGTCCTGTCTTTTTTTTTTATTTTATTTTGTTTTTGTTGTTGTTATTTTTTTTTTTACTTTTGCTTTTTTTTACGTCCAATTATAAGTCTTTAAGTTTTTTATTATTTATTGAAAAAGGTAGATATAGGATTTATTTGTACACCTGTTCAGCTGAAGGCGAAACTTAAAATAAAAAAGCTACAGTAATAATAATAAGAATAATAAGAATAACAACAACAACAACAATAAAAAATAAATAAAAACACGAAAAAATAATAACTTTAACTTTAAACTTATCCTATACTAAATCATCAATTCTGAATTTCGACTTAACAAAGAAACTTAAAACAAGTGATGAAAAAAACCAAAGGTTTTAAAAAAAGCATATTTCCTAAATTACAGAATGTTTGTAGTTTTTCGGGTGTAAATATATATATGCATATTGTAATTATAATTGTAAATTATGAATAATAATGAAATAAATACACATGTAGAATATAATCCCAATGCAATTAAGAAAACCTGTTAACTTGGCTCATAATATAATGTTAGAGCTTGAAAAGCTTAAACTTGGAGATGTAAGTTACTGATTTTTAAAAATAAGAAAGTTTGAACTTTTAACTCCTAATAGCCATTGAATAGTGAAGGCTCGGAAACTTACAATTCTCAAAGGATTTAAAACCTAGGAATTAAAGTTCCACGAATAAAATTGTGACTTACTCCAAAATTTTTATACTTTATCTTACAATTTTACTATGTAAGCAAAAATTTTTAAAGCTAAGAGATACTGACTTCAATTTTAAGGATCAAACCTCCTTTAAAGTTAAGAATATTCTTTAACACATTCTCACATCTTTAACACATTATGAGCTTTAATTTGTGTAAATTACTTCAAAAAACTTTAAACAGCTATTGAAGTCACAGGTGCTTTGAAATAGTCGCATTTATAAATTCGCGGCCAATTACAACTCAAAAGCACGGGGTACCATAAAAAAATCCTTTTCAATGACCCAAACTTATTTCTAGGAATCTAATTCCTCTCTAAAATTTCAACTTTCTAACTTAAGCTGTTTAGATGATATGAGATATAAAAAATTTAACATAAATTGAGTTGTGCATATAACGGTAAATTAAAGTACAGTTTGGCAATCATATATATTTATTTTGCACATAAAGCTTATAAAAACAGATTTCGATAAACATTTTCAAATTGAAAATATATCTTACATAATTCTTGTTATAACAATTTAACAATAGGGCTTTTCCGGACTTTGGGGGGACTTTAGATCCATAACAGATGGGGTAAAAAAAATTTGTTCCATGAAATTAATAGTTTTGTAGTTTCATTTCTTTATTTCAAAAAAGGTTCAGAAAATCTGTTAACACTTGGAAGGATAGAATAAGTTACAGACTGATGAAGGAACGGGCAGAGGAACAAACAGAATGAAACTATAGAGGCACATTTCGATCAAAAACTTTCTGAAAATATACTAATAAAAATGCAAGAAAGAGATACAAAAAAAAAGACACATTATATGAGCTCATCGCTGACTAAAATATTATCTTCTGATATTCAAGAGAGGAAATTGTATTTTTTGTTTTTTTTTTTTATTCAGTTTCTCTTTCTTCAAAAAAAAAATAAAAAAAAAAAACAAAAAATTTAATGAAAGAAAAGGATAACAAGAAAAAAAAAGAATTGAATGAATTGAACTGAACTAAGTTACAAAAAAAAAGGAGTTTTGATATTGTAAGAGTTTTTTTTTTTCGATTTGGTTTTTTTTTTTTTGATAATTTTTACTTTTTTGGATTTTGTTTTTCTTTCTATTTTTTGTTTTTGTTGTTGTTGTTTTTTTTTTGTTCTTGATTGATGGATGATAAAAAAAAATGTCCTTGGCCTTTTCAAGTTCTGTTTTAAGTTTTTTTTTTAATTTTTTTTTTAGTTTTGTGCTTAGTTTTATTTTGGATTTAAGGTTTTTTTGTGTTAGTACTTATGTTCATGTTTCTTTTTGAATATATATTTTTTTATTATTATATATATATATGTATATATATAAATATTATTATAACTATAAAATTACTTAATAGTATATATTTTTGTTTTATACTTAATGATTTTTTTTAAAATGCAAGTTTCGATCATAATTGCATGCCAGTCTGCCTATACTCTATGCTATAGGGTTTCGCTTAAACTTTTATTATTTTTAATTCATTGTATATTCTATAATTTGGTCATGCCGATGATGGGGGGAGTGGGTAATTTTTGGTGGGAATATATCTGGCAGAAAGTTTAGTTTTTCAGCTTACTTTTGAAAATTTTCACCTCCCTTAAAAAATTAAAACAAAAATGCGTCTTTTGAACTTTCACTGACTCTGTGGCGAATCTTCAGACGAATGAGTAATTTATATAAAAGTGACTAACCGTTTATTAATTGGAACCTTATCATTATTAAATTAGAAAGCTCCGATTTCAATAAAGCCTTCATTTTCATGTGGTACTCTTACGACTTAGAAATTTGATTCAAAAATTTGACCACATATTTGAAAAGGGATCTTTCCAATAAACCTGGATTTTTATTTTTTTAGAAGGCTTAGTTTAAATTTTTTCGTTACATACCACTCGTTGAATATTTAATGAAATGCGTTTAAAATTTTTGTGCATATTTCTAGGATCAATTTAATTTTTATTAAAATTTAGTATCTTTTTTGTGAGAACTTTTGAATTATCTAATAGTTTACCAGATTTCTTTTGAGGATTTTCTTCTCCCAAACAAAAAAAAACAAAAACAAAAATAAAATTAAAAAAAATACTTCTTTTAATTACTTCCTTGTTTCAACATATTTTGGCACCTTTTATTACCTCTAGTCGAATGTTCAGACTAATAAGTCATTAAACTTAAACCTTCATCTTAATCGGGCACTCTTAAGGCTTTGTAAATTTGATTAATTGAAATTAGAGTAACTACAAATTCTTAATGAAAACTTTCCCATAAGACTGGCCTTTAATTTTATTTGGTGACTTTAGTTTAAATATCATTTATCAATTTAGTTAATTATTTTATATTTAATATTACAAATCATATTAGATTTTGCATTATTACTCATACCAGTGACTACCAGGGTCATTAGTATAGGTTCGATTGTATGACTAAACTTAACGTAATACTATTTATTTTATTTATTTTATATTTAAACTGTATTTGGTCACCAAGGTGATTTCGTAACCCCCATAACGGTTTATAAGTGAAATTCTTGCCCAATAGACCACCGAGGCCCTTTAAATATTACAAAAAATATAAAAAAAAGGTGTTAGATATTTTATTGCATATTTCTAGGATCAATATTTTATTTTTATTAAACTGTCCTATAACCATCCTTAACTTAAACGTACTTAATCGGTTATTCGTAATTTTTTTTTAAAATTCTAATTACTGCCATTCTAATAACGGTTAAATAAATTACTGTTTTGTAGTTAAAACATTTTACTCTTCTTTCGTTAAAATTCTTTTAGTTTTTGGAGGTCGACATTTTTTTGAGTATTTTTTTTTGGAAATATGTACAAAACTACTTTATAATGGTGGTAAACTAAAATAAAGTATAAGATATATATATGTACATATGTACTTTTTGAAAATATAATTATATATATATACACCAACAAAAAAATTTATAAAGACTATTATAATTAAAATCAAGATAACAAGGACAACTGAATAAAAAAAAAAAACGAAAAATAATGTCATGGAGGTAAGCATTTATAACAGAAATTTATCATTTTATATTATCGTTAAATAATGTTTAAAACATCGTTGAATGCTTTTTCTGTATAGGTACACTGACTACTGAATATGTCATTATGACATTTTGGTTTTTTTATTGTTTTTTTTTTTTTTTTGAAGTAATTTTCATTTAATACAACACACATTAAGGAATGAATTAAGAAAAAAAGGCAGCCAAAATAATATGTAACACCATATAAATAATAGGGTGTCTCAAGAGAGTATATTACTCGACTTTCCCAATTTCAAAGTTTGTGAGTCAATGCCGTAGCATTTATTATACGTCTAAATAATCTTACGATTTTATTACAAATTACACCCAATTAAAATTATACAAAATGTATTAAATCTTTTTCACTTTCAAATGAAAAAATAAAGTTAAAATTTAGTGACGAAAAAAAGTGACGAAAATTTCAACTTTAAGTGAATAAAATTTAATTTTAAATGAAGGAATTTTATTTTTTAAGTGTAATGAGATTTTTGTTTTAAATATAAAAAGAAAGCTATTTTGTTATAAAAATGGTTTCCACTTAAAGTTAAAATTTTCACTTAAAATTAAATTTTATTCACTTAAAGTTAAAAAGGTGTATAAACTATTTGTTTGTACAGTTCAACATTTTTGTTTCATTTATTTTTTTACTATAAAGTATTTAAATTCACCGGATTAACTGTACTGAGTTGGTTTGAATGGCAGAAGATTTTAACCACGCCCCTTTTTTAACCAAAAATTTAAGATGGAATCTTTGGTACAAAACTACAGTTTGGGTTCAAATATAAGGATATGAAAAGAAATTTTCCGAAAATTGGGTTAATGTTAAATTTAGAATCAAGGGAAAGGTGGGGAAGGGAGAAAATAGGGTAGGATATTTAGAAATTCACTATACTTAGTTACTTAATGGGAGTGCTTGAACAAAGACCTTCCCATTTTTAGAAAATATTTTATATGTTCCAAATTGCGTTATCACTAAAGTTGAGTTTTATTTATCGTGGGACATCTTGTATACAACAACAACAACACAAATTTATAAATTCCAATGATATTGATAATGATAATATAGTATATGTAAATGATAATAGTAATGATGATGAATATGATGATAATGATGATGACTAGTGATGACTAAACACGTCCTAGACAATTAAGGTTCGATTAAATACAAACATTAAAAATTGTATGTATGTACATACATATATGAGATATAATATTTTATTAAATTATAGTTTGAAAGAGAAAGAAAATGGATTTTTTTTTAAAGTGATGAATGGAAAAGTTAAATTATTTTTTGATGGAAAGTTTTTTTTTTTTTTTCTTTTCATGTTTTCCTTGAATTTTTCGTGTTTAATTTCTTTACGTTTAAATTTTTGATTTTAGATTGTGGGTTGGAAAATGGAATTTTTGATTATATATTTATATATATATATATATTTATAATTAAGAAAGAAAAATGATTTTGGTTTATTGATTGTTTTTGGTAATTATTTTTGTTTATATTGAAATAAAATGGAAATTATATATATATATATATATATATATATATATATATATATGTACAATTTTTCATTTAAAATTAAAATATTTATCATAAATACCTTTATAACCTTGAAAAAAAAAATCTGAAGTATAAATTGATGGTATTTATTAATAAATTGATGGTATAAAATTTTCTTGAAATGAAATGTGATGGTGAATATTATTAGGTGGTTTTAAGTGAAATATTTAGTGATTTATTTTTACATTGAATCAAATTTTTTAATTGAGTAATTGTGATATGGTTTGAGATATGGTAAATTTTTTGGTTAATAAATTGATTTATAATCATTTTGTAATTAACTTTGGGGGGATTTTTATAGGTGGACTAAAATTTTTTGTGAGATTTATGTAATTTAATTTAATGCATTATATTGTGAGTACAATGTAAGTACATGTTATCCTTTAAGTTACAACTTTACATTAACTATACATTAGATTACTTATAATGTGTTCAAATATTAATTTTATAGGGGCTAATTTATTAAGGGTCAAGGGTTAAATGAATTTGCAAATATCTTTTAGAATGAGGAGGAAGATTTATAGGTATGGATCGGATCCGGATCGAACTGGAAAACAATCTAGCTTTGTATATTCGAAAAAATAAAAGAGTTAAGATTCTGATTTTCACAAATTCGTTTTTATGCAATAGCTTCATCGCTATTGAAATTCAGTTAGTTTTACCAATGGCTTGAAGTAGCTGCCATACAACTTCTTTTTTTTTATGAAAATAAGTCTATACTAGAAAAAGCCGGTTATTTGAAATTTTGCCAAAAAATAACTTAGTTTTATGGCTTAAGTTTGTGCAAAATTTGGTTAGTCTAGTGTAGTGAGTTCGAGGAGCTGCATATAAAACTTCTTTTTTAATATGAGATTAGCTTAATATATAATTAAGCTGATTATCTTAAATTTAATCAATCGTAGTTAACTTGAATGGTCAACATCCGAATTAAAAAGGAAGAGGTTGGAAAAGTTGCCATATAAAACTTACCAGTTTTTTTCTGACTAATCTTATTTTCCATTATAAACAATGAAGCGGGACAATTCTGCCAACTTTTTATGAAGTATGTTGGCTAATGATTTACGAATCAAAAAGATTGGGAGAAGGATTAGGGAACTTTAATTTTAAAAGGATGAGTATTATTCAGAATAGATATTTTAATTGAATATAGAAATGAGATTCAATTATCTGCTATAATATGACATTATTATTAAAATATAGTACTTTGTTTTAATTCAAATTGTTAAATTTCCACCACATTCAAATTTCATTTAAATATATATATAGCCTTGAGTTTTATTTAAATTAATATGCAAATTATATAAAATAAAATTTAATATAAATTAGTTAACCGCTGCACCACAAAAATCCTACACAAATATAATATATTCAAAATGGTTAAATCATATTTTATAAAATATAAAATTTTTGAAATTAATTTTTAATCAAAAGATGTGCAAATTTTATATCATGATACTAATTTATTGTTATACAATTTATTTAATTAAATTATAAATAAATTGATTTATATTTTCTAATATAATAAAATGTGGTTACACTCCATTTTGTAAGGGGTGGGATTTAATTATAATTATATCAAATATCTAATATAAATATATCTGAAATATCTAAATTAAAAATATCTGAAAATTTATGATTTTATTGTAATTTATGATTTAATTGCAGATAGCTGTTATCTTTGATTTATAAGTTTATTTATGATTTGATTGTAGTTAATTTTTTCTTAATATAAAATACGCAGTTATTACCATTCCCCTAGATTCACTTTCTTTCAATTAATTTTTCTGAAATAGCCAGTCTCTCCAAATGGGTTTGGCGTGTAGCTTAGGGCAATGTTTGTTTTTTTTTAATTCAGTCTCTATTCATATCAAAATAAAATTGTCAAATAGTTTAGGCGTGAGCGTGTAGCTTTAAATATTTAGAAACTTTGATTGTCGGCATTGACATTAGATTCCATGTGTTAAAGGAGGTTGTTTCATCACCTTTAGGGTGAAGTTATTCGCCAATGCCAGTATTGGAAAATGAACGTATATGTTGTCGTCTTTGTTGTGTATGTAAGTCTCAAAGCGTATTCCCTCCCTTCTTTCCCTGTTCAGATCTTCACTTTGACTTTGACATTTCTATTTTAAATTTCACTCTTTATATGTAATTTTTTTTAATTCTACCGTGCGTATAGCTGAGATTGGTGAAGAAAACCTATTATTTGGTTTTTGTATTATTTTGTTTGTGTTCGGTGCAGGGTGTAACTTCACGGTATATAACTTTCCGGGTTATAAGTTCTTTAGAAACTTTTGTGTCATTTAGTGGGACATAAGTCCCTAAGAGATCTTTGACGCACTTTAAATTATTTACGAGGGACATAACTCCTTGATAAGTCGTTCATAAGTTCCTTTTGGAGTTTGTGACCCTTTAAGTAAGTTATAACTCCCTTTACTAATTTTTAAATTATAACATTATGTAACTAAAATTGTGAGATTGAGCGAATTTATTGTGCAATAATTTTTGGAAGAGCTTTCCGATATTTGTAATTTAAAGATGATAAAAATATGATAAAAATTTATAAGTAAAATATTAGATGTAAAATAATGTGTATTCATACATTTGTCTATGCGGGATTCTATGTTATGAAGCATATTTAATAAATTTTCAATCAAAATTGCCCTTTTCTTCAACAGCTTTTAAAATTTAGTTTATATATAAAAAATTTTTGGAAAAAAGGAATACCCTGTTCACAATGTGGGCTAATTATTTTTGATATTATAGTTTAAGAAAATCTGTATATATTATATATACCCGTCACTTGTGCTACATAATTAAAAATAATATATTTTTTTTTTTTTTTTTCCAAATAACCCTTCAGCTGAGAACTGAACTGTTTTTTTTTTATATTACTAATAACCCTTCAGCTGAGAACTGTACCGAGTTATGACTCACATTTATGAATTAAAATTTCAAGGTGATTTCGAACTTAGTGAGTTATGACTAATTGCTATGAGTCTTAAGTCCCTTATGGATTTAAGAAGGGAATTATGACCCGGGAGTTATAACCCTGCATCTTTGCGTTAATTAATGATTCAGCTACAATTCAGACTTAATATCCTTGTTGGATAATTCAAAAAATGGCTCACATAAAACTCTTAAATAAATGTTTTAAAATTCTGTAAATAAAAAGGAACCGCTAGACCTTCTACAATGAATTCAATAACAAATGACTTAAAAGAATAAAAAATAAATTTAAATGTGTTTATTTTTTATAAACTGCCCCATATACATACTTATACTTAAATAATTAGTTACTAATTTAAAATTTAATTATTAAATTAAAAACCTTATTTATTATAATTATGAAAATTTCTTAAAATTAATTAATTTAACTAAATTTTTAATATTTTTAAATAATTACAAATATAGAAAAATTTAAAATAATTACATATGCATTACATAACTATTTTATAAATAAATCGCCATACTTTTATATAAAACTTTTAATATTATATACTGCATATATACGTACAAATATTTTAATGTGCTTTCATTTTTATAATTAAATTTTTAAATTATAGTTTTAAAAAAAAATTTTTTTATATTATTTCTACATTAGCCGGCTCATAAAATTTAATTTCTATTTAAATTATTTTAATATCTTTTTATTTTTTATTATTAATTCAATTTATCATTTAAAAGCTGCGATGCTCATTAAATTCTTTTAAGTTTAAATTTTTGTAAAGAGTATTATAAATTTTATTTTTCGTTTATAAATGCAGAACGACATTATCTATTTAATAATATCTATATTTTAAATAATTAGCAATTAAATTTCACTTTTGACAGTTTTGATTCTTGTTAGTTGTTAACTAGTTGCAATTCACTCTTGGTCGGGCTAAGTGTCTTGAGCCTAAGGGCAATTTATAAAAACTTAAAAACAAGAATATAAACTTAAAATTAAGATATATGAGTCGTGTTTAAATGTAACCAAAAACACTTGACTAATAATAGAATACAATTTAGTGAGATCGAATGCAATTCAATTTAATTAAAAACACTAAGCTAATAATTTTGAGGCGATTTTACGCAGCTATTAAACCGATCATGTCTAGGATTCGACCAAAGGGAATCCATAGCAACATAATACTCAAATATTGTATATACAGTGTAATTAGAGTATTCTTAGTAAAAGTGGGACAACTTTTAAAAAAATTTATAATAGATGAGCATAATTAAAGAAATCTAAATGGATTAATTTGACTAGATTATATAACCTTAATAAAAAAAAAGATTAGTCACGTCTGGTGGCATCTAAAAGATATTAACCAATACCAATAAATTAGGGTTTTAAAGGTATTTGTCAAAAACAAATTCAAATAATAATTGACAGCTGATATTGATTATACATTAAATTATTTGGTTAAAAAAAAAAGTTATAAACTTATAATGTCCTGCCACATGTTCCAATAAAAAGAGGTCCCGGCACTTAATATTAATTAGAAAATTTAAGTTTTTGTGGCTTAAATTGGAGCTGAGAAATAGAGTATTTTAATATTTTTGGACTTAACGCCTTGTAATGCTTCAACTTTCAAATACAATTTTAACTTTAGATATGATTCGTAATCTCAGCTCGTAACCTCAGCTAGCTTTCAAAACTTAAACGAGTTTTCTATATTGAACAGGGGCTATATTTCTATATCTATATATTTCTGGAGCTATATATCTACCTTACCTACGAAATTATTTTGAAAGTCATTATTTCGGAAACCATTAGAAACAGACCCTCCTTCTGGGAGTTTTTGTTCGTCTAGGACCCTCTTTATCAATTTGAAGTCTATGGACCACTGAGCTCTGGGCACTATGCATATGAACTATTCACCCATATTATATCTTCTTATTAAATTTAACTTTCAGATAGCATTTGAAGTAAATATTTTCAGTGCATCTACAAAATAAATTTTATTTAAATTCCCACTAAAAATTTTCATTTTTGTTTTTGAATTTTAATATTTATAAGTATTTTATTATAATAAATAGTATACTTTAGGAATTAGCAATACATATTTACATATTATATATCATATATATGTAACTAGAGTTATAGTATAATGTATGTAATACACAGTCCAGTGGTTGAAAATGATCTAATTTGCAAAATTAAAAAAAAAGTTCTTACTTTAATTAAAAGCTTTATATAATTTACAATAAAAATTGTATATTAAATATACATTATCTACAGTGATCCCCAAAATTTTTATATTTTAGTATTCAATATTTAGTATTCAATATAAAATATGTGCCAGAGAGCTGCTACTTATTTATATGAGTACATTCTACTTCCAAAAGTTGCAGCGTTCTAATGCTTACAAATTTATTTACTTAGAAAAATATATGTTCATCTATCATTTCCAGTTTCCATTTTTCCTAACTACATAATATATGGTTTGGCTCCTCTAATAACTGCTTCCTTTGCTAATGCTTCACTAAATATATTAAAATTTTTATACCCTATTAACTATAAGTCAAAGGGACGATAACTAAAAAAAACAAAGAAGCACGTTCGTTCGCACGAAAAGTCAAAAACAAAGAAGCTTTTTTTGGCAATATCCATCATCGCTATTTAAATCCAGCCATTTTGGTCCATGGGTTTGGGTAGCTGCCATACAACTTCTTTTATTTTATATGAGCATTACTCTACACCTAACAAAGCTGGGTGTCTGAAATTTTGGCAAAAATAGTTTAGTTTTATGGCCAAAGTTTCTGCAAATTTGGTTGGTCTACTGCAGTGGGTTCGAGTAGCTGCCATACAACTCCTTCTTTTATATGAGCATTACTCTCCACCTAATGAAGCTGGGTGTCTGGAATTTTGCCACAAGTAATAAATCAGATGATATTATGTTTATATTATTACTATTATTCTGTTTTATTTCAGTCTACTATTTCCTTGTTTTTAATAAATCAAAGACTTTTCAAAGTTACCATACTTTTACACGATCCTAGATTACTAATAAAGTTCGGGTCACTGTACTTATACTGTATACCACTTCACTTGCATTAAATGAAATTTATAATAAATACAATATTAGAAAGCAGGAATAATAAACAGGGAATTGATTTTTTCTATACTTATTTAAAATACAATTTTATAAATTGCATAATTTTTAATGAATTTATGTTGAATTGAACTAGCTTATAGGGTTTTATATAATATACATAATATAATGGTATTTACAGATTTTTTTTTTGTATTGTTTTAAAATTTCAATACAAATTAACCTCTTAAAAAAAATTGTTTTAGAATAATTTTTAAATAAAAATGCATTTATTTTTTATGATTTTGCTTAAAATTTGTTTTTGTTTTTGATTTTTTTTTAACCCGATTGCAGTATGCTTTTGCAAATATACGCAATAATTAATTTATTTATGCAAATATCGCATTACCATAAAAAAAAAAACAAAAACAACAACAATTGAAAAAATTTTTTAATAAATAAAATTTAAATGTAAAAAAAAAACTTTTATTTTTTTTTTGTATTTTTTTTTTCCTGCATTT